>JAVJIX010000048.1:4942500-5688060 GCA_036785185.1 Paratrypauchen microcephalus | reverse complement strand
ATATATTATCAGTTAAACTATTTTTCATAGTATATAGGTCATGTTTATGGAATTTAAAAACTTTATTTTATAGGTAGTTGTGGTTATACCAGACATTTGTATGTTTGACATTCAATAATACATTGGAAAATGTCACACTTTTATTGATGTATTTCCATATGTATTTCAGCATTACACTATAGCAATGAACCAGGCTTTCAGAATAAGGCTGGGATGAGAGACCATCAGATGATAAACGTCACATCATTGGGTCCACAAGAAGACAATAAGAGATTTAGACATAAAAAAAAAAAAAAAACTATATTTTTTTCTGTTTGATGTCATCTCTATTGCATAACTGAAGATTTGTTTCATGGCTAATTATTCCTATGAACAATGCAGGTGTCTAATGTCACCTATAGCCTATATTAAGAAAAAAAGAAAATTCACCTGAAATATAAGATCATGTGGGCAGTAAAAATATACCACTTTAACATGTACTGGTGCTCTAAAATGCAGCCAGCAAAGAAGCCATAAAAGCCCCTCTCTGTAGAATATGAATTTTTCAGTAACTCATATCGTACATCTACCTACGGTCCAGTGTGCCCTATTCACACTGGAGACAGGCAACTATTGTTAAAATGGGACAGAGTTGGAAAGAAAATGGTGCCAATGAAAATCCAAATAACTACAAAATGAAAATTGATGAATGAGATTGTGAATACATTGAGTTGGTGCATCCATAAGACCAGATTTTGTCAATGGTTTGATCAAACCAGTTGCCTGATTTAATTTGGCTTTTGGCACAGCTTGGTTTACATCTTGTTTGTTTTGCCAATTAAACAGAATACATTACATTACATTTTCCTGAAGGAGAGGGAAGATTATACTCTTATTTGATTGTGTACCAATGCAATGCAATCATGTACACTTAATCAAGACATAACAAAAATAGTAATAATTCAATGCTGAAATCAGTTGGTTTAAACCTAGAATGCCTCTTTCTGATCTGAACGGTCACTACCTAAACCCCAGCACCTGCAGATAAACATGAATCAGTGCTAGTGCAGCCTCTGCAGCTCAGAGAGGAAATTATGGAGATTCTGAGCTTCCACATGAGGCAGAGCCGGTCCATATACTGAGAATAAACAACCTAGGTTTAGTGGTGATTGTAATTCCTTGAAATAGTAAGAGCGCAGGTTACATATAGTGCCATTAATAGCAGATACAAATGAGCAATAAAACAAACAAAGAACATCTAAATGTCCTCTAATGTGTCTGTTGTTTGTCTGTCTCTTGCAGAGGCCTGGCTCCTCAGAACAAGCCCGAGCTGCAGAAGGTGCTGGAGAAGAGGAAGAGAGAGCAGGTTCTCAAGGCTCAGAGGGAGGAGCAGGAGGCCCACAAGAAGAGGAGTGACCTGGAGATCGAGCTGCTCAAACGCCAGCAGAAACTCGAGCAGGTCAATAATGCACACACCTCACAGAGAAAAGCTATTAGGCCAGAGTCTGTAAGACTAGGCACTTTGAAAGGCAGGGAGGGAGGGGCGACATGCTATTTATACTGAAGAGAGGAGTTTTCTTAGTCTGGTTAACACCTGACCATATCACAAGTGAGATATGGGTCTGGAAACTCACTTCGAAAAATCCCGTAGCGGAGGTGTGGTTAGCGATTGCCAACGGCCGTTTATTGGGCGTTATGAATGTCTATCATTGAGCGTATACGTAAGTCCATAGCCAATCATGTCAGTTGTCAGTTCAAACTACAAGCTTCCGTTTGTCATGTAGTACGCGTCACCGTCTTGCCATACCTCCCCCGCTCTCTGATTGGGGCCCTAAATCTGTGACTCTCGCTTGGACGAGTTTCCAGGCTGCCTTCCAGTTCGAAACGAACGGAAGCGGCCTGGGAATTCCCAGGCTAGAATTTTCTGGCTCTTGGTTCTTGTCCCAACAGTGTAAGATATACTGTATATAGTTCTTATCAGGGCGGCAGTAGATTCAGGGGTTGGCGGTTCGAATCCCGCTCTCGACGGGATTATCCGTTGTGGCCAAGACACTTAACCACTCGTATCATCATGGCCAGTTGTGATGTGGGCCGTCCTCCCGTGGACACACCACCCACATGGTTTCTGGGCAGAAAATCTGGAAAAAAGCGGAAGAATATGGATAGTTGACACAATGATTTCTAGTTTTCAATTCAGTTCAACTTGGGGGTCAGTATCTCACACTGTCCCCAGGGACAGTTTGGGACATCTTCTGAAAAGATGTCCAAATTGACTGTTTTATAAGGTTGTAACATAATGTATTAACCATAAAACAATTATATTCATTTAAAATACAGGGTTGTAGTTGAGCTTTTTTTTGTCCAAGTCATGTTCAAGTAAAAGTCACTTAGGACTTGTCCAAGTGCACTTGAGTTAGAGTCCCAAGTTTAGATTATTATTTATTTAAAACAAGAGTTAATAATGTAACTGTGGTTCTATGAATACCAGACATCTATCAGAGCAGTGTATGTGCGAAGGGAATCATTCAGTGCTTTTAGCACTGCCCTCTGGTGGTCAGTAGGGATTAAATGGAACCCAATGCATGCATACCCCAATCTCACTTTCTGTTCCACGAAATATTAATAATTTTAGTGTTCGTCTTTGCAGCTTGAACTGGAGCAGCAAAAAAATGAGGAGGAGCAGGAGAACACGCCCGAATTTGTCAAGATGAAGAGCAACCTACGCCGGACCAGACAGGAGGAGGGGGGAGAGGAGCGGACCACCTAAACCCACACTCGGAGCTGGAGGAGAGGGGAGAGGACCACCTAAACCCACACTCGGAGCTGGAGGAGAGGGGAGAGGACCACCTAAACCCACACTCGGAGCTGGAGGAGAGGGGAGAGGAGCGGATCACCTTCACTTAAAGCTAGGGCTGTCAAAAGTATTGGAAATCAGATACTAATCGATACTAAAACTAGGTACTCATTTGAGCAGGTATTGATACTAAAAAAGTCCCATCCACCTAACAGAATGAACCTTTCCTAAATAGCTTTAGAATTATCTTGTGCTGAACAAGTACAAGACAATATAGACTATTATTCCGTCAGTCTGCCCCAGGGCAGCTGTGGCTACAAAAAGTAGCTTACCACCACCAAGTGTGGAGTGAATGAACAATGAACTGTAAAACGCTTTGGGTGTCATGAAAGGCGCTATATAAATGCTATGAATTATTATTATTATTATACACCCATGGACCCCTATGGAACCTATATGGCCGACTGAGGGATTACATTTAGATATAAAGCCACATGGTAATATAAAAGAAAGTACAACTTTTATAAAAGAAAGTACTTTAATGTGGAAAATGATCATTATTATCATGGTATCAGAATCAGTTGAGTATCGAGCCTATTCCTTAGTATTGAAGTCGAGTTTGAGATTTTAGTATCGTGACAGAACTACCCAGAGTAGGGGGGAGGAATGGACCACCTTTACCCACATAAGAGGGGAGATTGCTGGGAATTCCTCAACTGTGAACCTACCTAGCTATTTGCTCACCAAACTGTTCACCACTCTTACCGTGCAGCGTAGAGTCTTGTTAGAGAGTATTATTTTTGGACCGGGACTACTTTTTCTCCTCCTGCCTTCTCATGCCTTCACACAGCTCCAGTTGCTCCCCCTGTAGGCCGGACCTCACCCTGAGTGAACTTGTTACAGAATACGAGGCAATTTTCCGAGCTTCCACGGACAGAGGAACAAAAATGACTTTCTATGTTTTGCTGCCATTTCTCTTGATATAAGTGTTGTCAAATTTTGTTTTTAGTTTTTTGTTTTTCAATCAAATGAGGAAAAGTGGACACTGGATGGACTCTCAAAGCTGTGTATTGTAAAGCCAAACCTTATGTGCGTTTCTGTTATTTATGTTTATAGTTTTTAGGACATGTTTTAGTCGTATTTTTATTTTAGTTTTACCGTATAGTTTTCAAAAAGCCGGATGAGGACAAAGGGAGTGGTGTGACCAATTTGCAAAAGATGATTATTAATATAATTTTTTTTATCAACATGCCGTTTGTTCAGAATTTGAAGCAATATGAAACTGGCATGACCTTTTCTTTATGTATTCTGTTGTTTTGTATAAATAAACATGTTAATTTAAGTTTTGGTCAGAATTAAAATATATAATTTGAACCCATTATTCAGATTAGTGTTTATACTGACTAATGTTTAAAGGGCCTGTATTACGGTATTTTCTGACCTGTTACAATGTTGTTTCCTCATCAAAAACATACCTGGAGTTGTGTTTTGTTTCATTCACACATGTTTAACACTCAAACCCTACATATTTAGGTTCTCTCAAACGGAAAACACTCTGCTCCACCTTGTGATGATGTGGTAATTCAGGAAGTGTTCCACTGTGTTTTTAAACTTTGTACACCTTCACTAGAATCATTTGGATCATTTCAGACCTGAAAGTTAACTTGAAAAAGATTGTTTCATGACATTACAAGGTGCAACAGAGCATTTTGAATTTTGGAGATGTAGGCAGACTATACTGCAGGATTACTTAAACATGTGTGAATAAAACAAAACACAACTCCTGGTAGATCTTATAGGATCTTTAAGTATTTGCTTAGTAGGTCTAAGCCCGGCTATAGTGCACATTCATGTAATTTTTCTTAATTAATTTGTTCAAATGATGTCCTTATTTTTCCCAATAAATGTTCATCTTTGAGAATATTTCTGCATCTTGTATAAAAGTAGAATCGTTTTCTTATTATTCTTCCATGTTTTGTCCTGGAATTAAGGTCCTGGAATTTTAAAGGAACTGTGTCTGTGCTCTGTACCTCTGTGCCTTGGTTGTCAGTGCCTTAACCTTCTGACAGAGGACACATACATGTTGTTCTCATTCTCAGTATATGGACAGGCCGTGCCTCATGTGAAAGCTCAGAACCACCAGAATTCCATCAGAGCTGCAGAGGCTGCACTAGCGCTGACTCATGATTGGCTGCAGGTTTAGGAGAGGCTCATGTGATGCTCATTCTGCTTTCTGAACTAAAAGACCAAATTATAACAAACAACTTGGCCATCATGTCTGTTTTTGCGATTTACAATTGTAACACTGATGAACACTGATCAGTAAAACTATATTTGAGACATGTTTATGGAATTTAAAACTAAAACTTGCATACAGTTCCTCTAAGGCAGTGCTTCTCAAATAGTGGGGCGGGCCCCCCTGGGGGGGGCGCGGTGTGATGCCAGCGGTGTGACCCTGGGAAACATGCTTTTTCGCCGTACTGTACTAGGAGAAAACAATCCCGCACTCCGTCTTACTTGCAAAATGAGAAATTTATTAAGACATGCAATGTTTCGGCCCTAGGCCTTCATCAGACAAAATTTTGCCTGATGAAGGCCGAAATGTTGCATGTCTTAATAAATTTCTCATTTTGCAAGTAAAACGGAGTGCGGGATTGTTTTCTCCTCGTGTGTTCTGGGTCTGCTCCCTTGCCTCCAACGCACCTGTCTGAAGAGATTGAAGTGCGAAGTTGTCATTTTTGAATATCGCCGTATTGTACTAGAACATGTAATTGCACATCAGCAGCAGTATTTGGCAGTGGCGTTCTCATTGTCGCTCTGGGGCAGGACTCACCACCAGCAGAACATCCTGTGTCACAGAAAAAACACGTATATTCCAATGAGTCGTGTTCAGTGTTCTTTAGTCCGACAGAAGCTGACGCATCAGCGGCACAAGGAGAGAGCGTTTTTAAAACCACATGGCTTATTTGCATAAACTAAGTTTTGTTTCTGTAAAACGTAAACAAATGTGTGCAAATCTGCTTTAAAAACACATTCATATTTGAGTCCTCAGTGCAAAAAGACAGTGCAGTCTTTGTTGTAAGTTTTTCTTTTTTTTGTTTTTAATGTTAACAAAAGGATACACTGTTATGCACCGCTGCATAACAGTGTATCTACTAATATCAATTTTCTAGACAAATAATACTATTAATAGTCACGCTCAGGGAGGGGGGCGTGAAATTTTTTCTTCTTCCTGGGGTGGCGTCACAGAAAATAATTGAGAAGCACTGCTCTAAGGTATATTTATATAGCACTTTAAGTGGGGTAGTAACTGCGACAACAAAATTTGAAAACAGTTTTAGGCTTGTAATGAAATGGATAATTTAGCATCATGGTTTTAACAGTCCCTTTAGTTATAACATAGGCCTACCAATATTGGAGTGAGTATGAAGTGAATTAATAATGCACTGTAAAGCACTTTGGGCATATAATTATTAATCTTAGACTTAGACAAACTTTATTGATCCACAAGGGAAATTCAGGGAACTTTATAGTTTTGATTACCGTAAATGAGATTTATTAAAACAGTGTGGGGTGTTCATCATCCACAAGTAACTCAGATGATGGTTTTGAAAGTTTACTGAATCCATTAGAGATCCTGGCATTGTGTCCTGGAGTAAGGGACTTGGTCAGCAAAATTTCTCTGGCTCAAAAAACTACCACACTGGATCTTACCAGGGTCATTCCAGAATTGGAGGACATTTTGGCTTTAAAATTCTTGAAAAATAAACCTTCACTTTTCTGATTTTCTGCTACATATTCATCAATAATATGTAATGAACTATTAAATGCTTGATTAGCTCAGCTTACGATCAATGGTAAAAATTTTATTGTATGATTTATATGGTTTATTTATTTATTTACTCTAATCACAGTAACAGGGTTGCAGGTAACAGGGTTGCAAAATTGTGCTAATGTTTGCTTTATCTCAGGAATAGAAGCTAACTGTTTAGCTAGCTGTTATTACTAATCAAGAGGAAAAACGTATTTATGCAAATACATAAAGGGAAAAAATAATAATTGTCTTACTCTAATCATTTGCATAACAGGGTTGCATGAGGTAGAGTGAGACATTCAATCAAGGCTAACTGTTTTATAAAAATATGAAAAATAGAAGAGAAGATAAACCTTTGCTCTGCCTATTCTTTTGGAAAACAGTTTGATGATGTCAAGTCCAGGGGATCATGTGGTTCTGCTTTCTTCTTCTTCTACCAGGCTAAAAATGTTCTGGTAACAGGGTTGCGTGCATGTTGTGGGACACATGTTCCATGAATAATAATTATTATTTGAAATATTATTTCTATTAAAACAAATGTTCCCATAGTTACAAGAGATGGCAATGAAACAAATTATAGAAAAAACAAGAAATTTCAATTCAATTTTAACTGTTTTATTTGAGATTCAGTTTGGTCGTTAGAGGGGTGGGACAAGAGGAAAATGGCATTTTGGGGGGTACTCTAGACTTATTTGGTATTATAAAAACTATTTTCAAGCATTCTTTTCTCTTAGTTTTTTAGATTTGGTCTCAAGACAAGTAAATTCACTCAGAAATTGTATGTTTTAGTATTTTTTGTATGTGGATTATTTAATATTTGATGGGTGGGACGTAAAATGTCCTCCAATTCTGGAATGTCCCACCTACAGCTTCTCTCTTGGCTCAGTTTGCACACTGCATTTGACTGTTCATGAGAAAGTCTAAGAGTATTTTAACATAACCATTCACAGAAAAGAGCTTAGATTCATTTGTTGTGCTAAATTAATAGATGAATGAATAAACGCTGTTGTTCTGACTCATGTATTTCCAGTGAGGCTCCATACTGATAAATATGACTAAATATTATATTGTGGAAATGAAAAGCAGGCCAAGTTACAGATCAGATTTGTGGAGAGGCTACCCCACTCAAGTCAATGAAAGCATTTTCTAGCAATAAAATATAATGTAATTAAATGTAAATCAGTTTTTAAATATGATACTGCAGGTAACTTCCTACACAAAAGTAGTGCACCCTTAAGTACTTATGAAAGAAGAAATGGAGTTTGCCGTAAATGAATTACAATTAGCCTTGTCAATGATTGTGCAATAAATCATGTGGTCATCTCATCATTTTGTGGCATATTAGATTTGTTTATTTATTTTTAATACAAGCAAATAAAAGTTGTCACATAAAAAGCCAGGGTTTTTCACAAGTTCAAATATCCTCCTGAGACCCGGACCATCATTTTGTGTACTTTATAGTGGACATTGAGTTAACTAGTCTATCTTTTAAGCGTTTAGAGATCAGGAATAAACCGAGACAAAACAGGACTAAACCAGGAGAAAATCAGGAATAAACCAGGTCTAAGTTGGGTCTAAACTAGGACTAAACCATGTCTGAACCAAATTTGAGTCAGGTTTAAACCAGGTCTAAACCAGGACTAAACCAGGTCTAAACCAGGACTAAACCAGATCAATACATAAATAATAATATAATAAATAAATAAGAAATTAAAAGGTCTAAAAACCTTTTGAGGCGACTGTAGAAGTTTGTCAGAGATACTGGTAATTTAAAAAAAAGGTTTTTGTTAGGTCGTTAATGTCACATGGATTTAACACTATTACAGTCCATTACAGAGGACACGTTAAAAATAAAATGAACAAAAATGTAAATGATAAGGTGTTCATTTACCTCCAAATAGAAAATTTAAAAAAATAATATTTAAAAAAATGAAATACCAGTACACGTTTTTTCTTCAGGTCCCAGGAGGATATAAATAAAATATTGTGCATAAACCATTGGCTCTCAAACTTTTAAAACCAAATACCACCAAAGAAATGATTTGGCTTTCCAAATAGGCTATCTAAACCAGGACTATTCTAGGTCTCATCTAGGGCTGAACCTAAAAGTGAACCAAAAACATAATTTCCCCTGTAGTTGTAAACACGAAATTATCCAAATAAGGACAAACGTGGATACAATGAGCTCTAAATTAGGCAAACATGTTGAGGCCATGGACTTGTTATGCGGTAATAGCAGACTATGACCAGCAGAGGGCAGTAAAAGCCCGTCTTAGGGTTTCTCTCGCAGACAAACCAGCGGAAGACTCGTCGTCCCCTCTAGTGCGTCATCATTCCGCGACAGACATGGCCACCGCCTGTGCGCTGCTGCTGCGCTCGCTCTGCTCCGGCGTCTCCAGGACCGTGCCAGCGCTCTCCACACCCGCACGGAGCCTCTCACTGCGCCTGCCCATCCAGCCTTATGCCCGGAGAACTGTGACCTCCTCCAGCCCCTTATCAGCAGGTACTAGAGCCGTATAACCTTCACGATCTCATGCGGGTTAGCTTGTCTCTAAACTGGGCAAAACAAGTGAAAAGAGCAGGCAAATAAGTGACTCTTGGATTGGACCTCACATTGCACAACTGGTCCACTGTCTTGCGTAACCAGCACGTTCCAGCTGTTTTTGATCTTAATTCGTGTGTTTTTTGTTTACAGCACTAAAGTTCACAGACAAACATGAATGGGTCCGAGTAGAAGAGGATGGCATTGGGACTGTCGGCATTAGTAACTTTGCACAAGTACGCCCCTTCTTCATCTTCACGCAGACTGACAGCTCGTTCAAACTGATAAAATGAACACTTATCTAAATCTTTGTTTGTTTTTTTTCTTTTGACCTTGTTTGGGAATCATTAGGAAGCACTAGGAGATGTAGTTTACTGTGGATTACCGGAGGTGGGCACCCAGCTGGCGCAGCAAGGTACATTTTTACGCATTTGGCATTGCCACTACTGTATATGTTAACAACAATAATTCTATACAGAGCTTTCAATGTCGTAGTGTTTCATCTTAACTGATATCTATAAGTCTAGCTAGTGGCCATCTGTCACCATCACTTGCAAAGACACATTTTGAGTTTTATGAAAATGTGCAAAAGATTTAAACAATAATTTCCACTAGAGCTGTTGGCCTTTAGTTTAGTCCATTAATAGATGTTGTATTGACTGACTAATGAGTTCATTTAAATTATAAGGTTTTATATGGGAAAGCAGGGCCGTCAGACTGCAGGAGGTAAAGGGTACTGTTTACTCAGAGCCCAGTGCAAGGAGGAGCCCCTCAAAGTTTGTAATGGGCATTTTTCATAGACATATAGTGCAGGCGTAGTACTTTTTCTGTATAGCAATATAGATTTTGCATGAAATTTCGTGCAGGTGTAGTCTTGTGTGTACAGTTTGGGTCAGATACTTAGAGATGCATAATAGTTTTGAGAACTTTAGTAAACTAAAAAGGGGTGTGGCTAATCGATCGGCAGCGCATGTTTTCAGTCCAACAAGAATTTACTTAGTCGACTCCAGCCCTAATCTCTACTCAAGCCGATGTCATGTGACTGTGTGCAGATGAGTTTGGTGCCCTGGAGAGCGTGAAAGCAGCCAGTGAACTGTACTCACCGCTGAGTGGGGAGGTGGTGGAAGTCAACACGCTGCTGGCAGACAGACCGGGCCTGGTCAACTCCTCCTGCTACAAAGATGGTACGGGCAGTGTGAACCAGCCACTCATATGAACACTCACAATTTGACACAGTCTCATATTATGCCGAGTTGTGTGTTTCATACAGTGTAGTTTAGTGTCACAGCAAGGCATTTTTGTTTCATTTATTCTATTTCTTATATTTTTGATTTGGCTTCTATCTTATTTTTTTTAAGTAATAGTGAAGTCGTTTTAGTCCATGTATCTTCACCAAACCCCTTCTGAGTATTTCAACTGAGTATTTATCCATTGGCATCATGTTGACAGTGTCAATATTAGATTTGGTGCTACTGTGGCAAAATGCTTTACTCTCTACTTTGACCAGCAGCGGGCACATTTTTTTCTGAAATACAATACTGACCTGTCCTCGCCCCAAAAATCAATACACATATTGTGTATTGCTTGTCTCTGTAGAGATGTTATTGATTTTATCTGAAATCTTCCACAATGTGGCATTAAATGAATCTTCTCTAAAATTTCATTATGGGTGTTTATCATATTTTGATAGTGATTTTATAAAAATGTCAAGCTCTCTTTGGATACTAAGGAATAGATTGACACTCAATACCAATTAAGACACCACAATGATAATAAAAAACACTCTTTCTTTAGACAATATCAACAAAAATAAACATTAAGTCATAGTACGTATACTAGTCTGTATAGTCTTTAACTTCTGATACAGCACAATATCATTCTAAAGCTATTGAGGAAAGGTCCATTTCTGTGCTGTGACTTTTTTTTTTGTATAATACCTGCTCAAATGAGTATTTTATTATTTATTAGTATATGATTAGTATCTGATTTTTGATACTTTTGACAACCCTATTTCATTATGGATGTTTTGTCATATCTGGAGATGCCTACAAAAGTACATGTACATCCTTGTGAGGCAGGTCATTTCTTCAGTTCTGACAAATGTGAGTGTTTTCTGTTTGAGAGAAGAATTTAACCTAAATATTCAGGGTTTGAGTTTTAAACATGTGTGAATGAAACAAAACACAATTCCAGTATGTGAATTCCGCTCTTGACTTAAATATTATTGGTTGAGCGGTCAGATCCACTGACCCACAATTTGGCGGTGCGATTCCAGCTCCCACAGATGCTGTCATGAATACTGCTGTCAGTGTGTCCTTGGGCAAGACTCTTAACCCACCTTGTGTGTGCATTTGTGTGTGAATGGGTGAGTGTTCCTTGATGTGAAGTACTTTGAGTATCTAGAAGTTATTAAAGCACTGTATAAAAATGTGAATATGGGCCCTTTTAATTAACCATTTTTGTATGTGTTATTGAAGGCTGGTTAATGAAGATGACCATAGCCAAACCTGCAGAACTGGACTCCCTGATGGACGAGGCTGCGTATGAGAGATACATCCGCTCAATCGAAGACTAACCCACTAAAAAAAACAACCACTTTCACTTCTCCATACAGGGCAGGAAAGCCACAAACCGGCTATTCCGGGCATCTGCTTTGTAAAGGGCTCCACTCTGCTGACCCAGCAGTGTTGCAGATCTGGACGCAAGCATTTCTTATCTACTGCTGAAGTGGGGCTGAAGTGGTCGAACAGGCTGTAGTCAATGAAGTCACTATCTTTACACCCTCAATGAAGGCACTAGAATCTATAGACCAGCTTCCATACATTTCAAATACTGGGGTATATTCTAGCTCAATGTGAGATTTCTTAAAGCACTTTTGTTATGATTCTAATAATAAACTCGAATGTTAATAACTGGTCGGTGAAACTGTGCATGGCACTGTTCATTTGAGAATAATAAACATTTCCAGACTAGTGTGTTCTTGTTTTTAACTTAAATAAAGGTGCAAAAATGGAGAAATATTCATCTGCCCACACAAAGCAAAACTAGATCATGGAGTGCATATAGTGGTTCTAGGTCCCACTTGAATGTTAACTGCATGTTATCTTAATATTTGCATCAAATATGTTACAAGTTAGCAGACTTAACCCCTTTCGTTCAAAGGTCTAATGTATTTTAGGGAAATAAGTAAAGAGTATTGGTGGGTAACAATAAAAACAATCTGAAAATGAATAATGTGCTTGCAAATAAAAGGTTGAAGTTTTATGCATATGAATGGAGAGTAAAATTAAACACATCTATATGTTTTCATATGTTGTATCTCAGGGGTGTCCAAACTTTTTTTAATCAAGGGTCACATACGTAAACACAGACGAAGCAGAGGGTCGATCGAGGGCCATAGACTGGTGCTCAGTACAATGAATAATTGAAATATATGAGTCCTTTATTCAAGCCAAGATCCTCAAAACCACAATAAATATTACATATTGTCTTATCAAGGTAGATTTTCAAAACACTTGCAGTCAAAAGTTCTGCTCAAGGTAATTTGAGCAAATTCACCTGGAAGCCTGAGGGCCAAAAAAAATTTGTCTGAGGGCCGCATTTGGCCCATGGGCCATAGTTTGGACATGCCTGCTGTATCATAACAGTCCATACATTATGAAACAAAAAAATAAAACAAAAGTGTAAGAAGGTATCATGATTACATTACAATGGAAGTGTAAACAATGACATGATCTGTATAGCAGCAGAACACTCTACTAGTAAGAACCCACCCATCCCACCACCGTGACACCAGTTTTCTCTTTGCATATTTTCAGTAACAATAAATAAATGAACCGTTTAAAAATAAAGCCACATTAAGTTCTATCTGATATTATTAACCACCCCTCCAGGAACTATGGAGAACATGTCTTTGGCCGTTGGAGTCCGCCTGGCTCGTCCTGTGGACTGGTGAGACTGGGGGAGACCTTCCATCTTCCTATAGTTCACATCCATCCTCTCCCTCCTCTGCGCTCCCTCGTTCATCACACTGGTCATGAAATCTCTCTCGTTCAGAAAAGCTATGGTCTCGTCTCTCTTCCTGCTCACGTACCCCTTTAAAACAGCATTGTACGGGTTGGAAGCTGCAGCTGGTTCCTCCAGCTGATGTTTAAACTCCATGCGCGTTATGAGAGGGAGGAGGAACTGTTTGCCCCTCACCACTGTGTCACCGTGGATACCCAGAGCCTCAGATACCAGGCGGGGGGGCAGGGGGACCAGGTCAGAGCCGCTGCCCTGGTCAATATACTGTTTAAACTGTAGACGCACCTGGGTCACATCCTTCAGAGACTGGGTCCTGCACTCCTCCAGGTCTGTGATGACACGCTCGGGGTAGGACTGTCCCAGCACTATGCCTGGGGACATGCAGAGGTTATGATTAGGGTCATAATTACAGGTTTAAAGGGGCAAACAATTGCAAATAGTGTCTCTAATGTAACACTGGAGAATAGAAACTAAATATTTGTCATGTTTACTTTTTATTAAACTGCTCTAATGTGATTAAGAAGCTTACAATTGCCAAGCTTCATTTCTAATTGAGACTCATCTATGACCTGGATGTCAAATTACCTGTGTGTGTAAGACAAATGGACAAATATCAAGATTGATCTGATACTGTTCTCTACTCTTATTTCAACTATAACCCCTCCTACTAATGGTTTATGTAAACTTAGGGCGCGTTCACAGAACATAGACGACATTATATGTGAAGAATCCCTCAGTCGTCCAGGTAGAATCCATGGCAAAAAGGAGAGATTCAATTTGTCAACTGGACAAAAGTTTATTTGTATGTATTTATGTATGTATGTACAGTATGTATGAAATTACTTTGAAACTACCACACCTAACTAACACAAACTGTAAACAAGTAGGTGTGGTATTTTCAAAGTAATTTCATTGTATTTAGCTCCTCCCTTCAGTCAGATATAGGAAAGTGTCTACCAGTGTCTGGCCAGAACTGAAGAAGCAGCTTGCAGACCCCCCAGGATTTCGCGGGCATTTTTTGTGATTGTTGCAGGCTAAAATGCCTGAATTTGCGGGAGCTTTTCCAAAAAGTTGCGATTAAAGTTGCGGTGCTTTTAAGGTTTTTGTTGCGATTTTGTTGCGGGAGGAAGGGAAAGTTGCGATAAATAGTTGCGATTTTCGCTTTTTTTATTAAAATTGAGTAATATTTTGAATACTGAGTTATAACTGACAAAGAATAATACAAAGACACAGAGATCACAGATATGGTCCTAAAACAACCTTACCAACATCGAAAATAAATTACTACTTGGAGGGGAACTGTTTGGCCCGGTCTTTTGCTGTTATTTTTGTGGGCAAATGGCGCCGCAGACATGTTTCTTTGCCATTAGAAGTCGTGTCCCAATTCCCAGAGCGCGCGGCTCGGAGCGTGGCCTGAAGGGCATGTGCGTCACACATTTCGACAGAACACCGGCGCGACGACTGCTGTCCCACTTCTTTTTTGTCCCATGCGCAGTTAACACGCGGTCCGAAGACCGCAGTCGTTAAGCGGTCCGCGGACTGCAGTCGGGGCTGAGCAAGTGTGCACTGCCTTGACTGCAGTCTGAGCCCCCTTCGGGCCGCGCTCCGAGCTGTGCGCTCTGGGAACTGGGGACCCGGCCGCAGTTTCGTTTCGTCACACGGAAGTAAGGCAGAATGTTGCGGCTTCCAAACGCAAACCTTTTAGCCGCCGAGAATATGAGGTTGGGTCCTATGGCTCGCAGATTTGTGACGCGCAAAGAGGAGGCTGTGGTGACAGATACGCTGAGATCCAGATACGCGTTTTGTGCATTTATTACAAAAAGAGCGCACACAGCTATGACAGCGCAGCAGGATGAAATGGAACTCATGAAAACCAGCAGGATGAACAGATTAACTTGAAAGATGAATGAATGGTTTGCGGTCAACAAAAAATACGGCTACACCCCAACCCTGACTCTCTCCTCTGTGTGACAGGTGAGCGTGCGCTTTTACACGCACACACTTCCGTACGTGCACACACCCACACTCACGTGACCCACCGCCTCTGCCGCACACACACACACAAACGCACCGTGCACCTCAAAATTGCAACACCGCCCTGAATTTGCGGGGATTGGCTGAAGTTGCGTTGAAGTTGCAAATCGCAACATCGCGAATTCCTGGAGGGTCTGAGCTTGGATGAGCTGCGAAACGTATTCGACCAAATAAACTTTTGTCCAGTTGACAAATTGAATTTCTCCTTTTTGCCATAGACGACATAAAGATTAGGACTAAACTGGGACTAAATTCTGAATAAACCTGGACTAGAATAGAACCAAACCATGTCCATCTTGGTTTCAAATCAGAATCCAATGGAGACAAATATGAAAGCAACCTAAGACAACTTTATTAATCCACATAAAAGTACACTAAAAGTAAAGTCGCACAAAAAAACACAATACACAATATAAATAAAATACAAGAATAGTTCTAAACTAGCTCAAAAGCACAGGTCCTTACCAGCACGTCTGAGCATGGAGGCAGGGCACTTCCAAGGTTTGTGGATGAGCTCGTCGGGCAGGTCGGCTAGCTCTGGACACCACTGTCTGACAAAGGCCCCGCAGGGGTCACAGGTCATGGCTGCATCCACAGGGTGCATGACAAAGTTCCAGTGGTCCAGTCCACACATGCCTCCATTCTGCCACATCATGGCATCTATGGCCACGTCTGCATCCACCAGAGTGTCCTGCTCATGGGACGTATAAGCTGTGGTTACCTCCTGATTATATTTGTATAAATCTTGTCTTTATTCTCTGTGTGGTTTACCTGGAACCAACGGTATCCTTCCTGCCAGGGCAGGTGCAGGTATGCGATGAGGAAGGAGGCCACCACGTGCCTCATGTAATTGTTCATCCAGCCGCTGAGCCACAGCTGCCTCATGGCTGCATCCACCAGAGGGTACCCAGTCCGGCCCTGCTGCCATGCTTTCAGGTGTGACCGGTTGGAGCTCCAACGGAGGGCCTGCAATCACCCACAAAATATTCATACAGTATGTCAAGAAGACACACTGAAAGATTTCTATTTTAGATTTCTATTTTATTATATAGGAGTCCAAGAATGAAAATTTTGCACTACAATTTCTTCAATTTTCTTCAATTTCCTTCTTCTTCATCAGGCAAAATAGGTATTTTGCCTGATGAAGGCCTAGTGCCGAAACGTTGCATGTCTTAATAAATCTTACATTTTGCAAGTAAGACAGTGCGGGATTATTATGTAGGAGGCCCCCAGGGTACAGTCCTGTCTCTGTTCCTGTTCACTCTGTACACCTCTGATTTCCAGTATAGTTCCAGGTCCTGCCATCTGCAGAAGTTTTCTGATGACTGCAGTGGTAGGGTGTATCAAGGATAGACAGGAGCTGGAGTACAGGACACTGATTGCAAATTTTTGGAGTGGTCCCAGGCAAACCATCTGCTCCTAAATGTTGACAAGACCAAGGAACTGGTGAGTGATTTCAGGAGAAAGAGGACACTAGTGGAGCCCATTACCATCCAGGGTCATGATGTGGAAATAGTGGACTGCTACAAGTACCTTGGCATGTGAACAACAGGCTGGACTGGAGGGATAACTGTAATGCAGCAGACTGTACTTCCTGAGGAAGCTCAGATCTTTTAATGTGTGCAGTAAGTTACTGGAGATCTTCTACCAGTCTGTGGTGGCCAGTGCCCTGTTCCTCACTGTGGTCTGCACCAGTAAAAGGGACATTGGGCAGATTGACAAACTGATCCATAAAGTTGGTCATGTTGTGGTCATGTGGTCATGTGGTCATGGCTGTGAGCTGGAGACATTTGTCACAGTGAGGGACAGGACACTGGACAAACTGCTCTCCATCATGGACATTCCTGCTCATCCACTGCACCAGATAATAGAGGGACAGAGGAGCTCATTCTCCAACAGGCTCCTACAGCTCCGCTCAAACAGCGAGAGATACAGGACTACATTCATACCATACTCCATATGTACAACAACTCACCCTTATGTAACAGATAATCCCTAAAACTGTTTATAGCTGTGATTTGATATTTTATTACTTATTCTTCTATTTATTCTGATTTGTACATAGACATTCTATTTTTATTTTTATAATTATGTCTCATTTGACACCAGTCTCTTGATATCTTTTTTGCTATTCCATCTATATTTATTACCCTCTGTTATATATTATATTTGATGAGTAAACTACCGTACCCAAATAATCTCCCTTGTGGAACAATAAAGTTTGTCTATTATCTAAAGATCTAAAGACTACCTATCTAAAGAGTACATGGTGAGCTAAGCACTACTACATACATGTATAATTTGACTTTTTCTGTCCAACCAATTTGAAATTGAATTGTTATATATGCAATAAGTTATTGAGCATCTAAAAATCTGCTACAAACCTTATAAGGTGGTCTGATGGACTCCCATGGCAGATCAGGGAACAGGCTGAGCTGCCAGTAAGCCATGTCTCTCCAAGCCAGCTTGCGCTGGAACTTTGAGGGGCGGCACTTTGCCTCTTTGGTGTCCCACAGAAGCCAGCGTGGGCTAAGCTGTCCAAAGTGAAGGTATGGAGACAGACCACTGGTGTTAGGGCAGTCTGCTCTGCCTGACTCCTTCTCATACCTGTACACACCTGTGCAAATATCAACAATGAGGGAGAAGGAGCACAACTAAATTGTACATTTAAGCTACAAATAAAGGCTCACCATCCTGAAGGAAAGTTACCAACTGGGCATGTGCCCCCTCTTCACTGAAATCCCAAGATTTACGAATGTTAGCTGCCCAGTCAATCTAAGAGGAAAATATGGACATGTTCCTTTATTATAGAGTTTATATTTCTTTACACAATTGGGGTAATGTTTATGTACTCACTATTGTGCCATCCTTCCGTCGGGGCATCTTGGCCAGTTCTAGCTTGTCCAAAGGTACACCTGAAGGCCAGTGAGAGGGGGTGGGCAGAGACACAGGGGGGTCTAGGGTTGCCCCAAGAGGAGGCCCTGGATTTTGTTTACAGCAGCTCATGAAATGGGACACAGAACCAATCCCTACAGAGCACAGATTAAAGTTTTGTTTAAAAAAATATCAACTGAGTGACAAAAGTACAGTATGTAACTTTTGGGGGGTGGCACGTCACCTATAGGATTTCATGGAAAAAGAAAATCATACTTTGGAACATACTCCATGGAGATATGTTTGATACCATATAATGGAACAGTATAGCCAAAGGAACAACATTTCCATTATCAATTTTTAAAAAATGTATTTAATAAAGTTTCTTTGCTAAAAAGTTACATAATGTGGTTTTAAATACATTTGTATATATAAATATATTTGAGATTTATTTCATTTTTTATATCAGATTCATAATGTGGGTCAAAACTAAGACATACCAAACCAAAACCAGAACTATTTCAAGACTGAACCATTTTGAAATCAGGCAAAAGACTGCTGGGTATAACTACAAAAAGTGAGCAGAGGTCAGAAGTCAAGTACAAAACAAAACATCAGAATGGTCATCCTGAACTTACATACTTTTACAATAATTTGTATAGTGAATAAATTTTGACTTCCGTACCTCTGAGCCCCACTCCCACTGTGCTGACAGAATAGGGGTCTCTGAGACAGTAGGAGTGATACATCCTGAGGCCCACCCCGTGTTTTTGCAGAGCGGACAGCACCAGATCATCCCTCTGCTTCAGCCAGGGCTCATACAGGGCGTTGGCCACCACAGTGCGGGCTCCAGTCTCCCGTAGCAGCTCCCTCAGAATCTGCAGTGAGGACACACTCTCAGCCTTAAGGAACACAAGACTGCTGCCGATCCGCTCCAAAGACAAACGCAGACAGGACAGAGCTTGGTGAAGCCAGAACTTACCTAGAAAAAGAGCAGCAATTTGACTTTTAACTGTCAAAATGACCTGGTTTATGGTCAGTAATATCTGTGTAATAACACATGACATGAAATTGAAAAAAGTTCACAGTTGGCATTATTTTGATGTGCATGCACAGTCAAATTATAAGTCATAGAACATTAACATGGATTCTATTCTCAACTCAAAAATAATGTTACAAATTTAAAAAACTGAATCAGCCACTGAGTTGCATAAGCCATATAGGCCAACAAATGAAATCAAATTTTAGAATGTTTTGAACAAAACATTTTTGTTGTATGGTACAGGTACATGCTGTCTCATTCAAATAAATAAATAATAAATAAACAGGTGGTAGAGTCTTCATATAATTACTGTATTGAGGAAGACACTTGATCTACTGTGCTTAAAATAAATTATGTGTGAGAGATTTATGGTGGTTAGAGAAGCCATTTAAACAGAACCAACCACATCTCAGTCAACAGTTTGTTATGAATTATGATGGCTGAAGGAGTAAGGCAAGTAAAGCCATATAAATCAATTTATTTACTAGGGATGAACTGATACTAATACTGATATCAAATAGCTGCACTGATCCAGGAAAATTTAGTCCCATGATATTGGTACAGCCAATATGTTTGGGTCTTTAATTGGTTTTAGTAAGACTATAACTGGCTGAAATAAGCCCCAGCCTACATCTCATTATGTATGATTTTTTTATGTATACAAATTTCTTCTGTAGTTACTTAGGCAACCTGTGTTTTTTAAGAAAAAAAGTATTTTCAGTCCCTACAATGGTGTTGGATAGTATCTGGCAGGTACTTAAGGACAACCACAACAATATCAGAACTTAAAAAGCTGGATAAGTGCATCGCTATTATTTACTTGAGTAGTTATATAAATATATAAAAACTAGACAATTTTTAATCAAATAGTTAATCAAACTAAAATTAATAAGCAAATATAATCAAATCTGAAAACAAAAATTTAATTTTGAGTGAAGCATGCATGTGTCTGCTGACTTACAAGCGCCTCCCATGGCCACAGTGGTCCCAGGGCCTTCTTCCTCGTCAGGAGCCCAGATGAAGACAGGGATGACAGGTGCACCAACCTCCACTGCCCCAATCATGGCAGGGTTATCACACAGCCTCAAGTCCCTCCTGAACCACAGCAGGACCGGGGGCTGGGATGATGGAGTTGTAGGTAATCCAACTACCTGCTGCCCTGTCCCCTTACTCCTCTGCCTTCTCCTCTTACAACGTTTAGTTTCAGAAGTGTCCTGCTTAGAAGACGGGGAAGACTGTCTGGAGCTGTGGTCACTCTTCTTTATAGTTAGTACAGACTTGTTTTGTACGGTGGACACATCTTCAGATGTGTGGGGAGGAGGGCACTGGTTGACATTCTGGATGGTGCTCTGCTTGGTGGTAGTGATGGTTTCTTCTGTATCCATGAGAGAGAGTGCCATTGCAAGTTGCAGCTCATCATCTTCAGTCTGTAATTGTAAATATGATGTAAATATGCTCATTGATTGTTGTTTAATTGGCTATATACAGGAATTTCAGTTTTCAGCTGGCTTTCTTATTTACCTATGAGCTCTGACTGACAAATGCGCAGTCACTATGTCAAAGCGCATTTCATTTTAAATAGCCTATGTTCAATCCATTGTCCTTGATTAAATAAATTAATAACATTCTGTAAGACAACTTTGTGTCATTATGTGAAAAGAAAGAAAAGAGAAAATGTAATCATTTAAAAAATATCATTATGAAATAAATAGAACATGGAATAAATGTTAAAAACATCAACATTTTGTAAATAACACATACAGGCTATAAAATTGATGTTTTTTATAATTTTATATAAATATTTTAATTATTGAATGGCAACATTTCAGAAAACAAATTTTTATTGTGTATTATTATTATAATTATTATTATTAGTAGTAGTATTAGTAGTTGTTGTAGTATATTTTAAATAATAAAAACTGAAGTCCATACAGAGAACCACACATCTATGATCTACATTTTGGCAGCATGGTGCGCCAGAGTGGCTAGCGCTCACGCTTCACAGCAAGAAGGTTCCGGGTTCGGTCCCCGGGTCGCTTGGGCTGTTCTGTGTGTGTTCTGTGTGGAGTTTGCATGTTCTCCCCGGGTTTCCTCCGGGCACTTTCCCCCATCAACCCAAAACATGCAACAGGTAAAATTCTCCAGCTTAGCTTCTGGTCCAGGCTGTTTTCGGTCGTTCCGATTCAAAAGACAGCCTGGCAACTAGGCTAAGCGAGCTCTCCTGATTCTGGGAGCCAATCAGAGGGCGGGGAGGGGTGGAAACATGCGCCATAGGTAAAATCCTCCAGCTTAGGGCCTGACCAAAGCATAAATAACAAAACAAAATCATGGGGATGGTCCCCGGGTCAAATTTAGAAACAACTTCTCCTGTGCGAGATCAATAAAGGTCAATCTTCTAATCCTTGACCACTGTAAGGCGCTTTGTGCTACAATTTTGTATGAAAAGCGCCTTATAAATGTTTGATTGATTGATTGATTGATTGAAAGACGGTGACGCGTACTACGTGACAAACAGAAACTTGTAGTTTGAACACTGACATGACTGGCTATGGGCTATGTATACGGCAAATGACAGACAGACAGATAACGCCCAATAAACGGCCGTTGACAATCGTAAAGCACACCTCCGCTACGAGATATTTAGTAGGTGGCTCCCAGACGCTTGAGATATGGTCTGGTGTAAACCAGGCAAGTCCTGACCAAGCCTGGCAGTAAGATCATAGAGATGGGTCCCCAGGCGCCTGAAAGATGAGAAATAATTTCCCAACGGGGATAAATAAAGCATGTCTTCTTCTTCTCTTCTTCTTCTACATCTCATAATTGCCATAAGGTGGCGCCAGAGGAGTACGTACGTTCTCACGTTTTAAGCAAAATGTGCAACAACAACGTGCTCTGTGAATTAATCATTTTAGACAACTCCCTTCTTAATATGTAAACACTTGTATCTATGTTTGGTTGTTTGTACAGGGCTTTACACGCTTTCTGAGACATGAGAAGATGCTAAACCATGACTTGATGCGGCATTACAGGTGAGGGAACTAGCTTTTCAAAAGTCGATCATCAACTTTCTACAATCAGAAACTTTCTACAAGTGAAGAAGGGCGAAATGTAACACCTTTGTTATCGAACAAAAAGGTACATTTTAATTACTGATGAAGGTAGCTCTCTTCTGATCACATATTAAATGGAACTTGTTAAGTTATGGCCACAAATCAATATTTTTTGTCACATTTCATGAGTTTAAAAGCCTAGCTAGCTCGTGTTAGAAATATTCTGGACAACCCCTAAAGATATCTATATAGGCTCTGATTTTGTATTTTATATTTTGAAACTTATTCTTCATGTTATCATGCTTTTGCATGTTTTCAGACGTTTTAAGAAGTAATAACGCCATTATAACACTTAAATATAAGAAGGCACATACTTAATACCACGTTACTACTTACAAAACTTTTAGGTTATATTTATCTTATATTATTAAGCTGTTGTATTTTGTCTTGTCATGTTTTAAGAAGCAATAACGCCATATAATAACATATCACTCGCATACGTCCATCCATGGCTTACATTTGTGAAATATTCCTCGTAGATGGCTGTCAGGGCGGAGTGCAGAGCTATATACGCCGTGGACAGCGGCTGGATGACGGTCAGGAACTGTGCCCGGGTGTCATGGTGCCCCAGGACGGACAGACACAGAGCGAAGAACCCCTCTGGATCCTCCCGACCCACCAGCACCTCTCTCAGCATTTTCCTCACCAGGGACATACCGTCTTCACCGCTGCCAACGGACGGGGACATCTTGAACCGGTACAAAACGTGTTTATGCGCAGTGCTCAGTGTCTCTGTCCCTGCTTATCAAACAACAGCTGATTTGGGGTCTTACACAAGCCACGTGGCTGTGTTTTGTAACTTAGACTCTAATTTCTTATTTTAACCAATAGGGGGCGTGCAAACGTAAGAAATAGATCCCCCGTAACAATACAACGCACCATGGAATAACAATTGCGTTTGAAGTTACACGCAAAGGCATACATTTACATAAAATCTGGCATTTATCCCGTGGCTTTATACCTGCCTCTCTGCCAGCCTAGAGTAACACATCTCATCAGACTGGGTCAAACATTTGGCGTAGTTTCTCATTGCGGCCTGCTAGATCCCAAAGGACAGACAAAAGCCTCATCTAAGCAGGAATGCTGTCTTTTTTTAAGTGAGAAACAAAGCAATTGCACCCAGGAGTGAATTTGTAATCATAGACCAGCCGAAGATTGCTAAGTAATTAATTTCTTTAATAAGAGCCTACACTGGCTTTTAAGTCAACCCAGCAGGGTGCCCTGATTTGGTAGTCAAGGGGGTAAAGTCTCAAACACCCTGGCACACCTGATAAGATGGTTTTCTAATCATATGTCTTTGAAATAAATCTTTTCAAGTTATCTTTTGAGGATGAGCGGTGTCTGGTATTGATATCTAAAAAATTGACATCAGGTTTTTAGTAAGGCCGTACACTTTTGAGTTTTGAATAAAAGTAGTAGAAGTAAAAAAAATAAAAAAAAGCACTGAAAGCGTTGGCATGTGCAGAAAGAGCAATACAGAAAATAGAGAGAAAGGGAAAAAGATTGAGGGAGAGAGAGAATCAATAGTGTTTAGACAGAGAAGTGGATTCTAAGTGGGTGATCAATAGAGAGCACAGCGAAGAGATTAGCTGCTTTTCTCTCTCAAACTAACACTGACAAATTGGTGAATTGGTGTATCGGCCCTTGGGCTAAACGGATTGACCCGCTGTTTCCATGTTCTACCGTGTACTGTCAATACAGATCTGTGTTCATTGTGGCTTTCAATGGAGAGAGTGAGTGAAAGAACCCGGAAAAGAGGAGAGAAAAGTGATACCACGTCACCAGGAAACACCAAGTAAAAGGTAAGAGAAGATGGTAGGTAATAGGAAGGTAAGTAAGTAAAACCCAAGTGTCCATGTTGGTGAGGATGCTAACAAAATGTCCGCACCTCTGTCTCATTAACTCACATGCGCATCCTCGTGCACAATGTTATAAAACCATAATAACGTCTCAGGGAAAATTAATGAGAGGACAGATTAAAAACTAAGTGTGGAGAAACGGGCCACTGGTGTAGCTATTTGCAACTCATAAATCATCTTGACAAAGCCATGCGTTCATGGACACATGCGCACACACACACACACGTACTGTAATTAACCACAGGCTATTTACTCTCTCCTGCTGTAAATTAGACATGCAGACACCGTTATTACATTAGGGGGATCTGCCATGTAGAATACTAACAGGGAGAGGAGGGGCTGTATACACACACGTGCACAACAATCCAACCCTTACAAACATCAACACAGGCGCGTGCGTACACAAGAAAGAAGGCTGTGGAAGAATCATAGAGTGACGGCGGTGCCAATGAAGCCGCAGTGCACAGAATAGTGGCCCCCAGCTCTTTGTTCCTTGCTGCATTTCATTATCTGGAACGCCAGCCAACACACACGACAAACATCAGGCACCTCCCCCTCCCCTAAAGCTGTCTACCCCACTCCCCGCATAAGGCACACACAAAAAAAGAAAGGAAAGAAAAAGCGAATTAAGATACTGCGTCAGTGCTGTTGACTGGCACCTTGGCATGATTGTGAAGTCTGCATGGTCATTACACACACATGCACCTTGATACTTTGGCTTGTCTAGTTTGGTTTACTTTATAAGAGGTTGTTGGTTGTTAGGAAAATCTGTGCATTCATTAAATTGAAATTTGGATGTAAGTAACACTGGCTAGATATAAAACACACAATGTCCCATAATATAATTGCTCTTTGTTTCAGTTATGGGCCCTTAACAGTATTTCCAGGAGATGTCTAACATTGTAAATGTTTTCTCTGAGTAGAAGTTATGGAACAAACCTTTTTACATCGCAATGCATTACATAAGCTTTGTTGTATAAAACATATGTTATACCCCAGCTGTTTATACCTTTATAAACATGTTCTGAAATGCATGGATTATTTTGTATTAAATCACAAATATTATGCAAAACTTATCAAAATTGTTCATAATTCGTACATTCGGATGTTCGGTCCAAATAAATCATGAGCCAAACCAAGAAAATGAAATGTGGTAATATAAACCAGACACTAGGAATCAACTAGATACAAACTAAGACTAAATCTATATCAAATTCAATGAATTAGTCCACAATGTTAAAAAGGTCCAAATAAAGACTCCTTACTTATCTTCTTGCTTAAGACTAAAATTAATCTCTATAATCATAATAACAGCATATTGTTGCAATCCATCAGAAATGTACTAAAATGTGTCTCTAACTATATTAACTGTGAGACAAATGTGAAAGGACCCACAAATGTACAGAAATATGTCTTAATACACTTGAAAGATTACTACACAAGTTTGTTTCATTTGTATTTGTAAACAGCTTTATGTACAACATTTACAGATAATGTTCATTATACATTCATATCTTCTAAATAAAGATTTGCCCAGACTATATCATCATACTGCCTTTGGCACATTGTATTTTGATTCAAACATCTTGATAGATAATTATAAATGTCATACCATTACTTGAATATGTAGGCTTATAATGTGTACAATAGGCAATACAGTATAGAGACTTAGAATGTTGTATTTTTTATGTTGATCCTGCCCCTAATGATCAGGAAATGCCCTAGTCCCTGTAATACATGGACCCTCAAAGACTTCCCCATAAAGACAGAACAATGAGGAGAACTTGATTAAAAGGAGTATTGATAGACTGTCTGAGGCGGCTTGTCTCCATTTAGTTGAAGTTACGTTTTTTCCTCCCTGGCTGTAGTGTTTGTGTCCTCCACTTTCCCCAGCCTCCCTCCAGCCTTCCTCCAGCCTCTGTGTCCCCTCTGTTTTCCCACGCTGATCGATAGCTCATTACAATCATTGACTGCAGCTCATCAGCACCTGTTAGGGTCTGAAGAGGCGGAAAGACGTTGCACGTTGCAATCACAGAGTGCGCCCAGTGATGCTAGCCTGTTGATAAGTACACACAGAAAATGGCGTCTGTAAAAAAGGTGAGGGCTGCCATTTGAGTGGTTATCTTCTGATTCACATTCATCGCTGTGGGTGTCTAGTTTGTCGCTGCTTTATGGTTCCCAGTCTCGGGGAACATCTTATTATGCGCCTCACGTGGGTACGGCAGTTTGTTGCTATGGTGATCTCCGAGGGAGCCACGGTAGTATAGGTGTTTATGCCAGACAGGAGCGAAAAATACCCCACCAGTATAACGGACATGTTTAACACAAGGCTTGGACCACACATTAAGAGCCAAACCATGAATGGGCACAAAGGGAAACATGGTGGAGTGAGAATGTTAACTATTCACACTCTTGAAAGAAGCAGCCTTGTTCAAAGACACTGTTGTAGGTTTAACGCAGCACTCCAGGGTTTGTTGTTTCAAGAGGCCACTCTGGGAGTTAAAGAGTTTCAAGTCAAAGTAAATCTGAAGCACTAGAGATGAGTCAGGCTGGATTTGCCATAAAAAGAGTGAATAAAAAAAGTATATTTGTTGTAGGGATGGTCCATTAAGGCTTTTAGTTTAGCAACTTTTGACTCGCTGTTGTGATTGTTAACCGATATTTGCTGATACAGATATCAAGATTTTAAAATTCATAGCAAGGTTCACAAACTTATTTAACATCATTGCAAAGTTCACAAAATAACTTTTCACTTTTATAATAATAAAAACGAATAAATGTGTTTATCTGTAATATGGTATGTAACTCAGACAGGTTTTTACTGTAATTGCTCTTTTATTTCCATTTTTACTCATTAGTCTGTTCAAAAAGACAAATCTGCAGAAGATAAACTGGGAATAACCTGTGGGCACCTAGACTAGATTTTCAGTAAGTGATACATACAAATCTGGTAAAAAAAAAAAAAAAAAAAAAAGAAAGACAAAGATTTTAGATTTGATATATCACCCATGCCTAATCTGTGACTTTACTCAAACCTTAAAATTGCAAAAACTATAAATAATATGTTTATTCTATTTTAATATTTTTATGTAGATCCAAAGCTAATTACCAAAACATTAAAGGAACTGTATGTAGCCTGCACTGGTACTGTTGTACATTCACAACAGAACCTCGGTTTTTAGTGCCTAAACCTGTATATAAAGGACACATACAGGTTTTTCTTAGTACATGGACAGGCCAGGCATCATGTGAAAGCTCAGAACCTGCAAAATTCCCTCTCTGAGCTGCAGCGGCTGCACTAGCACTGAGTCATGATTGTCTGCAGGTGCTGGGGTTTAGGTAGCAAACCTGAATGGGAGGCTCATTTTGCTTTCTGATTGGATAAGCTGGTGCTGAACATCTGTTTTATGTGGTGTACAGTTTTCTTTCAAATAAAGACTAAACTAAACTTTATGGTCTTGAGAAACAAAACATCAAATCATAACATAAGTAGGATGTCATGTCCAATTTTTTTGTAACTAAGAATAAATCATCAAAAATAGACTTGTGGACAAAACTAGTATTTATTTATTTTTTTATGTATATATTTATTTGGCAGGGACAATGCAATCAGACATAGTTACAGAACAGAGCTTGCAGCTGATGTGATGCATACAGAGTTTAGCAAATGCTAATTTTCAATCCCCGTCCCTGGTTGAGCTTTTCTACACTAACATATATATATATATATATACAATTTCATACAATTTTAATACAATTTCATCTATATAAATATAGATGGCGGCACGGTAGCTGAGTGGTTAGCGCTCTTGCTTCACAGCAAGAAGGTTCCGGGTTCGATCCCCGGGTCGCCCGGGCCTTTCTGTGTGTGTTCTGTGTGGAGTTTGCATGCATGGTCTGGGTTCGGTCGCCTGGGCCTTTCTGTGTGGCCTTTCTCCCCGTGTCTGGATGGGTTTTCTCCGGGCACTCCGGTTTCCCCCATCAACCCAAAACATGCACCATAGGTACCTCCAGCTTAGGTCCTGACCAAACCGAAGCAAGAAGATCATGGAGATGGTCCCCGGGCGCCCTAATGTGTGTGCTGCCCACTGCTCCTAATATATGTATATATATATATATATATATAGGATGGGTTAAAATGCAGAGAAGAATTTCTCCAGTGTGAGATCAATAAAGTCACTTCTTCTTCTTCTAAATACAGCAGTGCAAAGGCATGTAATACTCACTCATTCACTCACTCAGCTGATTCATTCACTCATTCTAACACTATTTACACATGGGTGCAGCTTTGGTTCCTCTTGAGCCAAGATTTAAGTTTAATGGAGAACAGTTTCAACTCGGAGATGGACTTAATTTCTGTAGGCAGAGAGTTCCACAGTTTACAGCTCTTATAAGAGAAGGCCGACTGTCCAAATGACGTCCTGCACTGATGGATTTTACACATATAGTTTAAGGTGCCTCTTGTTGTCCTGCTGCAAGTAGTTGTTTTTCAGTAAATTGTTTGTTTCACATCTTGGTGGTACAAAAAAGCTGTGTATAGTGGTATGTGTTGGGTTTTTTTTAAATTCATAAATGTTACAAAGGCTTACAAAAATGATTGTGACTTTTAACGGATTAAATAATTGAATCTGCAGAAAATCAGCATGTGCGTGTATATCTAGTTTCCATAAGGAAATGTGTCTAATTGTTCATCAGCTTAAGGGGGAAAAAAATGGAAAGCTCTACTGTGGCATTATTGACATGATTTGGTCTAGAAAGTGATAAAATGGGGATTTCAAGTGTGAAGTCTAACTCAGTGAGCTGTAAATAGAGTGTATACAAAGAGGTGCAGAAAATAAAGGAAGCCTCTTAGCCCATGCATAAATTACACACATCATTTACATATTCATTATGTTTTATGTACTAATGAGAATATTTGCTTAATAGCCCCACCATCACAGCCAGCTTTTGATTTCAGCCGAACAAATAGGCGAGTCGGGTCATATTGGCGAAGCAGATGAGGTCAATGATACTTAATCGATTTCTACTGCGGATGGGATCAATTGTATAGCTTTAGTTTGTGTGTTGAACAAAATGAGCCACTACCAAAGTGTAAAGGCGTGCTTGATAGGGGCTGGTGAAAGTTAATTAAATCAACATAAGCATTCAAACTTTGACTTCTTTCTCCTATTGTCTCGGTAGAATAACTTACTGCTTTAGTAATTACTTGCACAGCTGGCACAACCAGCACTCCTTCAGGTGCAGTAAAATCTTAAACAGAGCATGAAAAATTAAGGCTTAAGACATAATTTCTAACATTCACAGTGTTAATGATTCATAATATGTATGAATTTAACGAAGAGAAGGGAGAAAAAACCCAGAAACGGGGGAAGGGCAATGAAGAGATGAGCTACAAATAGGAACGATGGCGGTGGCAGGTTGGCACCGTGCCATCCAGTCAGCTATTGAGCGGGGGCAGGCATGGGCATGGGCGAAAGGGGCGCTGAGAATAAGAATGGAAGAGGAAGAGAAGCGCACCGTCATACTGCTGCCCCGATGCCACCTTCACTGGCACAGCAGAACTAGTAGAGGGAAAACAGAGGAAGTCGATACCGAAGCAGCCAAGTCCGTCAGACGCCAACACACGGAGGGTGAGTCAGATGTAGCTGGTGCACAAATTGATACGAGCGCTTTAAAGGTAAATCACAGCATTTAACTTTTGGATCTTTTTTCCGCCTTATGCCACTTGCCGTGTGCCATCCAGCAGGCATTGTGCCAGCTTGTTCTACTCGAAGCGAAGACGGCAAATACACAAAGACCTGTCGAACACAAGAACTTCAGCCCACAGGATTTGTGTACAAGAACCTCTGCCCTCAGGATTTGTTGCTAATCACCGCTTGTTTGGATAAAGCCAATACGAGGTGCCCATGCACCTGACATAGTCGCGATGGCATAGTCGCAATGGCTGCAAAAGCACAGCGAAACAGATGGCGCTCTGCCAAGCCAGCTAATCACATGTGCCAACAAAACCACCATACGGTGAGCAGAAGATTTCACATGTCGTAAATGTTTTGTACGATGGCAACCCCTAAAGGGACCATTTGGAAACAGAGATGGCACCATGCCAAACGCCAACCTGGAGATGTTCGCCGGTGCCAAGAAAGCTAAATCGAAAAGCAAGCTAAATCAAAGTGGAGTAAATGTGGATGTGAAAAAGTAACCAAATAATGGATAAACAAAAAGGGAAAGAATACATGATCATGTCCTGAAATCAGAAACAGTAAAGAAGCTACTGTTTTTCCAAGGAATGGTATAGTGCATAGTGCCATTCCATTGTAGTGTTTAAAAATGTATAAATCATGCAGCAGATAAATGTAGGGCAGTGAAACAGGAAACACCTTCAGCCTAATGAAGAACAGTACAAGTGGGTGAAGAATGAGCCTCCCTTTTTCTGAACGTGCACACCTGGGATGTTCTTAAAGGGATACTCCCTCAGCATACTTTGACTGGTTACAGGAGGGATGTGCTGGCATCATCTCAGAATATGTCAGCTTATGTTTTGCCTTTGCCAGTCAGGGTGGTGCTCCAGCCAGCAGGGCGGGCGACTGTCTGGGCATCAACTGCGTCTAATTAACAGCCCCAGACTCATTCTAACAGCCGATCATAATTAGTGATTTAATCGCTCGTCAACGCTTTCTCTCCCCCTTTTAAAATGCACCTCCTCTTTGGACACGTGCGGATAAGCTAAAGGAACGCTGGAGTCCCCCCTCCCCTCATCCTCATCCTTCTTGGCTTCAGACTCCGGAGGGATCTTAATTAAGCCTGGGCTTCATTATGCAAATGGAGTACAATAAACGACAGCAGAGGCGGAGCTTCAGCCAGACGCGGACCAAGCCAAAGACCCTGGAAAATGTAAAAAGTAGAAGACTACTGGATCTCTGTGATGTTTTTTGCACTACAGTAATTGTATACTTTTGTCTGATGTATGTCTTTGGGTGTATACTGGTGCTACTACAACTAATCATTTGTTCACTATCTCTGCTTCCACTGGAGGAAACTGGATGTGCAGGATTTTTCCTCACAAAGAAAACTCATAAGGGACTAGTGACAATGAGCCCCTTAATATCACCAGTTGGCCGTTGTCGTGGATACGTGGAGAGATGGTTGAGATAGGATAAGAGAAAGAAGGCATACGGAAACACTGACAGTGGCAGCAGCATGGCAGCTAATGTCATCTCAGTTTAATCATCGCATGGGATCATGGGGTTCATGAAAATTCATTTGCATATCATTAAACGGAAAGAGGTTATTTTGTGCGGGCAGCCGAAATGGGATTGGATGAAGATGGGAGGAAAAAACGGCAAATGGAGGAGCTCGTTATTAAACAGCAATGTTTTATAGTCTGCCAGCCGATTCATTTAATTTAGGCATAATTAAAATGTGTCAGACCCAATCAATCATTCCAATAGGGATACTATCAATGTTTCAGACTGGAAAAACACTAATCTTTAGCTATAGGGGCAGACATTTTCCAATAACAGCCTAAGTGCTCAAGTCTTCAGTGAACTTGACCTGTCCACTCTTTATCTGGAGGAGACTGATCCAAACATCTATTGTGGCACACATTGTGTCAGGATACACTGCATTTTGACAGGTGGTGTGTTTGCTAGTAAGGGCCCACAGCACATCTTCTTGACCTTATAGTAAGTGTTGGTGTGTATGTGTGTGCATTCAAACATGCATCCCACATTTGCATAAGTGATGTAATTAGACCACCCTTTCACATGCAGATCAATTTGAAAACATGGCAATCACACTAACACACACGTACAGGCGTGCACACAAACACACGTCAGCCACACGCTTTGTGCCTTGACCACCCCCGGATCATGGAGAGTCTGTTGTCTGTGAGCAGAGAGTGTAAAGATTAACATAATCCAGCTAATAAGTGTGAGTAATATTCACACAGCGACGCGTGGCATAGACACTGTCCTGCTGATGCGCATTTGTATCTCATTATAGATGTAAAGTACTGGAGGGGGGCTGACTGAGGGGTGCCACGGTTCAGGAGGGATGATCAGGGGTTTCCCAAGAGTGGACTTCCAAAATAGACACCAAAAAATAACATACACTACTTTCATGCAATTATAGCGTGAACCTGAGCGATCTAGAGTGTGCTGTTTTCTTACTGTTCCTTATCACAAGTTGCACCCCCGGATCATCACACAGGAAGGCATTCTAATGTTTGCCTCTGCTCATTTACAGTAGATAATGGCAGCAGCTACAGAGAGCGTCCTTTTTCCTGTAGAATGTAGGAATTATAAATTGAGTGTATTTGGGCTTGCAGGCGAGCTCTGCTACATGATTGATTAGGATGGTGTGATGACCATTAAAAAGTCATTTAAAAGATGGATAGGGACCACATTTCCAAATAAAAACCACTTTATACCTGATGAAGTGCTGAACAAACTCTTCTTAGAAGACATTTACTGATTATTCTCCATGTGACTGAGTGTAATGTGGGAAGTATCTACATGTAACGAGTGGAGCCCACATTAATTGCATAAGATAGTGAATGCATAGTAAAGGATTAATTATTAAAATTCATGCTGTATTAAGAAGGTAGAAATTGTAAGAAAGAATTATTGTTGTCTCGGTACACTAGCAAACAGAGAGCACAAATACTGATTGAAATGTATCAGATAGCGTGGCGTTGCTGCTTCAGAAGCCTTATCCACAGAAGCAGAGCTGTATCTAAACGTGCAAATGTATTTCTGTTCTGTGTCTTTAATGCCTGGCTCCTCCACAGCAGCGTGCTTGCAGATTCATGCATAAACATGAGCTGGCCTTTCGGCTCTCTCCTCACATAACCAATCTAAATCTAAATGAGCCCCCACTACAGATAGACCAGCAGGCAATGACATTACACCCCCCTCCGCCCGGCCCAACCCCCTCGCCTCCAGCCCGCTACCCCCAGCGACACATATTCACCAGCAGGCAATCATTTCACGCCATCCCTCAAAGCCCCACCTTCTCCCCCCGCGCGGCCACTCGTACCCCCTTTTTGCCGCAACCCCACCAGCTGCACAGCATTCATTTGATTAAGAGGGGGAGGACAGAGAGAAGGAGAAAAGCTGGGGGGATCACTTTATCAGGATGACTTTCTAAGATTGCTATCACAAGCTACCAAGCCATCTCAAGTTGTTTATTTGCCTTTTCCATTATGCAGTTTGTATCTTTAGCTTTAATTCATTTGTACCAAAGTGGGACTAACCTTTGCAGTTATTGCAAATAAGAGCGCCATAGTTGTGAGCTTGTGAAAATGAGATGCTACCTCATCCTCTCAAAAAAGTCAGTTTACATAAGATTTGGTCTGTTGGAAGTTACATTCTTTACAAAAAATAATAAACATATTCTCCTGACACAAAGATTGATCTCTCAAGTATACATTGTATATGAAAATGTGAGTGTCCTAAATATGCTGTGGTGTGCATTTTAGTCCCCTTAGTCCCAGAGTCGTAAAACACATTATCATCATCAGCAGCAGCAGGAGCAGCAGCGTAATTCATCCAAGGTCGTTAATATTCATCATATCATTTAGTCACAAAGGAAACTCATCTGGCTGAATGTCACAGATGTAATTAATGAAGTGACCCCAGAGGTCATGGCTCCATTCACCAAGCGCCTTCCACACATCGTTGTTACACTTATCAGAGGTACACACACACAGACCCCCACACCACCTACAATATGAAACGCATGCATAAAACCCCATGCATACCATAACACAAAATGGCTTCTTCTGGGTAAGAGATGAGACCGGAACATGCACCAAAGCAGACTTTATTAAGCTCAGTGGAGTTTGGGGAAGGGAACAGGGTGGTAACACACAGCATAGGTAAGAACTGGGCAAGGGACAGTATAGAGACACACTAAACCACTGGAGCAAGACGTTAGGACAGGTGCACATCACGGGTATCTTTTTGGTCATCACTATGGCAACAACATATTCAGAAAATAAAGAAAAATAATAGTTTTACCTACGGCAAGGTTAACAGAGCCCCTTCACCATAAAGGACCCCAATATGTACATCTTACAGTCACTAAGATCAAGAGAAGTTAAGAGAAATGAAACCCAAAGTAATCAGCGTATAAAACTGTCTTTGCGGTATTTGGAATGCACATTTCTGCACAGAAGAAAGCTCATTGGTATTGACGTAAACATTGGTTAGTTAGAAAAACAAAAACTCGACAAAAGTGAAGTCAGTCCACATGCTTTGGGAAGTGGGTTGTGACGTCCAGTCATTGCATTGGAGCTCGATGGACAAATAGACTAGACATTGCACAACACAGAGAGACTGACACTGTACCAAGAGGAGGTTCTAGGGACTGAACTTCTTCAAAAAGCTATGCAGTATCTCTCTAAGCACTGAGAAGGTAATGCCCCAGTAGCGTAGGTTTACTCTGTAATCTGGAAGCGTCTATGTTTGATGAAAAATAAAATAAAGAAACATGTATTGTGAAAGCCATTTTGTAATAAATATGAAGATACTGACAAACTTGTTGGAATTGAGCCCCACATATCCATTTTCCAATAGTATTACAGGAGCAAGTTTAATCAACAGCATCACAGGTATCATTACAGTTTGTAGTCATTAAAGCCTAGTGGTAAAGCGATCAGAGCATGCATCTATCTACAGTATCATATTAGAAACTACAGTACATTAGCAGCAAACTGGACATCCTTAAGGGCTGAAGTTCAACACTATGGTTTAAAAAACAACAACAAACAAACAAAAAAAATAAACTTTCTCAAGAGAAGTAAAACTCTTTAACCGCTATACAGACTGCCATGGCTCTAGGTTGGGATTTTGGTTACAGTCACCAGTGTGCTTATGAGAGGCAGAAAAACAGTAGCTTAGATATAGGGACTCCTTTCCTTTTCTTTAAAAACAGCAATACATCGTCAAGTAAACAGTAGCGCTTATTCTTGTAGGTCATATGGTTAAAGTATTATCTTGTCTTTGGATTTTTGTCTTAAAGCATTAATTATTGTTTAGCTATTATTGTTATATTATTATTACAGTCAGAATAAGTTGCAAATGAACACAGTAGTAAAGGTTAAGAGTAAACAAATATAAGAAGGCAGGTAGGGAGGAAGAATAAATTAAGTTTACAAAAATAACATCAGTAACATCCAAAGTTGGTTTGTTTTTTCCCATCGGCTTTGCGCAGCAGCTCCTAAAACTGTAAACAGGAAAGGGAGCCAAGTCTCAAACATCCAATTAAGTCTTGAGTCAGCCATACAAAAGCTAAATACTGTACATTTACCCCTCACATCATTAAACACTTTAGTTTTAATATGTAACAATCTATTACTCAGTGTGAAAAGCTCAGATCTTTGAAATGCAGGTCTTTTTGGGAAATATTGTTAATACTTAACCATGCACCTTTGTTTTTAAAAGGTATGGTATTAAAGTCACATTGGAAGTGGAGCAATGTTGAGCTGTTAACCTGAGCATAGAAAGCTTTACATTTATCACATAACATTGGTAAGCCATTGGTATATTCAAATAGAGTGGAAAGGCAGTTACGTCACCTCTCCAGAACATATCAAAGCTGTCTTTTTCATAACCGTGACACTATAATATTGAAGCAAGACAGTTTATCTCGACCCATAAGATTTTATATTAAGAAACTATTACTAAACACACACAATGTCAATTTGAGTTTGGTTAAAGTTTCCATATACAGTATTAATGGTTGAGTGCTATAAAAATAGTTTGCCCCACTGAGGACAAACTAGCCTTTTGCTTTCTGTGCTATTTGGGTTGTTATCCACTAAAGGAATATAGAAGGTGTACAACAGAAGACTCATCATTGGCTTGTGGAAGGGCGAAGCTGGAGGTTTGCACCGTAGTATCAGTCTTTTTCTACGAATGTATACCAATGCCAGCAGCAGGTCCCATCCTTTCACCTTACAGACGTCAGCTCTGCGGTTCATTATTGAAAAAACAAGCACGTTCAAACTAAATCCACAGACATGTAAAATTTTGGTTATGAGCTTTGGAATCTGAGTCAGTCTTTACAAAAGCTCTATGGAAATACCGCCATCTAAGATATTATTTGTTTTTTCACTTTTTTGTCCTTTGACTTTTTTCAAGTTTATCTTTTGGAGTACTCTATTTACACTAAAATCTCTTTGACAATTTTTTGTGTAGACTGGCGCTACATGCTACACAACAAGTCATCTAGCACTGTCTGGTGGAGGGCCCAATGTGAGTCTGGCATGCAGACTGAGAGGTAGACTGCAGGTCTAGCTGGGCAGTGAGGTCACGTACTTGGAGAATGCTCTTTGGCCTCTGTGGCATCTGGTTATTTTTCATCAAGATGGTGTTTGGTTGTAATAGAAGTTATTTTCAACATTGAAGGACAGACCAGCAATGGGTTAAAGTACAATGGATATGTGTAAAGTAATGGTAGTGAAGACTTGGTTTGGACTCTCCAATTCACATGGAAGAGTTTCTCTTTGGGCCGCTATGGCTCTGGATCTTTGGGGTGTTCAGGTTGGCAGCAAGGTGGACAGTTTATGGTAGCAGATGAACATTAAGTGCAGGAAGGTTTAAAGGAGTAAAGGAGACCACTGGAGAAATAAGGAGTACAGCACATTTCAGGCTCTATCCCGCTCCCCAGCCCCCGAACTGAGTTCTGCCTCTCGCTCCACAGAGTCAGAACTCATGCTGCGGGCTCTCTTCTCCTTTGCCCGGGCATTCTGGAACCACACCTGCAACATAAAGGGAAAAAGAGGGAATTCAGACCTTTCAGTAAGTATAATTTGATACTGGCCACAATCCCATTTGGAAAAACTGGAAAACATCACATCAATCAAAATCAAGAGAGATGCATTCTCTGTGGGTGTATAATTTCAGGTGAGTATTAGGTAATACCCATAGGCATACACCATTTGATTCATATTATTTTGCATTTGATTAATTGCCATGACTCAAATATACTCATAGACCTGATCCTCTTGCAAAATATGTTTTTGTTAAAATATTTTTCTCATGTGTTGGTGATTGGTCATGTGTTTACCTGCACAACCCGGTGAGGCAGGCCTAGTTCTTGGCCTAGCGCCTCACACTCGTGCCGGTTTGGTGTTCGGTGGGTCCTGTAGAAGTCTCGGAGCTGGAGAATCTGAAAGTGGCTCATCTGTGTCCTTTGGCGCTGCTGCTGTGAATGTTGGTAGTTCTGCTGCAAATTTGGTGTCTCACCCCAATCTGAACTGGGCCCGCCGGATCCCTCGGGACTCGAAGACACCAGATCGGCCATACTGGAGCTCTCCTCGCATGGGTACTCATCCTCTTCCTCCTCATAGTCGTCATCTTCGTCTGGGTTGTTGAGATCAGTTGTAATGGACAAGGATGACATAGGGGGTCCTTTGTTTACTGGATAACCAGGGTGTGTAAGATGGCTGGAGGAGATTGATGGGCCAGGTCTATCCATGACGGAGGACGTGGCTATCTGCCCACTGGATCCATTGCTTATTGACAAGTTAAAGCCTGCTCTTTCAGCTTCAGCCCAGTGTCGAGATCGCATATGGGCATCTAAGGCGCTCTTTACTTTGAAGAGGGCTCTACAAAATGGGCAGCGCAGGTGGTTTAAACCCAAACTGAAGGTGGACCCTGGACCCATTGACCGGAACTGTCCTTTTCTTTCTCTGGCTCTTGTGTTCTGAAACCAGACCTGTAAAGACATGAAAATTTAATTCTGTAATACATTATTTATTACTCACTTACTCAGGCCAGTTTGACCAATTTACTTGAATATTTTCGTTATTGTTGTTTACTCTATCTTATAAGGATTACAAAATTATAGCTCATTTTAAAGCCGCACGTGACAATAGTATAATATCACTATAATATCACAATATGTGGCATATTTTAAGTGTAAAATAATTTACCTGAACAACTCGTCTTGTAAGGCCCACATCTCGTGCAATGCTTTCCAGGACTCCTCTGGTGGGGTTGGAGTCCATGCTGTAGCGCTGGTACAACACCTCTAGTTGTTCTGGGGTGATGGTTGTTCTCTGGCGCTTGTCTCGTCTGTGTTCCTCTTCCACGTCTTTACCACTCCTTTGTGATTCAAAGTTGACTTCAGCCATAAGCTTTGAATTCTGTTTCAATGATGCAAGAGCATTTTGTGAAAGGCTCCCAGAGTGATCAGGCAAAGTATTCTTCATTTGTATGCTGTTCAAATGTGAAATCATTGGATGTGGGGCATTCGGGTGTAACTGAGACATAGTTCCCGAAAGCATTTGGTTAGCCATTAAGGTGTGGTTTGGATGGAGCATCATGTAAGGCATTGTTCGGTCTGTAAAACCAGAGTGGAGGAGCTGAACTTGGGATTGAGCTGCCAGCAGGTGCCTAGTTTGGTGCTCTTGCCACAGTTGGAATGAAGGCAAAGACACTGGACAGAAAGTACACTGAAACTGCGCTGTAGGGAGAGGCTGGGAAGTACTTTGTTGCTTTGTTTCAGCAGTTAAGCTGGGCAGAGTGCTCCTATCCTCAGATTCGGATGGTTTACTAACAGCAGATCGTTCATCAGTTGGAGAATTTGTATTCTCTTTTCTAGAGTCAGACACGGGTGCTATTTTTTGGGAAGAAGACCATGGCTGTTCTCTGTCTTGAGTCCTTTCACCTTTTTCGGATAATGAAGTGTGCATACCATCTATGTTTTTTACACCCTCATCTCCATTCTTTGTTGTTTTGTTATCATTTCCCAAATTAGCTTTATCATCTTGTATCTTTTTAACTGGTTCCAAAGCATGAGCAGAGGACTCTGGAGCAGGCGAGTCTGGGTTTGTATAGTATTCATAAGTCAAATCCATTGAGTTTTCATTATGACTGTCCCCTTGTCCATCCACACATCTGTTCTCCTCTTCATCATTGTTCATACTGAAGCCATTACTCTGAGTATGAATGTTGTCAAAGTGGCTCTTACTCTCACCCCCAAAACCTTCCTCATTCCCCCTGTCTTGGTTCTTGCGGGCTCTTTGTCTGGCATTCTGGAACCATACTACAATGACTCTATTAGGCAGAGACAACAGAGCAGAGAGCCTTTCATATTCCTCCTCTCTGGGGTAAGGAGTGGCCTCAAACACACCTTGGAGAGTCTCAAGTTGTTGCTCTGTAAAGCGGGTTCGAGAAGAGCGCCTGCCCCGCTGGAGTTCTCTTGGGATATCCACTGGCTGGGGCTGAGTGGTCACAGAAGTGAGGGCTGGGGACATAGTCGATGGCGATACTGACAAAGACTGAGTCTGTGCTTCTTCCTCTCTGCTTTCCTCTAAAGCTGTGGTTGGGGGGTTATTAAAATTGTAAGGAGAGTCTTTGTCTCTCTGTCTTTCTTTAAATAACGTGTTGCGGAACCAGTGTTTGATGACTTTGTGAGGCAGTCCAGATGTGGCAGACATTTTGTTTATCTCTTCATCACTGGGGAGGCTGTTAATATCAAAGTGTTTCCTCAGAATTGCAAGCTGCTCCTCGGAGATCCTTGTCCGGGTTCGTTTACCCTGTTGTTCAAGTATAGATGGACTCATTTGGGGTTGCTGCCCTACTGGGACTGGGCTTGGCTGGGATGCCTGACCTAATAGGGGAGTGTTAAGTTGTGGAGGCTGTGCAAGTAAAGCTGGACTCAGAGGGGACTGCTGAGCTAATAAAGCAGGGCTGGACTGCGGCTGCTGCCCTAAAAGTGCTGGGTTTAGCTGGGACTGGTACAGTTTTGCTAGATCTGGGTTTGCATTTGAATCGAGCCAGGATTGGGGCTGCAGGGTGACAGACTGCATGACAACTGGGGGAAGAAGTGGCAACTCCATGGGGAAAGGGATAGGGGGCATTGGAAGCTTGGACAAAGACAGGGGAGGTATCTGAAGCTGAGGCAGCGACAGGGGAAGCATAGGTATCTTAGGTAATGAAAGAGGCATGGTCTTCGGCTGGGTTGTCCCAGAAGTGCTTGGTGTTGTTGCTTCTTCCTGTTGTGATAAGGCTGGAGCTTTTGGAGAGGGTGGAGAAGAAGAAGCAATTGATGTTGTTTTCACATCAAAAGGTGAAGTGCTTGTTTGTTTGGGAGGTTCAGATGCTGTGGGCGACTCTGAGGATGCACAAGGTTTCATTTGTGCGTTTAATTCTTCTGCTATGGATTCTGGTTCTTCATTTGTTGACTTTGCTGTACTTGTGGTGGTTACAGTGGAACTCTCTGTAGATTTAGATTGTGTGATGGGGTACATCTGGTCATATTGGGATCGATACTCTTTTGAAAATTTCTCCAGAGCAGATGTGGGGAATAACATTCTATGAATGTATTCTTGGTGGCTTTTTAAAATAAGTGCATCTGAAAAGAACTTGCCACAATCTTTACACTTTTTTCCATCACCACAGCATGTCTTTTCTTTCTTTTCATCTTCAGGTTTGTTCCCATTCATCTCCAACGGTAAACTTTGGGCCTCTACTTTTTTAATGTCCACTTTATTGCAAACGTCTGACTGCCCATCTTCTTCCTCAGCAACATCTCCATTTTCCTGTTTAAAGCATGTTTCTAACTTTTCTGTGCACTTTTGTTTGTCTTGAATGAACAGGCTCTGCTGCTGGTGTCTGTGCCTACTTTGTATGTATTGCAGCGCCAGCTCATACCCATAACTCTGCAGTAGTGCTCTAAGAGGCTCACCGTTTACAGCAGCGTAGGGGACTCTGGGAGGAGGGCACTGCTGTCCAAGGAGATTAATAGGAGATACATTTACTTCCTGTTTCTGGCTCTCATTTTTCACTGGGGGAAGAAGCACTTCTCCTTTATCTACCTCAGAAATTCTAGGTTCTTTTTTAGTCTTAACAAAGGTGGGCTCACTGCCGCTTTCTTCACGGTTAGCCTCACACTTTTCATTTTGTTGGCACACTGTCTGATCTGAGCTTTCATTTTGGGTTTGTTTATCAGTTGTTTGTGGAGATGACTCATTTTTCTCTATCGTCTTACTACTTTCTTTTAATATAGAGTTTGTAAAGTCAAACTGGCTGAGATCAGGGATTTTGCCACCAAGTTCAGAGTTAAGCTTAATGTCTCCGGCTAAGTAAAAGGGCAAGAGAAGCTGTTGCTGTAGAGAGAGCAAGTTATCTGCAGCCACAGGAAAGTGATGCTTAAGGAGATTATCTAGTCCCATAGGCAGATGATGCATCACTTGGGACTGCAGTAGCGCTGTTTGCTGCTGTAAGTGAGCTTGGGCCTGAGCCTGGGCTAACTGCTGCTGCTGTAAAAGCATTAGCTGGTTCCTTGATGCTAGCAGCTCTGCTACTCTCTTTTTAGTCTGCTGGCACTCAGAATTAACAAGGGCTGACTGGGCCTCAGTGGCCAAACTGTTGCCTAGTAATGAAGAGGCTGAGGAGCTTGCAGCATCTGGTCTCTTTGTTAAAGCTGAACCCTTAGATGGTTCTTCTCTAGCCTGAGTAGAGGAGGTTGGAACACTTGCAGAGGTGTTTTGGGCAGCGCGGGCTCTGGTTTGGTGAAGAACAGATCGAAGATGTATGTCTAGTGTGGAACTCTGACTGTAGCCCACTCCACACAGTTTACAGCGGTAGGGTCTAGGATCTGGTCCACGAGGGGTTTCAGTGGTAGTAGTACTGCCTGCACTGGAGTCTTGGAGGGCTCGTCTGGCTCGGTGGAGATGGGAAACAGAGTTAAAGTGCACCAATAAAATGGTTTTCTGAGTGAAAGACTCTGAACATATTGTGCATTTGTAGGGCCTTGATGGATCTAGATAGCGATCTAAGGTAGGGTTTGAACTCTTTTTGATAAGAGAGTTAGAAGTGGCCTCCGTGAAAGTGGGCTCAGTTATGGCCTCCTCATGTTTCTCTGTATTAGTTAAACCTTCTTCTTCAACCTCACCCACCATTTCCTTGAATTGCTCTTTTTTCTGGCTTTCTAAAGCTTCCTCTTCCTCCATCTCCTCATCCTCACCCTCTCCCGCTTCTTGTCCAATTTGAGGTGACAGGCTGAAGTCCTGCTGAATGGCACTCTTGTTATGCTCCATGTAGTGCGCAGTATGGGGTAATAAATGTGTGTTCTGCCCCTGTGAGTTGTCCAGCTGTTGCCCGGAGTGCGTGTTCTGCATATGTCGCTGCAGGGCCTCCTGACTGCGACATTGTCTGGAACACAGGGGGCACTCTGTCGCCGCCCTCATGGCATGGTATTGCCAGTGCAGCTGCAGCTTCTCCTGAGTAGGAAACGCTAGGCTGCACCTGCTGCAGCGAAAACGGTAACCATGGCGATCTGTGAGAGGAGGGGGGTCACTGGACGGAGACGTAGGCGGAGAGGAGGGGGACTGAGGAGCCACTTTGCCGTTGGAGGGGTGAGTGGTGTTGTCTTCTAGGGGTGGGGTGAGCAGAGCTGTGACATCTTTGGGTGCGGCAACTTCACTTTCAGTGGTTTCTGTAGACATGCCTGAAAAATAGACAAAATTTCTTGAGTGTTCTACGTTTCTTTAGTTTTTTACAACTACAATTTTTATTCATTACAATGCCCCATTCACAGAATACAGCAAAAAATATGCACTTTAATTTTGGTTAAAATAATAATAATAATAATAATAATAATAATAGCCTCAATACAGTATGATAAAATTGCTATGCCTGAAGGTGAAACTATTCCATAAAGATTTCTAGTGTCAAAGTGTGGTGCACATAATAATATTTTGGTTTAGACCAATTTTATTTGAGGTGGTTTAAACTTGACTAGATTAGACTGCCCTTGGCGCTTGTTATGAGTTTGGTCAATATTAATGGACCCAGTCAGTATTGAGAAGGTGGTGATGTCATGATGGAGAATGTATGTCATCTATTTCTTTAAATTTTACCATGGATTATGAATTATCTTTTCATCTATATGTATTATATTGTAAGAATGTGATATGATTATCACATTTTATACAATATTCAAATATTAAAATTAATTTATTCATTTAAGTACATTTAATTATGTATTTGAACAGAATAGATGTTTACATCCCACCTCCATAACACTAGGATCTAGATCTATAAATAATGCTTTTTTCATCAAAATATAGACTTATATACCAACCATTTTTCTGTGCATCAGCAGAAACAACAGCGTCCATAATCTTTGCATTACTAGTCTTCCCAGTTTTCATTTTGTGTTCATCTGTACAAGAGTCAGGCAAAGCTTCAACCTTTGAGTGAAGCAGCGGTTCTTCCACGGGTGGAGTTACCTAAAAGAAGGAAAACATTAGTTATTCAACATTTTCTTAATTCAACTGCCTGAATAAAACATGTTCACTTGTACTGCAAACAAGCCGACTTATAAACAGCGGGCGCCTGTTTCCTTCACTAATAAAAGATTCACGTATGAATTTGTAATGTACATCTTGCACCTGCCACTACACCCTGATATGAAGCTAAAATAAAATGCATTAATTTGGTAATAAGTGTATATAGTGGTGATATGTGGGACTACCATCTCCGCCTGCGACACCCTCCAACATGCCCCAAGGGTTTAATAAAACTTTACTGAGCTGAATAATGAATTTATTTAAAATCATGCCTCTCCTTATAGAAACCTTCCATCTTGGTAGCTTCAAGCACTCGGGGCAAATGCTATATCTTTGCGAATAACTAGCTAGTCCAAGGAAAGGGACAGGCTAAAGATGAGATTTACATGACAAGAGTTTTTTCTAACAGATTCATAAGAACGAATGAGAACGTGCACACACACTCATCCACGCGCACGCTGCAGAGAAAACTGAAGGTCAGGCTTAATCTAGAGAGCGTAATTGGAAAGCAAGGTACATAATGGCCATCATCACCTCAGTCTGAATTAATGAACCTCAATTACTATCAGAGAGAGTGAGGGGGAGGCAGGACCATGGTGGTGGGTGGGGGGGCGTCCAATATGAAAAAAAGAGTGGCGGGAGGACATAAGGGGCAACGAATTAAAAAAAAAACTGCATTGGAGCGACGGGAGAATGAGTATGGGAGGGGTAGAGTCTAAGAAACCAGGAGGGGTGGAGAGGAGTAAGACCGGACGGGGAGGGGCTTGAGGATGGTGGGTCGCAGAATAGGAATGATAGAAGGAGCTGGAGGGGGAAGGAAGGAGGGGAGGCAGAGGGGGGCAGTGGAGGGGAGGAAAGGGTGAAAAGCAGTCAGTGAAGTGGAGGCGAAGAGCGCGTGAGACAAAGGCCACTTAGCATACGGGCCAGCGAGATGGAGGACGCTGATGTGGATAGATGACCAGTCTTTGTTAGTTGGAGAGACATAGTAAAAAGCATGGGGGGGGCTTTTTAGCTTGACTGCACTTCTGGTAATAGAGGGCTACTTAAACATGCATTATAGAAAGACTGGCTTTTTCCCTCACTCGTTCAGTCAAACCCTCTTCTCCACTCTAAAGGAGCACACACACGGAAGCACACACACTAACACCAAACGGACGGCTGCATCAAAGATGATAGCGGGGAGCTACTTAAACATGCATTAAAAAAAGCCATGCCTTTCTCTCTGGTGCCTTCTTAATGGAATTGTCTCCCAACATTTCACTTGGCCCCATCCCCCACTGCTTTGGCTTCTGATTTTCTATTTTGCATCCAGACAAACGCACATACAGCAAAAAGCTCAGGTAGACTTACAGTGCTGATGAGCTTGTCAACACAGTCCTGTGCCACACTGTGCACATGAGTGAGGTGTTGGCGAATATTAGCATAAGGGACTTTGAGCTGGCACAAGGGGCACTGGACAGTCTGAGGGGAGAAAACACAGGTTAAATTATGACAATTATAACAATTATAAATACAAAGGCATACATACATTCTTATTAAAATGAACTAAAATGAGTATATTATGTATATAAAAGGCATACCTGCTGGTTTTCATTTTGCTGGTGTGTTTTGGGCCGTTTATTTGAGATGGCGTCATCTGTTTCTGTGCATTCAGAGAATGAGCGCTTTAATTCTCCCTTTTCCTGTTCTTTTCTTCCATTTTCTATTAAAATGAAGAGTATGTGAAAATTGTAAACAACACAATCATGTACACTATTCAGGGTCGTCATTTTAATACAGGATTTTAAGATATATTTAGAAAATTCCTTAAAATTGGCCAATATTTTTAATCTGGAGATAAATTATTTATTTATTAGCCTATGCAATGCCTACCATTCTCTGTAGAAACTACGTTTGACCCCGTGTTGTTTGCGTCTTTGGTTTGGTCCAGAAGACCAATTTGAAGCTCACTGGTAGTGTCCATGTCATCACTGAATTCTTCTGGGGGTTAAAAGATGACAAATAGTTACGTTATGCTTGAGTACTGCATCTTAACACAAATCCTTTCTAACAAACTCCCTCAGTCAGGCCAGTGTCTCAGACCACACTCACTGGCCTTTACTGATCAATTATTGATTCTCTATTAACTTCTCTTAAGAGGCAGGGTAGTGGCAACATGACCAGAGAACATCAACTTCTCTTAATAAACTCTTAAACAACGCAAATACAAATTAATGGACTTAATTTAGACAGCGGTGCTTGTAGTTTAAAGCTATGCTAAATATATTAATGAATATGAATTTATGAAATTACATCTTTGGAACATCTTAGTGGCCTATATGTACTCCACTAACCCATGTATATCCGGGGGATTTGTTCTGGCCCATTGATTAGCAGGTGCTAGTTAGCTGTTGTCAGGGGTGATTGGGGATATAACAAGGATGTATATCGACTAATCAATTTGCCAGATCAATATTTGAGCAACAGCCATTACTCATGTTCTCACTCTTTTCATCTTAATCCCAGGGTCACCCTCTTGATGTCACCAAACACATGCCAGAGAAAATTGCATCACGCTGCGCGGCTGAGCGGCTCACCTGTGACTCCATCTGTGTTTTTCCTGATGGTGAAAATGGCTGCCAGCTCCTCGCCCCCCATTGGCTGCAGCTGTATTAGCCCTTCCCTCTGCTGATGGGTTGGGGTTTGACTGTGTTTGAGTACTTGAATTTTAGATGAGCAAGAGTGGTTGCATAGGAGACAATGGAAGAGCCATGAGCCTCCGTCAACCTCGCCGTCATACTGCTGTAAAAACTGAAAGGAGATGAGAGAGAGATTGTCAGTTGCTAATGGAAGGAAGGATTATTTGGTCTTGCTTCAACTGATAGACTGATAGTTTCAAATAGAGTGCAATTCCAAGTTCAATAAATGTGTATCTTATTTGCTGGTTTCTGATACTTGCATTTAAAAATAGGTTTTCCCAAATTCATTTCAATAGTCAGTACTAATGTCACCACAATATTTTCAAATGTTTGCATCTTTAAGCAGTCAACTATATAATTATGAAATTCTTAGTCTGAGATACACAAAATAGTGAATTATTATTATTACTATTTTCCCTCATTCATTGTGCACGTACCCTGTAGACGCGGATGCCAGCTTTGTGTTGTGCACTGAGCGAGTGTCCGCGGAGCTTCTCCAGACTGCTGCTTACATAGTCGCACAGGTTGCATCGCAGTTGAACCGGGTTTCCTTTAGCAATCAGGGCAGCACCTTCTTGACCCCTGTCTCCACCTTCTTGCAGATGAGCTGCCAGCTGATACCTGGTGCGGTGTCGGTCAGTCTGGCAGTGCAGGGAGAAGTTGGCCCTCAGCGGGGTAGTGTAGCCACACAGCCTGCAGTGGCATCCCCCGGCGACCAGGGAGCACCATTCAGTCTGGGGCAGAGAGCGAGGGGTGTTCAGGTGCTGCTCCACACTCTCCAGGCTGTCAGAGGAGAAGCTAGAGCATATCATACACTGGAAAACACAGAGAGAGAGGGCTCCTGAGGGGGACAAAGAGGCAGCTGGAGGGGGCGAGGGTGAAGGCGATGGGGAAGGAGTCAGAGCTGACCCCAGTGTCACAGGCGGCTCTGGAACCTGCTGAGTGCTTAGGCGCATGCTTAGGGAGATCTCACCGCCTACAAAACAAACAGTGTGTTAGCTACTGCACGTTAGTAGTGTACAAATAATGATTCATGCATTCTACCTGTGTTCTGCAGATGTTTGAGCGGAGGGGCCAGGCCTCTGCACTGGGACAGGTAGTATCCTCTCTGTAGCCGCAGCATGTTGTGTGTGTGCTTTTCGCTGGTGGTGTGAATGCGCAGGTTTCGGGCAATGCTGGTCTCATAATCACACACATCACAACGCCAGCGCTTACCACCATGCGAATGTGAGTGTACTGCGGATGTGATCTTAGCTGGCTGGGCAGCAGGAGTGTGGAGAGCCAGTGGAAGCTTGTACGTCTGCTCTTCCACCGTGTGTCCACCAGGAGTACTGTTGCTGCTGACATGCATATGACCGTTTGTGTTTCCCCCACTTTGGACGTTGTTCAGGTGCTTGTCTGACTGCATGTGTATGCTTAAGTTGCCTTTGGAGGAGGTGGCATAGTCGCACACCTCACAGCGGTAGGGCTTGTAGCCACAAGCATAGGTTTCACCTCGGGCCAGGCGAGGATGGGGCTTCCCTGAACTGCAGTACGAGCATACCCCTCGAGCTGCCCCCCCACAGACACATTTGCCAGCTGAGCTTCCACACACGCACTGCCCTCCTGTTTCAGGGTGTTTTTCTTTCATGTGGACTTGGAGAGTATGCTGGGATTTATAGTGCCAGTTACACTTAGGGCATTTCAGTGTCTTGCATGAATTGCGTGAGTGCATTATGGTCATGTGACTCGTCAGTGAATTTGGAGAGAGGTCTTGGTTGAGGTTTTTAGTTACAGCTTCTTTCGGATCTTCTTTTTCTCTCTCATCATCCACTTCTGTCTCTGGTTGACTGTCATTTGGTTCTGGAGCTTTGGCACCATTTCCATTGGTAACGGAAGAGTGAAGAACCCCTGTCGGCCCTCCATCCTCAGCAGTGGGTGAACTGGCAGGCCCCGTACCTGCCAGTGCTGGAAACGTTGTAGTCGACTGCTGGGATTTAAAGCTCTGTGGTAACCCAGAAATCCAGCCCTGATCTCCCTTAATGTCTTTTACCTCTGTGTCGGGATGCAGAGCAGACGAGGAGGACGGACATGTGAAGTGCTTTGGAGAGGCGGAGCGCGAAGGGGTGGGCTTTGGAGAGGAGGAAGGGGTGGGGTCTGTTTTGCTGTCGAGTGTGCCACTGGCCTGTGCAGTGCTGGAAGAAGAGCAGTGCTGGCTCTGTTGAGGTAATAAAGAACATTTGGATTTATTTTGGCTTTGGTTTGAGATGGCCTCCTCCTCCTCTTGGCCTCCGCTGCCTGTAACTGACGCCTCTTCCACACCTAAGTGCACCTCCCCGCCTAATTTCCGTCGCCCTGACGAACATTCTTCCCTCTGGTTTCCCTTCAGTCCTTCTTCAGTCTGCTCATCTCCCTGGACCTCCTTTGGCCCTTGTGGCGAGAGGGTCAGGAGCTCTTTGGCAGGGGCCATGGCTGAGGTATGAGTGGGTGACCCCTGCTCAGGAATGACCGTCTGGGACCGCAGAGGAACAGATAACCCCTGGGGACTGAGGTCGGACTCGCGCTCCTCTCCTCCCCCTCCATCCCCTCCTTCACCGCTGTCCATACCGGAGGCTACAGCTGCCGACCATCACGACCCCACCTGTTAGTGTGGAGAGACACACAAGAAAGCACAGCCATGATTAAACCAAAAGATGGAAGGCTTGAGTCATGTAAATAATATTGCATAACACAGAGCCCATTGATTAGGGTCCCTGGATAGCATCTGTTCAATACAGACTTCAGAGTGCAATACATAGGCTGGTTACTCAGGGGTTAGCGTTAGCCCTTAATGGGAAAATCAATAGCCCGAGCGCTAAACTAGGTAGAGGAATGCGGGTGAGGGCTTCGCAGGAGGTCTATAATATTCCTCAGGGGATAGGATTAAATAAAGCACTGAACGCTTTTGAGCTAAAGGGCTTTCGCTAAATTGCCATACTCGGATAAAAGAACACATTCTTAAGCCAGTGTATCAGCTTTTACATCTACTGAAGTGTGTCATTAGATGTTATAAGTATACTGGATCTCTAATTTAGTATTACTACCATTACAGAACATTAATAAACCAGTGGAAAGGATAAAATATGGGACAAAATGTAAATTGATACAAAAGAGCAGTAGTTATGGACCTAACGTAATTATATTTTGAGCTTTAATGTTTGCCATCACGTGATGCATTGCAGCACACGTAAGGTGTAATTGCATTTCGTCTTCACAGCCCCAGATCTGACGTGGTGTCCACCCCCTAATGGATTGCACACAGTAAACACACATTTATCTTTACAAAAGAATAACTAATGATTATTTTTCTCTAAGAGCAAAACACAATTGTCCACACTATATGCTATATGTAATCCGGTCAAATCATTACTGCATGTCAAATGATTTTTAAAGAAGTGTTTTTGTTCAACTGAGTAATTGAACATGCTTACAAAAATGTCTTCCCCTCCATGGACTGACAGATAGGTGCTAGATATGAAGCAAGATGTATGTTTCATATTGTGTGCCTATTCCGCAATCTCATTACCGACCTTTTTTAATCAAGGAGAGACCTTAATGTACCCTTTCACCTTCTCCTCCTGTCCAACCCCTCCTTCTACATGGGCCCCACTCTAACACTCCCCAGCAGCCATCCCCCTTTCCCTCTGCCCTGCCCGCACTTTAAAGATATATGGCTCATATCGGCACTCTGATAGTCCTTTAATGTACTGTGCTTATGTCACAGGCCACAGACCCTTGGCCACTGCAGCTGTCCACTGTCCTGCCTGCAAGTGATCAGGGACCCTGCCTGTCTGCCAGCAGCTGAGAACACTCTCTAATCTGATAAAGATTTTCATTTACACTGCAATCAATAACCCCGGTCTATCGGCAATGTAACTATTTATACAAGCATTCCTGGCTCCCTATCGATCACGAGTGCGGGAAACCATCATTTAACATGTGTGTGTATACATCTAGGTGCGTTAATGCATGTACATTCTGATGTGCCTATCATGTCCATTAACCACAGGTTCCAAAGCAATATTTCAGTTTAAAAGCTCATACAAACACTAGTTGGGGTAGCTAAGACTATTGTTAAAACTAGGTTTCCAAATCCAAACAATGTATTCCCTGGGTGATGTCTGTCTACCTATATGTGGGGAGTGAGGGTGAGTGCCAAGCGTGAAAGGATGTGTGGAGGAGAAAGAGGAGGAGGCACAAACACGCACAAGAGTTGTGTGACTATACTTGTATTGGTTTTACTTTACAGTATAGGACCAAATGACCAGTGGATATTGTTTTTTCTTCATAAAGGCTGATGTCAGAGGAGCTTGCAAACACTATGCACCAGTATCAGGTAATAGCACCGCTACCGTTGTGTTATTAGGGGCTATCGTGGAGCTAGTGCGGACACAGAACAAGGAAGGGACTTGGTAGTTCACTCCCAGCCAGTGTGTTGTCAAACCACTAACCAACATGACTACTACAGCCTTTGTTTACAACGGACCGCACCGTAACCACACCGATACAGTTTAACCGAGCGTAGATATCCCGTAACAGGTGACTGAGCCATAAGCAGATGAACAAAAGCGTCATTTGTGCGAATTAAAGGGATACGCGGACCAAACAGCCTTCTCCGGACTATCGCCGGACGGTTCGTCAGTCGCTATAAACGTAAAATAAACAAGTGCGAGCACTTACATTTGTGCAGTGGCTCCGGTGCGACGCTCCTCACGCTTAAGTAATCCACAAAACAATCGTATAGAGATCCCACTCATTCCTTTTGGATGATCCTCTTGTGTTTTTGCGAAGCAGGAGAGGGGAAACGGGGAGAGGGAGAGAGCAGCAGGGTCCGACTTGTTACCAAACAACAGTGTAATTAAAGCTACATATAGGCTGTGGTAAACAGAAGATGGGGGACGGAGGGGTTTGTGCGAGCTCCAGAGGTAGAATGAGTTCTGATCACTGTGGGGGGAAAAACACTTGGCTCTTTATTCCTGCTAATTAGTTTCCTTCAAAAAATGGCTGAGATTACGCCCAGTGCGCATGTGCGTAATTGCGCAGACACCGCTAATTAGCCCGTTTGGATCAATAGGATTCCGCGAGAGCGAGAGGAGAGAGAGAGGGAGGGGAGAGGCTGCACGGGACGGACACAGAGAAAATATAACATTTTTTTTATTTTGTAACTGTAGGAAATTATCGCTAGTATATTGAATTGTATTTCTTTCACATCCAGTGACGTAATGTTCGGACGCACGTATTATAAAAAGAGAAAGATATTTACATATTGTCAAGAGAATTTACATTGTGCAGAAACACAAAAAACTGTCGCGTACTTTTAACACTATATGTAGGCCTAGTTAAAACAATACAAAGAGAACGGAGTGCAGTTGTGCATGAGAGGTTATTTAAAAAGATGTAAATGCGTCATTTCGACACTCGACAATGTCTCTAAGATTGAGAAAACTATGAGCACCGAGCACAGGGCCTCGAGACGATGGTGTATGTGTAAGTGTTTATTTTACAGAGCTGAAAATAGAGATAGACATTTAAAATTCATTTTACATTTAAATATGCAGTCTTATTTGACTGTTGTACCGTACCTCCTTTATCCACTTGTGTTTTGCTGCTTTGCTTTTCGAGTTGACGCGTAATTACGCCGGTTTCTTTGCAAACTTTACATATATTGTGAGTGAACCAATGTTTAGAAAAATCTTACGTAAATGTTACATAAAATAATGAAAATATATCCTGAAGAACACTTGTTTTATGTGAGACGCCACCCTTGGTGATGTCCGGTCAACCCGGCCACAGCGGCGCCTCGCGTTTTTGATATAATGTTAGCGTTTCTTTATTTCTTAATTAATGTATGTAAAATAGAATGTAAATTGTTATGCACTGGTGTCCGCTGCAATGTCCGGACAGAAGCCTGAGATTTTCTTTTTTTTTTTCTTTCCCTGTGGCCGTCCCATCCTGCCACACGGCTCACCTATTGTTATGATAATACTATTGTGATTTTCATGGTGGATGGCAATCTATTCTTCGTCGAAATTTAACGCACAGAAACAGATTATGAGGATATAGAACTTAAAAAAGTACTTGAGACAGATTTTACACTTGCTATTTGGCATTATTGTACCTAAATTAGGTTTTACGCACAGATGGATAAGAAATATCCCTCGCACATTATTTTGTGCATTAATATCGTAGTTATCATAATCTGTAGGCCCTATAGTTCTCTCAAGATTTAAGATTTACAAATTGTATCCCAACCATGATGTACATTACAGTAATTACACTGATTATAATGAAACCATGCCTCATTCTGCATTTCTATACACATTTACCTTGTCCTGATTTTCCTTAAATTTATTTCTGACACTAAATTCGTAGAGAGTCCATTTATTGGCCAGTTAACATGCTGGCCGACATTTGTAGCTCATCCAATAATTATTTTACGATTTGAACACCATGGTGTAAAGTGGTTGTCTGTCTGGCCCTCAGCACCACACAAAGATTGCAGCATATCCCAGGCATAAATCAGCGCGTGTCCGACTCCGCGCGCTGCGTCTTTACGCACACATGGATACGTTTTATTATTGATGAGACTGCGTTAAAAGACACTGACGAGCCTGTCATTTATGAGCTAAACACGTCGGCTGGAAAAGGTGGTGTGATTTTAACACCAGGCCATTTTGCATATGGGATGTGTCACGCGCGTACGTGTGCGTGAGTATGCGGTCAAAACGTGGAGTGAGAAAAGTGAGTGAGAAAAAGACGTAGCTTTCCTATTAGTGTACATTATAATGTTTAAAGACTGCCGAGTAAACCTAATCTATAAATTATCTTATTCTACTCATAAGCTTGTAATTGTGTTTATACCTTGTGTGTTGTGTTTTTTAGGCATTATGAATATTTTATTATTTACAGGCAATTTCTAAATTAGCATAGAGACCTATAAATGTGTAATGTGAAATAATTGTCTTTACTTTGACCCAACCCTTGGGCCTGTAATCAATATTTTGTATTCATTAATAGAATATGCCGAAAAAAGAATACAGATTTGCATATACAAACAAAGTAAAAGCATAACCTGCACGAGCATACTTCTTAACATGTAGTGTAGTAGGTATATTATAAATATACAAATAATGATACAAACAAAATGAGCTCCGAATACACTCTTAATCTAGCTGCATGAAACACATATGCATGAAAGGATCACTATATAATCACTGTATATTAAGTATATTATTTTTCACAGTTTTTTCACTGTGCATTGGGATATTTACACCCACTGTCTAACCGCACTTGGGCCATCTCTAAATGCACTCTTCTCATGCACTGTGCCTCTTGTGCCCTCAGGTCCATGCCAGGGGTTGTTGTTTTCACTGTAATATATAGTTAGCCATTCCACCAATTTACCCTGTCACTGTTAATGGGGCAATTAACCACGGCGATACCCCCGGGCAGAAAGGAGCACCCCAACTCCAAACTTGTCTTTATGACATTTATATGACACTGTATGGGGGAAGCTGGGGACCCATCTGACATCTCAGAGGGTCCTTTATGTCACTCCCCTCTCGGCTGCCCCCGCCCCAGTTTCTGCCCCGGGGTACGACACGGAGCAAGTGTAATGCATCATGTACAGAGGAGGTAGAGGGGGAACTCTCAAATTTAGCTCACACTCACCATAATCACCAAAAAACTATGAAAAGGACTGAGAATCTAAATCATTTTAGCCAAATTCTATTGAAATTGTTATTATCTCTTCTGTTCTCACCAAAATATGATCCATAATATTACTTATTGAATTTTTAAAAATCTCCAAATACACTCTACTTTTACTTTTACTTAAAAAATATATATTATTAAATTGGGCTATCAATATCAAATTAAAGCGTATGATAAGCCAAAATATTATTTAAAAAATATCTAAGCCAAAATATTCTCAATATTAATATAATTTTTGTAACATAAGTGATGTTTTGGGTTAAATTATATCAATAAAAACCTAAATTTAGTGCAATCTTCTGTCAAGATGTTACAAAAATGTGCACAATTATTTTTAGTAACTGGTGGAAAAAAGTTCCTCCTCTCAGTACGTTTCGGTGCCAAAAGCATACAAGTGCATAACTGTCTGTGCATCACTGTACTTGGAAATGACCTAATGTTTGTGCTAGAAGATGCAATTCTTCCAACTTCTTGTCCTTCTCCTTGAACTTCTCATTCAAGGCTTACCTTTTTGCCCGTTTTTAAAAGTTAGAACAGTTACACATACATGAATTAATATTAGTTATTATAGTTTTCGACTGTGGACAAATCTAATAAAGAAAAGTCAAAGACAGTGGATGTCACTTAAGGCCTTTTGATTCTGCACTCGGGATACGTTTGCAAACATATGTCTAGCTTATACACTCCTCCTTGACCTCACTGTTTATATAATCCATATATGGAAGTCTCTCCATTTTGGTCCACATTCGGCCCTGTCCTTCTTCCATCCCAGAGGAGGCAATAACCTCCCTAGCAAGTGCTTCCCCCTTGAGCCGTTGTCATAGTAACTTGCCGACCGGTCGACATGACAACCCACCACGGTCCAGAGATAGATGATAGGCCAGAAATTGGGAGGGAAGAAGGTGCATGGGGGATTTGCACACCCGCTTTAATTTAGTTTGCCTGATTCACATTCAGAACTGTGTTTTTTTCCTCCTTCTCAAAGGCTCTCCAGAGGTTAGTTATACATTCATATTTACACAGGTATAATTGCCACATAGAGCCGGTCAGCACATGGACTCACTGCAAATGGAAGAACCTATTCCACATTTATCATTTCAGATTTTGTTAAGCCACATTCTGATATATAAATTAAGGCTGGAATTATATTGCAAAATAACACAATTGCAATTTTTTGATTGACTTAAAAAAATTATAATAAATATAAATAAGATCTGGCTTCTCAGTGCCCATTTTAACCACATATGAGAGTAATACAATTGTGAATTTGAGACAGGACATGTTTGTTAGAGATAGACCAATATACTGGTTGGCCAATATATCAGGCAGATATTTGCATAGCATATAGGCCTTAAATGTCCGGCACAGGCCAACATTTAGTTTTGGCTAAAGAGGATACATAAAGTTTTGTCTAAAGAGTACACCTAAAGCTTTATTTAAACATTTTAGTGTGAAAAGATAATTGCACAAAACATGACTGCAATGACTACACAGCTCACAGTTTATGGTTAAAAAAATAAATACAGAAATGAATAAATAATCAATAGCTGCCCTACGTATCGGCCTACAGATATCTTATCGACTTGGTTGCTCTGGATTTTAAACAATCAGTACTGGCATCAATCATGAAAAGCATACATCGGCCAATCTCTAATGCTGTAGTGGTTTAAACCACAGGGTTAGCTGTTTTCACAAAATAACTTCAAAAATAATTGCAGCCTTTGCAATTTGCCGTTTTGGACAATTCAAATTTAGACTGAATTTCATTTAATTGTCCAGCTCTGATGTAAGTCACTTGACATTTTTGATTTGAATATTTATGTTTACATCCTTATCACCACCTTGTTTTTCTTTTGATTTGAACAGCTGGTGACAACAAAATCAGCATCCTTCAGGAATGACTATAGGCCTTTGCCCGATGACTGACCCTGCACTTTGACCCCAGCGTGAAGCCAGCCATGCAAAAACTGACATTAAGAATCAATAGGTAACATTTAAATTAGGACTATTCAATTAAAATAGACAGTGTAACCTTTCAGGCACCTTAGCATAACGTGAATGCTATAGAGCCCATGTAAATGCGTGTCGGGCTGTGGTCAGAGCTTCTCCATGCTAATAAAATTACTGCCGCTGAAATGCCATTATAGCCTATGAAATATTGTACTGAGCTATAACATATCCTTAGCATTCACTGTGTCCTTATTGATGCTTCATAAATTTCTAAATGTTATTGTGTGTGGATGTAATATTAAGATGGAATATATTATCAGTTTTATGGTGTATTACATATATATAACATATTTGTATCATAATGTCATATTGATTGTCAAACTACACTCAGTTGTAACATTTTTATAGGAAGCAATATGAGAAATACTGTGAATGAATTATTGGTAATTACTAGACTGATTTATCATTCAATATATGCTAGGTGAACAATATTTTTTTATCATGTGTACGTTTCTTTGCGAAAGTGGGGCATTGTCTTTTGTAATTTTATGTGTATTAAGCCTATATGATGACATTTCAGTTGTAGATGGTCCAATAATTAACTTGACACCATTGTTTGCCTTCAGTAGGAGAGACTTCGGTGGCCCCCCCATGGTCTAAACTTCTCCCACATAGCAAAAGGAGAAATTTAATTTTAGTTTATTTGGTCAAAAACGTTTCGCAGCTCATCCAAGCTACTTCTTCAGTTCATGTTCTCCCACATCGTCTACAAAGAACACGAAGTTAACATTGGTATAAAAAAATCTTTGTTTGTTGCTCCTTGTATTGTAATTTACGTAAAAGGTACAGTGTTAAAAAATACTGCTTAGAGGGCCTATTGCTGATCTGTGTTGTTACGTTGTTTCCTCAACAAAAACACATGGATTTGTGTTTTTTTCATCCACACATGTTTAACACACACACATGGCATATTTAGGCCGAGTTCTTCTCTCAGTCTGAAAATACTGTCCCATGTTGTGATGTCATGTGGTAATACAGTGTTTTTTAAATCTATACACTGTCACTTGTATCATTTGGATAATTTCAGTCCTGAAATTGCCAATACTCTACTGGTAAAGTGTTTGAAAATTACAGTTTCATGACATCACAATGTGGAACAGAGCATTTTGAGCTTTGGAGATGTAGACAGACTAATAATAAAGAATTACTCAAGCATGTGTGACTAAAAGAAAATACAACTCCAGGTATGTTTTAGAGGAGATAACAACATTCTAACATTTGCATAATATAGGACTTTTAAGTATGAAATTCAGGCAATACATAACTGGCCAGGTGTGCCAAACATCCATAGAGATGCATTAGTAAAACAATAAAAAAGTAAACGTCACTACTGGTAAACACATTTATTACTGTAGGGTAGGACTATCAAAAATAAAGAAAATCATATACTAATCAATATTAAAGCTAGTATCAACACTAGATACACAAATACTATTATTTTGTGCTGAAAATTACAATATTGTAAGCTTTTAAAATGATCATTTGGGCATCAAAATTGTTATCAAGTATCAATTCTATTCTTTAGTATCAAAATCAAGTGTCAAATTTTAGTATCAGGACACTACTACAGTGTCATAATACTGTGGAATGAACGTTAATTTTAGTATTTAGCATCTTAAAAACTCTACTGGTTTAACACTAGGCTAACTGAAAATTTTGATGAGGTGTGACGACACAATCCCGAGGCCTAGTGCGGAGATGGGGGCAGGTGAAATGACTATTGCTATTATGCTGATTTTGTGGTGTGTTAGGATACATATAGCAGGATAATGGACCATGTCACCAAATGGTTCTACATTTGTGCATTTTCATTTGTAATATTTAAATCAATACTGGATTACTACCCCCATCCCCCTTTGAATAACATATTTATTCTTTCTATCATCTTTTGCTGTATTTTGTCATGTTATCATATTAATAAAAATAATGAAAAATATATATTTATAAAATTGTGTATTGGTCGGCTCCAGTGACATTTACAATCACCCAGGTAATCGTCAATTTGAAAGGCAGACGTAGAAGACATTTGGACAAACATTTTAATGAAATTTAATTATTAATGTTAAATAATTTATCTTCAGGGATTAATAATTTGTATTTTCAGGGGCCAATGAATATAAAAGCAACTTCAATGCTGCTGGGGCAACCTGTCAGGAGCAGTGGGACCTATCTCCGGATCTTCAGCTAGTCTTGGTCAGGACTATATTCGCTGGAGGATTTGACCTGCTGGGCATGTTTTGGGTTGACAGGAGTGCCTGGATTTAAACCCACTCAGACACAGGAAGAATGCACACTCCACACAGAAAGCCCTGAGCAGCCTTGTAGTTGAACCTGGAACCTATCAATATTCCTCTATTAATTAGGCAATATGTTTTTTGTTTTCATCTTAAGGGAGTCAACCTGATCATGTATATTTATGACATGTTGTATTTATACTACTGTATGTACCACAGAAGGGAAATATTTAAATTGACTCACTGTAGGACTGTAGACTCTTGTGATGTAATTTGTCGACCAGTATGAGTTTGTGTCATGGCTGATGCCGATGGGATCCAGAGAAACCAATGCCCAGTAAGCTCTGCTGATATTTCCAGTCCAATATGTGAAGCCAGTTTTAATTATTTCCCCCAAATTATGTCATTTACAAACTCACCCACAGCCCTTTTTACCATAATCCTTTAAGAGAGCTGTGTAGGAATTTTGTGCAGTTATCTCTTTGCAATGAAGTGTTCAAATACAGCTTTTATTATGCATATTGTTTTGACAGTAAGTCAGCCAAAATAAAAGATCGGCCTCTGCTTGAGATTTAAGGCTGATAGCTCATAAATCCAAATATCAGCCCGCTATATCGGGCTATCCCTCATTTTTTAGTCTAAATAATTTGGGTGTTTCTGGGACTGGTTATTGACTGCATAAAACATTGACTTGATGTTCAAACTATGTCAGCTGAACAAAACTCTTAACATAATAGATGTGCGCATTTTGTTAAAGGTAAGTTTAACCTAACATTAGCTTTTTATCATGTTACCCATTTCCATTTTTAGACTATTCAAATGAGCCACAGAGAGGCAATCCCACAAATGCATATGACTCTTGTATATAATCCAATAGATTGATGATGGCTCCCTCCCTGATTAAAGATGTGGTCTGATATGTCCTTTTGTTTTGCTTCTCTCTGATTACTTCTTTGGTGGCGTGGACGCGTTTGATGGGCACGTTTCATCTGGTATTTGTTCCCTGTGCTGCTGACAGATCTTCCCTTGGGGATCAATAAAGACTATGGGTTTCATCTCATCTCATCACCTCTCCAATGGGCTTGCACTGGAGAACATCCATAAGCAGAATGCTAGGTGGAGATGAGGTTGTCCACTGGCACACAGATCCTACGGTACAATCGTCAGGAAGCATTAGTATGATGAGCAGAAGGTACAGGCATGTTGTTATCTTACTACAATTTCAAACGACACTGAGGAATAGACTTGACACTCAATACTGATCCCGATACCATGATGATAAAAAACTTTTACACAATAGAATGTTCGTAGTAGAATTTTCAACATTAAATCATAGTACTTTCTTTTATATTACCACATGGCCTTTTATCTGTGTAATCCATCAGTTATCCAGGTTGGTTCCATAGTGGTCCGTGAGCGTATACTAGTCTACTGTATGTATATTTATTCTGATACAGCTCAATATTCTAAAACTATTCAGGAAAGTTTATTTGATGAATAAGACATTTTTAGTATCAATACCAGCTCAAATTAGTATCTAGTTTCAATACTAGTTTTAGTATGGATTAATAGTTGTAGTATTTTAGTTAAAAGGCTATTAGTAATCAAACCTTAAAATGGGCTTGTCAATAAAATCAATACCAAGATACTAGTTTATATTAAAACTACTGAAGCTATATACTCATTTGAGCAAGAATCCATACTGAAAAAATCATAAAAATCTGGGTTTTAAAATGGTCTTGATCCATATCAGAACTAGTATAACAATACTGAGGTAAATACCATTAATATGTATGTATGAAAATTACATTACGCTGTATTATATAAAGAATTGCTCTGAAAACCACCCGAAAAAAACAACATACAAATATGAGCAAGAATTCATACTAAAAATTTGAGTGGATCATAATGGTTTTGAACCATATCAGAATTAGCATAAAACCACACACAAATATTGAGGAAGATGTTTGCAAATTATATTTTTTCAGCACAAAAAATCTACAGCTGTGTTTTGTTCACACTATCCTAAAAATATGTTATAACTGGTTTAATTGCAGATTTAGTGAGTTATAGTGAGTTAATTCATCTATTCTAAACTTTAGTAAAATAACCAAGCTGGACATTTATTAATAGCCTTTTCTTAAATAATGTATTAAACTGTAGGCCTACTTTGTCTTTAGAGCCATAAGAGATGTTGTATTATTAAACTTTGCAATACAACTGCCGGAAAATTGTGCAACAGCGCAATCCAGTGGCCCATTGGTGCAATAACACTCAGAGGTTAAAGAAAACCCTCCAGGACACCGTACTTTCGCGGAAGCTGGTCAAAAACTGCATCAAAACAAAACACAGCGGGTTTATGAATAAGATCATAAGGGAGGCGTGATATGCAGCTGTAATTGAATCACTATTAATATAGTTAAATTATTTTTACAAATGATGGATGATGAATGGGAAGAAGAGGTAGGTAAATCACTAAACCTATGTGAATTTATAAGATCGGTTAGCTTCACTGCTAGTCCACAATCCCAACTATAGAAATACTAATCCATGAATCACATCACTGACCACATTGTGTGGAAAAGTATGCGGTTCTATTACCATACCATTACGATATCGTTATGTTAATTGGAGGAAAAAGTAGTGATGTACCAATCATTTCCTCTAATCTAAATTATTTTCTTTGACCATGTATAATGTAACTCTCATCCCTCACCATAAAGTGCAACACACTTAGAGGTGCACAGTGAAACTTTTCTGGTGGAGGGTCTGTCAATATTGGTTTGCCGAGAATTTTCCACAATGTGGCTTTATATTCCTATATCCCCATACAGTATAGAGACAAGCAGGGGACGTCATCAAGCCAGGTCACAGGTCAGATCTGCAGACAGGAGAGCCAGCTCACAGTAAAAATGCACGTTTTTCCAGTATATTTTCTAACAATATCTGTAAACATGTGTAATTGAATAAATGCAAGACAGACAGAATTCTTGTCATAATGTGGAACTTGGTGTACGTACCATCAGAAAGGTTTCATAGTGCACCTTTAAATAAATACATTCTCTGTGTAACTTAATTGCCTTGATAATGGCAGAATGGGCCATGGGTCATTGCTGTGTAACACATTTTATAGTGTATTCATAATATATCACAGAAATATCAATATAATAACAATGCTAACTGTAATCTGTATTAACATTACTCACACAAGGAGCAGCTGGTCGTGGTGGAACTGGCCGGAACCCTAAGCAATGAGTTTCTGACCAAGAACAAGAGCACATGTAAAGTTCTTGTAAGTCTTCACTACTATGCTATTAGAGATGGATACATTTGCTGTATTTTTTTGTATGATTGTTGCTACTTTCTCTGTTTCCAAGGATATTGACAGTGACAATCCATTCATACAAGTGGGACAATTTGTTTTTGCTGGAGAATATGAAGGTAAGAAAATAACAAGTCTATATTTCACTACTGTCTAGTTTTTTTCACTCCTACAGAATCAAGACAGGACAGCATATTGTTGTCACATATATATATATATATATATATATATATATATATATATATATATATATATATATATATATATATATATATATATATATATATATATATATATATATATATATATATATATTAGGGGTGGGTATTGGCAAAGAAGTCACGTTTCAATTCGAATCACTATTCACTATTCATATGCCACGATGCGATACTATTACGATGCATCACGATACTTGAATTATTGCGATGCATTGCAATATATTCGACATACTTCAGTGAAAATGTACCCAAAAAAAAAAGAGGATAACTTAAATATCAGTGGCTGTGTATCTGGGTAGTGTCTTCAATTGATACATAACTCTGAGCAACTCAATTCATAACTGAATTTATTGAATAACAAAAACAAATAAACCAAACCAATAACAAAAAAAGTGCATAGGATTTATTTAAAAAAAATAAACAATTTATTTATTTATTAATAATTAATTAATACATTATTAATTAATAATAATCGATGTTTGGCATCAAGAATCGATGCAGTATATTGTGAAAGTTAGTATCGCGATGCATTGTCATGATGATTATTTTGCACACCCCTAATATATATATATTTATATAACATACACACACACACCCTTAAAGGAAAAGTAACGTTTTTTTTACAATCTGAGCCTTCTTTCGGCAATAAAACAAGTAGTTTTACTCACCCATAGCAGTTTGGTGTCAATTGGAGTGGTATCGCAGAACTTATGTTGAGCCGTTCTGTTCTACTAATGATCCCGTATCCGTTAGCGTGAGTGCTCGGGGCACTGCTTTGCGCTCTCCAAATAACACAAACTTTAGCACTTTTCAAATCACAGAAGATCGCTGTGTCAGGGTAGACTTTTAGTAGATTCTGAAACGGCCGATATCGCAACAGAAAAGTAAAGTTCAGAGCGGTGTTAGCTTCTTTTGGACTAGCAGTGTTTACAAAACAGCTGAGTTCACACATGCGCACTGTCCTCTCTGATGACGTCATCAAATGAAACTATAGCTGGATATCGGGTTTCAGGCCGTTTTGGAATCCACTAAAAGTCTATCCTGACACAGCGATCTTCTGCGATTTGAAAAGTGCTAAAGTTTGTGTTATTTGGAGAGCGCAAAGTAATGCCCCGAACATATGATACGAGCACCATGTTAACGGATACGGGATCATTAGTAGAACAGAACGGCTCCAACATAACTTCTGAGATACCACTCCAATTGACACCAAACTGCTATGGGTGAGTAAAACTACTTGTTTTATTGCCGAAAGAAGGCTCAGATTGTAAAAAAAACGTTACTTTTCCTTTAAAGTAAGAATACTTTTAAGAATAATTTTCATGTTTCTAACAATAGGCTACATTCATATGACATCTCAACATTATAAAATCTCTATAGGTTAGAATTCTGTGCCATGGTATTTAACTATCAGATTGCAGATTTTTTTTACCTGGTTTATGGTTAATAACTCTGTAATTACTGGGCCTATTCACATGAAAAAAAGAAACTGACACAGAGGCATTAATTCCATTCCATATCTTTATTAACTACCTCTTATGCTATCTTACTTGTTCAGATGCTTTAGGGACTTCTATGCTGTTTGAGGAGTTGCCACGGAAAGGTAAGTGTCTAACCTTCAATATTTTTTCATTTCATTTCATTTTAATTTCATTCCTGTGTTTTTGCAGGAAAGGACTCCACCACTGAGCTCAAATACATGTGTCACACTGTAAAGAAGCTTATGATGCAGCGCGTGTTCCTGACAGAGAAGAAAGAGGGGGAAACCAGCCAAGGTACCTATCTGGCCCCCTATCATTTACAGACAATATTACATCTCAACTCAAATTAACAGAGCTTAGTGTTTTGCTCATTGATTCAACAGAAGTCTGTGATGTTTTTCTGTCCCTTGTGATATTTGTTTTGATAAGGACAGACCATGCATATCCCCGATTAGCAAATCCACCTATCAATCACACCCATCTGAATTGGGGAGATTCACCATGACAACACAGCAATTACAAAATCAACAGTAGTGATTTTGTAATACCAGTATTCTTTTCTTTTTCTCAGTTTGTATCAAAGTGTCAAGCCATTTAGCAGTTCTGCTGAAAGTACAACCTTTGTACATTTTTGTCTCTTACCAGGAGGTACAGGAGACAGTGGAGAACAGGATGACGCCGTTTTGTTGAGTGACGATGAGGAGACTCGGGCAGAGCTGGATGACACACATAACAAAGTGGATGTGGAGGACTCCCTGCTGGGCTGATCTGAGAAGGACTCACTCTACTAGTGTATATACATATAGTGCATATGGGACGTTCAGGGAGCTCAAAGCCACAGGCAGACTGGTTTGTACATACATCTGGATTTATCATTTTTCCATGTTTTTTAGTTTGTAATAAAATAATAATCTTACTGATGTGTTCTAGAATGTTTTCTTGATGTGTTGTTTTTTTCAGAAGTTTCATAGTTTTCAGAGGTTCACAACTTGTACCCCTGGACAAATTACATCTGCACATCATCATGAGTATAATAACATAACTTCACAAGCTTGACAAGCCTCTAAAAGCACTATACTCCAGTTAACCCTCTAACCCTTATACTTTCAATCTTTTGTCTACTTGTCTTCTGTCCAAACATATCAAGAAATCATCCAGCTTTCATGAATATTTTTAGATATGTAAAAGACACATTTTTTTATATGCCAAAAATACAAAATTTTCAAAAATAAAAGTCTGAAGTGGATTATTTGAGTTGATGTTATTAGACCCTTACATATGTCAATAATTTGTAACAACATTGATTTTGGTGCATTATCATTATTTTGCACAGCAGCAGATTCATTCTTATACCATTGGCATTTACCATGGCACATGCCACATGCACTGTATACTTACATATAGAACATATACTTCAGGAATATACAATTAAATTTAACTTTTGGTTTTATTTTATGATTTAACATGTTAAAAACATGTGGCAAATCATTTTGTCCATTGATTTTAGAATGAATTAGTTCCAATTTGAACATGCCATCGAACATTGAACAGGTCATAGAACAGGTCTTGTGTCCGTGTTTGAGGGGTCACATTCCTCAGCATGTCCTCGTGGGTTACAGGAGAATTGTCACAGGGCCCATCAGGATTTAGATATTGTGGGGAATAATGTCATTTTGTGACTTTTCTAACAAAATTCAGATTTGGAATATATATTTTGAAACCAACCTTCAGTTGTCTGCAGTACAAAATTTAAATTTGTAATGGGATTAACATTTGACAGAAGACTGAAATAGGAATTGCTAAATGAATACAATATATACTATAAAATACTTTTCATATTCTTTTCTAAACATGAGTTTTACTGAACATTAGATTGTTTTATTATCTTCAGAGAGTTTGTCTTGTACCTACAGAATATGATGGTGATCGTGTTCTGTCTAAAAGGAGTGGCCCCAGGTCCCACCAGCAGCTCACAGATGAAACTCTCCTCTGGCCATGTCTGTGAGAGCCATTTTAGACTGATCTTATAGTGCAACATGAATAACAGTTTGATTTCAGTGTGACTTTTATAGTTTCTCTCCTGGTCACTGTCACAGATACCCTTTGCTATTGTAGACTCTAGATTTCTGTGCACAATAACACTTGAACAAACAAATAAAATAAAAAAATGTTTTATTATTTATTATTGAAGCATTGGGTGGTTGTAAAGTGATGAGATGACAGGATCAGAGACAGGCTGTTTTAATTGCTATGTCCATACAAACAAAGCTACCTGCAATAGATCTGACTGTGTACCATTCTGATATCACACCTTTATTCAGGTTTAGGTTCAAGTCTACTTCACATAAAAATATTGGATTTTGAGATTATAATTGGATATCATGTATAAAATATGCATTAAAAAATAATAGGGCAGTAAGGGCAAATTCAGCAAGAGTCCTGAAGGGCCAAAAATACTGTTTGTATGGCCATGTGTGGCCCCGGGGCCATAGTTCATACACCCCTGATGTTCAGTGTTCTGTTTAGCATTACTCAAGTCCTAAAAAAAAGTGAAAGGTGTACCCTTTCTGTGGGCCTTTAACTCCCTTTTTCAAAAATGGTGTGCTAAAGTAGGTGGAAATTTCATTTTTTATTTTTTTTTTAAATAGATTTTTGTGACTATCTGGAGACGGGGTTCTTCTTGTCAGCTTCATCACATCACTTCTTCTCATCTTCATCTCTTATTCTTCATCTTCTGCAGACATGGTTCTTCTCGTCAGTTTCATCACATCTCAGGACCTCAGATGGCCCCTCCAAACCAGTCACCATGGGAACAGAAAGAGAGAGTGATTAAAGCGTTAAGTGTACATTCAAAAGCAACTATTATTATTATTCTCTTACCTCATGTTTGTTTATTATTATTAGAGTCAAATGCTAAGATGACTTAGAATTACAACACCCAAATCTAAAGACGAGAAGCAGGAACTGTTCCACCAACCAGAGAGTCAATGAACAAGCATTTATACAGCACAGTATATTCAAATATATTCATTACAATCAAACTCAGTAATTCTCCACATACAATGATTCATCACAGCACAAGTCACTGTGTACAGTCTCCAAAGAGACTGTTTACAGCCTCACCTCTAAGCCTCCTATGCCCACAAAAGCACAAGATTAAAGAAAATGGAAGGTGTACTATGCAGGAATTTCTGTCACACTGTAAAGCTGCATTAAATTTAGTGCATCTGTTAGAATTCACTTTTTCAGTACAAAGTATCTTGGGGCCTTATTACATGTATTAAATTATTGTTTGGCCCAGCCCTATGGTTAAGAATCACTCAATTAGAATATAGTCAATGACAAAACTTTGATTTTTGAAAATTGTGATTTCTTAAGTTTTTAGAAAATCCTATATAATAATCCTTGCTTTTTCCCTACTTAAAAACGATCAAACTCAGCTTCACGTCTAACCCTCCCATGTTCAAAAAAACTGTAAAAAATCAATGTAAGGTGAACTATGCGGAAAAACATTTAGAGTTTCTATTACTAAAATACTATAAAACACACTCTCACCTCTGACCCTTCTGTGCCCCAAAAAAGTACAAGGTGTACTATGCAGGAATTTCTGTAAAACTGCAGTACTCAGATTTAATTCAGAATAGAAATTGAGCCAAGCTCTGAGTTTTAGAGGCTGACTTCAGTCCTCATTGGATTCAGAGTCTTGGAGCAGGTGGTGGTAGTGGCACCTGAAGCCTCCAGACGTCCCAGCGGAGGTGGAGGGACCTGGGTCAGAGGTGGAGGGGTCTGGGACGGAGGTGGAGAGACACAGCCACTTGGAGCTGGGGTCTTCCTCGTCTTCATCCCTGCCGCGCTTTCATCCACTAAGGGGAATGAAGTCCAGAGCAGGACCCACAGGGGGAGGACGGGGAGCAGGAGAAGCGTGAGACATAGCGGAAAGGAGGGCTCTGAGGGAAGGTCTCTCTGTTTGCTGCTGAGGAGAGGGAGTCGGGCCACGGCCCTCTGGCTCCACAGCTCGAGCAGTAGGGCCAACTCAACTGCTCATATTCCACACCTCTTCTTCATTCCTGTCACGCTGGTATTCACTGAGGGGAATGACCAGAGCAGGACCCACAGGAGGAGGGTGAGAAGCAGCAGGAGAGCAGGGCACGACCCTCTGGCTCCACAGCTAGAGCAGGAACCCCCCAGCTCCTGTGGGAGACGAGCAAAGAAGTCGTCCTCTTCCCTCTCTTCTTCCTCCTTTTCTTCCTCTTCCTCCTCAGAGAGTCTCCCATAGCCAGAGTCTTACACAGTTTGCATTCACAGTAGGTACAGGCTAGACCAATCTGTGAAAATTAAATGATGAGTTGAGATCAAACAGGAGATGATTAGCGTGTATGGCTTTCTGTTTCACTGTGACTGCCGTCATACTTTTTGCTTTGTCTGAGGCTTGTATGTTGGTAAAGTCTTGAGTAGCTCCCCCTGTTCGCAAGAAATGTCTCCTATGAGAGACCAATAATAAATAACTATTGTGCACAAAACCATTTCCCCTTGATTTGAGGGTGACCTGTTGTGGACAGACCACTCACACATAAATAATGGTAGCGATCTTTACTGATTCTCCACGAGCATGACATTCCTGATCTTTAAGTGCTGATTTTTGTTGTCTCCATTTGAGATAGAGGTGTTAATGTGGGAGTACCATCCAGTGTTCTCAAAACAGGTGTTGGCCATAGGATTGGGGTGGAATAGTAGTTTATTAATCAAATTTCAGCTTGGACAAGTCAGAGCTGGAACCTTCAGAGTTATAGAAGATGACACACTATGAGACATTTTATTTATATTTAAATCTTTTTCTTTCTTGGGAACTTGAATATCTGAAGTATCAATGAAGTAAATATGCTTGATCAGAGGTGGGTAGAGTAGCCAAAAATTGTACTCAACTAAGAGTAATATTACCTCAAAATAATATTACTCAAATAGGCTACTAAGTACAGAGAAGTGGTCCAAGAAACTACTGAAGTAAGATTACAAAAGTATTTGGGAAAACCTCTAATAAAATCTTTCAGGATATCCAATTTATAATTTAAAGTTACTGTAATTTGAAGGGCAAAAGTGTATTAAATGTACAAAAGCTAGTATTTTAAAAGGATAGACAAAATCTATAATATCCTCCTGAGACCCGGCCCATTCGTGTCCTTTATAGTGCACATTGAGTTAACAAGTCCATCTTTTAAGTTTTGAGATAGCGCAGCCACAAACTAGAATCTATGATATTGTTTGTTTGTCTGCTTGTTCGTCTGTTTGCTTGTTTGTCCAACTGTTTGTTTGTTTGTTTGTTCATCTGTTTTTTTTGGTTTTTTGTTTTTTTGTTTCCCTCTGGCAGCACGGTGGCTGAGTGACTAGCACTCATGCTTCACAGCAAGAAAGTTCGGGTCGCCCGGGCATTTCTGTGTGGAGTTTGCATGTTCTCCCCGTGTCTGGGTGGGTTTCCTCCGGGCACTCCGGTTTCCCCCACCAACCTAAACATGCGCCATAGGTAAAATCCTCCAGTTTAGGGCCTGACCAAGCCTAAATAACAAAATTATGGGGATGGTCCCCGGGTCAAATATAGAAACAACTTCTCCTGTGCGAGATCAATAAAGGTCAATCTTCTAATCCTTGACCACTGTAAGGCGCTTTGTGCTATAATTTTGTATGAAAAACGCTTTATAAATATTGTTTGATTGATTGATTAAAAAATAAATAAATTAATAATAATAATAATAATAATAATAATAATAATAATAATAACAACATGATAAAAGGAGAAATTCAATTTGTCAACTGGACAAAGTTTGTTTGGTCAAAAACGTTTCGCCATGAGCTGACGAAGCCTCTCGGATGAGCGGCGAAACGTTTTCGACCAAACAAACTTTGTCCAGTTGACAAATTGAATTTCTCCTTTTATCATGGATTCTACCTGGACAACTGATGGACTCTTCACAAATAATAATAACAATACAATAAAAATAATACATACAAATAAATACATAAATAAATAATACATAATATAAATAAAATAAATAAAAACAAATAAATAAGTAAAGAAAGAAAGAAAGAAAGAAAGAAAGAATATTAAAGAAATTAAAAGGGAATCTAAAAACTTTTTGAGGTGACTGTAGAACCTTGTCAGAGATGTTGGTCATAAAAAAATATATGTTTTTGTTAGGTTGTTAACTTCACATGGACTTAACACTATTACAGTCCATTACAGAGAACATGTTAGAACATTATGAATAAAAATAAATTTAACAAAATGTAAATACTAAGGTGTTCATTTACCTCCAAATAGAACATTTAAATAATATTAATAATAATTTAGATACACTTTTTGTCATTAGGTCCCAGGAGGATATAAAATAAGGAAAAAAAATCATAACTGAAGGTGCAATGCAAGAAACACAACTGTTATAATCATTTCACACTGTCCACATAAAACTTTTGTCCCTTGAAGTCTTACCAAAACCAAACCAAAACTAGTATAGGCCTACTACTGTAACTTCAGTTAAAAATATTACTCAAGTGGAAATAAAAGTATGCTGCTAGAAAAGTACTCTGAAAAGGACAATTTCTTTAAAAAGTAAATCAAGTAAATGTATAGACCCCTTTACTGTTAGTAAACAAACGTGACATCACTGGCATGAGCGCGCATGCCCGACCCAGAAAAACCATCGCGGACCATAGCGGAGTATAGGGTAAGCTACATTCAAGAGCTCACGTTGAGCAACGGGGTTCGACTACCAGATCCTTATGCGATCACGGAGTGGCAGTACGACCACAGAAAGTGGCCAGATTTACAGTGGCCAGATATCCACTGTTATTTAGTCGAGAAGCCCAAGTTCGCGCATACAAATCCATGGATGCCTACCAGTTTGCCATGTGTGGCCATGTACAGGAGGTACAATACCACGATATTGATGGGGAGTTTTGCGTGTTGGCATCTGATGTTCTCCCCAGTCAAAGACAAGGCCACAAGACGACCCTGTACAATGCGTGGGCTATCATCATCAACAAGCACGAGGACTACCTTCTGACCACCAACTGCACTTGCGTTGCGGGGTAAGTAACATACTACGACTTAATTAACGAGTCACAGATGTGATCTCAGTTGTGTCAAATGCCATTTATGATGGTCATGCGAAAACTTATCATGCCTTTTAACAAAGTTATTCGTGTTCGTTTACATGTGTCTGTCGTAGAGGTTACCCGGGTAATGTCTTTGCGGTGTCCTGTGCTTGCTAGTTAATCAACATGATTAAACACCAGACATGGGACCAAGTCACACATGTGCAAGTCTCAAGTAAGTCTCAAGTCTTCACCTTCAAGTCACAAGTAAGTCCCAAGTATTTTTTTCTTGGGCAAGTCAAGTCAAGTCAAGTCACAGGCTATGTCAAGTCAAGTCAAGTCAAGTCCTGTAATAGGTCAAGTCAAGTCCAAGTCAAGTCACCTTTGGCGTATTGTTGTAATTTTAGCTGCAGAATCTGATCTTAATAAAGTGAAAGGCAATATATAAGAAAGTGTAAGTAATCATCACTGGCTAATGTGCCCAACCTGTTATAAAATATTTGTATTGTAAATACTCATGTTCAGTAAAATACATCGTAGACTCAAACAAAACAGTGATAATGTAATTATTGGTTATTTATTGGTAAAAGTGATCTGTACATCAAAAACCAAACTGTTTCACATGTTTTCAACATTGTTTCAGCATTGAGCTGAAACCAATAACAGCTAAAACAAACTTGTATTAAAGGCAAATTAACGTTTTTTTTTACAATCTGAGCCTTCTTTCGGCAATAAAACAAGTAGTTTTACTCACCCATAGCATTTTGCTGTCAATTGGAGCAGTATCAACTTATGTTGAGCCGTTCTGTTCTACTAATGATCCCGTATCCGTTAACATGGTGCTCGTATCATTTGCTCGGGGCATTGCTTTGCGGTGTCCAAATAACACAAACTTTAGCACTTTTCAAATCATAGAAGCCCGATGTCTTAATGTAAGATTTCGTTTGAAGCAAAAGTGGCCTGTAATCCGAGATTTATCCATAGTTTCGAGTAGATGAGGACACCAGTGCGCATGCGCGGACTGCTCCCGGGGCCCAAACATGAAACGCAAAGCTGAAAACTATGGCTAAATCTCGGATTACAGGCCACTTTTGCTTCAAACGAAATCTTACATTAAGACATTGGGCTTCTATGATTTGAAAAGTGCTAAAGTTTGTGTTATTTGGAGACCGCAAAGTAATGCCCCGAGTACTCAGGCTAACGGATACGCTACAACATAACTTTCACCAAACAGCTCCAAATGACACCAACGTGCTATGGGTGAGTCAAACGACTTGTTTTATTACCGAAAGAAGGCTCAGATTGTAAAATAACGTTACTTTTCCTTTAAACTTTGTTACACTCCCTAACTCACTCTGTCCCACACACACTTTCTAACACACACACACACACTTTCTAACACACACACACACACACACACACACACACACACCACTCCTCGCGTGCGTAATGGGTCAGGCGCGCTCCTCGAGAGCTCGTGTATTTAGACTACACCTTTGTAAGAGACTGACTAAGAGTAAAAAGTGATGAGAGTTTTGTTTATTATTATTATTTGAACGTAGACCCTCGTGATCTCCTGCACACCACAAAACCAAGCCAACAACTGATCTGAGCAACGCCAAGAGACAGCACATTAACGCCACATAGCCCTCCACCACAAGCGCAAACACAGCGCAACTCTCACATCTGAGGGGACGAAACCAGGACTGGACCAGGTCTAGACCTGGACTAAACCGGGATTAAACCACCACGGGCCACTCTTTGCTGATTTTGTGTGGCTGGTTTGTGGCTGGGGCTGAGAGTATGTGGTCCGGGCGTCGCGGATCGTTTTCGTGCTCGCAGCCCCGGTGTACGCGCGGCCTCGTGCCGGTGGTGGTGCACGTGGTGCACGCGTTGCGTCCCAGGACATGGCAGTGCCGTTGAATGAGCACGAAAACATTATGTGACCACGCAAGTCATTCAAGTCATCGTGTCTCAAGTCAAGTCAAGTCCCGAGTCCTGGACTTCCAAGTCCGAGTCAAGTCTCAAGTATTTCATTTTTTGTCGAGTCAAGTCACAAGTCATAAAAACAGCGACTCGAGTCGACTCGAGTCCAAGTCACTAAGTCTCAAGTCCCCATGTCTGTTAAACACCATTGAACACCTGGGCAAATTACCCTAAACAAGCAGCAGGTGTTCACTTGTGTGTATGTCAGTTGAATGGTATGAACTATCATTTATTCCATCTGTTTCTCTTTATTTGAGTTCCTCTCTTCTATATCTTCGCTGGGGGTTTTATGGCAGCGGTGGCTTTGTTTTGAGTCGGAACTGCGCGCGCATTCAGTGATGATGTAGCTTTGAAACTGGTCTATATGAGTAAATGTAATCAGTACTACCACCTCTGTTCTTGCTTTAGGCCTGTATTATTTTATCTCTTCAGTTGAAAAGCCAATTTGAGCACAATAGCAGATGAATAAAAATAAGATGTGTCGTTCCCACACTTTTCACTTCACAGATTTATGAATGAACGGGATGTTGTTGACTTTGAGGACGTGGCGGTTCTGGTCCAATCCAATCACCGCCCTGCGTCTGAAGTGGACCAATCACAGCGCGACATCACACTTGCCGTCCTGGCCTCTGATTGGTCCACTGCAGCTTTAGCACCGGAAGAGCATGGGTGTGTTTCCGCTCTGCTGCTGCCCTCAAACTGCATCGAACAACTTCTCCCCAGACCCGGTACTTTCTTTTCCTTTTAATTTTTTATGGTGACTAAAATTCTGTAGCATTTGGCCGATTAATTAGCTGTGATGTAGCGGACACGTGATTTCATGCTAAAGGAGTTTGTGATCTTGTTTTCTTAGCCAAATATCAAATGATTGTGTTGACTCCATTCTAACGGGACGTAGATTACACTATTGTTACTCACAGAGATTCTGCTTTCTGTCTTAAACGGGCTATTATGGCAATGTAAATAAAACCTAAACGTTTACAGGCTATGGTGAGATTTTGTGTATTGTAGGTGTAGTTTTAAGATGCAGTTATCAGACCTATTTTCTATTTCTATTTTCTAATTAAACAGGCAAGCAAGCAAAATGCCATTTAACAGCTCCTTGAATCCGTAAAATTCCATAAAATAATAATAATAATAATAATAATAATAATAATAATAATAATAATAATAATAATAATAGAAACACTAAGAATTGCATCAATAAAGGTACTTTGTGTGCATGTGCATTATGTAACATGTCTGCTGGAGGGACCATCCCCTGCTTGTTTTCTAGAGATTGTAGAGATATCACTGCTTACCTTGGAATGTTCTACAGTAGGGCATTATGCATTTTTATGGAGACAACCAGTCGATGCCACTAGGTGCAGGTCAGTTCTATGGAAAGGAGGCCCCACTCATAGTTAGAATTCAATGCATGTTTTTAAAGTTAAATTGCAGATGTTTTTATAGCTCAAGTATAATCAGTACTACATAGAGCGAGAAACGGATACTAGAAAGTCAATTCCAAACTGTGGAACTTTCCAGGCAGTAACGCCTTAATGGAGACAAACAGGTGGCAAAGATCATTTCCCAGAAAAGTTAGACAGTGCATCTTTAACTATACCACTTTTGACATCAAAATTATCGAATAATTTCTGTTCTGTATCAGATTGTGAAGATGGAGCTGCGTCCCTTGTTCATGTGTTTTGCCATCTGCCTGGTGTACGCCTCCAGTAAACCCATGGAGAAGAAAGACCGCGTCCACCATGATGAACCACTAAGTAACCGTGAGCACAATGACGCAGAAGACTTCGACTACGACCATGAAGCTTTTCTGGGACAAGAGGAGGCCAAAACCTTCGACCAGCTTACACCTGAGGAGAGCAAGGAGCGCCTCGGGTGAGAGAAAATAGTTCTTCTAAAACATAGAATGTGTGTGTACAGTGGGGCAAAAAAGTAGCAGTTACAGAAAGTGCCCAGTTTTCCCACTTAAAAAGATGAGAGAGGTCTGTAATTTTCATCATTGATACACTTCAACTGTGGGAGACAGAATGTGGGGGGAAAAATGCAGGAAATCAAATTGTGTGGTTTATTAAAGAATTTATTTGCATAATGGGGGGAAAATTAATATTTAGCAGCTATAAAAAAAACAAGAATTCTGGCTCACAGACCTGTTATTTCTTCTTTAAGAAGCTCATCTCTCCTCCACTCGTTAAATGTGTTAATATCACCAGTTTGAACTTGTTATCTGTATAAAAGATACCTGTTCACACCCTCAAACACTTGAGACACTTGGTCTTGAGAACGGTGAGGAATCATCCCAGAACTACACGAGCTGGTCAATGCCCTGAAGAGAGCTGGGACCACACTCACAAAGGTTACTATTACTAACACTCTACGCACATGGATTAAAATCCTGCAGCGCTCGAAAGGTTCCCTTGATTGAGCCAGCACATGTCCGGGACCATCTAAAGTTTGCCAGGGACCATCTGGATGATCCGGGGGAGGATTGGGAGAATGTCATGTGGTCAGATGAGACCAAATTAGAACTTTTGGGTATAAATGCCACTCGCCGTGTTTGGAGGGAGAAGAGAAGAAGAGTTGCATCCCAAGAACACCATACCCACTGTAAAGCGTGACGGTGAAAACATTATGTTTTGGAGCTATTTTCTGCAAAGGGGACAAGATGACTGATACGTGTTGAGGAGAGGATGAATGGGGCCATGTATCATGAGAGTAAGGGAACTGAAGATGAAACATGGCTGGATCTTCCAGCATGACAATGACACACCGCCCGGGCAACCAAGGAGTGGCTCCATAAGAACCATTTCAAGGTTCTGGAGTGGCCTAGCCAGTCTTCAGATCTCAGTCCAATACAAAATCTGTGGAGGGAGTCACTGTGATTGGTTAAATTTTGCTCTCACTCACTCATAGCTTGACCAATAGACTGACCAATAGGAGGAGTAGGAGTGTCTATGTTTGAGAATGTAATATTAAACAGAGTATCATAAAACTATTTGATTCATTTTTTAAATATATTTTAGTATGTTGGTGGAGCGCATCGATGAAGACCAGGATGGCTTTGTGACTGTGGAGGAGATGAAGAAATGGATCAAACACGCCCAGAAGAGGTGGATCTATGACGACGTTGACCGACAGTGGAAAAGCCACGACCTGAACGGAGACGGAGTGGTGTCCTGGGAGGAATATAGGAACGCCACCTACGGATATATCCTCGGTACGATGACTTTGCTTTTAATAATGCAGTGGGCTGCCAAAGTTGGTGACAAGTCTATATTCTAAATATTCTCACATGAGTCTCTCATTTGGGTTGTCAGTTTCAAAGCTGAAATCCAGTTGGTTTAAACCTAAAATGTCCTCTCTCTGATCTGAATGGTCACTACCTAAACTCCAACACATGCACCCCATCATGAGTCAGTGCTAGTGCAGCTTCTGCAGCTCAGAGAGGGACTTCTGAAGGTTCTGGTCATTCAAATGAGGCATGGTTTGTCCACATACTGAGAATGAGGAAAAACTTGTGTCTTCTATTTGCGGGTTAAGGCACTGGTAACTTAGGTTCAGATTGTATTACCTTTTTTAAAGCCAATGCAGGCTACATACAGTTCCCAAAATTACATGTCCTGGTGCCTTTAGTGGTTCCTAGTGGTCAAAGTCGATAATTGAATTAAGATTTAACCAGAAGATGAAAGAATGACTTGAGTAGGTATTGGGGGTGATATGTCTTGCCCAAGGACACAACAAGAAAAAGAAATAAGTCAAAGAGGGAATTGAAGTACCCCAGAGGAATTGAACTACACATATTACGATGACTCTCTATTGTACCGTTTTGCAGATGACAGTGACCCCGAGGATGGCCTGAGCTACAGACAGATGATGGATCGCGACGAGAGGAGATTCAAAATGGCTGACCAAGATTCAGACATGCAGGCCAACAAAGAAGAGTTCACTGCGTTTCTTCACCCAGAGGAGTACGATCACATGAAAGACATCGTGGTGCTGGTGAGAGCAAACAAAGGTTTCCACACCGGGTATTTTACATAGCCAGTCAAACTCGGATAGCTAGAGTAATCCAATAAATCATTTTCATTTTTATTGGTTTGTGTGAACAAGATTGCAATGTCTGTGCGCTCAAGTCTAAAACAAAATTGACTAGTGATAGTAGAATGACAAAACAAATGTACAATTGTCTTTATTTCATATCCTCTTTCCATTGTGCAGTATTGTATCTCTTTAAAATCTAATCTGTCCTTTTCCTGTTCTTTTTCCTGTAGGAAACCATGGAGGACATTGACAAGAACGGAGATGGCCTCATTGACCTGGATGAGTACATCGGTCAGTTTAGACTTATTTTTGTTGTGAGCAGTTTAAAAAGTGAATACAATGTTGGGAAACCAGTTAGTTAGTGGCATGAGGAAATATTTATCTTGTATTTGGCTTCAACTTCCCAACAAAAAAAATGTTGAATTCTACAGTAAAAATACTTGTAATATTTGTAACTCTGCCAGTCTCTAACAGATGAAGAGATTATTATATATTTAATTTAGTCCGAGATGGCTATAGACCAGTGCCAGTGTTTGTGGGTGGTTCTTTTCCTTACAGAAAACCAGATCAGAATAACACCATTCTGATTCTTAAACCGCAAATGCTAATGTAGAATTCTTGGCTGATAACTGTTTTGTAAGTCACTATATGACATTTTGTGATGAGAGATTTGAGATTTGGTGTATGCACACCAACGCTAACTGACTGCTGTCTTGTTATCCAGGTGACATGTACAACCAGGACGGTGACGCCTCTGAGCCTGAGTGGGTGAAGACGGAGCGTGAGCAGTTCACCGAGTTCAGGGACAAAAACAAAGATGGCAAAATGGACAAAGAGGAGACCCGAGACTGGATCCTGCCCAGTGACTACGATCACGCAGAAGCTGAGGCCAAACACTTGGTCTATGAGTCAGATTCTGATAAGGTATGCATTATTAACTACTTCCCCAAATCTCAGAATATAAGTTAAATTGTTTGTAAATGTGTAGATCCCAAAACCACCACACCAGTCACCTCTCAAAAGTGCACTTACCCTCCAGAACTTGGTGTCCAAATTCTAAATAAAAGACAAGCAATGCAGAAATCTTTTATTTTTCCTGTTTTAATCACTGCAGATTGCACAGTAAGACAAGCTCACAAAATACAGAGCTATTAATCAAAAAGCAAGATTAAGTTTTGGGATGCTGCTGCACATGAGCATCATGCACTTTGAGATGTTTGTGCACAAAAGGCAGTGCATGGAAAGAGTGAGTGGTAACACAAGTATGTGGTGTTGGCTAAGTCATGTTTCTCCCCTGGTTAGACACACAGACGTGATTTGTTTTCTGTGCGTTACTCTGAATTCACTATTTACTCTGTTGGATTACTGTTGTCCTGGTGAATCCTCATGTATTTTCAGTCAAAAGTCCGTTAAGTTTTTTTTCATACCACTAACCTTGCACTGCTAGACTGTAGATAGTTAGATTTTTTTCACACTCACAAAATCAATCTTGTATAACTTTGATCCATTTGAGCCTCTTTGATACTTCATTAATATAATATCATATATTATAAGATTCCATATATGTTCCAAATACAAAATGAGTATGGGTGCACATTCAGCTTCATCGATTTGGGCCCCAATTCACTTAGTATTGAAAAAACGTCCCACTCTACATGATCCTGGTGTTTTTATTTTGTCCATAAAATAATTTATATTCCTAAAATAAAACTCTGCTCCAAATGCACCCCTGTAACTGCTAGCCTCTATGAGCTTCATTTGATGTTTTTTAGCAATCAAAACAAAATTTAAACAGCAATCCAACTACTAGGGGTATAAGAAAACAACAATTCAGTGATATACAGTCATACCTCACCTTACGAAATTAATTCGTTCCAGAAGTGGTTTCGTAACGTGATTTTTTTTTTCGTAAGTAGAGTCGCAATGGGGGATTCGGGCTGCTGCGAAGCCGAGTGCGCAACCAAGCGCGAATTATTTGAATTTTTGAGATTCCGCGTTTCGTAATTTGAATTTTCTTTCGTATTCAGAGACAAAATTTTTACGTAAACGCGTTTTGTAACTTGGATTATTCGTTAGTTGGGTCTTTCGTAAGGTGAGGTATGACTGTATTGGGATACGTGAAAAGTCCCTCAGTCGTCCAGGTAGAATCCATGATAAAAGGAGAAGTTCAATTTGTCAACTGGACAAAGTATGTTTGGTTGAAAACGTTTCGCCGCTCATCCGAGAGGCTTCGTCAGCTCTAATAAGAATACTGGTAAGACACTTGCTTATATCTTGCTGCAGGGAGGAGCTAACTAGCTAACTACTTTCCGAAAATATCTCATTGGTTTCCGTCTTTTGTTTCTCTGGCGTCTAGAAGTATTGGGATACTTCATTGCACAAGTCTCAAATCAATTCAAAATGTATTCAAATTGATTTTTAGAAATATTTTTTCACAAAAAATCACTACATTTACTGTTCTCATGATTTTAAGGACGGCCGTTTGACCAAGTCTGAGATCGTGGACAAGTATGACCTGTTCGTGGGCAGCCAGGCCACGGACTTCGGGGAAGCACTCACGCGACATGATGAGTTTTAACCCCTTCCCTCCTGCTCAGAGACTCAGACTCACCGTGTGTTGCTTGCCTCTGCCACTAGAGGGAGTGCTGTCACCGAGATGAGCCCAAACACCAAGGACAATAATTTATTTTAATGTTTGTTTGTTTTTTTATGCAAATTATTTCACACACAAGCTTGGCTGGTTTTGAATTCCACCTTTTGAGATCATAAGGATGGACATTGTTAAAAACAGAATTGGGGGGGATCAGGACGCTTCTTTTTGAAATTCACTGGACCATAAACCGTAACATTTTGCTGTAAATTTTGTATTATGCCCAAGTAAATGTGTTTTTTTTTGTTTTTTTTTTAAACATGCAATATGTAACTTTTCTCATCTAGGGTATGTTACCTGTTACTGTTTGGATGATCCACTGTATAGCACAAGAAATATCGGTGACAGTTTATAATAAAAAAAAATCTAACTACATCTTTAATAAAGCCTAAAGAAAGCCTTGCATACAAAATCAACAAATAGTTTACATAATTAGTACTGAATCATTTTTAATGGTTACTAAATTGTTCTAGATATTAGTTATGAGACAATTTGTTTGATTTATCCATAAAAAAATGTTTTTCAAGGTATCTTAATAGCAATAAAAATGACAGTAATCCAGCAATCCATCCAATGTAGATAACTTAAATGCCATGCTATGTAACGTCCCAGGGAAATCAATTACATCTTTGCGGATACAAGCAGGTGGCAAACTGAGACCCTCGGCTAGAAAAGTTCCATATTGTGCCGTTAATGACTGAATGTTGTTTTGCTGATGATAAAAGACTGCTATGAGTTTGGCAGTGAAGATTATTTGGACCAGTGCAATAATGAAAGCAGGATTAGTTTTTGTTAATAAAATGATGTCTCTCAATGAAGGTTGGATTTGAAGGCCTTGGTTGAACTAGTTTTGTCCAGAGAAGCTGCATTATATTGTTGAAGCATCACCGTGCTGGTATGCATGTTATGTACATATATTACTTGTGTATTTCTGTTTGGTGTGTTCACTTTTGTATTTTGTGCCAAGCTAAAAATAACTTTGATTTCACCCAAAAAGTTAACCCTTTGTTTTGATTGGATTCTTTCTAAATGTTTGGCTTGTATTCTCACTACCACCTTATAACCACTGTTGATACTTTTATCTATGACTATAAATTGTATATGAAATTTTTTACAGGCTGGCCAACAGCATTCACAAGTGACTTTACTTTAATAATGATGTTGGTGCAGCCCAAATGAGGTCCATTTTGTGATTGGGAGAAATGTCTCAATAAAATAAAACAATGATTAACTGGTGTTGATATTGTTAATGACGGAATGTTAAGGGAACGTTTGGTGCCACATAGTGAAAGAAGAGCACACTAGAAAACCATATTATGTGTTTATTTTCAAACAATTTTCTAAAATCAAAATGTTTTACTAAATACCACTTCTCAAATGATTGGGCTCTCCAAGTACCATCAAACCAGATGAACAGTAAAGTTTGACCCAGATCCTAAACAACAGTTAAACTGCATAGATCTGTATACTAAAGTGTATTGGCAAGACACCTCCCCCCTTGCAAATGAAATATCTGTGAGCATGATTAGTGATCAGAGGGGCTAATAGAGCAGATTGGCAACTCAATTCCATCACTCTATCCCACGGAAGTTGTGGTTGGATTATTTTTTCTGGAAAAGTACTATATAAATCTAATGTATTATTATTAATAATGCATCACCCACTTGAATCCAGCAGTGTTTACATTTAATCTCTTTGTGTGTGATTACATGTCATTGCTTCAATGGCACATCACACCAAATGTGTTAAACTTTAAAAAAAAAAAAAAAAACATTTTAAAAACTATAAGTTCAGAATAGCAGTATAACAATCACGTTTCTGACTAAAAATAAGACATTGTGTACCATAAAAATATAAATTAGCCCAAATTCATTCTAATCTTTTCTGTTAGAACTATCACTGCCTAATCATGGTGCATTATGACTTGATAAAACAAGACACTTGAGCAGTCCAGCAGCAGACATATAAATGAACATGTTATTTAACTGTCAGTCAAACTATTAAAACCAGTCTTTGTCTTATTTGACAAAGACTGGTTTAGCCTATTTCCTGAAGGTGACAAACACAGGGTAACATCTCTCCAACACATCCAGCAGCTCTTGTTCATCTGGCAGTAGATCTGGACTTGTATTCCCTTCTTCAAAAAACTCCTCCTCCTCTCGTCCAGCGGGGGCCGCCCCCACAGAAGAATGGTTCGAGTTATCCAGCGACGTGGACGGCTCTACCTCTGCCTCTTCTGTAAATGGCGAAAGGGATGACCGGCTCAACAGCTCAGGGCTTGGAGGAGGAGTGGTGGCTTGTTTTGCACACAGCAGAGGAGAGGAGGTGCGTTTGGGAGGGCTGAGGACTTTGCAGATTGGTTTGTCAATTGCGGCCGCTGCTAAGTGTCTGTTCAGGAGCTCGGATGGAGAGGAGGGAGGGGGAGGGGGAGGGGTGGTCTTTGGATTGGGAGGAGCAGCAGAGGTTTCAGGAATGCTTAAATTTTCCAACAGGTGTACAGGGGAATCACATGGAAGTGTTTCTAAGCTGAGGTTTTCTGTATCCTGGCTTGTTGTGTTCTTACAGGCAGACTGAGTGGCTTTGGCGTTGTCATTAGTAGTGGAAGGTTCAGGCTGGAAGGGGCTGTCCAGGTTGGAGAATATGAAAGATGGGTTGGAAGTCCCGTAGTCTTCAGCGTTGAATGGGAGATCCTGCATCTGGGGTATGGGACTTCCATGGCTCACCTTTGTAGGGAAATAACTCAATTAAGTTTTAACAACAAGTTTTAATATTTATATAGCTTTATAATGTAAACTATACAACAACAACAAATGAAAAGTAAATTAAATTATATTACTACACCAACACAAGAAACGATAGAAGGCTGCTTTCCTTCACAAAGAAATACATACATTGTGATTGAATTTCATAGGTGTTTCAAACTATGCAAAAGGAGAAATTCAATTTATCAACTGGACAAAAGTTTATTTGGTCGAATACATTTCACAGCTCATCCAAGCCGCTTCTTCAGTTCAGAACTGAGGAAGGAAACCCTCCTCCTGGCCAAATGAGAGTCAGGTTTGTGGGAATGCAAGCCTGCTCACAATAAGGACACGTTTTTGTAAGTTTTACAGTGCAATAATTACCACCAAATGAAAAAAATCAACATATAGGTAAATAAGAAAAAAAAAATTGTTTTAATCAATAATGAAGTAATGATTTTTTAATATCAATAATGTTCAATTGCCCATAATTCTTCATGTTTATTGTACTGCTCTAAATTTTTCAGTGAAGTTCTTAAAGGTTTTTTTACCTGTTAATTACTGAAATTGAAGATACCCATTCAAAAATACATTGTTTTCCAAGCCTTTTCACTTCCATCATGAAATCAAAGTATTCTTTTGGACTTAGATATAGTCACATAAAAGGGGGATCTTCCCCATATAGAGGCAGCCATTTTGAATACGAGAGCCGCAGAAGGACATTTGGGCTCATCCTTCGCCTCGGCTCCTGCTAACAGCTGCTCAGCCGCGCTGCCTGAGGGAGCGGAGGAGCGAAGGAGAGAAGGGGAAGGGGAGGGGGGAAGGGGGGAGCCTCGTGTAAACAAGCATGCTGCTGTATCACACTCGTAATGGATCTAAGACGTATTTTGGACTAAATTGTTTTACTGGATTTTATTCGCTGAAAAGAAAAAAAAAAAAGTGAACGGGGAACCGCGTTTTATGTATACAGCGGCGCGCGGTTCCTGCGCGGGTACGCGAGCTGTCGGCGCTACGGCGCGCCCGGGTGACCCTCGAGGTCTGCCGTAGCCAAAAGAGGAAGTGCATGGTACCTACACCACCTATGCGCCACGAATCCTACACACTGTACCTTTAAAAAGAAAAAAAAAACATGGACACATACTGTATAATAGGACAAGTAATACTACAAGAACTCACCTTTTGAAACCAGCGTAGACTCTGTGGACACATTAACATTTCTGTCACACATGACTGTTACTCTGTTCATACATGATTATAGAGTTTATCATTTGTGCTCTCACCACATTGGGATGTTTGCCCTGGGCCACACTGCCCCTCTCCAGTGGGTCCCTATGGTCCTCCAGCCTCTTCTTCATCCACACACACAGGTAGAGCAGAGACAGCCCCAGAGACAGGGCCATGAGGCAGAGGAAGAGCGCTTTACCTACCACACAGCCACTGAGGCGCTGCCCGGACATCTCACTGTGAGGGGCTGAGGGACACAAGCAGTCAAACTAAAGCTTAGTACATACTGCAGACTCGGATACTGAACAGTACTAAACTAGATAGTCATTTGAAGTATTCATTGATACCAAAAAGTCACATTCATAAGACAAAAGTGAACCTTTTCTTTATTTTATGTATTTTTTTTTTCATTTTGGTTGACTGCACTGAAAAACACTACTGTGAGCAGACTTGCATTTCCACAAACCAGACTCTTACTTGAAACGTTTCTATAATCTTTCCTAGTATAGAATAAAACATATCTATCACTATGCAGAATGTTTTGAAGCATGGTTATAACTATCTATTTATGACGTGCTATTGTGACGTGCCGCCTCCAGAGAGTTATATGCTGTAACTTTTATGTTACAATCATATTGTTCTCTCGGCTTATAAGTCTCTGTAAGTTTGAGGTAAATGAAGGCATATTTTTCTCAGACTGTATATTTCTTATCCACAGTTACGAGATAGGACTTTGTTTTTTTGGCAACAAATCTACAATGACAATGACGTCCTAATCTTTTATCTAATCTTTCATTTCTCAGCCCTCGATATCTAACAATAGAAGAATAATTTACAGATGACCAAGATGCACACTGCACATTTTGGACATCTGTAAATAGGTTTTTATTTATTCTTTTGTACTGCTTTAGATTTTAGATTTTATCTTAGAAGTTTTTGTTTTGTCTTGTCTTATTTTGTACACTGTCTTTTTGCACTACCTGGCCAGAGAGAAACGAAATTTCAATTTACTGTATGTCGAACACATATGGCAGAATTGACAATAAAGCTGACTTTGAACTTTGAACTAAAAGCTCTATTTACAATGCAAACCAAAGTGTCACTAACCTGCTTGTCCCTCAGCCAACACCTCCACAGTCAGAGTGGTGAAGGCAGATTCTCCTGTCTCCTGGTCTAGAGCTCTCACCTACAAAACATCAACAACCAGTGACCTAACTATCATCAAGTCAGTAGCAGAGGTGGGTAGAGTAACATTACCTTGAAGTAATATTACAAGTACAAAATAATGCTTCAAGAAATTACTGAAGAAAGAATAAAAGAATATTCAAGAAAACTCCAACTCAAGTAAGAGAAACTTATAGAGTAACTGTTAAGATCTGATTTATAATTTAAAGTTAATGTGCCTGGAGGGAAAAAACATTGAATAATGCACAAAATCTGCTATACAAAGGATACAAAGGATAAACACAAAAAAATGAGATAAACTAAATCATATCTGGAGTAGTGCAAAAACTTGTTACTTGTAGACATGCTCACAGTAGGAAGAGTTACCAAAACCCTTTATTCAAGTAAGAGTACTGTTACTTCAATAAAAATATTACTCAAGCAGGAGTAAAGGTATGCTGCTAGAAAAGTATGCTGAAAAGTACAATTTATTTGAAAAGTTAGTTAAGTAAATGTAACTAAGTAAATGTAACTGACTTCTCTACTACCCACCTCTGGTCAGTAGTTTTATTGGGTTCATAATATTAATAATTCATCGTGTATCATCCATTAGTACCTACTTAGTCACAGTCAGATATCTAATCAAAGCTGCCCTGAGTCTGGAAAAGTGGCTGCCAGTCTGGCCTCTTCCACCCCACCAACTACACATTCACACACATAGGATAAGACAAAGTGAGATAAGGTGTATGGCAGTAGCTTTCCCATAGGATTACACAGCAGTTATATTGTGCCAAGGTCATCAGTGAAGACGCACAAATCAAGCTTAATCTCCTGAGAACAGTTCTGTTAAATCCTGACTGTCTCTGCTGGTTTAAAGTGTCCTTCCATTGCACTATGATGTATTTTGGATCTGTATGTATATGAGAAATATACCATTACTAATCTTTTTTTTTCCTTTTATGGCTGTAACAGTGTTTGTGGACATGAAACCTGCTCACAGCAAGAACCCATGTTTTTTTAAGTTTTTAAATGGTTTAAAATAGTCTACTTGTTGTCATGCACAGAGTTAAATGCCATACTGTGAAAAATTACAGGCAAAGCAATGACAGCTCCATGGAGACAAGCGGATGAGGGATATTCCAACACAAAAGTGAAACAGTGCACCTTTAATCTGATCTAGTCGACAGATTTTAAAAGAACAATACTAACCTGAAGGACATGTTTCTCTCTAGGGCTGAGCTGACCCGTCTTAACAGTCACCAGCCCCTCTTTGGTGACCGTGTACAGCTTTGAATGGTTAGACATGGGACTTAAACTGAAAACTATCATGGGGTTGGCACTCTGCAAGATCACAATTAAAAATATTAACCAAATCACAAATCCAGTTCAAATATTGCATGAATGAGTCTTATTACAAACCTGGTTAAAATCTTGGTCTATCACGGTTAACACAAGCTCTCTGTTGCCGTATGTGTGAACCAGGGTGACTGCACCAAGCCCCATCGTTACAAAGCCTGAATACTGGGACTTCTCAAATACTGGCGGAAATTGGTTATTTCCTAAAACACGCACCACTACTGTAGCCACAGTGTACTTCCTGGGATCATTGTCCTGGAACGCCTGTACAAAATATAAGTTGTTAATCAATTGGTTAATAGAACAGTACTGATCAGACAGGGTGTGTGTAGTTCTTACCATGACCTGCAGGTGGAGGGCTGGAGTGATGAGTCTGTCAGGGATGCCCTGAGTTACAGACATCTCACCAGTGTGTCTGTCTATCAGGACATGGCCATCGTCATTCCCTACAACACATATGTGCGTATAAGTGTAAATGAACAACAGCTAGTGTAGAGTGTTTTCTCCCTAGAGTATATACTAGACCTGTGAGGATGGCGTAACTAATAGAGGAACTGAGGCCACTGTCCCCGTCCACTGCGTAGATGGGCCCAGGAGAGAAGCTCAACACAATGTCCTACAGGAAACATGTTATTGTTGCAAATAACAAGAATGTTTTCAATAACATGATGCAGCTATAAGACATCAGCACATAAACATATGAATATCTATCAACATGTCTTTGTATAATTGTACAAGTGTACATGCTTTAGTGAGCAATTCGGGACGGTGTAAATTTGGGACCAGGAGAGGGGGGTTGCAATTTGGGACGGTGGACATTGGGGAACCCAGGGGACGCAATCCAGGACAGTCGTTTTTACTGAGTCTGTACTGGGGTTATGGTTAGGCTGCATCACTGAATGCTATGCCATTGATATCTACCTACAACATTATATTTCAGATATCTGCTGTGATGAACTATACATTCCAGCAAAATATAACAATGGATTCCTATTTAGGGAACTCTTATTAAATGCCATCAGATTTTAAAACAAGACCAAATGGTACATCAGATGGTAAAAGGCAGGGTATGGCTTTCTCATTCACAGGACAGGCCATGACTCACTGAGATGCAGAGGCTTCACTAGCACTGATTAATGGTTGGGCACTTTGTTCTTTCTGATTAGACAGGCGTCAAAAACACAAAATTATAGTAAAAATAAATCCATATTTGATTTGAATGTAGGACACAGACAGCCTATCATGGCCTAACACAGAGTAAAGAGTATGTGTGCGTACCTGCTGTCCCTCGGTGACATTGGCCGTGTAGGTGGGGCTGACACACACCCGAGCACTGACCTCCTCGTAAAGGACAGTACAAGGCATAAACAGAGGGTACTGGTCATCTTCGTCCTGCACTGTGATGGAGAAGTGAGTGCTGGTGCTATACTGCTCTGCTGTGTCCATCTCCTGCAACACAGTCTGTCACTGAGTGCCCATGTGTGTCAAAATGTTCTAATATTCAATCTTACAGAAGCGTGCACGACCACACTGAGCAGAGTCTTGGTCTCGTAGTCTAAAGGTTTGGCCAGGACAATTTCTCCGCTGTTTGGTAGAACCACTTTGAAGTACTTTGCATCAGGCTACAGACATAATAATAAAAATAGAAAAATATATGATGGTGCTTTGATATTTTCATCTAAGACTGGGTGATAAGACAGAAAATTTCTTCAGACTGCTCAATTCCCATTTGTGATTTTATTTAATTTTGTCTTATTAAAAACAGATAAAAATGGTTTTGACTATAATTTTCCTAAATATAAACAATACATGCTTTAACTGGCAAATTAGTTTTGATTATTAAAAATTAATTAATCTCAATCTCGATTAGTTGCACTGCCCTAATTTAATTGTGTAAATATTGAATTACAACTTACTGATGCTTGGTCGATATTGTACATAATGTTGTCGTTATCACCGTCTATTGCTTGGACCTTGAAAACAACTGTGTTCACTGGAGTCAACTAGAAACAGAGAAAATTAGATATTCACTCAAGGTTAACAAGTGATGAGAAAAAGATACAGCATGTGTTTAAAACCAAAAGAGTGTCAAAGAGGCAGAAGGGTGTCATGAAAAGTTCAAAAGAAAAGCAGCTCTTTAGAGTAAACTTGGCAGGAATGAAGGGAAAGTATGACAGAAACAATATCAAACACAGGGCCATATTAACATGGTAGTTACCTCACAGTACAATATTTGTAATTCCTTCTATTTTGCATGTTGCTACATCTAAGTAATGCTTTTAAAGAACTGGATGTAAGGTTTTGGTTTTACAGTCCATAACATAACATACCTGTGTCCTCAGATACGAAGTAAACATGTTAAATTTGAATTTGCTGATAACTGTAATGCTGAATTAATCACAAAAAATTGGACATGATGTCCCTTTTATTTATGTTATAATGTACTATTTTGGTTCTCAAGACGATTATCAAATCAGAAAGCCAAATGAGCCTCACATGAGTCTCTCCTTTGGGTTTCTGAAATCCAGTTGGTAAACCCCAGCACCTTCAGCCAAACATGAATCAGTGCTAGTGCAGCCTCTGCAGCTCCAAGAGGGAATTCTGGAGGTTCTGAGCTTTCACATGAGGCCTGGCCTGTCCATGTACTGAGAATGAGAAAGACTTGTATGCATCCTTTATCAGCAGATTAAGGCACTGGCAACCCAGGTTCAATTGTGATTGCAATACCTTTTTTAATCCAGTACGAGTGCAGGCTACATAGAGTTGCTTTAAGCAACCAAACAGTTCTTGTTAAATCCCTCAAAATAGACACTGGTGGTGAAGAACAGGAGATAAAAAGAAGGAGGCTGATTGTTTTGCCGTTGCAGTCAAGACTGAGCAAAGGAAAGTTCGGGAATGTTGCTGGCAAAGGGAGTGGGCAGTTACTGGCTGACCGTAACAGACAGGTGACAGACAGGTGATAGACAGGTAACAGACAGGAGAAAGGAACAAGAGGAAATACAGACATTTTGATTGAATTCCACAGCTTCACTCGACTGAAACACTGTACCTCGCTGATGACAGCAGTTTGCACAGGCCCGTCCACAAACACTGGGGTGTTGTCATTTTCATTGAGGATCTCCACCACAATCCTGTAAACACTCTGGGACAGGAGGAAGAGATCAGGGAGAGAATGCACCAGGGCATTCTGGGTAATGTAATGTAATGTACCTGAAGTGTGTCCTCCTCATAACATACCAGCTCCGCTAATAAAACCGGGCCTTCTATCTGATAAAAAAGCATTTGGAAATTTTTTTTTACTTGGACATGACTGAGACAAAAAGCTAAATATTCAACAATGAGAAATCATTTAAGTTATGAAACATGATAAATGATGAATCTAAGGATGTGATATCTTGGGAGGAACATGATTCAAGACCAAACATGACAAAAGTATAATCCTTTCTCTGAACCTTTTCAGTCAGTCTGTGTTTGACAAGCATTATATTGTTACAGAACTTACAGTCTTAAATAAGATTAAAGGATTTAATAGCCTAATAACTTTGACATTGGTTTTACACACAAACTTGAAATTTGGCCGTTTCATCTGAGTTCTGATAAATGCATACTGTTGTTGTGTCCACACAGACACACCCACCTTGCCTATTATCAATGTGGTGTGTGAGTGTGAGGTGTTGGTCGGAGGGGCCTTGCTTGTGTCATTCTGCCCCAGGACAGCTGTGGCTACAATAGCAGTTTACCTCCAATAATGAATGATTATTGACTACAGTGAATGATTATTGACTACAGTGTAGTGCTTTGAGAGGTCTGTCAAGCCTAATTTGCACTTATCCTCAGCTCTGATGTGATTTGTATGAGCACCTGATCTGCGTGAACTGCGTGTGTTTTTTATGTTGCAATCTATGACTGCAAAGAGAATTAGCCTCTGGGAATAAATAAACTAAACTAAACTAAACTAAGCCAGTAAAATATGATGACAAAAGTCTTTATAGTAAACAATGGCTGCAGTTATGTGCACACTAAAAATCAGATTATTATGAGATTTATTTATTTTTTTGTTAAATTTGCATGTTGTTTAAATCATTTTGAAGGTTCAGAAATCAGATGATAAGATTTTTATGTGCATGTAATTGTAGCCAATAACATGAAGTTTTTGTGCCCTTTCAGTGAAGATATTAGCACATTTAAGAGGGTTGATACTGTCTAAGTATTTTTATATTATCATTACATGCAGTTACCAGAACATCACTCCATTTTTAGATCCTCAGTCATAAATGGATTCTTTACAAGGTCAAGGTTTACCTCTCGGTCCAGGACATTTTCTTCAGACGTGTTGAGCCAGAGGTTTGTCCCATCCAAGAAGAACCAATGTGCGTCCTTTCCACGCACTGTCCAGGAGAAACTGTCCTCACCCCAGTCCCCAAAGAGCTCCGGAGACAGGACAACCGGGGGACTGTTCTCCCTGACCGTAGCAAACACATCCTGACCATCCAGACAGCCGCCCCAGCCTGACATGCCTGCAACAAACATAATGTAACTCTACAAGCTTCAGAGCAACATTACGTTAAAGATATGTTACTTTACCATAAACCTGTGGACTTTGCAGTAAGAGTACAAATACACAGAATTGGCACTTTGCCCTCAAATCACGCAGTAGTAATTGTGTGGGGGCCATTTCTTGTCTCTGTTAGACCTCACATCCCACATCTGTGATAGGGTGAAAAATACAGTGAATTAGGTTTGCATGATTACATGCAAAAAAAGTGCAGAATCACATAAATAGTACAAAATGTTAAATAGGCATTTTATGGGGCATAATAAATTACTGCAATATAATTTATTTAGCCTATTAGGAATCCTTAATAATGTAGCATATAATAACAGGCTGCCTTAAATTGCTTATGGAACATAATGAAAGAATATCCTGCAGAGGCCTTTAGTGCCATATATAATGTTATAGGCTAGTGGTCAATCGTAATGACACTGTCAGCCTATGAATATTCGGTCTCAAATATAGCAAAGCAATAGGTTACCTGTAAAAATTACTTTACATAGGCTATATCCAAAATAGCCTATTTTTATTGTACAATGATGTTACAACAACTAGTAGCAGACCAACCTGTCAAATTCTCAGGAGCTTTCATCCAAACTCTCCATAACCTCTCCTCCTCAGGTCACAGGCTGAAGACAGGCTGTAGCACCAGGAACTATCTCAGTAGCTGACTCGTTAGAAGAACGGTCCTGAGTTCAGAAAGTCCCACTCAGAGTCCTGCATTCACCTGAGCTAAACAGGTCTGCGTATGTATGTGTCCTGTGCCCTGTCCTCTGGTCCCGTCCTCTGTCCTCTTGTCCTGTCCTCTGTCTCTGTCCTCTGGTCCTGTCCTCTGGTCCCGTCCTCTGGTCCTGTGTCCTGTCCTCTGGTCCTGTCCTCTGGTCCCGTCCTGGTCTCGGGATAATCTGAGGCTCAGGCGGGGGCGGGGCTTACCTGTGCACAGCCGCACGCGAGCCAACCACGGCGCGGGAAATCAGGGGTCCACGTGTCTCCAGATTTGTCTCATCCGAAGACTGCAGACAGCGGCAAGTAGTGGCAACGAATCAAAAATGTAAAGTTGCCCATTCTAATTAGATACAATTAAGCATTAGCCTGGCGCACTAACTAATGTTTCCTGACAAGGATTTAGCAACAATCAAGTCACAGCGGCTCACCTGCTCAAGATTAGCCTAGTTCTGCTAACACATATGTCCTCTCTGAAGAGGATACATAACCTCCCTTCACGGGGTCAACCAGAAATAGTGGGCATATATAAGGAACTACACATATTTTCCCCATAAAATGCCCTTGGCTTTGATGGATCTGTTGTAAATTAGGAAAAACCACAGAGTTGACTGTTGTGGTTAGAGCTGACCACATGATGTCAGCAGAGTTCAGCTCAGGCATTAGAGCATTCAAACCACAGGGCCAACGCAACTCAGTCTTTCTCAGAAACATCAGGCTGTTCATTATGATAAAATAGGCATTCAGTAAACCTAATTTAGGGAGCCAAACATTCTCAAGGGTCCATTGGGTTTCTTAGAAAAAGGACCAGACTGGACTACTTGAATTCTAATGAGGGGATGACATGTTCACCGCTAAGATTATAGCAATAAAATGTATTTATTTATGTATTTATTTGATAGGGACAATGCACATTAATGAACATAAGTATAAAACAAATGTAAATATGCCGAATTTTAGCTACAAAGCTAGTTTTCATCTGTAGTCCCTAGGCAGGCAAATACATAAAAATACAACATACAATACAAGCAGCACAAACAAAAGTCTAGTGGTCACATGACTGGTTGGTTTTCAGCCATAGTTTCAGTTGTGTTTTAAAAGTGATCAGTGTAGGGCTCTCCTGTATGTGCAGAGGAAGACTGTTCCAGATGTTAGTGGCCCTCACAGAGAGAGTGTTCTGACCAAAGGCGGTTCTTCTGTGGGGGACCTCACAGTCTCCTCTGGAGGAGGCCCTGGTTTTTGGACCATTTGATGTCTTAGGTTTGAAAAAGACAGACATGGGGGGTGGGGTTAGTCCATGTAGCGCTTTGTAAATGAAGCATGGCAAATGTCCACATGGCATTGCAATTTAAGAACAGACAATGCACTATTACAATACATTTAAGAGGTACACTCAATACTAATGCATTTACTTTGCATCACTGTAATGAACATGCAACATGGAACAGTCATCATGTATGGAGATAATGTTGTCTCATCATAATCATGCAAGGCATAGTAACGATTCTTAGTTGTGGATGAACTAAACTCACTAAGGAGTGTGTCGATCTTCTAAAAATAAAAATAAAAAAGACTGCCAATGACTTGATGAAATGCTAGAAGGGGCCTATAGTGGTCTTTTCCCTTTGTTTTCCAAGGGACTTTCAGATACACCTTAACACACACTTAATTAGACTTTTATTACACACTTAATTGCTTCTGATCCATGATGTATGCAGTGTGTCCTGTGTTGTCTTTCCCAGTTTGGGAGAACTCAACACCAGTAAATTAGAGAATTCTTCAAATTCTGTTATCCCCAATGTCCTGACTGAAGTAGCAGATGTGGTAAAATACTTTTTCTTTCTGTGATTACTTTGTCAAATGTCTGTATTATTTAGTTTTATTATTTTTGTTTTATGATCCAGCAGACATGACCCTTAACAATAAAAACTTTATAGTTCACAGAATAACTTTATTTTTGGAGTCCCCAGGGCACTGTGCTGGCCCCCATTATGTTTTTATGACCATGGCCCATTTAAATGTTTCTTCTTGTTGAACAAAAGAGTCTGGCGGGTTAATTAACTCCTGCAGTCCAGAAGTAGTATAAGTGCTGTGCTTTCCAGTGGTGTGTTTATGTAAAAGGCAAAAGAGGCAAAGGAAGCGGGCTGATTTTTCTGGGAAAGCTTTGTAAAAAATCTCTATTATTACAGGGTCACTTATGCTGGCATGAGTCATAGATAGATGAGCTTTTGTTTGCAGCATGGAGAGAAGGGATTTTAATTAGAATCATGTGTCACGTGACGTCATTTGCTACGAGCTTCCAGCAGTAAACACAAGCTCACACTTCCAATAATGCCCCTGCGTCTGTGATTGTGCACAGTTTAGACACTCCATTGTACTCCGAGTGCCTGAAAGTCTTGAAGACAGTTGTGGGGGGCGCAGTGACTGAACACAATGGGGATGCACACTGCTTGGACATTTTCCAACCCCGTGAAACATGACCACTTAAGTTTACTCCCGCCCTTTCCGTGCGCTTTTACGCACACGCACATTGGCGAAGTACGCACACATTGTGGCTTTATAAACAATAGTCTGTGGGTCCTCTCCAGTCTCCGGACCAGGTTTTAGCCCATTACCCAAAACGAGAGTCCTTGGGAATCGCTAAGTAGTCTCCTAGGTGGGGATTCTTTTTTTTTTTTCACGAAGAGGGAGGACGGGTTCTCTTGGGAAAGTTCTGCTCACCTGAATGTTTGGAAGCGTTTTAGTCTTGCGCTATTGAACGTTTTGGGAAGCAGGCTGTGTGATAGTTGCCCTTAGGGAGAATGTAAGTGACCGTGGAGAAGAGACGCCCTGCCTGCCTCCAGATGTTCCATGTGCGGTGCGCGGCGCTTCTACAAGAAGGGAACGGGAGAGAGCTCCGGGAAAGCGGGGAGACCATGCGCGGAGCCGTAATGGACCGGTCAACATAGCAGTGCATACTTCTGGGTCCGTGGCAGATCAAACAGCATAAAATGGATTGGGGGAAAGTGAGGACGCTGGCTCTGCTCAAGATACTCGTGTTTTTGACGGCTGCGTACAGCGTGACTGGAGAGCCACTACACGTTTATGACACAGGTTAGAAAAAACGTATTTACAATAACCTATGCTCTACGAATTGGCAATGTTTGAAAATATTGTTATATTCAGGGTTACTGTCAAATTGGCTAATACAACAAAACAAACAGGAAAAAAGTCATGCTGTTAGACCAGTTGTGAAAACGTTCTATTCAAATAATCATACAAAGTGATTCTGACACTGCTGCAGTTTGTTCAACCTGGAGCATACATGGCTCAGACTTTGTGCGCTCTTATTTAGTATCAAAATTAATGTCTTTTTTCATTTGTAAATATATACTTCTGAATTGGTTATGCTCTATTGTTAGCTATAAATATGTAAATGTATATTTGTATGTTCAATAAAATGTTGTGAATTGATAAATTGTGTGTGATGTGTTTGCAGTGGTGGACCTGTTGGGATCTCTGAACCTGTCCCAGCCCATCAGCGGGGTGTCCTGGGTGCATACCACCACTGGAATATGGTACAAACTCCGCAGCAGAGCTCCACACCTCACTCTTCCTTCAGAATACTCCCAGTACATAAGCTCAAATGTCAGCAGCAGCCTGGGTGTGCTTCTAAAAGGTGTGCAAACCTCCAGCTCTCCTGCCACCCTGTTCTCTCTCTCCTCTGCATCCTCTCCCATTCTGCAAGTCACATCATCCTCTAAAAGCCTAAGTGTGGAGTACTGGTCTTCAGGAACAATGCAGAAGCTCTCCAGCCTTTTGTACCCCAGAAGAAACCCCTTCATTGCTCAGGATATGGTTCAGCTGGCCATAAATGTGGAGCCAGAGAGGGTTACCTTCTTTGTAGAATGTGATAAAGCAGTGGTTGTACCAATAACAAATGATGACAGAATCAACTTGACATTACCTGGAGATGTACTCATCACTGTGGGAAGCACGCCTGGGAGGAAACACAGCAAATTCACTGTGAGTACTGCATCAGCACTGTAAAACATGTCAATTTAATTTTCAGAAATGATTATTCCTTTATTCAAATCCATATCTTCTGCTTTATGTAGGGGTATCTACTAGCTGCAGAACTCTCTGTAAAGGCATATGAGCAGAGAAAATGGAACTGTGACAGTACAGGTAAGACATTGACAAAGTAAGACAACTATTGCTCATTAAAATTTGAAACTTTTGTACAAATGGATATGGATGGATTTTCAAGTTTGACTTCTATTGTTACATCTTAATCTAATTTTGAATTTTTCACTGAAATTACTAAAACGTAATTCTTTGCCTTAATATTAGGGCTGGGGTGATATGCTTTAGTCATGATACAATATATACAATGATATGATATTAGTAAGTATTGCAATAACTTAATGTAATTTACTCTCTAGGGAATAATGACAAACATAAGCAGTGCTGTGCCCCAGTTGTGTTTCCAAGAGTTGCGCAGGCTGACATACAGTATATTTGACATAGTACTCATAATACTCAAGTACTCATACAAAAACTATTGAAATTTAACAAAACATTATTCTGGCATTATATTACTATAGGTTTGGGCTCAAACTTGGTGGTTAAGAAGTATCTATAACAGTATTCATTTTATTCGTATGATGCACAGATAAAGTCTGGTGCAGCTATTGTAAATAAAAGCTTTAGTATTTTCTTTTCTATGAACAGGATAAGTATAACTACATCTATAGACTGAAACTTTTTTTTCCTTTAGATTCTGATCCGGTGAAGTCTGCCAATAGGACCACAAATCACCAGAATGTCTCTTCCAGCAAATCACAGAGAAAACCAAAAGCCACTAAACATGTCCAGAATGAGCAGCAGCATAGAGGGGTGGTGCTGGGGCCTCCATCACCTCCTCAAGGCTCAAAGACTGGTACAAGCCAGGGAGAAGACACTGACAGGCTCAAGACTCTAGAGCTCAGACTGAGCCAGCTCACTCAAATGGTGGACATGATGAAAGCTCAGGTAGGCCAATGTGAGCATTTTAGTCCTCAAGTGTCTAATATAGTACATGAACATGATATTGTCTACACTACAAAAATATTAAATCATTAATAACATTTTATAATATAAAATGTGAGCAGTTTTATTATGAGATAATTTACAGAGGGATTATTGCGGGATTATTTTCTTCTCGTATGTTCTGGGGCTGCTCTCTCTCCTCAAACGCACCCGTTTGAAAAAAGTTCTCATTCTTGTATTATGAGATAATTTGAAAATGTTCAAAAATTGTTAACGTAAAACAACAGAAACATTCTCCAAACAGGGTCCATCCATCCATCCATCCATTTTCTTCCACTTATCTGGGGGCGGGTCCCGGGGGCAACAGTCTAAATAGGGACTCCCAGACTTCCTTCACCCCGGACACTTCCTCCAGGGGGTCTTCCACGGGGCCTCCTCCCGGTGGGACATGCCCGGAACACCTCCCGAGGGAGGTGTCCAGGAGGCATCCGGAACAGATGCCCGAGCCATGTCAGCTGGCTCCTCTGGACGTGGAGGAGCATCGGCTCTACTCCAAGCTTCTCCCGTGTGACTGAGCTCCTCACTTTATCGCTAAAGTGAACAAGACACTGAGATATTTGAACTCCTCCACTTGAGGCAAGAACTCTCCACCCACCCGGAGAGGGCAAGCCACCTTTTTCCCGTCAAGAATCATGGCCGTGGACACCGCACGTCACCACATGCGCCCCCAGTGCGCGCAGCTTGTCCACTACAGCGTGTACTCTTGCGTCCCAGTGTGTATCACAGAGCAGGTTAAACTTTATAAAAATCCTACCTGTCCGTCCGCCTCACGTCAGCGTGCCGCACACAGGCTCCCTCCTCACTGCGCTCTGATTAGAAGTGCAAGACTTAAGTGCAAAGCAAAAACTAATCTAAATTTATGTTTCAGTGCTGGCACAGAGCTGGCCTACATGCTGACATGTGGTTGAAAAAGTGCACAAATGCATCTGTTTGTCATGACATGCATTTGGTAAATGTGCAGAGGCTGGTAAATACCACTGCAAAACCAGTAAGAGAAAGTGACTCCAGGTGGGAAGTTGAAAAAACAGGTTTAAAAAAAAAATCAAAGAAGGGTAAGGGGCACAGAGTGTTTAAGTACAGTACAGTTTGCTTGGCTTATTTTAAGATTAAAATGAACATTTATCAGATAAAATTGAGATAGATTTATGAAAACTTATTTATGTGAGTCAGCCTTTTCCCACATGAAGATCATTAAGCCCAAGTACTATTCCACCATGACTATGATCATTTAGAAGTGAGCTTGAGTCTGGCTGTCAGCAGCTACTGTCCAGACTACACATCCCGAGCTGATTCCATCCAGTGCAAGTCAAATTTAGAGTTAGAGTTATGAAAATTAAAATACATATACTTGTGTATGTCACCACTAGTACCTGTGAATAAAATGTGGTTTGTGCTTTGATTTACAGTTTTACTTTATTGCAAACATATATATTTGTAAAATTTTGTGAGAAGGTATTGCAAAGTGGGATCATCAAGAGGAGGAAAGGGAATTTTTCCTCCCAAAATGGGTGGTTGACGTCTTTGTTTTTATTGGTTGGAATGACCCCAGATTGCATCTCAGAGCATCTAGAGTTAAAAGAAAATGTTTTCATTACTGGTCACTTTTATCCCTGTGGTCATCTAAAGCTTCGGTCTTCAACATGGCTCAGATGTGGCCGTACGTTCACTCCGGAATTTGAGTGAATATAAACGGAATGTATGATTTGATGTGTTTGGTCATATGTTTTCTATATGCTGAACAGAACGCAGAGCTGCAGACACGTGTGCAGTACCTGGAAGGCTGTGAGTGTGTGAGGCAGAGGCAGAGGTGTGTGTGGGAGGGCAGAGAGGTGGAAGATGGACAACGCTGGTACACAGACATCCACACCCTGTGCATCTGTACAGCCGGCATGGTCCAGTGTCAGAGCAACACCAAAGGTAAGATTTCGTTATATACATGTGTTTTGGGGACTGATTCTGTTCAGGTATATATTTCAGCGTGGTTTTGTCAGTGATGGATTTCAACCGGCTATATGAAAATAATAATGCAAAGTCAAGTAAAAAAAAACACACACACACACACGTAAAAGCTTGTTTTTTCCAATTTGGTTGTGATTATTGCACTGATAAACTTGCATCTTTACGGTAGGTGGTCTTGCATCTCCACAGACCTGTCAGTTTCCCAGAAAATGGCAAAAGGAGAAATTCAATTTGTCAAGTGGACAAAGGTTTATTTGGTCAAATGCATTTTGCAGCTCATCTATGCTGCTTCTTCAGTACTGGTCAGAGTGCTGGTGGACACTGCCTATATCTGCCTGAAGGGAGGAGCTAACTACAATGAAATTACTCTGAAACTACCACACATACATAATGGGTGTTTTCACTCCTCTGGACCTGACTTGGCTAGCCCTATTGTTTTCTTTGTTTGTTTTGATTTAGGTTTGAGGGTAGAGTTATAATGGGAGACAAATGATGTTTGAGACCTCCATTTCTGTTCAAGGAAGGATTATATTTCTTGACAAAAATAGCCTCTTTAACTCCCCTCTTTCCCAGAAAATGTTGTTCCTTTGGCTGTAATCTTTCACAATATGGTATAAAACATATCTATCTATGGAGAATATTCTATTTCCATAGAATCATGCAGGTGACAAACTGTTACAAGTTAATTTGTGTATTTGTTTGTTTTTTCTGTAAAACTAGTTTAAAGGAAACAAGTATTATTTTACTTAATGTACTAAAACTAAATACTAGTTGGGCTAACCTTTGGTGTACCTTTCATAAAGTTTAATTATAAACAGAGCCTCTCAGCATGTGATTCAGGGTTCCCGCTCATATTTTTCACTTACTGAGCAACATTCCAGCAGTGATTTAATCTTGCATCCAGGCTGGTTCTCTCTATATATTTTATTTATACCTCTACTTTTTGTATTCACCACCTCCTCTGACAGAACCATTTATTTCAGTGACACATGGGAAACAGAGGCACTCATTTGTCATATATCATTTAGAACTCAAACTACACACTGTTTTTCAGTCCTCAGCATTATTATAGTATGATTATTATTTTACTCATAACCAGTCGCCGTTGTTTTGATTGCGAACTGCCCATGCATTTCTCTGCTTGACTAATGTGTCTATTATGCCCCTCTGAACACACAGGGAGTCATTAAAATTAAGTTCGCACCAAATTACACCCTGTACCTTTGTTTTTATGTTTCCTTTATAACTTAACACAGTTGGGATGTGTTTTATGATAAAAAAAAATTATGGATAGTGAATTTAAAGTGTGGCCTTGAGGAGTACATAGAGGAGTACATTATTTACCATTCTTACTGACAGTAGAACTCAGAGTAGGCAGGCTTTGTGGGACAGGAGGGAATGCTTTCTGTAATGGTTCTGAATGTGATGTCATTGAAAGATCAATGTGGCATATCTGCTACAGCTGTTGTGGGCTCAGCTGTTCTCTGGTGTTCTCTGGTGATTCTGTGAGACATGTTATGGTTACAATGTCTATTTATCAAGTCAGGATTTTAGCTTTATGTTGACAATATGATATAAATTGTGTTTCTTGCACCGCTCCTTCAGATATGATTTACTTTTTCTCATTGTTGTGTTTATTCTGTGAAAATACCAGATTTTTGTGTATTAGTAAAAGGTTTATCATTCTAATTACATTAACTGTAAAGCAAATGTTAAGTTAAGCAGTTACTCTTAAAGTTGAGTAATTTCTTGGAGCACTAATTTCTACTTCTACTTGAGTAATATTATTTTGAAATAACTGTATTCTTACTTGAGTACAACTATGGTCAGTCTACCCACCTCTGAACTTTTCATCTAATCAACATTTTCAGATGAGCAGTATCCATTAAATCTGCATTTCATTTAGATTGTAGTGCTGCCCCATGCTTTGTCTGCATGTTGTTACTGAAGCAGGTCTGTGCCTGTTTCTTGGCTCTCTACTGGACTGACTTCTAGTATAGCACAACTTGACTTCCTGTATTAGACACAGCAACTGAAAACCATCTAATGTATTGTTACTGGGAACTCACTGTCTCCCAAATGATGAAGGAAGAACAGTGGCTAGATGTGCAAATCTGGTAGAATTCAAACATTTATAGTAAAATATATGTCTCTTATGTTTTCTGACTAATCTTTAGCTTTATGAATCTGATCTGCTGAAGGATTTCTGTAGAGTGTGTTTTGCTTTCTCAGTTCAGGCTGACTCGGTGTTGTGAAGTAACTGAAAACATGTACAGTAAATTTGCATTCACTATACTAACAGCAGATGTGGTAGAGTAGCATGTCAAAATAATAGTATTCAAGTCTAAGTACAAAGTAGTGGTCCAAGAAATTATTCAAGTAAGAGTGAAAAAGTATTTGAAGAAACTACTTCTCAAGTAAGAGTCTAGATGCAACATCTGATTTATAATTTAAAGTCAATGTAATAAAGGAGAAAACATTACATACAGTAATGCACAAAATCTTATATTTTCAAAGGCAGGAACAAAAATCAAACAAGCTATATCATATCGTAGGAGTGGTGCAAGAAACACAAACGTTCAAAACATTTTATATTGACAAACTGCACATAATTAGTGGAAAAATAGAAAGTGCATGTGTGATTGTTCTTTCTCCAATCAGTGATAATAATAAATAATAATAATAATAATAATAATTAATTAATTGCATTTATATAGCGCCTTTCATGACACCCAAAGCGCTTTACAGTTCATTGTTCATTCACTCCACACTTGGTGGTGGTAAGCTACTTTCTGTAGCCACAGCTGCCCTGGGGCAGACTGACGGAAAGCGAGGCTGCCAATCTGCGCCATCAGCCCATCCGACCACCTCCGACACTCACGCACACTCCATTTTCATCCTGATCCATCATGATAGGAAATTAACAAATGGTGAAACAACAACAAAGCTGTTTTAATCCTGCATTTGACACTATAATTTACAGTACTCTAATAGGACCATATAACAGGATATGTTACAAAATACATTTTAATGCAAGTGTTCACAAAATATTAATGTTCAAAGTAATGTTATCACAATACTAAAATTTCTAGCTTGATTTTGATACTAAGGAACAGACTCCAAACTCAATATTCCAATACCACAATGATAATAAAAACACTCTTTATTTAGCCAATAGAAAGTAATTTTTAACATCTTACTTACTACAACTTTTCTTTTATATTACCATGTGACCTTATATCTGTGTAATCCCTTAGGCATCCAGGTAGGTTCCATAGTGGTCCATATGTGGTCTTATACTTGTTGTGATATACTGTAGCTCAAGATCACTCTAAAACTATTCAGGAAAGGTTCATTTCTGCCCTCAAATGAGTATGTAGTTTTAAAACTAGTTGCAATATTTATTAGTATCTGGTTTTCCATACTTTTGACAGCCCTATAGTTCAAACTACTCTGAGTAGTTGTGTTTAGTAGTAATCTGAGGCAAACATGTGGAACCAATGACCCTGTGTTTATATGAAGCATTTCCTGTGTCTCCTTCCGTTCAGCAGTAGTTTACACTTTTGACCTAATTCTCTTCATCGCCGCTTACTGCATCCATCTTCAGTCTAACTCCACTTTGTTGTTCCTTCTCCCCATATGGTCCCCTGCTCGGACCATACATCCATCCCCATAATTTGTGTATGTTGTCAGGGAGCAGCCTTTGATCTCATGCAGGCTTGGATTCCTCACACAACAGCTCGCCACTCTAACTATTATAATGTCCCACACTCTAATACAAGCACACACAAGCACTGGGTTGTCATGGGATCAGTTCTGACCAAAAAGATTCTGTGTCCCTGCAAAACACAAATTTCTTCATTTTAAAGGGCCTGTACCTGAATTTAAGGTACTCCAAATAAGATAAATGCTCTTTAGATCATGCATTGTAAATAAAAGCAGCTAAATAAGAAATCATTTAGACTGTCATATATAATCTATGCAATTTACATAGCATGTTGTTATGTGTCAACTAAAGCAGAATCCACTGATAGGGTAACCTATCATCCAGTCAGGCACATTGTTGACCAAGAATCATGAGTAGCACTGCCTGACACAACCATAGAAACTTGATTCCCGGTCATGGTCAGTATTAGTAGTGGCAAAATATGGCGTGCCAATCAAGTTTAAAAGAAGGCATGGCAAAAGTTCACAAAACTATCTTAGTGTCCATCCATCCATCTTCTTCCGCTTCTCCATTTCTGGGTCGCAGGGGTAGCAGTCCAAGCAGATCTGCTGCCCAGAACACAATGCACCAGCCCCCATGAATTCTCCCGCGGGTGGTGAGTCCACGGGAGGACGGCCCACATCACAACTGGCCTTGATGCACTTCTGTCATGGGGGCTACCAGTGTCCGCAGACACTGGGGGCAAGGTTGGGTTAAGTGTCTTGCCCCGGGACACAACGGCAGCACTCATCTTTGGGAGCTGGGATCACACACGACCAACCCATCGAGAGTGTATCTCAGTGTATCTGACAGTGTATCACTCACAATCTGACCCAAACTGCACTCTCAATCTGACCCAAACTGCACTCACAAGACTACACCTACACGGGAGTTCATGCAGAAACAACTATTTATACTAAAAAACAGTATGTAAAAATGCAACTTATTAACATCTAACTACCTGCTAATTAGCATAGTTGTAAATTGTTAATTTGTCAATTAGTATTTATTCAGCCCTTATTAATGTGTAATTCCCCCATAAGCTTATTCTGCTATTAGTTAGACATTTACAAACTTTCCTATTAATACACTGCCTATCACTGCTGTTTAGTATGATACTATGCCATTTTTGTCCATGAATTATGATTCGAATAAGCTTTTGGTAATAAGGGTGTCGTTAAAGGTCCAGTGTGTAGGATTCGTGGCGCATAGGTGGATGGTGGCTATTGCAATTCCTGTTCTAGCTACGGCAGACCTCAAGGGTCACCCGGGCGCGCCGTAAAGCGGACAGCTCGCGTACCCGTGCACGAACCGCGTGCACGCGTGAAGCGCACCCGGTCGACAACTACTGTATAAATAAAAGGCGGTCCCGTTCACTGTTTTTTTTTTTCTTTCCGCATGAGAGCACACATTCCCGATCGTGTCTTGGGGTGGGTATTGGCAAAGAAGTCGCAATTCAATTCAAATCACGATTCATATGCCACGATGCGATACTATCACGATACTTGAATTGTTGCGATGCATTGCAATATATTTGGCATACTTCAGTGAAAATGTACCAAAAAAAAGAGGATAACTTAAAGATCCCATGACATGGTACTTCTTGATGCTTTTATATGGCTCCTTAATGGTTCCCTAATACTGTAAATGAATCCTTCTTCAAAATCAACACTCAGTGCATGAGAAACAGAGATAAGCTGAGAAAGAGTAATTCTTGTCACTTTGAACACTCTATAATGGGCGTTGTTGCTTGAATGCAAATGAGGAGAAAAAAGCTGGCCAATAGTAGAGGGTGGGGGCGTGGCCAAATGCTCCGCTCTCTGCTCTGAGCGCTCTCTGATCCATTTCCTTGTTTTTGCACGGGGGGAGAGATTTGAAGCGTTCCATTGAAAAATAAACACATTTCCACATAAAATAGAATTAAACCACTGCTGTTCAAAGGTCCAGAGGCTCAGATAAAGGACTTCCGAGCCTAGAAACACTCGGACGTGCCTCCAGGCAAATAAAAAAACGCATTTCGCATTGCCTAGCGCATTCGCAGTCCAAACTCTCTGGGCGTGATTTACAGAGACGCTGAGTTCAGACAGACGGGGGTGGAACTACATTTGCATTTCTTTTTTCGATCTGACGTCAATAAGGTGCCTTGTTCAAACTCGCCCGTTTGAGCTCCGATTTTTTGTAACGCAGAAAAGGATCGCAAATGCTCAGTTTAGACATTTCGCAACTTTTAACCATGGGGGGGGGGGCTAAACAGGGTAGGGGAGCTCACATTAATGTTCAAAAACCTCAGAAAGTGAAAATTTCATGCCATGGGACCTTTAAATATCACTGGCTGTGTATCTGGGTAGTGTCTTCAATTGATACATAACTCTGAGCAACTCAGTTCATTACTGAATTTATTGAATAACAAAAACAAATAAACCGGTAATTAACCGGGTAATTAACCGGTAATTTAACGGGTAAAAATCATACACACTGTCCCTTTAAGGACTAGTAGAAATGTATCCATTCATCCATTTTCTTCTGCTTATCCGGGTCTGGGACAACAGTCTAAGCAGGGACTCCCAGACTTCCTTCACCCCGGACACTTTCTCCAGCTTCTCCGGGGGGGAAGCCAAGGCGTTCCCAGGCCAGCCGAGAAACATAGTTCTTCCAGCGTGTCCTGGGTCTTCCCCGGGAAGGCGTCCATCCAGAACAGATGCCCGAGCCACCACAGCTGGCTGCTCTCGACGTGGAGGAGCAGCAGCTCTACTCTGAGCTCCTCACTCTATCAGTAAGTGAGCGCCCAGCCACTCTGCGGAGAAAACTCATTTCGACTGTTTGTATCCGCGATCTTGTCCTTTCGGTCATTACCCAAAGCTCATGACCATAGGTGAGGGTAGAAACGTAGATTAAATCGAGAGCTTTGCATTATGGCTCAGCTCCCTCTTCATCACAATGGTCCGGTACAGCAACCGCACCACTGCTGACGCTGCACCGTTCCGCCTGTCAATCTCACGCTCCATCATCCCCTCACTTGTGAACAAGACCCTGAGATACTTGAACTCTTGAGGTAAGGACTCTCCACCCACCCGGAGAGGGCAAGCCACCTTTTTCCAGTCAAGAACCATGGCCTCAGATTTGGAGGAGCTGATCCTCATCCCAGCCGCTTCACACTCTGCAAACCTCCCCAGTGCACGTTGAAAGACCCGGTGCGATGAAGCCATCAGGACAACATCATCTGCAAACAGCAGAGATGAGATCCTGTGGTCCCCAAACTGGACCTCCTTCGGTCCCTGACTGCGCCTAGAAATTCTATCCTTAAATACACTGAACAGAACCGATGACAAAGGGCAGCCCTGGTGGAGATCAGCATGCACCGGAAACAGGTCCGACTCACTGCCAGCATCCAGAGACTTAAGATATTCAGGACGGTCTCATCCACTGCCAGAGCCTTGCTACCGAGGAGCTTGTCAACCACCTCAGTGACTTCAGCCAGGGTGATGGATGAGTCCGCCTCTGAGTCCCCAGCTAGCTGATTCCTCTTCAGAAGACGTGACGTAGGATTGAGGAGATCCTCAAAGTATTCCTTCCATCATCCGACAACATCCCCATTTGAGGTCAACAGCTGTCCACCTGCATTGTAAACAGTGTTGGTGAAGCACTGCTTCCCTCTCCTGAGGCGTCGTATGGTTTGTTAGAATTACTTTGAGGCCGTCCAATAGTCCTCCTTCATGGCCTCTCCTAATTTCTCCCAACCCAGAGTTTTTGCCTCTGTGACTGCCCGCGCTGCAGCATGCTTGGCTGCTTCAGGAGTCCCATGAGCCCCATAGTTATCTTTACTGTCGAATTCTGTTATATGCACATGACATACAGTGAATCGAAATTTCGTTTCTCCCTGGCCATCACTATCACTGTCTCTGCTTGGCCAGGGAGAAACGAAATTTCGATTCGAGGGGCCGCAGCGCATGCACGCGCTAACTTGGAGATAAGAGAGTGAAAAAGATGCAGTACAATCAATAACAATATTCACAAACATTATGACAAAAACAATGGGACAGGTAACACACGGTGTCTTTTTGTATGGTGAACAAACGGGAGGGTAGGGAGGGGGAGCAGAACAGAATATTGATGAAATTGAGGTGGACATTACTAAATAGGCAGGGCAGAGTGTTTACAGAATACATGTTCAGAGTGTTCCAGCCGAATTTGATATGTCCTTTTGTTTATTTTGTGCCATGATAACCACAGCTGTGACCTTGGGGGGTATGTTAAGTGCCGGAGAGCAGAGTCAAAACAAAGAATCCTGTTGATTCAGAGATTTTCAAGGAGAATTAATTACACCGAGGGGGATAATTTTACATAATCGATACATTTTTAGAACCCAGGCGAATGGACCATTAGCCAGAACCCTGGTTCTGCCAGGCCCCCAACTTCATGTCATCTTCTAGAGTCGCTAGAGCCCTAGACAGTTCCTCCTGGTGTACAGCAGTGGCCGCAGACTGTGCCGCGCTGTTTCTGCACAATTCTGTAAGCATGCTTGTGATGGTGTCCAGACATCGACAGGTATCCTCTGGCTGGAGATGTTCCTCAACCTGTATCACTTTCTGATGTAATCCCTTCACTAGGTCAGCAACGGCTCCACTGTGGTGTGATATTACAGCAGACAGCTTGGGCGACTCTTTGTTAGCTTTCCAATTTTCTGATAGAGCATGAACATCCCTAGACCAAGCAACTGATGTTTGTTCACTGCTCAGAATCAAAGACATTTATTGTGCAGCGTTCCTGTGCCTTTTAACCTTACAGTATTGTGTTTTTTAGTTGATTGTACATACTTATTATTATTATAATTTATCTTGATTTTGATGCATGCTCATATTTTCCAACTGTTTCTGAAACTTGCGTTGTGACACTGCAATTTCCCCATTGTGGGACAAATAAAGGATTATCTTATCTTATGTCTAGCTATCAAAAAACCAAATAGGTAAATGTACTCAGCGTCCTCTAGGAACCGCGGTGCCAGACACACAATATTCCACTTGTCCCACTTGTCCCTCGTGTATCCGGCAGCGAAAGTTCCATCTGGACAGTTTGGCTCTCCCAGACCGGCATTCCTCCGTGAAAAAAGTGTGTCAACTGCGTTGAAAGGCTAGCTTACAGGGATGAAAGACTTACGCTTTTTGGCGGATTTCCCCTTTTTTGTCAGCCGCCTGGGTCATTTTTTTTATATCAGTGCAAATCCATTGAGAAAGATTTTGGTTGTATATATGTATAGTTGTGTTTAGGGTTGCCAACCATCCCTTGAAAAACAGAATTGTCCCGTATTCAGAAACAAAAGTACGCTTCCCGTATTGAGCTGAATAGGGATGCACTTTGTCCCGTATTACCGTGTGAATCAAAAATAGTGTCTAAAACAGGGTGCCCAATACAGTACGTTGATCGCGGTCTACCAGTTAATCACCAAGGTAGTGTGGGTAGATCGGTCTTGGTCTCGAGATGATTGCGATCATATTTCATCACGGCCGCTGCCGTTAGCAATAAACTTTCTCACTGCAGCGCAGCCCGTGTGCTCTTCTGGAACACGTGGACACCACGCACGCCACCAGCGCACACAGCTTGTTCGCAACAGCATGTACCTTTGCATGTATCATAGAGCAGGTTAGACTTTATAAAACATCCTACCTGTCCGTCCGCTTCACGTTAGCGTGCCGCTCCTCGCCTTTTCACACTCGCTCCTCCTGCTCATAGCCACACAGGCCTCAATGTGCTCTGATTAGAAGAGCAAGGATGAAACACGAAGCAAAAACTAATCTAAATTTATGTTACAGTGTCTGCACAGAGCAGGTCTACAGCAGAGACCTGGTCTACAGCGACATGTGGTTGAATTTTGCCTAATAAAAGTGCACAAATGCATCTGTTTGTCACGACGCATTTGAAAATGTGTAGAGGTAAATACCACTGCAAACCCAGTAAGAGAATGTGACTCCAGGTATGAAGTTGAAAAAACAGGCTTAAAAAAAAAATCAAAGAAGTGGTCTTCTAACTGTGGGTGAGGGTCCAAAAACGGGGCACAGAGTGTTTCAGTACAGTACAGTTTGCTGGGCTTATTTTAAAGATCCCATGACATGGTACTTCTTGATGCTTTTATATGGCGCCTTAATGGTTACCTAATACTGTAAATGAATCCTTCTTCAAAATCAAGACTCATACATGAGAGTGCATGAGAAAGCCTCACGAACACAGTCAGAGTAAAAAATATCTCTCTCAAACACTTTATTATGGGCGTTGTTGCTTGAATGCAAATGAGGAGGACAGAGACAAGCCAGTGCAGCGGGTGGGGGTGTGGCCAAACTCTCCGCTCTTTCCTCTTTAGCGGTGCGGTGTGCGCTGGCCCCACTTCCGCATTTAAGCGCGGAGGAAGATATGAGATGATTTCCACTGAAAAATAAACACATTTCCACAGAAAATAAAATTAAACCACTGCTGCTTCAGAGGTTCGGAGGCTCGGATAAAGGACATCCGAGCCTGGAAACACTCTCAAGTGCCTCCAGGCAAATAAAAAAAACGCATCTCGCATTGCGTAGCTCGTTTGCGATCCAAGTTCTCTGGGCGTGATTTACACAGACGGTGGGTAGACATCCAGACGAGCGGTGTAACTGCATTTGCATTTTTCCCTGAGTGTGAAGTCAGAAATTTCCCTTGTTCAGGACTGGACTGTCTTTTTTTCAAACACGGAAAAGGATCGCAAATGCTCAGTTTACGCATTTCGCAACTTTTAGCCATGGGGGGGCTAAACAGGGTAGGGGAGCTCACATTACCTCAAAAACCTCAGAAAGTGAAAATTTCATGCCATGGGACCTTTAAGATTAAAATGAGCTTTTATCAGATAAAATGGAGATAGATTTATTAAAACTTGTCTATGTGAGTCAGCCTTTTCCCACATGAAGATCATTAAGCCCTAAATTTTGTGAGAAGGTAGCGCAAAGTGGGATCATCAAGAGGGGGAAAGGGAATTTTTCCCCCCAAAATGGGTGGTTGACATCTTAGTTTTATTGGCTGAAATGACCCCAGATTGTATCTCAGAGCATCTAGAGTTCAAACATTTTCCAGACCCCCCTAGCTTTTCTGTGACTTTCAGCTTTTTTCATTACTGGTCACTTTCATCCCTGAGCTTATCAATTCCATAATTTAGGATTTTGAAAAATCAGTTCCAACAGGAGAAAAAGAGACGAAATGAGAGAAAAAAAACAGCAGACACAGAACAGCTGATAAGGGAGGAAGAAGAAGAAGACATGTCTGCTCACCACAACAGCTAGAACAGAAAAAAAAAAATCCCAAGAGGGACTCCAATAAGGCCAGGTACTCTGCACTGCTGTGTGGCCCGTAGGCCAACACAACAGTGAGAGACCTGTCCCCGACCAGAAGGCACAGGGACGCGACCCTCTCGTTCACTGAGGTGAACTCCAACACATGGCGGGTGAGCTGTGGGGCAACGGGCAGACTTGGACCTGCCTGCTGCCGCTCCCCGCGAGCAACATCAGAGAAATGGAGAGTCCAGCCTCCCTCAAGGAGTTGGGTTCCAGAGCCCAAGCTGTGCGTGGAGGTGAGGCCGACTATATCTAGTCTAGTTGGTACAAGTTGATCTGCAGCTATCCATCGGAGGTGCCAACTCTTTGTTGTGATGACATTTATGGGGACGTCAGCTCCCACTGGGTACCGCAGATTTCTAACATGGAAGCAGCAGACCTGAATGATTGGCATAGCAGCCCAAGGACTATAGCCCTTGTACTAAGGTTAGATTACTGTTGAATCCTGTATATTTCCTATCTCTGCTCCAACAGTAATTCTCTGAGTGTTAATAGATTGAATGCTGGTCTCTGTAGACACTGTATACAGTCATGGCCCATAAAGCATTGTGGGTAAGAGAGAAAACACATGCACTTAGTGTCAGCACCACACTGGACTGTGAGCAGACGTGCAGCTCCAGAGCATAGCCACATGTTTGGACACTGACCTGAGGTAAAGTCAAGTGTGCGCCAATGACAGCAGCCGGATTTGAGCCAGGTAGGGTTGTCAGAAATATCAAAAATCAGATACTAACCAATACTAATCTCATTTTAGCAGGCATCACATTATAGGACAGAAATGAACCTTGAAAATGATCTTGAGCTCCTAGACTCGTATATGCCTATGGACCACAATGAAATGTACCTGGAGAGAGTTAGAGAGTTAGGGACAGAACAGTATCAAGTTTGAAATTTAAGTATTGTGACAACTCTAGAGCCATGTGATGTAAAACTCTGTCCCCTGCAGGTTGTGATCTGCATGGAACCATTCAGAATGTGTCCTTCTCCACCATAATAGAGGGCTGCCAAGCCTGCATGTGTAAGGTATGCTTTCATTTCAACTCACTTTCTACTTTTTGTGAGTCACTGTAATCTTATCTAATTGCCCCCTCTTGCCTTAGGGAGGTAATAGAGAGTGCACTCCCCTGCCCTGTCCTCCCCTGAACTGTACCCACACAGAGACTGTTCCTGGAGAATGCTGCCAGAAATGCAGAGGTCAGAGCTCACATCATCCATCACACTTTAATAAAGGAGGTCAACCAGGAACTATCCACGAACACCAGCCTGCTCCATTCTGATGTTTTCTTAACTCCTTTTGGCCAGAGTAGACCATTATCTTAGTATATAATGGGAAAATAATTAGTCTATATTGGCCCAGTTATGTATCACCCACTTCGTGCTCACTCTGTATTTGCCAGCTGTAACCGGCTGGTTAGCTCAACTGGTAAGTCACTGACCTGGGTCGGCAATGAGCAAGCCAGTGTGGGTCCTTGGGCAAGACCCTTCACGGTACTGCCCCCCGGGTGCCGAAAGATGGCTGCTCACTGCTCCTGAAAAAAAAAGGATGGGTCAAATGCAGAAGTCAAATTTCTCCCGTGTGTCACTGTTTGTCATTGTGTGTGAGACCAAATAAAGGCTTAATCTTAATCTAAATGCATTGCAGGCTGTGTCCATGATGGAAGCCGTTATGATCACAATGCCAAGTGGAGGTCTGTGGACAACTGTGAAGTCTGCCACTGTTTGGTAAGCCTCATACCGCCCTGTAATATTCTTCCTTTGAAAATTACATTTATTTATTATGTTGCTGTATTTTTTTACATTTTCAGGAGGGCCATGTTTACTGTGAGAAAGAACAATGCCACACTCCTTGTAAAAACCCAGCTGCTCCTCCACCGAACAGCTGCTGCCCAGTTTGCCAAGGTGGGATTGAAGAGGATTGATTATGTGTAGAAATGATTTTATAAGGACATTTTGCTAACCCTTAACCCTGTATTTTGTAGCTTGTGGTGTGAATGGCCATACCTTCGCCAATGGTGCTTTGATTCCGACTGGTGATAGATGTCAGGAATGCACTTGTCTGGTAGGCTTGCATTCAATACCATTGCCATATGATATTCCATATGTCAAAGCTCTATCAAGCTATGTAACTGTTTTCAGAATGGAGATGTGCAGTGTTCCCCTCTCTCCTGCCCCGTTCTATCATGTCCCAGCCCGGTGCATCGAGTGGGGGACTGCTGCCCGAGGTGCATCAGCTCTTTTTCTGGAGCTCATCATTTTACACTTATATGTTATGTTATATGTTGTTAAATGTTGTACTTGTTTACAGCTGTAATCAGTGTGAGTATGAGACCCAGCTTTACACAGAAGGACAAGCTTTCAGCTCTACCAGAGATCCTTGCCTCCAGTGCCGCTGCTCTGTGCGTATACGTTATATGTGCCATATTTAGGTTTTGGATATTTGCTTGTTTGTTATTTTGTTTGTTTTGTAGTACTTTATTATCTCTGTAGGGAAACTGGCCTCTACATTTCACCCATACTTTTAGGAGCAGTGGGCAGTACATGGGGCACCTGGGGACCCATTTCCCTGATCTGGGTTAGGGTTAACCCTAACCCCCTTCTTTAGCTAGAGGATTTTATCTATGGTGCTTGTTTATGGTTGATGGGGGAAACCAAAAACAAGCACCATAGGTACAATCCTCCAACTAAAGGAGGATTTTCCCTATGGTGCTTGTTTTTAGGGTGCACCCTATGGTGCCATTTCATAATAAATGAAAAATCGTATGAAGAACCATTACCATGTTATCTAGGATAATAATCAAAACAAACTGTAGTTCTTACATATAGATTGCTATTCACAGGTCCCTGTGCACACAGCAAATAGAGTGCTGAGTGCTTCCCCAGTGCACAGCACATCAAAATTGGGGAAAAAACACGGAGCAAAACCTGATCTAAAAACCTGATCAGATCAGGACTAGAACAGAACAAAACCCAAGTTTTCATCAGCAGTAAACAGGGACCAATCCAGGACCTAACCTAATAATTGTAACCTCTTGGCTACCTTTTTTACTTTATACATAATTTCTTATAATTTACTTAATGTTTGTCCTACTCTTTATTGATTTAACTGAAATCAGTCCAGCCTCAGCCATTTCGCAGTTTGTTATTATTCGTTTCATTCTTTGAAACGAGCTGTCCAGCTGGATTTATAACAGTTTTATGTCTACATTTCTTTCTTAAGATTCCAATAAGCAAGTGTATAAATGTGACTTTTTGCTCTGCTCTCCATGTCTCAGGCAGGGTACGTGTCCTGTGAGCACATGGCCTCCTCGTGCCCCCCTTTGCGCTGTAACCATCCTGCACGCTCAGCAGGAGAGTGCTGTCCCACGTGTAGGGGTCAGTCCTGCTCATGTCAGATCTTAACATCAAACATATGTTTAGTATTCATTACCATCACTTTTCTCTATATACGTATGCTGTACAGAGTGTGAGTATGAGAGGAGGGTCTATGCTAACGGAAACGTGTTCACCCCAGCCGGCAGTGGGCCTTGTCTGCACTGCACCTGTAAGGTAAGTCCACTGAAAGAATGCTCTTATCATTTTTAAAGAAAGGATTTAGAAGGCACTTATTTTTAGAGCTTTCTTATGTTATAATTGTTTTCTTTATTCCTCCTCATTTACCCCCTCAAAGTTGTATTACGTCACACCCAATGCGCTATACTTTGTTCTCCAGTTTTATCTCTTAATTGATTATAAACTTAGTCTTTATTTGAAAGGATAATGTACAGAGGCATTAAGGTAATAAAAACACGTGTTCCACACCAGATTGTAGCTAAATAGCTAGTCTCCATCTGCAGTCCCTGATTTACAGAAATTAATTATACAGGGGCAGGTGGGATTCAGCTCCTAATGCCTCATTGGGCAACCTGTATTGTATCTTTTATTAAGCTATTTTAAATTAAATGATTCCAAAAAAGAAGGTTTACCGCACACTTGTTTGACTTTATTCTTTATCCTTTATTAGGTTAGAGCAAACAGGGCTTTTCGCATTTACAACATCATCAGGTTCGCCCGAGTAGAGCCAGGTGTGACTAAATACCATCTGGTCACATGAAAATATATATTACATATATATTTTAAATCATTGTTGTGATTTAAAATATACAGTAACATAATGATCCACAGGTGTCATTATAACTATATAGCAGACAAAAGAAATATATCTCTTCTGTAAATCTTTTTTAATGAACTGTTTAAGACCACAGACAAGGCCCTTATATGAAACATGCTCCAAAAAGAATACACTGAGTGTCATTTTCCATCATCTTGATGAACTGGAAATGTCCCTTTGTTCCTGTTGCATTAGAATGGAAATGTCATCTGTCGTCAAGAGAAGTGCCCTCCACTGTCATGCTCCAATCCCATCATTGACCCACAACACTGCTGCCCCATCTGCAAAGGTATTCACTATCTCAAAAATAAGACAACTTATATTGATACCCAGATTAAATCTAATCACACTTTTTCTCATAAGTCCACGACCCACCTTTCCCCTCACTCTTCCCTCTAGTCTCCCATGTACTGCTCTATTTTAGGCAGAGTTTAGGTTTTTAGTTCCATTAAAAAGAAAAAAAACATCCATAACTGAAAAATGCAAGATAAAAAAATGTCACGCCATACCGTCAAACATTCTAAGCTATGGGAAAAGTTGTATCTAAACTGTGAACCACTAACATTTTATTTCATTCTTGGGCCATACTGTATCGGTGTTACCTGTGGAGTATTTCCTACATTCTGCTTTCAGTGTGCGTTCTGGAGGGCGTGGAGTTCGAGGAGGGGTCTGAGTGGCGTCCTGAGGGTCCCTGCTCCTCCTGCACTTGTGTGAACGGAGAAACCCGCTGCACCCACACCCACTGCCCACCCACCGACTGTCTACACCCCACAAAAATCACGGGTAACAATACTAAGCCTGTGCAATGACCTTTTATTAGCCACAGTCAAGTTTTTATTAGCAGGCTATGTCTCCGCTTTCAGGCACCTGTTGTCCTGTGTGCGACAGTTGTACCTATAACCATCGTATCTATAGCAACGGGCAGAGGTTTACAAGCCCGGAAGAGCCCTGCCAAATCTGCACTTGTCTGGTGAGTCTTCCACTGTTCCACTCTCCTCTCCACTCTTGCTCAATTTAGCAACATAACAAACAAGTGCCTACTCCATCTTATACAACCATGACGGTGCATATGACATATCACAGCACCGTAATACTGTTGAATGAAAGTTTAACCTGCCAGAAAAATGGCCCATTTTGGATGCAATTTTTGGTGTTGATGTTGTATTACTTCAGAATCCAGTGCTACTTTCTGACATTTTGTACATTTCTTCTCAACATATTTTTTTTACACACCGCCACTTAACTGATGTAAAATTATGATAAGTATTTAACACATGGTCTAACCCACCAAACTAAGTCCTAATTACAAAAACAGGAAAATTCGTCATATGCACTTTACATTTAATTTTAATTACCTCACACTGCCCATAGGGGTTTAGTTTAAGCACCCTTGGGCATCATTATTGTAATATTGTTGTAGCCATTTCTTAATAAAGTAATAAATATATTTTTTTAAATGTACTTATTTAGCATGGAACTGTGGAGTGTGAGAGGAAAGCCTGTCCTCAAGTCACCTGCACTAACCCTTCCACATCACCAGGGGAGTGCTGTCCAAAGTGTCCAGGTAAATTTCGTAAATTGTTGAATTTTTGAGAAACCAAAATAAACACACATTGTTGTTTGACTTCTATCTATCTTGTTGCCAGGAGGATCCTTTAGGGATAATACATTCTTAAAAACACAACTGCAACTTGCAGCAGCTATAAATTAATAATACATGAGAGAGATGACTGGCAATAAACATGTTACATGCCCACGCTACTGTATGACAAGGAGGTTACACCCAGAAACATTGCTAGAGAAAACAACTACATGTTGCCTTAAAACAGTTAAATCAACAAGGCAGCCACTCCACTGCTACTCAGTCATGACCACATGATCAATCATGATCACATCATGGTTTATGCTGTAAACGTTTGCTGAGCGTGTCTAATTTGTGCCGTCTAGCTGAGGTGGTCCACCCCTCTCAGTCAGGGTTCCTTTGTGCATTATGGAGGGGTTGAGGTGATGGGAAGGGCAAAACATGTAGGTATCCTTCGATTAAATCCACATTAACAGCTCAATACTACTTTCCGAGAAAGATCATTTTTGTTTATCAAAGAGAGTATGATGCAAAATCAACATTTTGGAACATGTCTGAAGTCATCCATGCATGTTTGAGTAATCTAGCGATCTCTCCCAGACACTATTCGAACCCTCTTTACAGTTAGCGGCACAAGCCAGTCATAACCCTACATAACCCATGCTCCCGCGCTGCCATTTTCCATCTATACAAAAGCATGATACAAAACAATACCCTATTAAATTACAAAGCTGATGTGATGTTCAGTAGTTTCATTAGCAGTGCTGTGATAGCACTCTGAAAGGGGGGGTGATTTAGCACAGGGAGCAAAGTAAGGGGGAATCAGAATAAAAAAAGAATAAAAGAAGCTTATTAAACATTGTTACTTTGTGCATTGTACATTGTGCGTATATTTTTTTAAATCTAGCGTTTTCAAAACTATAAAATGTAACATGGTGATCTAAATATGTGTGTTAGCAATTAATACACCATAGAAGTGTAATACCCCCTCTTTAACATTGAGACAGACTGCTCTTTTGAGAACCGCGTGTTTGTGGATGGAGAAGCCTTCCCAAACCCAGTGAACGTGTGTGAGGAGTGCAAATGTGACAGTGGCCGAACAGACTGCTACAGAAGTGAGTGTCCGGCTCCTCAGTGCAACGCACCTGTGCCAGGAGAATGCTGTAACAACAACTGCTATGGTGAGCTACTGGTCTGATAGACGCACATACTGTACATTAAAGCTCACACACATTATAAATACTATGTCCTATTTTAGACTGTAGCTACGCTGGGAAGGAGTATTCCAATGGTCAGGAGTTTCCCCATCCCACAGACAAGTGTCGTTCCTGCACCTGCACTGTGAGCCTATCTAATCATGTAAAATGTTTGTAGACTGTATAGTTTTGATAATCTTTTGTTTTGTTATTGCAGAATGGAAATGTGCAATGTCTGAAGAAGAGATGTCCCCCACTGCCCTGCTCCAACCCTAGTCTTCACCCGGGAGATTGCTGCCCCAAGTGTCCAGGTAAAATAAATGAATATGATTTACTTTTGGTCATATTTTGAGATTATATTTGAAACAATTTTACCAGTCAAATATATATATTTAACTGACTCAGATGAGCTTTTAGCCATATCATAATGTTGTGCTTTATTTAATTAACACGTTTGGGTAATCCTGTGTTATCAGTCTGCATCCCTAAAGCTCAAAATGCTCTGTGGTTGACCTTGTGATTGGGCTCAGTTGTTGCTTTAATTTTTGAATATTATTGTTTTACGCATGAAGAGTCCCTCAGTCGTCCAGGTAGAATCCATGATAAAAGGAGAAATTCAATTTGTCAACTGGACACAGTTTGTTTGGTCGAAACCGTTTCGCCGCTCATCCGAGAGGCTTCATCAGCTCTGGTTCTAGTGCTGGTTAGACCCTGTTTATATCTAGCTACAGGGAGGAGCTCCCTACACTGAAATAGCTCTGAAACTATCTCCACTAATCTGTCTCTTTTGTATTACGAATTCCTCTGGCATCTAGTATTAGCATATCCATTCAGCCCTAGGAGGTGCTCACTACACTGAAATAGCTCTGAAACTATTCAAGCCTAACGACCCTCTCCACCCCTCTGTCCTGTTTCAGAGCTATTTCAGTGTAGTGAGCACCTCCTAGGGCTGAATGGATATGCTAATACTAGACGCCAGAGGAATTCGTAATACAAAAGAGACAGATTAGTGGAGATAGTTTCAGAGCTATTTCAGTGTAGGGAGCTCCTCCCTGCAGCTAGATATAAACAGGGTCTAACCAACACTAGAACCAGAGCTGACGAAGCCTCTCGGATGAGCGGCGAAACGTTTTCGATCAAACAAACTGTGTCCAGTTGACAAATTGAATTTCTCCTTTTATCATTATTGTTTTACCTTTTGTACAATTGAGAGTGTCACTAATATCTGCAACTATGCACCGTGGATTGAGGCAGTTTCAATTAGATTCAAAGATTCAAGATTCAAAGCTTTTATTGTCATTTGCACAGTAAAGAAACATGTTTCCCTTTACAATGAAAATCTTACTTTGCTGCCCACACTGGATGCCAAGAGTACAGGGAGTCCTCGAGTTACGACGTAGATCCGTTCTTAAGACGCGTCGTAACCCGAATTTCGTCGTAAACCGGATTTTGCCTTTGATCTTCCAACCAAAGCACCAATAACCTTTCCATCTCAATAATTAGACCACTACGCTGCTTGGTTATCACTGCCGCTTTCATAGGAGCAGATCAGAGCCCACATCAGGTACTTCCGCCCACATTGGGCACACACACGAGGCTGTCTTCTTCTCCCTACAACCACAACAGAGCGTATTCTTGCGCCGTGCGCCGCGCGCCGCGTGCGTTTGTTTACATCTCTTACCACGCTAAACCGTGTAAGACGGAATGACGCGTAATATATACATATTTTTTTAATGGGGGCGCGTTCGTAACCACGAAACGTCGTAACCCGAGACCGTCGTAACCCGAGGACCCCCTGTATGCAAAAAAAAATTAAATAGATAAATAAGATAAAGAGAAGCATGTAAAAAATATAATCAAATAGAAACAATCTTTACAGAATATACACTATGAAAAATATAGGCTAGGTGCTATGTACATATTTACAGATAATGTGCAACATTAGTTTTATGTGGCTAAAACAATAGCTATAAATTAGGCAAAACCAGGGTTGAAATGATCAAAATGGTTCTAGGGAAGGTGTATGAAGTTTAAAAACACAGAGGAGCATTTCTTACTTTACCACTTAATGACATCACAAAGAGGAACAGTGTTTGAAAAAAGAATACAGCCTAAATATGCAGTATTTGTCTGTTGAACATGTGGCTAAAACAAAATATAACTCCTATGCTTATGAGAAAACAACATTATAACATTTATCAGAAATCCTTTAAATATTTGATTCAGTATTTTAATTGTGTATTACAAATAAATTACTTTTTTTACCCAGCTCCTCCTTCTGACTGCACATACGAACACCGCCCGTACCAACACTCTGAGCGCTTTTACCACCCGACGGACAGCTGTCAATCATGTGTGTGCACCAGTGGGACCGTCCAGTGTCAGCATAGACCCTGCCCCTTTGCCTCCTGCTCTCATCCAATCACACGAGACTGCTGCCGGAGCTGTGAAGGTACATCCTGCCCACTCACTTTAGAGAAACCTTTCCACTCTAAACTAAAAAATAAAATATCTTGTAGGTTGTCTGTTTAACGGAGCAGAGCAAGTGAATGGTGCGACTTGGGAGGACCCGTCTGACCCATGTGGCAAGTGTATGTGTCGCCATGGCGATGTGCTCTGTGAGAAGAAGCGCTGTCCCCCATCTAATTGTGACCACCCCGTACAGAGAGGCTGCTGCATGTCCTGTGATGGTGATTATAGACACAGGCATTCTTTGGAATTACTTAGAAATTCGTAGTTTTATGGAATTTTCTTGGTAAAGTCACTCTAAAACTTAACTAAATTTGTTTACCACAAAGGGGCTAAACTAGTGCTAAACCTGAGCTGTGACAGAGGTCCACCAGTGAAGTGTAATTATTAAACTATGTAACTATATTCTATATTTTGTAGTTGGTTTACATCATGAAGTGTTTGAAGAACTGGTACTTGTGAAAAGAAGATGAGACAAAGTTGGCCCTATATTTTTAATGGCATTAGTCCATTAAAGATAAAAATCTAAATCTTGTTTCTTTAACGATACTTGTAATAATTTCTATTCGGTCTTCTCTAGGATGCATGTACAAAGGAAAAGAGTACCCTGACAGTTTTGAATTTGCAAATGACAATGACCCATGCAGTGTGTGTCACTGCTATAGAGGAGAGGTCGTCTGCACCAGAATTCCCTGTTTTGAAGAGTGCAGCCACCCGTACAAAGCCCTAGGACAGTGCTGTGCAGAATGTGATCGTAAGTTTGAATACACATATGGTTCGGTTAGGGCTGTAAGAGTAATCACAGTCAAATCAAAATCACAATTTGAATGAGAGCAATTAGGAAAAAAAAGCCTTTGAGATTTAATCTCAAAGGCTTTTTTAAAGTACCATCATTTCCTCCACAAACAAACAAAATATCCTGTCTTAGTCTGCATAAAAACTGCTAACACCGTATAAAATGTGAACAAAGTCACAATGTAACTTTTTTCACGGAAAAAATGTCAATTCGATTTTTTTCGTTCAGCTCTAGATTCAGTATCTATTGTGATATACAGTTCACAAAGAATTGATCCTTCTTAGGTTGCTCCTATAATGGTGCAGTGCTGAGTAACGGTCAGACGATTCCAGACAGAGAGAACCCCTGCTCCCAGTGCACTTGTCAGGTATACACTCACATACTTTTACTTTTATTCTATATTTAAGAGTCTATTTAAGAATCTCTTGTGCTTCTTACAGAGTGGGTCAGTGCGATGTGAAAGGAAAGCATGTCCTCCTGCATACTGCCCTCATCCTGCTCCTGACCCATGTGGATGCCCTGTGTGTGATGGTAACATGCATTTCTTGAAAAACCTTGTAACATGCAACCTGGCATAGTGGCTGTTTGTTGAATGTCATACTTTTGAACGTTACATGCAAAGCAATAACATAGCCATTAAAAAAGCTAGAGGACTCTCAATTAGAAAAGCTACACAGTGTATCCTCAAGTAGTAGGCAGTGTGAAAAAAAAAAAAATCTATGTTCTTACCTCAGGTGGCCTACTTAGATCATAGCATGCGGCAGTTTCAACATCCATCATACAAACAGCTCTTAATACACAGCTGCAACCTTGCTGGACTTTGAGCCACATTGTTTTTTTTGTTTTTTTTTACTTTCAAACTTAATTTTTACATCAAATTAGCTATTGCCAGATGCTGATTGGTAATGCATAGCTGATTAAACTATGCATTAAACTATATTGTGTTCTGTTTCAAAGGATGCCTGTACCAAGGGGTGACCTATGTTGATGTCCAGACAGTGACCGGAGGAATTGGAAGCTGCCAGGAGTGCACATGCAGGGTGAGGAGTACAGGCTGTTTTGAGTTAACTCTTCCCCTTCCCCTTATATTACATATTCTGTTTTCCAGAGAGGAGAAGTAGTGTGCGCTGAGAGAAGGTGCCCCACTGTGTCCTGCCCTCACCCTGCTCTGGACTCCTGTGGCTGTGGGGAGTGTGAGGGCTGTAACTACCATGGACGTGACTGTTACAGCGGAGAGAGATTTCCAGATCCCACTGACCACTGCCAGCTCTGCTCCTGTCTGGTATCGCATTTGGCTTTCTTTTTGTTCTAGTATTAAGGGAACAAATAAGACACTGACTCTCCGTACCTGCAATTAATGTGAGATTTGGATAAAAAATTGGTATACAAATATACAGATCGGCCTAATTTACAGGTGGATTAGCCAGGGACACACGTGGTCTGTGGGTATCAAAACAAATATGGCAGCTTATAAAGAAAAAAGAAAGTATCACAAAGGACAAAAAAATCACCCTGGATTTGGAGCAAAGTACTAAACTTTTGACTTGATTTTGTTTAAAATGATGAGTGACCAATGAGCTCCTTTGTTTCACATGCGTCACTGAAATAAACCTGATTGGACAAACATGTTTGGTTGTGGTTCGAGACACGACAGATGCACTGAGGAGCAGACTGATATCCCTCTGTATAAAAATACAAAGAGATATCATTCTGGACTTGCCAGGCAATGTTTACAACCGTCTTGCCAATCATATTTAAGAGACTGAAAAATGTGCCTTTTTAGAGCAGATCAAATGCTTGTCATTTCTAATTATTAAGGTTTATTCAGTGGTATTTTAATAAAATGTCTCTTAAAATGTGCAATTTTGCATTAAACTCACATAATTTATGTCTGTATCCAAACTCTACGGGAGAAATGTTATTTAAAGGAATTGAATAAAAATAATTAGGTTAGGATATGTGCCGGGTTACATAACTTACTATTAGTCATTACCATGGCCTTGTTTTCTTCCCAGAGTGGTGCAGTGGCCTGTACCCATGTGCCCTGTCCCACTGTGACCTGTAGGAGTCCAGTGACCCCTCCAGGAGATTGCTGTCCCGTCTGTACAGGAGACTGTGTGCATGAGGCCAGAAAGCACCTCCACGGCTCCCAGTTCAGCCCCTCTTCTGACCCTTGCTCCACCTGCTCGTGTTTGGTCAGCAACACACTCACTACTGTATCTTACTAGCACTCAACACTTATGGAAAAATATCTCTTTGTGAATTAACATGTATACTGGAAATCATCAAGGCATGATTTACATTTCTTTTCCAGATTTTTGTGATTTGGAAACACACACTTGCATAGTATTTTATGTTCTACTGTATCAATACTAAACCATAAGAACAACTTAAATGTCTTTGGACTGGGCTTGTATTTATTCTCACTACCTTTTCTACTCACTAAGCAAATGCATGGACTTGCTAGGCTATTTTAAAATGATAGTTTAATTAGTTGAATTCTTAGAAATGTTGGGAATGTTCCATAGTATACCTTTACACTAATTAATTTGGCAAGTATTTAATCTCCATGGAGATACATAAGCATAATGCTGTACTGTTGAAATTTTCAGATAAAGCAAGAAAAGTTAGACCTTTAAGAATGTGTTTGACTCTCATTACTAATATAGAAAAAGCCATTGATTATCAAATGGAATTGTTTGGTTTAGTTTTGTTGTGTTATGTTTGTTTTTATGTATGAGGATCTAACAATGAAAAGATATATGGCACACCTATCTAAAGTGACTTGTTGGACTAAATGTGTCATTAGCCAAAATTAAAATATACCTGCATTTTTCTGATCCTATCTTGTTACTCCCTTTCAGAATGAGGTGGTGAGCTGTGAGAAGAGGCCCTGTCCTGTCCAGTGTTCCCACCCTGTGCCCTCCAACAGCTGCTGCCCTGTGTGTGACTCCTGCCTGTATGAGGGAGGGGTTCATCCTCATGGGGGCTCCTTCACCCCTTCAGAGCCCTGCCAACGCTGCACCTGTGTCCGAGGCTCTGTCACCTGTACTCCCCTGCTCTGCCCCAAACCTGCATGCTCCAAACCAGTCACCAAGCAGGGACAGTGCTGCCCAGAATGCCCAGGTAAGCTGCATGTTACTTTTCACACATTTTATTGGTTCAGTACAAAAGTCACAAGATTTGGTTAACCATAAGAACAATAAATCTACACATACCACACCAGTATAAATGTGAATAAAGAAGATGCTTTTTCAGGTATCTGTTTAACTTCAATATGCGTATACAAAATGTTATATTTGAAAATGTTTACACATTAGGGCTGAATCGTTTGGGGAAAATATCTAATTGTGATTTCTATAGCAATTTATGTTTTAATAATAGGACTGTGTTCATACTTTAAACGTGTCCAGATGCATAGACAAAAAGAAATAAGCCTGTGAACTGACAAACTAATACAAGAGATTTCAGAACCCATTTATCCCTACGTGTATCCCTGGAGTCTGATTTTTTTTTTTTTAATCATTGTAGGGCGTAGATGAAAACAGGGTTTTCAGATAGTTAGTGCTGTCAGTTGATTAAAATATTTAATTGTGATTAATCTCATGAATGCCATACCTAACTTGCGATTAATCACAAATTAATTGCATATTTTTGTCCCTTGAATCATTGTTTTAATACTCTTCTCAACATAGAAAAGTGGATAGGCACTGCTTTGTGCAAATGTGTTTTTTATTGAAACCATAACAATTGTCAGTGAGACAACTTTGTTTGATGTTCCACTCTCATTTTCTACTTTCATGAAGTGCTCTGCAGCAGTGTGTCTCTCTGTCTCTCTGCTGTCTTCAGAACAGTCAAAGTGACTGCAGTTCCCACTGTGTGTGAAAAAATGTGATGTGACCTCGAGATAGTTCTCATTACTGAAGGACGTCCAGTAATCTCCAGTTAGCGCGACTGTGTTTGTCTGCCCTAATGCCTGCCGTACTAGTGGCGCACTTCCACTGGGACGTTTGGGCCGTGCCGTGCTCGGGCGCGGTGGCCTAGGGTGCTGTGGTCCACATTCGCACCTCAGATGCGGTCAATGGCGTTGTCACACGGCGCTGTTTGTTTGCATGACGTGTGGTGGAGCTGGCACTTTTGGGCAGAGAGGGTGGGCATGGGGTGTCTATTGAGTGGTGGGACCGATGTGGGTCCTGCTGTTGTACACACTCCTCTGTGGGTTTGTGGATGTGGTGGCGGCGCGGGGGGACGGCTGGGGGAGAGAGGCAGCTGCGCTCCTGTTGCTGTCCGCAGTCCTTGTCAGGGGCGGGTGCGGATTCGCCGTATTTTTTAGAGCGGACTTTGTTTCGTGTTTTTCTCGTGTGGGTGGCTTGTGTGCTTTGGCTCACCTCCACCAACCAGGGATTATCAGATTTGTACAAATTATTTTCCTTCCTGTTTACAGCTGGATCCTGGATTAGTTGTTCTAATGTTACTAGCAGTGGCCACAGCTTTTGGAAAAACTATTTCACTAAGTGAAATTTCACTAAGTGAAATTTCGCAAAGAGTGTTAATCGATTGCGATAAAAAAAATTAACGCTGTTAAAATTGTTTTGCGTTAACTCATTAATAGCGCAATATTTATGACAGCATTAGTAATATTGTAGTATTACAAATCTGTAATAGTATTAGTGTAGAAAAGCTCAACCAGGGATGGGAGATGAAAATTAGCACTTGCTATACTGTGTATACATAGCTGAAAGCTTTGTTTTACATCTGTTGATTGCATTGTCCCTACCAAATAAATAAAAAAAATAAACAATGCAGGATTACTCAAATATGCATGAATCATTCAAAATGCTATATTGTTAAAAGCTCGGTTGGGTTTAGGAAAGCCGAAATTCTCAGGAAGGCAAGTGTGATCCAGTCCTCTGTCCTGGCGATGTGGGGTGACCTGTTTGAGACAGGCCCCCCTGACCCGGGGGAGGTGTATAGGGAAGAAGAGGGCGAGGGTTCTCTGGATTTTGATATTGTATGGGGGGAGAGGATGTCGAGGCTGACAGAGACGAAGACGCACACCTTCTACCGGCTGTTGGTGGCCGAGGTCGCTCAGCACCCTTCTGCAGAACACAGATGGTCACAGACGTTTCCCACACATGACACTACCTCCATCTGGGCCCACATATATAATTGGTACACCCCACCCCAAGTCAGTAATTTTGACTTTAAGTTGAGACACAGGATCATCTACACCTGCACCAGGTTGCACGCACTACACCCTGACAGGTACGGCTGTGACTGTCCGGTGTGCGGTGAGGCGCCTGAAGACCTCCTCCATCTCGCCGCCCGGTGTCCTGTTGTGCGGCGGTTCTGGACCAGACTACTGGACCTTCTCGCTCGGAGGCTGGCGTTGAGGCTCCCACCGCCGGTGGCCCATGGAATCGATGACCCCGAGCTATGGTTCTGCCTCTTCGGACCTGTCCGACAGGTCCGGCCTCAGGGGCCGGACGCTTCCATGGTCAACTGGGACGCTGCCCGCCTCGTCCTGTCCATGGCCAGATATTCTATCTTCGTAGCACGAAACCACCACCTCCACGGCGGCCGCGCAGCAGAGCACTGGCCCCTCTTCACAGCGCTCCTTCGCGCCCATGTTCGCCATCTCCACTCCGCAAGAGAAACTTGCAACACCTTCAACCCAGACAATACGCTTTTCTCCATCTCGCGAACTGGCTCCCCTTGGTTGGACTTCTGATCCCGTGCCCACATCCCCCGATGTGTCTTCTGAGTGCTTTGCGAATGTTATTGTGGTGTTAAAATGTGTATTATTATGTACCTAAAGTATGTGTTATTATGTACCTTGAAATAATAAAAGATAAAAAATAAAAAAAAACTTTCATTGATATAGTTTTGGCTTCTATCATGTTCTGTACCTGCAAATACTTTTTTAAATTGTGAAATAAGCAAAACAAATCTTTTCTTCAAAGCCTTCATAAGCCTTGGGCACAACAGATGTCTTTAAAATAGTATTTTTACATCTACAGTGGTCACTGTGGTTCACTGTTCGCGGCCTCGCTGTTTCGTGGATTTTTTTTTATTTTTTATAGTGTAAAATTTTTTTTTATAGTGTAACATTGTGTTCTGCATCCTGATTGGCTGAGACTGTAGACCTTTGTCGATTGATAGATGGGGGACGCGGGGGGGGACCGGGACTAGACCAGGATTAGACCAGGACTAAACGTGGACTAAACCAGGTCTAGACCAAAACTAAACCAGGTCTAGACCAGGTCTAAACCAGGTCTAAACCTGGACTGGTCCTGGACTAAACTAGGACTGGACCAGGTCTAGACCTGGACTAAACGTGGACTAAACCAGGTCTAGACCAGAACTAAACCAGGTCTAGACCAGGTCTAAACCAGTTCTAAACCTAGACTGGTCCTGGATTAAACCGGGACTAGACCAGGTTTAGACCTGGACTAAACCGGGACTAGACCAGGTCTAAACCAGGATTAAATCACCCCGTGCGGCTCTTTGCTGGTTTCGTGCGGCTCTTGCGTTCGTTTGTGCGTATTCGGTTTGTGGCTCGGGCTGCGAGGACGCGGTCCTGAGGGGGAGGCATGGTCCGGGCGCCGCGGTTCGATCTCGTGCTCGCAGCCCCGGCTTTGCGCTGGTCGTGCTGCTCTGTCACGAATTTGACCACGCGCACTTCTCCAAGGGGTTGGTGTGCGTCGCGTACCGGGACGTGGCAGTGCCGTTGGATGAGCGCGGTGCTTCCTGCGCATCCAGTGACTCATGTCTCCGCTCCCCTCGCGTGTCCGGTGGGGCTCCCGGCGGAGCCCCCACGCTTCACTATTAATACATTTTGTTGAAAATATACGAAAGTTTGAGTATTTAAACGAGAGAGAAATGTGAGAAAACATTAAAGGGATATGCCACCCCCAGGTCAAATTTGGGCATCTCCCCACAGTCCAGAGACTAAAATAAGTGGTGGAAAGCGTTTTCCTGCTCACCCAGCCATTGTCCGAGCCTGTCGCCACTGACCGCCGCGGTATCTGCAGCTCCTCCGCCTTAGACTGGAGTCTAACGTCGCCAGAGAAAGATTTCGGCCAAAAGGAATTAATTTGCTCGATGCGTTTCCCAATTACTTTATGTGTAGTGCGCATTCATATCGAGTGCAAATAAATGTGCAAATCAACACGGAGAGCTTGCCTTGGTCATTTTGGGTGGGAACTATTTTCCAGTGCGGAAGAATACAGTCGAATCACGCACCACGTTGTGCAACAGGGGAACTCCCTTCCCGGTGCGTAACAGGGATTCCCCTGGCAGCGTACTGCGTGATTCGACTGTATTCTTCCGCACTGGAAAATAGTTCCCACCCAAAATGACCAAGTCAAGCTCTCCGTGTTGATTTGCACATTTATTTGCACTCGATATGAATGCGCACTACACATAAAGTAATTGGGAAACGCATCGAGCAAATTAATTCCTTTTGGCCGAAATCTTTCTCTGGCGACGTTAGACTCCAATCTAAGGCGGAGTAGCTGCAGATACCGCGGCGGTCAGTGGCGACTCGGACAATGGCTGGGTGAGCAGGAAAACGCTTTCCACCACTTATTTTAGTCTCTGGACTGTGGGGAGATGCCCAACTTTGACCTGGGGGTGGCATATCCCTTTAATTCCAGTGTTTTAAGGCATTTACAGCCTTAAAACATGTATAATAATTGTAAAATATAGAGTTGTCCTACTTCGCGGATTTCACTCATTACGGGTTATTTCTGGAACCTAACCCCCGTGATAAACGAGGGACCACTGTACATTTTTTAAAAAATATATTTTTCTTTGTATATTTGTATATATTAGTTTGTGTATCAGAGCAGCAGAGGTACAGAGAAGGACAGCGGTGGACTCTCCGCTCAGACCCCTGCTTCAGTTGCACCTGCACGGTCTGAATAAAATCACCTCATCCATATATGTGCTCTATATACTGTTCTCATGTGACATGTCTGTGTTGTATCTGCAGGCAGGTGAAGTCTACTGTGCGCCTCCTGAGTGTCCCAAACAGCCCTGTTTGCACCAGGTGACCGACCCGGGATCCTGCTGTCCCCGCTGCAGAGGTAAACAGGACACTGGAACTGTGATGAATAATTGTGCCAGGTTCAGAATACAGTTTAACCACAGTTTTAGGGTACTTTTGTTTTATATGGAAATGTAATGCTTCTATTTGTAGAGGTTCTATGGTATTAAACCACGCAAGCACTAATAGTTATATCAGCCCTGTTCTGCATATGAGATTTTGACACATGTAAATTTAAATTAATTGCAACTTTTACTTTTTACTACACAGTATGTTTTATACTTTTTTACACAGTATGTTTTATACTTTTTACTACACAGTATGTTTTATACTTTTTACTACACAGTATGTTTTATACTTTTTACTACACAGTATGTTTTATACTTTTTACTACACAGTATGTTTGATACTTTTTACTACACAGTATGTTTGATACTTTTTACTACACAGTATGGTTTAAAGTGGGACTAAACACCTAAACTCCGCCCACAACCAAAAGCTAAAGTGGGCAGTACCTGGGGGACACTAGAAGAGAGTGAGGGGGAAGGAGTGGTGGGGTCTGGAGATACAAGGAACAGGTCTAACAGATATTCACACTTCAAGGTGTTTGTAATCAGATTATAAACACCTGGCTGTAATCAGGACAGTGTTGTGTGATGTCACGTAGTACTTGAAATCAGCACAATCTGCAGCACACACTTAGATTTCAACGTTTTTGACCAGAAAACTGCAAATTTACCTAGTTTGCACTAAAATAGCATAAAAGGGCTAGGGACAAGATAAATAATAAATAATACTATATCCACCACTTATACAGTTTAGTAGCAAAAAAAGTGTATTTAGTGTGTAGTTCCACATCAGCATTGAAACTTGATTGTTGCTAAAAAAAAACTGTTGTTGTTAGGCTGTATGTACGAGGGCGAGGAGCACGGTGAGGGCAGCAGCTGGTTTGCAGACTCCACTCCCTGTGTGACCTGCATGTGTGTGGACGGGGTCACCACCTGTTCTGAGGTCCGCTGCCTCTCCCCCTGTAATAACTTCATCAGTGTGCCTGGAGAGTGCTGCCCTGTCTGCGCAGGTAACTACTCATTGACTTTCTTTTATAATCATATTAGGTTGTAATTAAAACAATTCACCTTGATTTAAAGGTCCCATGGCATGAAATTTTCACTTTCTGAGGTTTTTGAACGTTAATGTGAGGTCCCCTACCCTGTTTAGCCCCCCCCCCCCATGGTTAAAAGCTGTGAAATGTCTAAACTGAGCATTTGCGATCCTTTTCTGCATTACAAAAAAACTGAGCTCAAACGGGCGATTTTGAACAAGGCACCTTATTGACGTCAGATCGAAAAAAGAAATACAAATGCAGTTCCACCCCCGTCTGTCTGTACTCAGCGTCTCTGTAAATCACGCCCAGAGAGTTTGGACTGCGAATGCGCTAGGCAATGCGAAATGCGTTTTTTTATTTGCCTGGAGGCACGTCCGAGTGTTTCTAGGCTCAGAAGTCCTTTATCTGAGCCTCTGGACCTTTGAACAGCAGTGGTTTAATTTTATTTTATGTGGAAATGTGTTTATTTTTCAATGGAACGCTTCAAATCTCTCCCCCGTGCAAAAACAAGGAAATGGATCAGCTGAGCACTCAGAGCCCAGAGCAGAGAGTTTGGCCACGGCCCCACCCTCTACTATTGGCCAGCTCTTTTCTCCTCATTTGCATTGACGCAACAACGCCCATTATGGAGTGTTCCAGAGAGAGAAAAAATACTCTTTCTCATCTTATCTCTGTTTCTCATGCATGAGTGTTGATTTTGAAGAAGGATTCATTTACAGTATTAGGGAACCATTAAGGAGCCATATAAAAGCATCAAGAAGTACCATGTCATGGGATCTTTAAGCACTGTGCATCTGTATTACATTTTTTTGTACTTTAAAGGTCCTATATTACAAAATTGTTTCATCCACACATGTTTAAGTATTCCTGCACCTCCTATCTGCATTGCCCCAGCTTAAAATATTCAGTTCCATCTTGTGATGCCATGAAGCAGTAGTTTGTTTGTTTGGTTGTTTTTTAGGACAGATTGGAAATTCCAGGGCTGAAATCATCCAAGTGATTCTAGTGAAGTGAGTTTACCACAGGACATCACAGGGTGGAACAGTGTTTTAAATTTGAGAGAAGAACTCATCTTAAATATGCAGGATGTGTGTGTTAAATGTGTGCGTGAATGAAACAAAACACAACTTGTTTTTGATGAGGAAAAGAACATTACAACATTGATCAGAAAATAATGTAATATTGGCCCTCTAAAGCTCAATTTGCAAGTTAAAATATACTGTACAAAAGTCCCATATAATGCATTATCAATCTTTTGCATATTCTGGTGTGTTTTCTACCTAAATTGACTACTTTTTACTGGAATAATTTAGCAAATAAATAAATAATGCCATTAGTCCTATGCACATAAAACAGCCACAATTGAAGCTTCTATCAGTTTGGTAATTTGTCACATAATTATTAGCAAAACATGCTTTTTAATAATGCTGTGAAATGAGCAGGTGAAGGCGATTGACTCTAAAACACAAGAAAAGAAAGACCTTATAAAAAAAAGAGATCCTTATGGCATCAGGTGGCATTGATTTTGTGCTATGTGGGAACAAAAAAAATCACTTCCTGTTTTCATCTACTCTTCTTAAGTTAAATGAACACAACACAACAAGATGAAATGGTCAGAAAAAGTTAGATCTGTCTGGAGAACTACATTTTGACTTGGCTGAAAACTTTATTTGCAGACTGTATATTTGAAGGCAGAGTCTATGGTCCTGGGGAGAGCTTCCACCCGGCAGACGATCCCTGTCAGATCTGCACTTGTGAGGTACGATTCTATACTTCTATAATACAGAGCGCATGTCAAAACACTCCCATTCTTCACAATCTGCTCTCCAGGTAATGCCGGACGGAGAACAACATCTGCGGTGTTACAGGAAACAGTGTCCCAGCCTGGTGGACTGCCCCAAGAGCAACATCCACTTCTCCGGCCCCGATTCCTGCTGCCCCGTCTGTGCACGTCAGAACCGCTCTTAATGTGATCTTATTTTTAAATTATGTATATTACACATTATAAATGTGTCTTTTTTATTAACATTTCAGAGCCTCTTAGTAACTGCACTTCGGCTCTGGTTGGGAATGAAGTTTTGGCCACAGATGATCCTTGCTTTACCTGCCAGTGTCAGGTAATAAAACAGTGACTTCTAATCAGAGGTGGGTAGAATAGCCAAAAATGGTAGTCAAGTAAGAGTAACATTATGTCAAAATAGTAACATTATGTCAAAATAGTATCGCTCAAGTAGAAGTACAGTAGTAGAAGTAGTGGTGCAAGAAATTACTAAGTAAGACTAAAAAATGTACTATTCAAGTAAGTGTAACTGGCAGGAATGTAACATATGATTTATAATTTAAAGTTAATGTAACTGGAAGGACCAAACATTAAATAATACACAAAATATGGTATTTACAAAGCATAGACTCTAAAATGAGCCAAACTAACTGAATCACAGTGGGAAGAGTAGCCCAAACTGTTACTCAGTAGTACTGTTACTTTGGTAATAGTATTACTCAAGCAGGAGTAAAAGTATGCTGCTAGAAAAGAAGTCTGAAAAGTATATTTTCTTTAAAAGGTTACTCAAGTAAATATATCTGAGTAAATGTAAGTGAGCACTACCCACCTCTGTTTCTAATAGTTACAAACAGTACCACCCCACTATAATTTTCCAAGTACATTCTGTTCATCGTTAATGGTTGTGTTGTAGGACCTAACATGGACCTGCCTACACCAGTTCTGCCCCTCTCTCACCTGCCCTCCTTTTGAGCAGGTCACTCCCCCAGACTCCTGCTGTCCTGTGTGTAAAGGTAGTATGATACATAACTCTTGTACGTCTACAGTTAGTGAGTGTGTATTAAAGCAGTTTGTTGTGTCACATGCAGACTGTATAATCGAGGGCCAGGACAAACGAGTGGCAAACGGCAGCAGCTGGACTGACAGTGATGACGACTGTGTCACCTGCACCTGTAATGTGAGAATAAATATTATTCTGATCAAGAAAGGCAGTGGGGCAGTTAATTACAAAAAACTCTAAATAGTTTTTGGAACTGTTATTTAACCAGGAAATTCACAGATTCATCTAGGGTTGTCAAAAGTATCTAAAATCAACTACTAATAGATACTAAATCTAGATAATCATTTAAGAATGTATCACTAGTAAAAATATGATAACGTTTGAACAGTTTTATCTTTGGTTTATCTAGAACTAGTCTAAGACCACATGGTGTTCATTTGGGTATCAAAATTGAATTGAGCATCAAGTTTATTCTTTAGTATCAAAATCTAGTCTTCATCTCATCTTGTATCCTTCTCAGGATCATTTTGCATTATCCAATTACAAGAACTCTTCAAATGAGGAACAAAAATGTGTCTTAATATGAATTAGATAAAATTAAAATACATTAAGCATTTTGTTTGCTTTTTTCAATAGTTGGGGTTTATAGAGTGCAGCATTGAAGAGTGTGTATCTGTCATTTGCCCGGGAGGTCAAAAACCAGTCAAGATTCCAGGAAAATGCTGTCATGTCTGTCAAGGTAAAACCACACTGCACACACCAGTTTATACTGTAATTATTAGCTTTGATCTTGTGGTTGGTCCTTTCAGCCTCTGCAGCCCCATGTGTGTACCAGGGGGTGGAGTACCAGTGGGAAGAGCGCTGGGCTGTGGATGAGTGCACCAGCTGTACCTGCGTGTTCGGAGAGGTCCACTGCCACACAGAACGCTGTCCTCCCCTCACCTGTGCCACTGTCAGTGCCAGGCATCCCATTACAAATCTTTTACACTTTGTGAATTATACTGTTATACTGTTTCTTAAATATGAATGTGGGACTGTGCCCAGGACGAGATGCCCGTGGTGGTGCCTGGTCTGTGCTGTCCTCACTGCATTCCCAGACCGGCCACATGCATCGCCTTTGGAGACCCACACTACCGCACCTTCGATGGTCGCATGCTGCACTTCCAGGGAGCGTGCACATATGTACTGGCACAGGACTGCGAGGGGGGAGACTTTAGGTCAGATGAATAATTGTTTAGTTCAAAGTGCTTTAAAGGTCAAGCAATCCTATCTAGAATCTGTCCATTATATATATAATTTTTAGAAAAGTAAAGAAATCCAAATCCAAAATGAACTGAACATGTCAATAAATGAGTCAACTTAATGAGTCCACTAGCAGAAAATTTGAGTTGAAAAAGAAAAAAATGTCCTACCAGCAAACAAATCTTAAAATGAATCAAAATTCTAAACCATATAGTAAAGTAAAAGAAACAAATACCTAAAATAAACTAGTAGTATCAAGCTTATCAAAGATACTAAAATAAAGATAAGATTAATCCAAGTAATTTTGACAAATGTAGATGGTTTTTGCGGGCACTACTTGAAGTAATTACTGATAGCATGCTCAACATCTGTTTATACTGTTGTAACTCTGCTGCTGCAGTATCCATGCTACAAATGATGAGCGCGGGCGGAAGGGTGTGTCCTGGACCAAAGAAGTCACTGTGTTTATCGGGAATGTATCAGTGCAGCTGCTACAGGACTGGGCTGTCAAGGTCAGTCTCAAAAACTCTCTTATAAACTGTATGTACACAGTTTTATATTGTATTAATTGATCTTTACTATGCAGGTGAATCAAGAGCCCATCAGCCTTCCATTTCTTCTTGAGCCTTACATTTACATAGAACGGCAAACCAACACCATCCTACTGAATACAAACATCGGCCTAAAGGTGAACTTTTGGTCTTAATTATAAACCTCTGGATAAATAACTGTAGCACTTTGAACAGGATATAATGACTTTGTGCAGGTGCTGTGGAGTGGACGCTCCCATTTGGAAGTGAGTGTTCCAGGGACGTACAAGAGCCAGACGTGTGGCCTTTGTGGGAACTTTAATAATTATTATCAAGACGACCTGAAGATGCCCAGTGGAAAGATAAGCCTCTCTGAGTCTGAATTTGGAAACAGCTGGAGGGTAGGTTCTATTATAAATATTATTATAATTGTTTATTAAAGGGAGCCATATTACACTATTTTCTGATCTGATGTTACAGTGTTGTTCCACAACAACATAATGACGTCACTTGTGTTGTTCCTGACTTGTGCTTTGTCAGGTGACAAAAGGAGTCCATGCCCTGGCGTCCTGCAGACCGGGGGAGGACGTGGACCCGTGTAAAGATGCAGGTTTCCAGGCCAAGAAGTTGGCTAACGCACGTTGTAAGGTGCTGAAGTCGTCTGTGTTTAAGGCATGTCACAGCGTGGTGCCTCCAGAGCCCTGGTATGGGGCCTGTGTGTACGACCTGTGTGCCTGTGGGGCCAATGCTGACGAGTGCCTGTGTGACACTCTGGAGGCCTATGCCAGTCAGTGCAGAGAGGCCGGGTTGGTGCTGCAGTGGAGGAGCCCCTCACTCTGTGGTCAGTGTTGATGTGATCAAACTCTTATATTTATCTACTTTTAGGATGCATAAAACTGTCTGTTAAAGAGGGGGAACTATCGAGCTGTCTATCATGTAACATTCCCTCATCAAGTGGGAAAAGTAACTCAAACTTTTACTCCAGTAAGAGTACTGTTACTAAAATTATTACTCAAGTAGGAGTAAATGTATGCTGCTAGAAAAGTGCTCTGAAAAGTACAGTTTTTTAAATTTACTTAATTAATTGTAACTGAGTACTACCCACCTAGTGAAAGCACTCACTAGCTTGTCAGCACAGGACTAGCCCTATTTCACCTGACCCCAGGAAGAATAGCTTTTACTTTTGTAAAGACCAATGGGGATCCAATAAAATGGGGATCCAGTAAAATATAAAATATAAATAAATAAAGACAGCCTTGTAGATGAGATACATATACTGATAGTTGTCTGTTGTCTCCTGCTCCAGCTGTGGGCTGTCCTGTGGAGAGGGGCTTCGTGTTCGATGAGTGCGGCCCACTGTGTCCAGTCACCTGCTTTAACAAAGATGTGCCACTGGGGGTGATAGAGAGCCACTGCTTCAAACCCTGTGTTCCTGGATGCCAGTGTCCTGCTGGTCTGGTCTTGCACAATAACTACTGCATACATCCAGACAAGTGCCCCAAGATTGTCCATGAGAAGAACAACTGACAGGCAATGACTGCAAAGGACATTTTGAGGGCGCAATATTTTAAATCACTATGGCAACACTCCTAACTTTTTATTATTCTGAAACCCATGGATTGGTGGATATTTATATAACAGCAAGTCAAGATTGTATTCTATTTTGGTGACAATGCAGAATGTCTTTGCTAAATTTTTACAACAGTTATTTTTTCTAATGTACATACAGACGCTCCTCGACATATGAACATTCGACTTACGAACATTCAGAGTTACGAACAGGGTCGAAAATTTTTTTTTAAAGTTAAATGTTTGGGCAAAAGCGCTGTACATGTACGGAAGTGAGTTTTTGTATTTAGCGCCTATTCCAACTTCCGAGTACAGTACGTAGTGGGTATTTCCGCTGCTGACGCACAGGCAGAGCGCTGCGCAGCATCCCCCAAGCGTCACGCCCACTCAGTTGAAGTGTTCAGATGTACTACGGTGTTACTACGGTGCGGTGTTACGAACTTTGTTGTTTTATCTTGCATGCGTAATCCAATATGGTTGGTGAAATGCAAAAAGCTTCTAGTGAAGTTTCTAGTGGAAATGTGAAAAAGTGGCAAGCCATCTCATTTGAAAAGAAGGTGGCGATAATAAAGAAATTGATGCTGGTGAGAAGATGGTGAATGTGGCACGCTCATACAACATGAACCAAAGGTAAGCTAAACTTGCATTTTTTAAAAATAGGCTACACACACGCGCGCGCTTTCGCTGGCTGGCTCGCTCTCTCTCTCAGCTGACTGCGTCTGCCTCTGTGTCTCTCTCTTCTTTTTATCTCATCAGTTTTCCATATTTTTAAAAAGCATATTGTTTTGTTACTATTTAGTGTTATTTAAATGCAGTATAAATCCATATAGATTACTTATACAAGCCTTAAACATACATTCTCTTCTAATAACGACTTATGAACATATTCAACTAACGAACGGCCGTTCGTAGATTGAGGAGCGTCTGTATATGGTGCTGTTATTTTCTTGAAGTTAAATTAACAAATAGCAATTTTATCACTACGATAGATCACACATGGATGCAGTTTATCCCAGAAATAATGGACCTAAGGGGATACTACACCATGGACACGCAATGCCAACCACTCTCTTTCTTCTTTAGGGCATTCTGAATGTTCAAGTCTCACCTCTCATCAGATACTGCATAGATTTTAAACTGTCACCTACATGAAGTGAGGGTCAATTCAAAATGTGTTTCACTGTTAAAGACTGTGTTAACTGTGTGTACATTATGTTATTAATCTCAGGTATTTTTTCAGTATTTTATGTAAATTAAAGGCTTTCAACAGGACCAGACTGACTTAGACTACTGTTCTTGGAATTTCCCACAGTATGGCATTAAACTTAAACTTATCTAGCCCCTTAAAGTCAAGCGACTGATGCCACCAGGCTTATTTACTGGTTAGATCTGTGGAGAGATTGTTGCCCCCCTGACCCGGCCTCGGATAAGCGGAAGAAAATGGATGGATGAATCTGTGGAGAGGCAAGAATGCTTACAGGAAGAATACATGTTTTTAAAGATATTTTAGAGCAATTAAAACACCTGTAATTGAATAAAATGTAAGATGAGTTTATGCTGTACCACAACATTCAAGGCAAAGATATGATTAGATCCAGGGCTCTCTTTCCGAGGAGCGGGGGGTGCGAGTGAACAATTTTTCCCGAGGAGCGGGGGCTTGAATTGCGTGAGAAATGCCGTGTGAGCGTGTCAACGCGTCGAATTGTCTCTCTCAATGCGTGAGACTTGAGAGCCCTGCTGTAAATGTTTGTCTAAAGAGCAAACTTAAACTACAAAGCAACTAATGAGAGTTATATAAATGAAGTTATTACCTGATGGTTCTCAGTTTGTTTTATCATCACCGCAGTGTGCCCTTAGCAGCTGAATCTACACTCTACAGTCTGCCCAACAACAGAACAATCTATTTTCTGATTGGCTGATTTTTTTCCAGGGAGCGGGACGGGGAGGAGGGGGAGAGTTTTTTTCGCTCAAAACGCGCGGTCCCTGCATAAACTGAGCCACACAGACCGATTTTCTGGGTACAAAAAAAAATAAAAAAATCAGCGTGAGAAATGCCATGTGTGGCGTGTGAGCGTGTGAACACGTCGAATTGCGGACTTGAGAGCCCTGTTAGATAACTTTTTTTATCTTTTATTTTATTTTTTTATTTTGGGCAAGTAAGCAATTTACATTCTTTTAAAAGTGCAATAACAGAAATAACAATTAAAAAAACAAAGCATTTGCCCAAAAAGGAGTGGGAAGAAGAAAACTTATTTAATCCCACCCCCTCTTCTAATTTAGCATAATGAGCTTTCTTTTGCATTCTTCGGACATTTTACATTAGACTTGAACTATTTACAAAAGGATACCAACAATGGTAAATAAATTAAGGATACCAACAATGGTAAATAAATTAAGGATACCAACAATGGTAAATAAATTAAGGATACCAACAATGGAAACAGATAGCAGATACAAGTAATGTAATGGACAGAAGATACCAACAATGGTCAGGAAACAACAAGCATAAACAGCACTACAGAAGACATTTTCTTCTAATATTCAGACCCACTCTATATACTGTGATCAGACCATATGTTTATATAACAGCTTGAATTTATGGATATTTTGGCATTGCTTGAGATGTGTATCCAGACTGTTACAGAGTTTTACACCAGATGTCGACACACAGAAACGTGCCAAATGAACATTTGGCAATTTGAAATGACCATACCCTCTTAAATTATGAGTTCTCTCTCTCATTTTGAACAAGCTTTGTAGATTACTTTGTAGTAAATTGTTGAATGCTTTAAATAATATTGTCAGTGTATTTTACAAGGTCGGGAATCTTTAGGAACTTGGATTGAATAAAAAGATTATGGGTGTGTTCTAAAAATCCAACTTTATGGATGATTTGCAAAGCTCGTTTTTTGTAATATAATCAGTGGATTAACTGTACATTGGTAAGTGTTCCCCCACACTTCAATATGTGAAATAATGGAGAACAAACAAACAGTATAGTGTACGGAGGGCATTTTGATCAAAGTAATACTTTGCTTTGTTTAATATAGCATTTGGACATTTGGAAATTTTAGTTTTTATATGTCTAATGTGGGCTTTCCATGATAATGTACTGTTTATTATAACTCCCAGGAATTTATTCTCATTTACATTTTCAATTTGTCCCACAATGGGGAAATTTCAGTGTTGCAATGCATAGATCACAAGAGAATAGAAATAGGTGCTCAAATATCAAAATAAATACATATTCAAATTTGAATTTGGAATAAGTCACTATTATGTACAGTAAGTGGCTCTATGATTATGAAAAGTGCAGCAAAGCAATAACATCTCCATGGAGACAAGCAGGAAGTTGACCATTCACCAAAAAGTGACATAGTGCAACTTTAAATTAAGCTCTAAATCAGTGTAAAATGGTTGTATAACTTTCACTAATGACTCAATCCTCTCATCACTGGTGTAACTTGTCACCTGGCGTGTCTTACATTTCACTGATCCACTGTCACTTTTGTAGCCAGGTAATCTTATCCAGCGGTTGCCCTGCATGCTTGCCGTTGTCATAGTGACCTCATATATATTTCATGATTACGCTGTGGTGAAAACATGGAGCAGGTGAGATGTTTGGCTGTATGGTTGGTTTTGTGCTTGTATTCCTCTGCATGTGCTCTGCTCTTCAGGACTGTGTGGTGGGCCTTTACCAGTATATGGGCAGGGCCGTGGGGGAGCCCTTTTCCGCTGAAGATGTGAGCCAGCTGTTTGGTAAAGTCTTCCATGAACCGTCCAATGCAGAGGAGGTGCACGCGGCTATTACAAAGGTAACACTATCTAGGGAATGCTTCAGTGTAATATACTCTTATGGTGATCACAATTTTGCAAAGAAAATAAACCTAATTGGAATTTTTTATGACAACTTTTGCAGTATGCAATATGTAAATTCTCAATTCATTATATAGTGAATATTTTAAAGAAGTTCAGGAGCTAAAATATGAACTGCTAAACCAGTACTAGCATGCATTTCAGGACATGTTTGTAGAGGTCTAAACTATAGGGTTAGCATGGGACATTAAGATTTGTAATTATGACCATTCAGATTTTAATTTGGTTGCAATTTATCTTTGAGCTCTTGTCACATTAGATGCAAAAAAAAAACTAGGCTGTGGTTCAAATGCATAGTATCTAAATGGTTGTTTTGGAGATAATCAGGTATATATCATGTTTACCATCTATTATAAAAATGATTTTAAAAGGCTATAGAAAGAGCATATTAAAACTGCGCTGCGTAATGTTTCTCGAAGTTGTATGTATAGCATTTTGTTTCATTTCAAATGGAGGCTTATCTCCATGGAGATAGATCAATTTAATGGTATACTCCATGTTTTTAAGAGTCTGTCTATACCAATTTGTGAGACTTTTATATTGCAGTATCACATTTCATTGTCATATATTTTAAACTCTCTCACTATCTATATTTGTACTTTATGCTCTCTTCAGATATCCAATGGTAACAGAGGTTGGACTTGTGCTGGTCAGAATGTTTTGGATGTTCTCAGAGAAATGGAGCATCAGAGAGTCAAAAGTGACAATGTAGGCTATTTTAAAATGACTGTAGTTGTGTAGTATTGTGTGTATTTGTACTGATCCTGAGATGCCCTGTCTGCAGCTGTACTGGGAGCGACAGATGGTAAATGCAGTCAACTACCACAACCCTCCACCTGTGACGGGCACACCAGTGATATGTGACCCCTACACTCTGCACCATGAGGGCACACAGAGGGACTGTTTTCAGATTAGTAATAGGAAAAATATATCATCAGCAAATATGGGCTTGAAGAAAAACGACTGGAGCATGAGCAGACTGAGGAAAGCCCATAGACAGAGCTGGGCCAGGTGAGAATGAACCGTATCCTGTCTATGCTCTTGCACAACTGTGGCTTAACCTGCAGACAGAGACACATACAAGTTTTACTCATTTTCAGTACATGGACAGGCCATGCCTCACGTAAAAGTGCAGAACCTCCAGATTTGCTTACTGAGCTGCAGAGGTTGCACTAGCACTGATTAATGATGGCTGCAAGTTCTGGGGTTGAAGTAGTGATAATTCAGATCAGATCAGACCTTTTAGGTTTAAACCAACTGGATTTAAGTATTGAACTGACACCTCAAATGAAATGATCATTCTGCTTTTTTCTGATGGGCTAATTGTGTTGAAAATCAAAACACCAAATTATAACACAAATAAATGGGCCTTCATGCCCAATGCTTTTGTAATCAAGAATAAATCAGCTTTACAATTTTTATCAGTAAAAATTATTTGATTTGAACATCTTCACAACTTCAGCTCGCATCTGGGGACCAAGTAGGTTATGTTGATAAAATTTAAAATCAACTTACATACTGCTTCTAAGCCCAATACATTTGATTACATTGATAATATGTTTTGATTTCATATTTGCAGGCTTGTAGTGGAAGGCTTACACAGTCTGCTCCCCGCTCCTTTACCAGGACAAGCCCTACAGATCAGAGGTCAGGCATGGGGCTGTGTCAGTGTATCAGACATTCTTCTTTTGGCACAAGTCAAGTACGATGTTGTGAGCAGTTTGCTTTACACAGAGATGCTGAAGGAGCATTACTGTAAGCAACTCAAGCTCTATATTTCAAACAGGTGGACCAGATTCTGATGGCTCTCTCGTTTGATTTGACAGCTGCTGATGTGTGGGAGAGTCTGTCACCATGGGAACAGCGGGAGGCAGAGGAGGGGCTGGAAGATGGAGCAGACCAGGGTTTTGAGTCACATGACCTGCTTCACCTGGCACACCTGCCCGGAGCATTCAGTATGTGCAGGTATCAGAGACACAGGGAGCTTGACTTGATTGGTTGAGCGGTCAGATCCACTGACCCACAGGTTGGCAGTGCTATTCCATCTTCCATAGATGAATGCTGTTATTGTGTCCTTGGGTAAGACACTTAAAGGGATATGCCACCCCCAGGTCAAACTTGGGCATCTCCCCACAGTCCAGAGACTAAAATAAGTCGTGGAAAGCGTTTTTCTGGTGACGCAGCCATTGTCCAGGTCTGTCAGCACTGACCGCCGCGGTATCTGCAGCTACTCCGCGTTAGACTGGAGTCTAACGTCGCCAGAGTAAGATTTCGGCCAAAAGGAATTAATTTGCTCGATGCTTTTCCCAATTACTTTCTGTGTAGTGCGCATTCATATCGAGTGCAAATAAATGTGCAAATCAACACGGAGAGCTTGACTTGGTCATTTTGGGTGGGAACTATTTTTCAGCTATTACAATGTATTAACATTAAAGCAAGTGTATATATAGAGAGTGAAGTACAACTAGCCAACACATTTGCATACACTGTCTGCTCTAGGTAAAACAGGCAAGACAGTCACAAACGCTTCGAACAAAACTAACTGGTTTATTTTGATATGACATTGCTCAAATTTTGCATTGTGTTCTGGGCAGCAGATCTGCTTGGACTGCTGCCTCTGTGACCCAGAAATGGATTGTTCAAATTTTAACTTCATAAATATGGCATGCAAAATTAGAATGTGCTTGTATAACGGTGATAAAATAGAAAGAATCTGTATTTGTTACATATGAAAATTGTACACAAAATAGAATGCATGAATATCCCAAATACTTGATTTTCTTCACACTTACTATGTGAAGAAGGGCTTGTGGTGAGAAATTGTTTAAAAGCACTGGTAGCACTGACTACAGTGCAGATACTTTAACTGTTTGTCAAATTAACTTGACTTAATGCTTACAGATTCCAGGATCAGTGCTGGTCTGCTGTTTCCTTTTTGTGCGAGTTAAACACACTTCGTCAACTGGAAAATAATTCACTGGAAGTCTTGGCTCACAGGTACTCCCTTAACCAAGGGATATATATATATATAGTTGACTGGTTATTTAAAATGTGATATTTTCCTCCTGCAGGTTGAGCAGGGACAGTCTGAGGCTTGTGTGTCTGTACATCAGACTGGCCACTGTCCGAGCTCAGAGACAAAAGCAGTCTTACGGTGCTGTTCTGGAAGCTCAGCAGTCATGGGAGTGCTGGTGAGACCGTCTGTGAGCCAATCACAACTGGCTACCTTTTCCTCTCAACCAATCACCTCCCATTCATACTGTGTCTGATGAAAAAATACATTTGGGGAATACTTGCAAAATATTGGTTAACAATAATACTTTTTGATAAAACACAATCATATTTTTTAAACAATGCACTTTTGCTTTAACTGCTGTAGATATGTTTAATTATTTTACACAATAAAATGCTACACAACATTTACTCATTAAAGGTGCACTACATAACATTCTAGTAGAGAATTCGCCATCTACTTGTCTTTACTAAGATCATAGTCATAGGCATAGTTTGCTTTATTGTCGAAAAACCATATGTACATGTACATAGAGTAATTCGAAATTTCATTTCCCCACTAACCAGGCAGGACAGTGATAGAGTGGCTAGGGGAGGGGCCGCTGCGCTTGCACGCGCCGCCGACTGGGAGATGCAGAGTAGAAAAGATGCAATACAATCAATGACAATTATACACAACATGTAATGACAGAAAACAATTGAATACGTAACATACAGTGTTTTTTTGGCAACAAGGAGGGAGGGTGTGGGGCAAGGGAGCAGATCAGAAATCAATGAAATTGATTGAAAACTGAAGTAGAAGCAGACATCCTAAAAATAGACAGGGCAGTATTACTTAATACATGTGTGTGAGCCGAATGGAATGTCTTGTTTTGCTTTGTAGAGTGCTGTGAGATAAAGCCGCAGCAGCTGTCGGCCTTGGACATGTTTGTGCAGAAGATGCAGTCAAAACAAAGAGTCCAGTTCAGCTGGATCACTTTTCCAGTAGAATTGATTACAAGAGGGGAATTTAACATAATTGATACATTTTAGAACCCAGGCAAACAGACAATTTGCCAGAACCCTGGTTTCTGTCAGGTCCCCACTTCCTGCAGGTCTGTGCGACTCGCAATCCTCCCCCTGCACATATGATAATGAAAACGGACTAAGCCGCTGTTCCCCACAGTTCCAAATCCATTTATCCGCGATGTTATCCAGCGCCAGGGGGATACCACAGATGGATGAAACAGTTCATCTGTGTTTTTTCCTTCCCTTCCCTTAGTTCGCAGCTCCCCGTGAAATGACTGTCCGGCGGTTCAGGGCTCTTTTTATCCGCTCGGCTCCAATTAGTGATAGGTCAGAAAACATCCCCCAGGCCAATCCAGGTGTCCTGCCGTCAAAATTCCAATAGTGAATCGCTCCGTGTCCTCCGGTAACAGCGGTGCCAGGCACGCGACGCATCCTTCGTGTATCAGGCAGCACGTTTCCTCCACGTTTCCACGGCTCTCTGGACTGGTGCTCCTCCGTGAAAAAAAGATATACAAATTGCGTAGGGACCAGCTTTATCCAATTCATGATTTAGGATTTGAAAAATCTGTTCCAACAGGAGAAAAAAGACGAGACGAGAGAAATAAAACATCACACAGAGCAAAGATAAGGGAGGAAGAGAAAAGTGTGTCCGCTCCTCATGACAGCTAGGAGTGAAAAAAAGATGTTATTGCTTTGCCTGTAATGTTCCAGAAGATGGCATTTAATATCATTATGGGTGTTTTTTCATACTCAAAAAATTGTAATCATTTGTGAGTGAGCCTCTCCAGAGATCTGATCTGTAGGTTGATATGGTGGCATCATCTGATTGTCCAGAAAAGCTACACCCCGCACCAAGAAAACAATTTGTTAGTTAAAAGTTAGTATTTTTAAGTTAAAATAATACTGCAGAAGGTTTGTCTTTATTCTAAAATGTCAAACTCAATTTTGATACTAAGGAATAAACTTGATATTATGATGATAATAAAAAATATATACCGGTATATTTATATAATAGAATGTCATTTTCAACATTAAATTGTAGTACTTTCTTTGATATTACCCTCTAATACAGCTCAAGATTATTCTAAAGCTATTCAAGAAAGGTTAATTTTTATCCTGTGAACGTGACGGTTTTAGTATTGATTAGGGATGTCAACAATTGACAATCGACTAACGATTAATTGTCGATCAAGACTTTTGTCGAACAAAATGCATTAATTGTAATGAATCGCTAATCGCGGACACGCGAACCGCGTGGTCACGAAATAAGGCAACCACGCACTGCGCTCACTCAACGGCACTCACTCACAACGGCGCTCACTCATGCTCAGCAGCCCCGGTGTACGCACGAGGCCCACGCGTACACCGGGGCTGCTGAGCACGAGATCGAACCGTGGCGCCCGGAATGCGTAGTCTCAGCCCTAGCCACAAACCAGCCGTATGAAACCAGCAGCGGCACGTGGTGGTTTAATCCTGGTTTAGACCAGGTCTAGACCTTGTCCAGGCCCAGTCCAGGTTTAGACCTGGTTTAGACCTGGTCTAGACCTGGTTTAGTTCTGGTCTAGACCTGGTTTAGTCCACGTTTAGTCCTGGTCTAGTCTCTTAGCCAATCAGGACGGAGAACACAATGTTACACTATAAAAAAATGTTACACTATAAAAAAAATGTTTGGGAAAAAAAATAAAATAAAAATCTGCGAACCGCAATAGAGCGAGGGATTACTGTATTTTGTTATTCAGCATCAATACATTTGTCTGCTTTTTACTAAGGAATAATTAATTGAGGAATATACAATATAATAATACTATGATATATTTTTGTATACTATAGCTTATATTCTTAAAGACCCTATTGAAACACTAAAATTCAGGTGAAAAACGCTGCTTATCAGTTAATCGTTAATCGATCGATAAGGTCAATCAACTATCAATTAATGAATTAATCGATAATTTGCATCCCTAGTATTGATACTTGCTCAAATAAGTTTCTAGTTTTAATATTAGTTTTAATATCAGTTAATACCTGATTTTCATTTCTTTTGACAAACCTATACCCTATACTATAGTGCTTTTGGTGCACTTTATGTCTATCTATATCTATCTATATTTTATTTATTTATTTATTTATTTGATTGATTGGGACAGAGCATGTTAATGGGCAAACATGACCCATGAATGTAAACACACCAGATTGTAGCCTAAGGCTAATTTCCATCCATTGTCCCAAAGGGCTGGGGTCACAGGGGGTCAAACAATAAAATACTGCACACTCCACTCATTGCATAATTTCCATTATTGCACACTCCATACATTGCACAGTTCCTATTATTGCACACTCTGTTCATTGCACAGTTTCCATCACTGCACAGTTCAAAAAGTTGCACAGACCAGTCATTGCACAATTCCCATTTTTTGCAGTCAAGCTGGCCACACCTTCAGTACATGCAAATATGTGTCCCTAGAAGATCAGTTAAAATCACAGTGCTTCTATACATGAGGACATGTTTGGTTTGACCATAACCAATTTTTCATTTGAGCTTTAAAAGACCAGTATGTAGGACATTCTCTCAGTTGTAGTGGGAGAATATTCCACAGATTCCCACCTTGGACAGATAATACATTCTGACCAAAGGTGGTCTGTCTGTGGGGTATGACCAGGTCACCCTTGTTGGTGGCTCGCGTGGTCCTTTCTGAATTGTCTTTGCATTTGATGTACTCATTTAACGGTGGTGTGGAGTGTAGAACCTTATAAATTAGACAAGCCCTTTTAAGGATGACCATGTTACTCAAGTCCAAAAGCCTATGCTTTTTCAGAATGTGACAGTGGTGGTAGGAAATGGGTTTTTTAAGTATTTTTAGACCTCTTTTATAGAGGTTTTCAATGGTTTTAAATGTTGTGTGGCAGGCAAGAGACCAAGTGGTTAAACAACAATCTATGTGAGAAATAATCATGGAGTAGAAATACTTTTTAGCAGAATTCATGTTTAAGTTGTTCCTGATGTGATGAAAATTCCGATTATTCAATTTGATTACCTGAGACACTTCTTTAACATGACCAGGCCAGATGTGCACAGCCCAAAGAGAGCAGAGCTAGCGGCCCTCCTGCTCCAGTCTAAGGACCATGAGCACAAAGTGGAGCCCCTCTCAGAAACACCTCAGCAGGTACACTACAGGGATGGGAAGAGTGTTGTGGTCATTAGAACTGTTAAAAGAAATTATATACTATTTTTGTCCACATAGGCTCTGCTGCAGCTGCTAGTGCTGGCTCAGGAGCAGGAGAGAAGGCAGCTGATCAAACTGCTGCAAGCTGTCTCCCATAAGGAAATACAGGAGCCAGCACACGCAGCAGAAACTCTAAAAGAAGGCAAGTGAAGAGGTTAGGAATAAGTTGGAACTAAACACGAAATCTACCTTTTTTGCTACTAAACTGTGTACATGGTGTTATATACCATTATCTACTGTTCCTACTGTTAATTTTTTTGATGATTTTAGTGCAAACTAGGTTTCAACAACATTCTGCAAAAAATGCTTGCTGCCTTCAATGGCCTCTGCAATTTCAAGTATTTGATGACGTCACCAAAGACTACTCTGTTGTCAGCCAGGTGTTTCTGAGTACAGACACCTGGCTGCCGGGACAAAGATACAATCAGTGTTTCTCTTATGTGTAACTGTAAAGTGTGAACCCCCATGTCAGACTGCACTAAACCTAATTCTCTGTGCTCACTGAGAGCAGGACTAAAACGTCTGATCTGCACTGTCAAATGAATCTAAGAATCTTTAGGAAAACTAAAACCTCACATCTGGGTGTGTCAAAGAGATTGAAATAACCTATAGGGCTAAATCTGGCTAGTCTTCCTACAATATATAATAGGGGTCAATCCACAGCTACAGTGTGGGACGATTGTAGGGATCTAAGTAAGCCTGGCTGCCTAATTATATCAGTATTAAAATCTAATTATAATTTTAAAGATTCTGACTTTTTGGGTTATAGTTCACTCTTTACATAGTAATATTTTTAAGCCAAATGTATTTTTACTGCCATCAAATTAGGAATGCATCCCATCCAGGTGGGTAGAATAGCCAAAAATTGTACTTAAGAGTAACTGTCTGGACATAACATTTGTGTCAAAAGACACACTACACAAATGAGAAAACTACATTATATCTGAAGGAGTGAACACAAATGTTCAAATTATTTCATTGTTCAAAATCTCAAGTAAGAGTACTGTTACTTATTATAAAAATATTACTCTACCAGGAGTAAAGGTATGTTGCTAGAATAGTACTCTGAAAAGTACCATCCATCCATCTTTTCCATTTCTGGGTCGCGGGGGCAGCAGTCCACGCAGATCTGCTGCCCAGAACACAATGCACCAGCCCCCATGGATCCTCCCGCGGGTGATGGGTCCACGCGAGACGGCCCACAACCACAAATTGTTACTCAAGTAAACTGAGCACTGTCCACCTCTGTCCATTATACATTATGTTCCTTAATAATCTCTGTAGATGATGGTAACAAAAAGACCAATCCTTTTTGATAAAGCAGAGATATCTGTTTTTGCATTTTAACTATTTCATACAATGCTGACTACTCTGCTTGGAATGGGTTACTTATATCTGGTTATCCCCCTGTGAACAGAGAACAGTGAAGAGGCTGCAGATCTTCAGGCTGTCTGTGTAAGAAGACTGCAGCAGATCTACAGCAGTCTGAAGAGCCAAACCCAGAGTGAGCCCAGGGTCCAGGACTGTGGACTTCAGCTCCTCATGGACCTACTGAGACTGCAGGAGGTCCAGGTGTCAGTGCTGCTGCCCACCCTGCTGGACATGGTCAGGAAATTCATTAACTCCACAGTCAATGGTGACAACTTACTATTGTAGGAATAGCTGCCCTGGGACAGACTGACAGAAGCAAGGCTTTTTTTGTTATTAAATCCAGTTTGTCAGTAAGTGTGCAGACCTAATTTTCTATTTTCAGAATCCAGCTGATTTCCTGTCTCTTCTGGAAGATTTGAGGTGTAGTCTACAGACCCACTGTCTGCCCAACCTGCTCCAGCTGCTGTCCATGGATCAGCCCACTGAACCAGACCAGTCTAACTCACCACAGCCCAGCAGAAACGCAGTGGCATCAGCAGAGGAGCAGAGTACAGACACAGAGCACACCCGTGTGAGTGTGCAGGGGACAGAGGCTCCACCACAGCTTGATGTATGTACAGGTGAGGACTGCAGACTTTGAACTGGTTTATTTATGTGGAAACATGTTTTTAAAAATCCTTTATGGCAGAATGACCACATCTAATGATGCACTATGTAACTTTTCTGGTGAACGGTCCGTTATTCAAGAAGTAGTAGTAATAGTACTTCAGAGTACTTATCTTTCTTTGATTTTTTTTTTTTTTTTGGCCTCAATTACATTATATCTTTGCTAGGTATTTCAACACCTATCAGTGCATACTTGCTATTTGGTACACTGCAGTTGAAGTAAATGAACAAAAATTTATTTGGCTGGCAGATACTCTTTCTTAAAATACTGAATTGGTCCAAAATAATGGTTGAACTGCAATGCAAATCTTATTAATAAGTCAGTCCCATATTATTAATGTTTAAATTTTACTTTAGTACTTTTACCAAACAGCAAAGTAGCACCACAACAAAAAATAGTGTATCTTCAGTAGCTCATATACCACAGTTTGTGATGCTCCATTCATTATACTACAGGCTGTGGGGCTGCCATGGCCAGTCTGCCCTACCTGGAGGTTCTGGGTGCCTCTGATCCAAGTGAAGCAACCAGGGAGGAACCAGGGAACAGTCCAGTGGAGATCCAAGCTTCTCTGATCACACTGGCATGGAGCAAAACACCAAATCCTGATTGTCCTGCAGAGAGAGGAGACTGGAGAGAAGTTGGACAGCAGCCAAATAAGACCAACCTACAGGAGACAACATATGAAGCTAATGCTGGAGAGCAGATACAGTATTGCAACACAGAGCAGGTAATTCTGTAACAGTATAAGCCAGTTAGTTCCACTTTAAAGAGAGAAAAAGAGAGAGAGAAAAAGAAGAAGAAAAAGAGAGAATCCAACTGGCCATCTACCAACTGCTTTGCTTATAATATTACTTAAAATCTTTGCCAAAATGTCTTTGGGGAGAGGGCTATACAGTGGTCCCTCGTTTATCACGGGGGTTAGGTTCCAGAAATAACCTGCAATAAGAGAAATCCGCGAAGTAGGACAACTTTATATTTTACAATTATTATACATTTTTTAAAGCTGTAAACGCCTCACCACACACATTATACGCTTTTCTCAGACTGGAATTAACATTTTCTCACATTTCTCTCTCGTTTAAACACTCAAACTTTCGTAGATTTTCAACAAAAAAATGTATTAATAGTGACGCGTGTATTTCACAGCTGCCGCTCTGCCTTGGAACAGGCGTCTTTTTCCGAGTGTGCTCTTTTTTTTCGAGCGATCGAACATCTATATAAGTCCAGGAGTCAGGCTGGATACGCGAGGGGCACAGAGACATGAGTCACTGGATCCGTAGGAAGCGGCTCTTTTTGGGTCTGCTGAAGCCAGTGCTGAGTCTGTCCACCCAGTCCCACCCAGAGCCTGGTGCGGCCCCAGAGCCTGGTGCGGCCCCAGAGCCTGGTGCGGCTCGGACTGCTTCTCATTCAAACACAGTGTGAGCACAGAGGGACGCATGGAGCAGGGTGCACCGCACTCATCCAGCGGCACTGCCACGTCTTGGGATGCGATGCGCATTAACCTCCCGGAGAAGTGTGCGCGGACACGTGCACCTGCTCATCGTGGTCAAATCCGTGATAGAGCAGCATGACCGGCGCGAGGCCGTGCGTCTCACCTGGGCCCGCGAATACGAGACCGAGGCCAGCAGTGTTTCTTCTCGGGACCGCGTCCACCGGACACTGCTGGCCTCGGTCTCGTACTCACGGCCTCAGGTGAGGCCCCTCTGGCATGTGCCTAAATGCCAGACCGCCCAGTCCGTCACTGATCAGGACGGACGGATATTTTTTGACAATCCTGCTAGCCATTGCTACATATGGAGTTAATGTGATTAACTGAAATTCAGGAGCAGGACCACGCCTCAACCACCTTCTCCTCCTCACCAGCGAATCACAGTTCACCATAACCACACCTCTAATTTCCCGGAGCCATTTATAGCCACTCATCCCTTCATTCCAGTTCGTCTCGGTTATCTCGACCCCTCCCTCCCACCCCTATCTCGTTTGTCTTTCAGCCACAAGACATCTCCTAAAGGGGGGGTCCCGTTCCGCTGGGCCAATCGAAGATTGAGACGGAGCCCCCACCCACTGTCTCAACCCAGCCATCACCACCTATTCACCGAGACATCCACTATCATTCAATAATAAACATCTTCACTGCATTATGTTGATGGCGTGGTCCTAGCTAGTGAATGAACAGTTAAAATGTATCCCTGTAAAGTAACATATTGCATGTAGAGTTTTCTCCATTTGTCATTTGTTTTGTATAGATCACCCCACATGGATCTATAAGTGAAGATGAAAACAGAGTACAGGTTTTGGTGCCAGAGGACCTTCAAACATCATCGACAAACTCCTCCAGCTCTGAGGAACAGGTTTTGCACCATGAGCGACCCAACGATCTGGCAGTTACAGTAGAGAATGAAAATCTAAACTCAAGGAAGACACAAGAAATTATTCAAGTAAGATTTTAAAAGTATTTGTGAAATCTACTACTCAAATGCGAGCAACTTCAAAAAGAGTAACTGTCAGGGCAGTTACTCTATATACATCTGATTTAGAATTTGAAGTTAATGTAATTTGAAAGACAAAACATTATATCTGGTATTTTCTAAACATAGACACAAAAATGTAAAAAACAAAATCATATCTGAAGGAGCGATGTGAGAAAGGTGTTCAAATAATTTAAAATTGTCAACATAAAGCTTTTGTCACTTATAGACTTACTAACAGTGGGAAAAGTAACCAAAACTTTTACTTAAGTAAGAGTACTGTTACTTCAATAAAAAAATTATGTAGAAGTAAAAGTAAGAAAAGTAAGAAAAGTAGAAGGAAAGAAGTAAGAAGTAGAAGTAAAAGTGTACTGCTGGAAAAGTACAATCTCTTTAAAAAGTTAGTGAGTAAATGTGAGTACTACCCACCTCTGACTATTTTACCTCCTTCATCAACCTTTTGCAGGAGAGAAGAGCAGAGAAGTTTTGCTCTGTGGAGAGTGTGTCTGCTGTGGAGAGGGAGCAGACCATGCGCAGTCTGGTGGACATGCAGAGGAGAGTGGAGCAGAGGCAGCAGAGGGACAGAGAGAGGCAGTTGCTCAAGGTATACGACAGCCAGACTGGGCCAAAAGTACTTGTTCACAGCGTATGTACAAAATTACAGGTTAGATATGTTATGTTAAGTAATGAAAACCTGGCCTGACACATTAAAATGGTTTCTGAAAATAGATTTGTTTCAATACCCATGTGTAAGGAGGGTGTGTTCACATTTACAGCCGTCCATCCCCCGGACAATAAACAACACCGCCATGAGATGCGAGGCCGGATCTAGAATGTTCTCCTGCCCACCCAATTGGTCAACTGTATTTGATGTAATTTCAACCTGCCAATCACGTTTTCTTGTTTGCTCCACCAAAATTTCATGTCTGATTCTTCAGTAGGACAATAAGTATAGAGTCTGGTGAATCAGTCACCAGTCGCATATCTGTACAGTAAAAAAAGAAAAAAGACCTTAGCGAAGCAAAGGCCAAGCGCAGTTCCTGTTCATGTTTCAGGCCCGAACAATGGTGCTTCAATCACAGAAGATTTCAAATCATCGCCAGCGCAGTCGTATCGGGGTATTTACTGCATAGATAGTCGCTCTGAGAGTCCACAGTCCCTGCGTGCAACACAAAGGCGATCGGGCACCCACTGGAATGTTGGTCGGGCTCCCTCCGCCTCGCAGCGTGCTCCAAAACCAAGATTTATTGATTATAATCTCAGTTTTATTATCAAATCCGACTCAGATCGTGTTCTACATGCGCGTATTCTCTTTAGCGTCTCATCCACGGCGTATAAATCCACTTAAAACGCGTAATTGGGCGAGAGACGTCACCTCACCATCGCTCCAGCGCAACCCGAGACCGATATTGCAGGTTTTAAAGCAAGAACTGGACATTGTTTGCTAAAAGGGACATATTTACAAAGTGTGATGCGCCCCAGCCTCCGCGCGCGACCTCCTCCCTGAGGCGCGGGGACCAGGGCGCATCGGAGCAGAGAACGCGAAAGGAGAGCAGCGGTGGGGCAGGATTTGTGAGCTCAGACCTCGGTTCTTTCTCTGTCGCTCTGCCAGGGTTTGGAGTGGAGAGGATTGCAGCGGGACTGACCCCGGTAAAATGCACTAGACTGCAGGAAATTGCAGCTAAGAAATCCAAAATTTTCTGGGGGGAAATTTGATCACAACGATCACAACCTCTCCCTCCAATTCTGATACACTGTTTATACTTAATGGGGCCCATGCCACTTTGCACTGGGAAAACTGGACATCAACGTCAAAAACGTTAAGAACCCCTGCATTAGAAGAAAAATGTTCCACATGAAACTCCACACTATGCCCCACCAAAATTTGGAAATGCCTTCCCAATCTGTGCAGTCTCTAGATCCGGGCCTGATGAGATGCCAATACACCAACTTGCCTCTGTGGTCAGTAAGGCAAAAACACCATACATGATTAGAAAGAAAAAACAAATTTAAGCACTGTAAGATAAAGTTCTTCCAGACTCTGAATCATGCCCGTGTACTGTGGAGCCCTAAAGCTAAGGCCACATAAATATTCAAAACATCATGCCTAAATATGACCATATACATAATCTTCTGAGTGAATCATACATAGATTTTTTTTATGTATAACTGAATCCTGGTTACACACAAACTCTGCATTTGCAGGCCTGAATGTACCAAGGTACATTTACAGACGGGACAGATCAGAAGGTAGAGGAGAAGGGGTATTGTTCTACCTTGAAACCTTGGAACACTTGAAATGCAGCAACATAAAACGATCATCCCCTAACAATTTGGAATATATCAGACAAATGTAAATCTCTCCAATCACACTGACTGGAATATACAGGCCTCCATCAACCTCTAGTGTGTTCTATGAGGAACTACAGGCTGCCTTTAAACAATGTCACTGGAAGAAGGAAATCATTTTACTTGGGTATTTTAATGTAAATTGGTTTGACAAACCTAATCACAAAAAATTCAAATCAGTTATATATTGCCACGATCTATCTCAAATAATAGAAGGTCAAACCAGAATAAGCAAGTCAGTTGAAACATGCATCAATTTGTAAAACCTACAACATGGTTACCGGTCTATCAGACAATAACTTAATTCTTTTCTCAAGAAAATTATCCAAAAACAGATATGGTAGACCCTTTAATTAAATCACCTGAACAGTTAAAAATACCCAAAAAGTGATATAAATGATCTGGAAACCACCTTGAATGAAATAAACTGGTCTGATCATAAATGAAGCTTGGACAGACATTAAAAAACTGACCAGAACCTCACTTCAAATAGCATCATTAGAAAGATAAAATTGATTAATGAAGTAACCAACGATCCAACAAAAATAGCGTGAGCCTTCAATACATCGAACATTGGAGGCAGCTAACCTGTATTTTAATGCACTGACCGTTTCTCTTGACATACTGCATGACAAGCTGGGCCTCAGCATGCAAGACCACTCTGAAACCAATTGAAACATTATATACTGTATATAAAGAAGCCCTTAAAACTTTAGACAAAAAAAAACAAACACCCCCTATCACTGTATTATTTTTAACAAACACCACATATTAGGCTGGGAAAACATGATTAAACTTGCAGACTCCATTCTTGTGTACAAACTTATAAATGGTCTGACCCCTATTCCACTACAAGAATTTGTTTAAAAAAAAATCTAAACAGATCAATAAGAGTAAGCTCCAGAAGTGACTGTATAACACCATCAAGAAAAAGTGCCTTTGGACAAGCTCTATTTTCTTACCGCACATCTTAAACCTGGAACACCATCCCAGTGACTATAAGTGAGCTGCCTACACTTAGCTCCTTCTCTGCTGAAGAAGAGATCATCATTGTATCAATTGCCCAGACTCAATAAGGACTATAGGCCTGTAGCCCTAACAAGAGTTGTGATGAAATGTTTTGAAAAGATAATGGTTCTCCTTATCTTGACCCATTGCAATTTGCTTACAGACAGGGCCTTAGCACATCAGCTTCATCAGGTCTGTCGTACCTGATCTGTAAACATTTGGAATCTCCTGGGACTTATGTAAGGGTCTTATTTGCAGATTTTAGTTCTGCATTTGATACTCTACGCTACAATGTTCTTGTTCAAAAACGATTTAACTTGAATGTAACTGTACTTGTGAAATGGTTTTACTCTCTTTTAACAAATACAGTAGATCACAACAAGTGAGAGTTAACAGTAGTTTATACAAAGACAACATTTGTAGTACAGGTGTGCCACAAGGGGCAGCAAGTTTACCCATTTTGTTCACCCTGTATACAAATAAATGTTGGAACAGGCAGCCAGGCAACAAAATCTTCAAAACATTTTCAGATGACACGATGATTGTGAGTCTTCTTAACAATGGCAACTGTATCTCCAACTACCATCAAGGGATAAGCTCTTTTCTGTCTTGGTGCAGTGAGCATCACTTAACTCTTAATGTGAACAAAACTAAGGAGATAGTGTTTGATCTTCGTGCTCTGCAAAATCATGATCCTTTTGTCATTGACGGTAAACAAATAGAGTTATTTGTATCATTTAAATATTTGGGTGTGTGCATTGACAATTTCTTTAAATGGAATGTACATGTTGATTTTCTTTGTTGCAAGCTGTCCCAGAGGCTTGACTTTTTAAGGAGACTGAGGGTGTTTGGTGTGAGCACAAAAATCATGACCTGTTTTTATAATGCTGTTTTGGAGAGTCTGATATGCTACAGTATGGTCGCCTGGTTTGGCTCTTTAACTGTCTAATGTAAAACTAAACTTGAAAAACTGGTAAATAAGGCCATGAAGGTGATCGGCAGGAAAGAGTTTCCTTCTCTCCAGGTCATTTTTCAAAACTCTGTGCTCACTCAGGCCAGATGGACTTTGGGGAACCCCTCTCACCTGTTGTAAATTGCAAATTTCCCTTTGGGACAATAAAGTTTATCATATCTTATCTTCACTGTTGAAATAGGGGTCAATTAAAACTTGTGCCGTAAGTCACTAATACAAACATTCACTTCACTAGCAAGGACCATGCCACAAAAATGGTATACAATAAAGACGAGATCGGAGATAGATGGTTTTGTTGGGTTAGGCATGTATAAATAGGGCTTCTGGGTAATTGAAGGTGTAGTTCATTGGAGAGGACCAGGGGGAGGTTGAGGCGTGGTCCCGCCCGCTCGTATTAACTCCACATGTCATCATCTCTGTCAGGTTCAGGAGCACCTCTCCATCATCCAGAGCAGGAAGGCTGAGGAGGATCAGCTCAGTCTCAAGGACAGACTCAAACTCCTCACGCACGACCTCCCACAGGTAACCACTATTACAACAGGGGAGATCGTCTAGGGCACTTCGGCAGGTATGGGCCAGTGATGATGAAGGAAGAGTATGATGGATTAGGATGGAATAGCTCTTGACACTTGCACACTGGTGAAGAGGACATGGAGAGGCTGATGGTGCTACTGCCACAGTGGACATCCGAGGAGGATGTTGTCTAAATAGGTTTGGTTCATGTGGCATCACAACATACAAGAATCCCTGTAGTTAAAATTTAGCCTGAGGATGGATCCAGAATACTGTGGTAGAATATGGTGGCGTGGTAGCTGAATGTCTAGCATTCATGCCTCACAGCAAGAAGGTTCTAGGTTTGAGTTTCTGCATAAAATGGGCATAAAATGTGTCCTGATCTTCATCTAAGTCATAATAATAGAAAATCACATTCTGCTTTAACTAATATTGCACATCAATTATATGTTTCAGTTTTTCATTGAATACAACATGTAAAAACTCACAGTGCAGGGTGGAAAAAGTATGTGAACCCCAAAGCTAATGGCTTCTCCAAGAGCTAACTGGAGCCAGGTGTCAGCCAAACTGGGGTCCAATGAATGTGATGAGTTTGCAGGTATTGGTTAAAGCTGCCCTGCCCTATAAAAACTCAAAACACCGGTTTTGAGATAGCCGTTCTCAAGAAGGATTGCCTGATGTGAATAATGCCCTGCACAAAAGAGCTCTCAGAAGACCTGTGATCAAGAATTGTTGAGTTACGTAAAGCTGGGAAGGGATATAAAAATATAGCTGAAAGCCTGTGTCTACAGTAAGACATATTGTCTACAAATGGAGAAAGTTCAACACTTGTTGCTACTCTCCCTAGGCATGATCGATGACAACAAGACCACAGTGCAGAATGCTCAATGAGGTGAGAAGGAATCGTAGAATGTCATCTAAAGACTTGCAAAAATCTCAGGCACATGCAAACAGTTTTGTTGATATATCTACAATACGCAAAACCTTAAAGAAGAATGGAATTCATGGGAGGACACCACGGAGGAAACCACTGCTGTCAAAGAAAAACACTACTGCACACCTGAAGTTTGCAAAAGATCAACTGGATGTTCCACAGCAGTACTGGCAAAACATTCTGTGGACAGATGAAATAAAAATTAAGTTGTTCGGAAGGAACACACAATGCTGTGTGGAGAAAAAAAGGTACATCACACCAACATCAAAACCTCATCCCAACTGTGAAATATGGTGATGGGAGCATCATGGTTTGGGGCTGCTTTGCTGCCTTAGGGCCTGGACGGATTGCTGTCATTGATGGAAAAATGTATTCCAAATTGTACCAAGACATTTTGCATGAAAACTTAAGACCATCTGTCCGCCAACTGAAGCTCAAACAAGGATGGGTGTTGCAACATGACAATGACCCTAAGCATAAAAGCAAATCAACAAAAGAATGGCTCAAACTGAAGAAAAAACACATTCAGAGTCCTGACCTCAACCCGAGTGAGATGCTGTGGCATGACCTCAAGAGACCAATTCACACCAGACAACTCAAAAATATTGCTGAATTGAAACAGTTTAGTGAAGAGGAATGGTCTAAAATTCCTCCTGACTGTTGTGCAGGTCTGATCTGCAGTTACAGGAAATGTTTGGTTGAGGTTATTGTTGCAAAAGGATGGTCACCCAGTTATTAAATCCTAAGGTTCACACACTTTTTCCATTCTGCACTGTGAGTTTTTACATGTATTCAATGAAAAACTAAAAACACATAATTTGTGTGCAGTATTAGTTAAAGCAGAATGTGTTTGTCTATTGTTGTGACTTAGTTGAAGATCAGGACACATTTTATGCAGAAATCCAAGTAATCCCAAAAGGGTTCACATACTTTTTCTTGCAACTGTATGTTTGGATATTTCTTCCAAAAACAGTGAATCTCCCATACACATTTAGAATGTATTCTCAAGAAAGAGAGAGTGCTATGATTGACAGGAGGTAGGAACAAGGAAGGAAGTATGATTTTCAAGATATATTTCTAATAATTGGGTTGGTTTTGTAGGAGGACATCCAGCAGCAGAAGGCAGTGGTGAAGGAGAGACTGGAGCAGCTGAGAAGAGAGCGCTCTTACATCCTGCAGTCCAAGAGAGACAAGTCAGTCCCTCCATGTGAGATCAGCCCCACATAGAGCAATGATATATCATTGGCTTCTCTTCTGCAGGAACACAGCCGGGTTTAAGGAGCTCCTGGGCCCTGTGGGACTGCACCACACCAAAATCAAGGAGGATGCTGACTGAGATATTGTCCACTGCTTTTCATTTCCAGTTTATTTATTGATTATTTGTTAGGGACAAATACAATAAACATACATGTAATCCAAGCATAAATGGGTGTTACCCAGTTACATTTACTTGAGTAACATTTTAAATAAATTATATTTTTTCTAACAGCATACTTTTACTCCTACTTAAACATTATTTTAGTTATTATTTTAATGTTAACAATGATTTGAACATTTGTATTTCCTGCACCGCTCCTTCAGATATTTAGTTTTGGGGGTTTTTTTGTGTCATTTTTGTGTCTACATTTTGTGCATCATTTAATATTTTGTCATTCAAATTTCATTAGCTTTATCACAAATTATCAGATGTTACATTAGACAGTTACTCCTTTTATGTTACTTTTACTTGATTAACTTCTTGCACTGCCACTAGGAACTTCACACACACATTCATACACCAGTTTATGCAGACACTGGGGGCGAGGGGGCCCCAGGACACAACGACACAAAGTTGGGAGCACCGTCAAACTTTGGGCCTGTGGATTTGGCCGTGCTATCATTATGTCAAACCTGATGTTTAGATCAGATTTGAACACTACTAACTGTGCTACTTCCGCCCTCTGTCCCAGCCCACAGAATACTGTATACTGTGGATATGAAGGTCATACCTGGTAGAGACCTGCTGCTACTCGCCTTCACACACATGCAACCAGAAATAGAGGAGCCACTGTCACAATTGTCACATGTTTGTACTATTCTAAAATATAGGATTAGCAGTTTTTATGCAGGATATTAAGTTGTTAATGGAGGAAATTATGGTACTTCAAAAAATGTAGCCTTTGTGATTTGCTAATTACCTCCATTGAAGTTGTGATTTTGATTCAGTTGCGATTAATCTTGCAGCCCTAATTAATGAATGCGAAAATTGTAAGTATACCTGGCAAAGCTGTGTATGTTTTGCTGCCCTCTTCTTCAGTCTACAGATTTGTAATTTAAATTTTGAGATTGATATATTATTTTATCAGTATTCAAAGTTCTTCTGTGCATTTTCGACAATACATTTCTCCCCAAATGCATTTATTGAGAATAAATGAATATTTGGTATATTTTTTTTAATTCGTGCCCTTTATTAGACTGGATAGCCCCTGAGCGTGTAATGGGGCAGCTGGTATTACCTTAGTACAGACATTTCATATCATAGATATTAAATAGATAGAAGGAAGAGTAACAGGCACATGGTTTCTTATACATTTTAATAATCTGGACAAACATAAGCATTAACATTAATTTATTACTGCTCCCCTTATTTGTGTACCCGTTAAACCCCAATGGACTAAATTACATACACCATGAGTCCTGAAGGTGCAGGTCGACCCTCCATATAGCGCTTTTTTACTTAAGTTTGATTTGGGTTTCTGCTTGTTGCTTACATAACACACAGGACACTGCTGTTGAGGCCCCCTGCACCTAAGAAGGATGTATTTACAAGTTAACAGAAATGTAATGAGCAGGCCCAATGACATTTGGCAAAAGACTGAACAAATGTGTGTAGTGTTTGTACAGAGGGGCTGTAAGAGTCCAGAGGAGAAGGAGAGGGGGGTGGGAGAGTCTAAAGTGAAGCAAATGAGAATCCACTTCTTTTATATGACTGTATAGTTATGTACAAGCTCACTGCAGTCCAACACAAAGCAGAAACACTAATGCTAAACATTCAACTGTGGCTCCTGTATCACACATACAAGGTACACCAGTCCTCAGCAATCATGAGGAGTATACAACAGAAAGGGTCAAGTTCTGTAGCCCCACATTCACACTATGAAGATCAAAGCTGGGTTTAAACTTAAATAGACACCTCACCATAGGTGCTCTTTGGAGGTGTGTGGAGTAGACTGAACTAAACCTGTACAACCCATTCTCCAAATATTTCACCCTTAGGCAGCCTATGAAACATGCCCCTGTGTGCTATGGGGACAGCTTTACTCAAACAAAGGCAGCGCACATTGATATTAGGAACATGTTGAACTGAACTTCATTATCACCACTACTTCCAATACTTCAACGTGTATGTGCAAGATCAGTGCAGAAAGCAGCATGTGCTGGTAAACTACAGCTTTACACCTTAGCCACTGGTATGTTATTGTAATCTTGTGTGCCCTATATCAGTGTTTCCCAACCAGGGGTACAAGTACCCCTAGGGGTACGTGAGCACACTGCAGGGGGTACTCAGCAGTGTCGCTGCCAGGCGCAGGGGGAGATTTTTGAATTTTTAAATTCTAAATTTGAGTAAATTTGAGTTAAAGAAAAGAGAGAAAATGCCTGAGAATGAAAATGTCAAATTAAGATGAAATAAAATGATTTTCATTTAATAATCAGTTGTGTCACGTTCTACTTTTGGAGAATTATCAACACGTATGAGTGAGGGGGTACTCGAGGTATGACAAAAAGTCTCAGGGGGTACACAAGACAAAAAAGGTTGGGAAACACTGCCCTATATGAAGGGTAAAGCCTTTGAGGAAAACGGATCTGACCAAGTCGAGATCAGCCAGTGCAGCTCAGATAATGGACCATCTTCATATTGTGTTTTTTTGAGCAGTACTGTCCATAAACAAAAGAATCATTGTTCCAGCATTTTACATGTGATGGGCACCATGAGGAGATGTGAGGTGATTATTGATTCAGAGTGTTCCCTCTTCAGAGGGAATGGGGCATGGCTGCATGTCAGGTCTGTCAGCTCAGAGTTTGTGTATATGCTAACATCTGTGTGTGTTTCTATGAGAGGAGTCTCTACTGGTGTGCACACTGCACACCAGGCCCATGGTGGCCACCTTCCTCATCTGAACTATCATTATAAGCCTCCCTCCTGGCTCCGCCACCAGCACTACTCTTGTCAAACTCTGTCAGGTCTACTTCCTCTGCATCAGGAGCAATGACCGGCGTCTCAGAGCGAGCGGGCAGCAAGCACTCCAGCTCCTGGAAACAGTCAGCACAACATCAAACTAAAGGCCGAGTCAGACATTCAAATGTACACAGGACTGATTTAAACTCACATTGAGCTTTTCAGGACTAATCCAGTTGTTCTCAGGAAATTGGACATCAAACTTGATGTAGAGGTCTCCCTTCTCAAATGGGTTTCTGTACTGTGGCATTCCCTCTCCTTTCACCACTCGTATAGAACCTGTGCACAAATAGGATGTGAAACTTTTCTTGTTCTATATTAGGCAGATGCTTCATGACCAAATCCCAGCTTAAGTATCACATTTACCTGGCTCAATCACTTTTCCAGTTGGATATTTGATAAGCAGCTGTCGTCCATCTAAATGTGTGATGGTCATCTGGAACCCACAAAGAGCCTCCACCAGACCAATGCGGTGCACCATGTGCAGGTCACTTCCACCACGCTTAAAATCCTGGTTAGCAACAGAAGATCTAGATTCACTTGGGTTTGGGTTATCAAACATCATTTCAACATTTAACATTATGTCACATAAGGATGAGCCACACTGAAATCCTTTTAGTGTCCATATATTTTTAAGCGTTCCATCTTATGTCTAACAAATTTATATGCTGCCTGACCTAAGAAACGAAATACACTCTAATGTTCAATTATATCATACATTCCTAAACAACATAATTAGAGTCAATCAATAGGTTTAATGTTGCCACCATTTCAACAGTACTGTTACTGCTTATTATTAAGTGTTTTATGCTCGCACCTTATCGCCGAGACAAGTTCCTAGTTTTGTGAATTCTGTTCACTTGACAATGGCAATAAAAGTCTTTCTGATTCTGATTTCTGAAATAAATCTGCTCCAATATTATCCTCCATAATCACAAACTGTGCACCCATTGTCTTGATGACAGAAGAAGCATTTCAAGGGGTAGGTTGAAATGCGCAATTTGGTGACTTTCTTTTGGTCCATACAGTGTGCTTGACTAGTGAGTCAAACTAGAGTCTACAGTAATGACACACGGTCAGTAGCCGGTGTTACCTCATGCTCCTTCTCCTGCAGTACCAGGACAATATCTCCTGGTTCTACCCCTGGAGCTTGGTCTGCCTCTCCAGTGAATGTGATCTTCTGGCCGTGCTTCATGCCTTTGTCCACATGCACCTCCAGGAGCTTGGTCTCCTTACTGACCTTGTGGCCTTCGCACTTCTTACAGCGGTCCTTCTCATTGATGACCTCACCTACGCAAAGAACTCTGGGGTTCACTCACAGCTCTCAGCGATTTGGTAAACTGACTGAGAACACTAACGTTACCTTCTCCGTTGCAGTCTGTGCACACGGACTGCATCTGTTGGACCATCCCAGGAGCCAGCTGTCTGATCATCACCCTCATCCCTCGTCCTCTGCATGCGGTACACTTCTGAACAGCGCCAGCCTTACCCCCTTGACTGAAAGTGGACATATAGACAATTAAGACATCTTCATATCAAAGAGAATAAACAAGGACTCTGAAAACTCACCCATTGCATGCACTACACAGCACATTCTTACTGAGCTGTAGTTTTGTGGTTTTCCCATTGTAGAGGTCCTCCAGGGAAACTCTGCAACGCAATGCCATTTAGTAACAGCATTAACAGTAACAACATTAAAGGAGCATTGCAGAACTTTTCTAATGGCAGGTCCGCCACCTGCTCATCTCTATGGAAAAGTTATTGCTTTGCCCGGAGTCTTCTACACTATGGTATTAAACTTTTCTATCTCCATGGAGACAATAAGGTGACACTGCCATCCCAAGTTACAGATCAGATCTGTGTAGAGGTGACCCCGCTCACACTATGAATGCATGTTTTTTATAAGCATCACACATGTATTTAAATTCCATGATTCTCTCTCGCTTTCTATATTGCATGACAAGCTGGTCGCAGGCATGCAAAACAGCCTTAAAGCCCCTTGAGTCAATTTACAAAAACGCTCTAAAGATTCACGACAAAAAGTCTAGACAGTATCACCGCTGTCATATTCTTTCTAAATATAATTTTTAAAATTTTGATAACCAAATAATGTACGCAAACATCTGCCTAATTTTTAAAATTATTCATGGTATTGCTGCCCCTCCTATGAGAAGGTTTGTTACGCTGACCTCTGAAAAAACAACTCGAGTCACTAGGGCGACCTCTAGAGGAGAGTGCAGCGCTCCAAAATGTAGGACTTCTTTTGGTAAAACTGCTTTCTCTTTTATTGCCATGAGTCAGTGGAATCGTTTGCCAAATGAGATTATAACATGTACAAGTTTTCAAACGTTTGCACATCAAACAAAGAAATGGCTAATATCAAAGCAAATTTGCACTCATTAGTGATGAATGTGTGTGTGTGAGGTTAGGACTGTTGAGTGTGTGTATGGATGTATAATGATGGAATTTTTTTTTTATGTTTTAGAAATGGCATAGTGATGGTTGTAATTTTATCTGATATGTATGCACATATGTGATTATTCTTATGCACTGGTCATTTATAATCTCTGTCATAGTATATTTCATTAACATCAACCTGTCCCGGGACTACAGGTGGAAATGAGCATTTTTGCTATAACCTGGCACCATGCATCTTTCTTTTGTTTATTTCAAAGGTCAATGAAATGTTGTGCACTGTCCCTGTGCAAATAAATAAACCATACCATACCATAACCTTTCCTGAATAGCTTTAGAATGATCTTGACCTGTATCAAAACAGACCACATATACTATGGAACCTAAATGGACAAATAAGGGATTAGCAGTGAAATTGAATTTGACCAAAGCATGCTATCAAACCTACTTCAGGGGGTGCACCATATCCTCGCCTCTCCTTCGCCCACCGTTACGCCTCCGTCCTCCGTCCATGAACCCAAACAGCCCTCCCCCAAAGATGTGGGAGAAGATGTCATCCATGCCAGGTCCGGGACCTCCGCCCTCCCGCAGACCCTGCTCTCCATAGCGGTCATAGAGCTCCTTCTTCTCGGGGTTGGACAGTACTTCATAGGCAAAGCTTATCTCTTTAAACTGGAAATCCAAACACAAGTTCACATAAACAGTTCATATAATTTACAATGTACATCTTATTAATGCCTTTTTATTCAATCTTACCTTGTCCCCAGCATCAGGGTTCTTGTCCGGATGATACTCTTTGGCTAATTTTCGGTAAGCCTAAACAAATACAATGTTTGAGTTCTGTGGCAGATCCAGTTGAAACTATTTCCATCTCTGCTCCCCCCTGAAAGACTTGGCTGTCAGAAACACCAGCCACTCAGAGGACTCACTGCTGTTGTCATCCCCAGTGAAGCCACTCTGTATGTGGGCCTCTTAACCACTCATTTATTACACAGATATTGAACTAACAAAGTCATCATTTCATTATGTGACAGCATAATCATTGCTTAGTGCTAAGCATTGGTGCATTCTTCTCTAGCCTGTGTAGCAAAGACAGGGAATAAAGGATGACGTTCATTGTTCAATATTAAATGCTGTGTCAGAGGAGAGCCACCTGTGTGGTTTATTACGCACTCATGTCTTTACCATTAGCCCATTTCATAACAATAACAAGGTTAGTACAGTTACTTTTACATTGTTTAACCAGAGCAATGCTTCTACAGTCCAAAAACGCCTTTAACGTGTAGTTTTTCAAATGACTAATCCAAATAAAGTGTAGACTTGTCTCACTGGAGGTTAGACTTGTTTTTCCATTAATGTTATGTAGCCTGTTTGCTAGCTCCTACTCCTGATATTGTGTGTTCTATGGTTACAAACTGAAGATGTTATCAGGTCTTCTACTCGTACTCTATAAAAACAGCTGTACACGGTATGTGGACAATAACCACAGACTGTCAGTGTCCCAGTCCCGCGGGTTAGCGACATTCAGCCCCGGTGGAAACGATCTTGGCACGACTAACGCACTGCCAACTGCTTTTAGCATTAGAGCTAAAGCTACACGAACTAGCTCATGTTGTCAACTCTAGAATATACCAAGCTGCTGTCCGCGAAAGACCTCTTTTCACATTTTCTTTTATCCTCCCACTACCAAATATCTATCTGCTTTTGAGCACATACCTTTTTCAGCTCATTTTCCGAAACCGAGGGTGAAACTCCAAGGATATCGTAGAGCCTGGTATCCGCGACATTCGCCATGATGCTAACAGGCTAAAGGCTAACAGTGAACGAGCCTCTGCGGAGTCAACCCAGAGTCAGCTGAGCGCAGCCGCGGACAGACACCCACAGCCCCGTATGTCTAAATACAGCGCCCCCCCGAGAGACACCCCGAGAGACACCCCAAGAGACACCCCAAGAGACACCCCAAGAGACACCCCAAGAGACACCCCAAGAGACACCCCAAGAGACACCCCAAGAGACACTCAAAGCCCCCTAGGAGCACCCAGCCACTACCAGAGCGGGATAGTGCCCGGTTGTACGGTCTTTCTGGAGCTTTCTCACAAGTCATGAACAATAGTAGTCAATATTGCTATGGCCACAAATACATAAATAATAGTGCATTTTAATTAATGTATTGTATGCTCGCTCAACTAATTTAATTGTGGCGTTTCTGACTTTTTCTGTGACTTTGCCTTATAATGTACCAGTGCAAGTTGTAGGGTCAGCCTCCTGAAGACGGACACATATAATTACATATTTGACCAAAAAAAAGGAAGTAATAACTGTATTTAAATTTTTTTTTTAATCTATTTGTATTTATTAATGTATTTACCCCCACCCCCCGACAATCTTCAGTGATGCGTCTCTCAGGCCCCGGAGCTTGCCCTGCGCCCCTCCCGTCTCTAGAGCCGCCCCTGCCCACAGAGCGCAGCTATGGGCCTGCCGCCGGTGACCTAGCGCTTACAGCCAAAGTCGGCGAGATTCCCCTTCGCATCTCCCCTGACCTGCTCCACAGAAATGACAGACATAAGGTAAGCCCCCGTGAGCGTCTTGTTGGGCTGTTTACACCAATATTGCCTGGGTAAAAGCTTGTTGTCATTCAGCCTAAAGGATGAGCAGGGAGAGTACCGCTAGGTCTGAGTAAGGACATCGCTGTTTCCAATGAGGCTGCTATTAGCACGTTACTTTGCGCCGTAGCCCAGTGTTGCGTAATTCTTTCTACACAGCGCATAGCTATTTTAACACATAAACAAAATCAATATCGGACCCAAATCTCACATGGAGGGTATTGGGTCGCGTATGAGCCATGACACCGAAATTGGAGGAGGTTTACAGTGATGAATAAACCACGGCGCACGTAACAGATATAAACGCTTTAAACCATGGACAGTGACGCTTGTGCACTATTAAAATCATGTTATTGCTTATACATTAGCACAGTTAGCCTCTGATACTCCAAATATAGGCCTACTAGAAAGGCCTGTGTTAAAGGGGATAGTTCAGGAAGCAAGTGAGATATTTTACTAAGCAAAAAAAAAACCAAAAAAACAAATCCGAGATTTGGGTGCATTGGTCAAATGGTTCCTATTTTGGCTATACCACAAGTCCTGTGTTTTCTAAGTCTGTGCTTCAAAACCTCATTTAAATTGCTTATCTTTTTTAGGATTTGATATGGCTTATTTTATTTGAAGTCCCCAAGTTTGGTCCCTATGATAAGAATCTAGCCTACAATAGCCTATATTAATCACAATTACTGACATGCATTGTCTAATATCTTATTATTGCTCTATTATCAGTTTTATGAAATCAAACTTCCTCAAGTAAAATAATGTGACATAAACAGATACTTTACAATTAATTTAGAGGAATACGGAATCAAAATTATTTATTTTGCTTCTAAAATAGTTCCTACTATTATAGTGTGGCCTGAATAATCACAATTATCAATTAAGCAAATAATCTTGACATTCCTAACATACTTTGATCAAAAAACACCAACACAGAGACTGTATCGTGTTGTAGCCCAAATCACCAAACTATAGCTGATCCATGGTTAAACAAGGACACCGCTAAGTAATACAAAATAGGGACAATATTGTGTCATAAACCATTTTACACTATTTTTTTACACTATCTGATCTATGTTATAATGTTGTTTCCTCATCAAAAACACCAGGAGCTGTGTTTTGTTTCATTCACACATGATTAACACACAAATCCTGCATTTTTAGGTGATTTCTTCTCTCAAACAGAAAACACTGAAAATGCTCTGTTCCACCTTGTGATGTACACCTTGTGATGTGATAATACACAGTAGTAACCTGTGTATTATTTCCTTGTATTGGATGTACCATAACAGAGTAGCAATGTTTATACATGACACTAAGCTCAATTTAATATAAAACACAATACTATGCCGTATATATAGCAGGGGGTCCCTGGCCCAGTTCGCCATCTGTTTGGGGGTCCCTGGCCTGAAAAACGTTGAAGACCCCTGCCTTTGAACAAGAAGGTGGCAGAAAAGCTACTTGTTGCACGTTTAAATAAGCTGCTCTATATAAGTCTATATAAGTAGGCCTATGTAACTAAAAAAGTAGAAGTTTGCATAGGACTGCTATTACCTGTCCCATAGTTTTAGAACCACTGTGCTGAGGCAATGATCTCGTCCTATTCCATCTATGCTTTTACTATATCTTGATTTTAAAACAATATTTTATTTATTATGCATAGGCCTATATTTTGGATCTTTTCTCAGTATTGCAATTAAAAGCAGTAACTGTCTGCCTCTTTATACCCTGACAAACAAAAAAATTATTGATTACTTTATACACTATTTTGTACTTCTACTTGAGTAATATTAATTTGCAAAAACGTTACTCTTACTTGAGTATAATTTTTGGCTACTCTACCCACCTCTGTTATTAGTCATGTAAAGGCAGTTGTACATGAATCCAAATATTCAGTTCTCTTTCGACCACTGGTATCTTGCAGCTAAGTGTGTGTGAGGTAGACAGCAGCAGCAGCCATGTTCTGGAAGTTCGACCTGCACACGGCCTCTCACCTGGAGGCTCTACTGGACCAGGACGATGTGAGCCTGAGCCAGCTGCTGGAGGAGGACGATGTTCTGCAGGAGTGCAAGGCCCAGAACAGGAGGTGCACACTACTACTACTACTACTACTACTACTACTACTACTACTACTACTACTACTACTACTACCACTACTACTACTACTACTGTGTTGGGGGAATTGATTATGTACCAAAAATACTTCTTCAGAATACCAATTTTCAGTAAGTGTATCATAATACAGTTACTCAAAATTAGTATTCTTCATTTGGCAATATTCAGATTGCAGTTACTTTCCTAAAAATCAAAAGTTTACGCAATTTTTTGCAAGAGATAACATTTCTGTCTTTTGGGTATATTGTGTAGCAAAAATCTGCCTGAAAGCCAATAGGGCTAGCCAGGTCAGGCCCAGAGGTGTGAAAACACCCATTATGGCCCTGAATGGCTATGCTAACAAGATCCCACACCCCACTGCATATTTAATAGGCCTTCCTAACTAACAGAAACTGTGAACAAATAGGTGTGATAGTCACATAGTAATTTTATTGTAGTTAGCTCCTCCCTTCAGGCAGATATAAGGCAGTGTCCACCAGCATCTGACCAGAACTGAATAAGCAGCTTGGATGAGCTACGAAACATATTCGACCAAATAAACTTTTGTCCAGTTGTCAAATTTAATTTGTCCTTTTGCCAATAGTAGATAATGCTGTTCCACTTTAACTTCCCTGCGCAATTTCTACATATACAATGATTGCAATAATACAATAATTGTAATAATGCATAATCATCGTAAAATAATAAATAATAAAATGCACTAAGGCATCAAATCTATTTTTGAGCTTCTACTAATGGTACTTTATAACATTTCCTCTCCTAGCACTGCTCGGAATTATGTCTTATTTCCCAGTGAGGTAACAGCACAGCCCAGACTAGATCAATTCAACTCACTGCACATGCAGTATCCTCAGAAATCTTTACTGGGAGGGATTTGTTTGTCTGTCTTTTTGCTTTTTAAATAAGTAAATAACAATAACAAATATCAAAGACTGAAATAAATCAAAAGATCAGTATTAGAACCAGTCTGTACCAGGATTACTCTTGCATTGTTATTCCATTGTTTTTGTTCTGCTCTGCACCTGGTGCAATCGTGATATAAAACCTCCAAGTTTTGGATCCGGCATATCAGATTTAAAATAGGGATTTCAGTTATTACGCTATTCAATTATAAAGATTCTGTAAAAAAAAAATGCATTTAATAAACATTTAATATACTTAAAATCTGGACAAAAGCCACTTTTCTTCAAATCATTACCATACTTTCTCTACAGTTAAATTTTGACTGTAATGAAGTAATCAGTTAAAATAATTGTGATTTAAATTATGAGCTAAATAATCATTACATTTTTCATCATAGCCCAGTTAGACCTAGTGTTGATAGATATTTTTGTCAATGTGTGTCTCATCTGACCATCATCCTATAGGATTGTGATACACTGTATATATAATCTAGAACAGACTTTTCTTTATATTACCATTCACTATGACCCTATTGAAAAGCAACAGTAAGTACAAAATGACTGAGAATAGTATGTAAAAGTATATAGTCGAATATTGTATAACTGTTACATCTTTGAACTGAACCAAAATGTGTCTGTCTTGTATTTGCAGACTTCTCCTGTTCCTGTGTAAGGACCAGTCTATGCAGGAGCTTGTCCGATTGATCACAACAGAGCCCCCTGCTGGTGTAGAGGAGACAAAGCGCTTCAAGTAGGCTTTTTTGTTATTTATTTAAAGGTCCAGTGTGTAGGATTCGTGGCGCATAGGTGGATGGTGGCTATTGCAATTCCTGTTCTAGCTACGGCAGACCTCGAGGGTCACCTGGGGACGCCGTAACGCGGACAGCTCGCGTACTCGCGCACGAACCGCGCGCCACTACTGTATAAATAAAACGCGGTCCCGTTCACTTTTTTTTTTCTTTCCGCATGAGAGCACACATTTCCGATTGTGTACCATAACAATCTACACATCAAATGAAACCTTACAGTCTCATCTTTTTGACTATGCAATTCATTTCCCAGCACAACAATCACTCCCCGAGCACATGGGGCTTTTATACGGAAAAGCACAAAGCGAGGTTTGTTACTTTGCTTACCTTTGAAGGCTCTGGACAGGTCAAACATCAATGTTTCACCATAAGCTTAGTCTCAATCTGTCTGTAAGGATCCAGCAAATAAAATCCAGTAAAACAATTTAGTCCAAAACACGTGTTAGATCCATTACGACCTGTGATCCGGCAACATGCTTGTCGTTGTTTATCCAAACGCGTAATACAGTATCTCGTTGTGTGAAAACCCACAAGCCTTGCCGAAGGCGAAGGCGGAGCCCAAATGTCCTTCTGCGGCTCTCGTAATCAAAATGGCTGCCTCTATATGGGGAAGATCCCCCTTTTATGCGACTATATCTAAGTCCAACAGAATACTTTGATTTCATGATGGAAGTGAAAAGGCTTGGAAAACACTGTATTTTTGAATGGGTATCTTCAATTTCGGTAATTAACGGGTAAAAATCTTACACACTGTCCCTTTAAAATTGCACTATGTATTTTTTCTGGAGGGGGTCAGCCACTTGCTTGTCTCTTTGGAGATGTGACTGCTTTGCCAGGAAAGTTCCACAGTATGGCATTAAACTTCTATCTCTTGGAGACAAGAAAGGGAAAACCCCAACTAGGGACAGGAGTTGAGAAGTACAAGCCCTAGCAGTGTACGAGCTGTACACTGTGGATGGGTCACATCGGCTGCAACCTCTGCATGTAAATATGAATGATTGCATTGTCTTTGTCAAATAAATACATAAACCAGGCATTTTTATAGATCAGATCTGTGGACAGACAACCCTGCTGAGAGCGCTTGTTTTTCAGTGAATATTTAAACAATTAGTAGTTTAATAAATGTAAAATAGAGCGTTTATGCCAAACCTTTTAGTGTGGTCATGATAATAAAAGTTCAGCCTTGATTTTGATACTAAGAAATAGACTTGATACTCAATAACAATTCCACAATGATAATAAAAAACAGAATGTAGAATTAATTTTCAACTTTAAATCATAGTACTTTCTTTTATATTACCATGTGGTCTTATATCTGTGTACTCCCTCAGTCATTCAGGTAGGGCCCATAGTGGTCCATGGGTTTATACTAGTCTGTGGGGTCTTTTTCTGATACAGCTCAAGGTCATTCTAAAGGTATTCAGGAAATGTGGATTTCTGTCCTGTGAATGTGACTTTTTTAGTATTGATACTTTCTCAAATGAGTATTTAGTCTCAATACTGGTTTTAATATTTAAGAAAGTTACAAGTCTACCTTTAATGAACCTGAAATAATGTATAATATATCATCAGATAATATGTAATGCTTGTGTTATCAGGCATCCAAACATAGCGTGTGAGCTCCTGACCTGTGACGTGGGGCTGATCAATGATAAGTTGGGGAATGAGGAGCCTTTGCTGGAGAGCCTGTACTCCTTCTTGGAGCAGCCCCCTCCTCTCAACCCCCTCCTGGCCTCCTTCTTCAGCAAGACCATCGGCAACCTCATCGCACGCAAGACTGAGCAGGTACACTACTACAACAGTCTCTATGGATGCATAATTTGGGATTATCCAATGTTAATGCTGATATGTTCATAATAGCAGTCTGTTCAAAGTTCATATTTAAAGTGGAATTAAACACTTTTTTTTGCTACTGAACTGTGTTTATGATGTTTAAATAGCATTATCTACTGTTCATCTTTTTTTTCTTTCGCAATTTTAGTGCAATTTAGCAGCTCTCTTTAAAATGTGGTTGTGGGTGGAATTTAGGAGATTAGTCTCACTTTAAATGCATCCAGAAGAATTGAAATGATTAATAATTGAATACGCTGTATCATATTCAAATTGCAATTTTGATTTGATTAATCTTGCAGCCCTACTCTTCACCGTGTGATCATAGTAGAGTGATGGTTAGTGTATGTGTGTGCAAAATAAGATTACAAACAGATATTGTATCTCTAAAATGGTCTGTTGGAATGTAATTCTTGTTTGTTACAAAAAAAAGACTTAAATTGAATTTGTTGGTCTCATATTTATTTAGGAAATTATAATATACTAAATATGGGTCTCTCAAATCTATAACAGTTTAAAGTACATTCAAGTACATTTTGAAAAGGTATTAACAGACATGAAAATGTGGATTTGTTATGCTTTCTACCAGTAACATGATGCTTTCCAAGTATCACCAGTCTCACTACAACTGTGCTAATCAGGGCTAAAATTGACCTAAACCTGGACTAAATGTCTAACCTGAGAATACCCCAGATCTAAGCCAGTTTGAGAAACAGTGGTTTGAAAAACATACTGTAATGATAGACATATGTTTGTGTGATGCCCATTGTTTTGTAGGTGCTAAACTTCCTGCGGCGTAAAGAGGGCTTCTTGTCCCTTGTCTTGAAGCACATTGACACTTCAGCCATGATGGACGTCCTGCTCCGACTCATCAGCTGTGTGGAGCCTCCTCCACTCAGACTGGACACGCTCACTGTGAGAAGGACTATTTATGCTTCATGTACCTACATAACCACACTGAGTGAAGTACTGAGGGATTTTAGATAATAGAATGTGACGTCAGATCTAGGGAAAAAGCCAGTTATCCAAAAAGATAATCCACAAACACACAAACATTTATGTCAGTGACTAGGCTCAGTTAAACTCATTATATTACAAAATAAATGTGCATATTAAACAATCAATCAGAATAATTCTGACTAGTCAGCTATTAAAACAATTGTAATCATGTTTTGATAATCATACTCATTATCTGGACAGCACGGATTCTAAAACACTACTTAGCTGTCCACATCTACATATCTGAATATTTTAGGCCTGAGTCAATAATAAAGTTAGCCAGTAATAAAGTTAGAAGAATGTAAATTGCACTGACACAACCATCAGATGGCGCTGTTTTAAGTTTTTTCTGTCCACAGTGGTTGAATGAGGAGAAATTAGCCCAGAGACTGATTGAGTTGATCCACCCTGAGAGAGATGAGGAGGTACAAACATATGGACAGTTTTGGATAATATTTTTTAGAATTTTGCAATTAAAAATGCATTTTCTCTCCACAGAGACAGTCTAATGCATCCCAGACCTTATGTGACATCATCCGTTTAAGCAGAGATCAGGCCAATCAGCTTCAAGAACTGTCTCAGCCCGACCCCCTACTAACTGTGCTGGAGTCGTAAGTCCTGCATCATTATTCACACTACCACTACAAATATCTATACATAATCTACACATTGTAATCTACACATTAGTTTAGCAGTTTAGATTTTAATCTTCTCTCTCTTCTTTCTCAGTACTCCTGGGAGTAATAGTGGTCTCTCACTACATTTTAAATTCTGACTGAAGGCAAACTATAAATTAATACATGTGGAATGTAGTTAACAAAAAATAAACTGAAAATTTGTTTTAGATTTTGAAAAGTAGCCACCCTTTGTGAAATGAAAACCATTTCATGTAACTTCTTCATTAGGCTCATTGATATAAGTTCAAGGATTCCAGCGCTGTTGACAAAGCAAAGAATGACTACTTTGAGGAATAGATAAAAAAATATATATATTTTGTTCAATTACTACATAATTACATATATTTGCACCTTATATGTGATGTCTTCTGTTTGTATATAAAATGTAGAAACTAGCAAACAAAGAAAAAAGAAACACTGTACTATACTAATACAGATTTTTGACTGATAATGTACATTGGAAATCTAATTGTAAAAAAGCAAAACTCAACCGTGTTAGATTTGGATTTTTAATTATTCAACCATAAACGAAGAAGTTAGAAGTGCTTTGCAGTGCTTTCAAACTCTTCAGCTCAGACAGCCATTAGATTTTCTGAAGTAGGACACTTGTGTGTGTTTCTCAGACAAACATCTGTGGAGCAGTTGTTGCAGAACATGTTCTCCGGAGAGAGGACTGAGAGCTGCATAGTCAATGGAATCCAAGTGCTTCTCACACTACTGGAGATCAGGAGGCCTGTGTGGGTAGCAACACCTAATCTATATATATTCTTGTGTTAACTTTATGATTAAGATTGTTCCATATTTGGGTATTACAGAGTGGATGGTGTCATGGATGCTCAGGGATTTGAGAGGAGTTACCTGGTGAACAGCAGTATACTGCTGGCCATAGAACCCCATTTAAAACGTTTCCATCAACTACTACAAGAACCACCCAAGGTTCGTCATTGTCTCTTACTCATAACGTAGTTCTTATGTAGGACTTTTTTATTTACTTATTTTTTATAGAGATATTGACCATAAGTATGTTGCATTCATGTCATAATAACATTCTTAACGTCACATATTTTAAAACTGAGCTAATGGACAGACAATAATTCTATTGTAGAATTAGCCTTTTAACAAAATGTAGATGTTTTGTCTAAGTCTATGGTTAATATCTCTGTAGCAACTGAGCCTATCAGCCTATCAGCACAAAAACTAACACAACTAAAGTGACCTCAAATATATATGGTGACAACCGAAAAGTCTGTGAAAGAACTTTAAGCCATAAAGTCATGTTACAAACAAGTTTGTTAACTCGGTCCATAACAAAATAGCTCAAAAATATTTGTGTATTTCTGTTTGGTGATTTACTAAAAGAATAATACATTTTCCATTGACTCTATATTGTTTGGTGGCAACCTATTACTATGAAATATCTAGACAGTTTATTAACATTAAATAGGGGTATCAAAAGTTCAAGACTCCATGGACAGCTTCCAGGTGCTGTTAACAGCAGGAACATTCAACAGTTCCAAGAAAAAAAGAGAAGGTTTACCGCACACTTGCTTGACTTTATTCTTTATTAGCTGATGATGCTGTAGAGGCAAAACGTTGTTCGCTCTAGCCTAATAAAGAATAAAGTCAAGCAAGTGTGCAGTAAACCTTCTCTATTTTTCTTGGAATTATTAAATAGGGGGTATTGAACTTCTCTGGGGTATTAACACATAACACATAGTCGGCATTTAAAATATATCGAGATATTTTTTAAACTCAATATATATATTTTGACATATCGTATATATCGATATAATGTTTATATTTAACTCTGATTTTGCCGGTTCGCTTGTTTGCTTTCTCTGTGCCGTGCGTGCCCCCGCTCGCCCCCACCTCCCCCTCGCGTGTATCATCCAACACGGTGGCTCCACAGCCACCCCGGAGGATACAGAACTCCTCTCGGAAATAAAGAACTGGCTTAGATACTTCGGTTTTAAGGCATCGGACGAACAGCAGACAGATGTCTACTGCCGTGAATGCCAAAATTTGGTGTGAACCAAAGCTTTTAGAACCACGAACCTTTTCCACCATTTACATCAGCAGCAGATCCTCTGTCACAGAACACACATATTCCACTGAGTCACGTCCCTTAGTCTGACAGGAGCTGATTGCATCAGCGGCACAAGGACAGAACTGTTTTTTTTTTCTCCTGCATTTATAGTTTATGCAAATGAGCCATGTGATGTTCAAGTTTCATTTCTATAAAACGTAAACAAATGTGAGCAAAGCAGCATTAAACACATTATAATCTCAGACGGGCTGAAGTGGCTCTATAGTAGTTATTTGTTATGTTAGTTGTTTGTATGTTGTAAAGTTTAGTAATGTAAAGTTTATTTATGCAGAAGATTTTAATGAATCTGCTGCAGTGTAAAACTTGTACAATAGTATTTGGAAATGTTCGGTTTGATCTGCTCCTTACCAATGGTTAGGAACATGGATCTGTTAAAATAAGGAACCTCCTGAGCTTCCTCCGCTAAAGGAGCTCATGTTTATCCTATGGTTAACAGAGTTAATGCAAAGATGAGCTTTAGTTGAGTTGTTTTATTTTTGAATACAAATGGGGCAATATGTATTATTTCTTTCTTTATTTTACAGTTAAATGATTATTTTTCTATACAGGGATTTTTTTTGTTTTTAAATCTCACAGAAGCACTTTGTTCCGACATGACCTGCACTTCAATTAAAAAAAAAAAAAAGACCTTGTGGAATTTGGCATATTTGTTTTGGGGGGTTATTTTTCCTGTACAGATATATATCGTATATCGAGATATAAGAAAATATATAGAGATATATTTTTTGCTCCATATTGCCCAGCCCTAACACATAGTATAATTAGATCAACATCCTTTTACTGTTTTGAAAATGTGAAATTCCAAAAACAACATATTAACATAAGCAACCATAATTTCACTTTTGTTTTTGATTCTCTGAGTCAATAGTTACTCCCCCTTCATAGCTCTATCACAACATACAGTAATTGCTGTGCGTTTTGCTAATGAAACTACTGTATATTGCATCAGATTTGTAAAGCTGTAGTGTTTTGTCTGATGCATTTGTATATTTATGGAGAATTATGATGTGGAAGCATGGGTGAGATAGACTTTTGAGTGGAGCATTGCATGGAAGCTACTGTAAAGGGGGTTCGGATAGGGGTCAGGAGAGATCAAGTTCAAAGTTCAAAGTCAGCTTTATTGTCAATTCTGCCATATGTGTTCAACATACAGTGAATCGAAATTTTGTTTCTCTCTGGCCAAGCGGTGCAAAAAGACAGTGTGCAAAATACAATATGAAGACAAAACACAACAAAAAACTATCTAAGACAGAGATCTAAAGTTAAAACTAAAGTCTACGATCTAAAATCTTAAAACAGTGCAACATAATAAATAACAAATAACCTATACTATATACAGATTTCCAAAGTGTGCAGTGTGCATCAAAAATGTGCAATGGAAGATACAGCAGTGACTTGGTCATGTGCAGTAGAATGTGCATAGGAGTTAAGATAAAATAAAAATAAATGTGCAACAGTAGTAATTCTAGTGCAGTAACAGGAGTAAACAACAGTACTAAAATTCCAGTAGTCAATGTGCAATAACAGTAGTAAACAACAGTGCAACGGGGGTAAAATTCAATAACAGGAGTAAACAGCAGTACTAAAAATTCCAGTAGTAAATGTAAGTGTGCAATAACAGTAGTAAACAACAGTGCAACAGGAGTAAAATCCAGTAGTAAATGTAAATGTGCAACAGTGCAACAGTAGTCCTTAGCAGCAGTTTTTTTTTTTTTTTTTAAAGTGTCTACTCATGCTAACTACTCATGCATGGATTACATATAAAACCACTTAAGGCATGTTTTTGATGTGGGAACGTTATAACATGGTAGAAAGCTCGATTTTGCGTAATAGCACTCTTTAACTTAATCCTGCCTCTGTTTGTGTTGTGATTAGAAGAGTCCCGTGCTGACCAGCCTGGGCATGCTGGAGGACCCTCTGGGGAACACTCGACTGCATGTGGCCCGGCTGGTGGCCTCTCTGCTCTACACCAGCTCCTCCAGCCATGCTGTGGTAGCCCAGGAGCTGTGCCGACTCAACACCATGGACCTACTGCTGGTAAGGTACAATGTTCAAGTAGAAAGGGCATACATTGACACACTAAGTATTTTAGTGGCTAGTGCCACTAAACACCCACCACCCATATTAGCCAATTATTCTACCTTGGGTTTTTAGCCAAGGTATATATTTTACTTCCATACATGCATGAATACTTAAAGGTAGGCTGTAGTATGCATCTGCATTTACTCAAATATATTTACTTGACTGACCTTTTAAAAAAATGTATATCTCAGAGTAAGACACATACATAGACAATTATAATTACTTTTACTTTGAACCACTTCAAAACAAAGTGTGCTAGATTTTTCCTTGGTGTTATCCTTGTAATCTCTTCTCAGGACTTGTTCTTTAAATATACATGGAACAACTTTCTTCATCTTCAAGTGGAGCTGTGTGTGGCAGCCATCTTGAGGCCCTGTGCGCATGAGATGAGACTGCAGCCAATCCTGAGCTCCCAGGACAAAAGCCTGCAGAGCAATGAGGAGGGCCCCCAGGAGCCTAGCGGAGCCCTAAGTACGCCCAGAAGCATGTTAGACCAGCCAGAGAATTCTGCACACAATCTACTCATGAGCCATGTAAGCGTATGAACTGGTTTAGCAAACAACTATCATCCATCCATTTTCTTCCGCTTTGTCTTGCCGGGTCGTGGGGGCAGTAGCCTGAGCAGGGAGACTTGTGCCTGGAACACCTCCCCAGGGCGACAGGAACAGATCTCTGAGCCACCTCAGCTGGCTCCTCTCAACATGGAGGAGCAGTGGCTCTATGCCGAGTTCCTCCCGTGTGACTGAGCTCCTCACCCTATCTCTAAGGGAGCATCCAGCCACTCTGCGAAGGAAACTCATTTCGACCACTATCTTGTTCTTTCAATCATTATCCAAAACTCATACCCATAGGTCAACTACTGGTAGTTTAAAAGTTTTAAATCTCTAATATTAAAATGTGTCTTCTTTTTCAGTTGTTCCAGCACTGCCACTTGGTCCAGCGGATTTTAGAGGCCTGGGAAGAGAATGATAAACTGCAGTAAGTACTACAGTTTACTTTTCCAAATAAGATGTGAAATACCACACACCACCTAATGTTAACAAAAACAATTAGCATTTGTGATACACAAATAAAATAATCTTTTAACAAATGAAAAATAACATGAACATGTGGGAAACCATGGTAATATTGCTGCCCCAAATATTCATTATCAATGCATCAACTGACACTAACATTTATGTTTAGTCAGCACAAAATTACAATTTTGCTGCAAGAGGCTGTATTTTTCTGGTGGAGGGTTTGCCAAATAACACGTTAGATTATTATTAGATATCAGTAATACTGTGCATTCCAGGCAATGTAATATCATCTCCTTGTGAGGCCTGTTCATAAAAAATGAATTTATACATTTATACTGCCCCTCCATCTCAGATTTGAACTTGAACTTAACCTTTTTATCTCAGATCAGAAGGTGGCATGAGGAGAGGGTACATGGGCCATCTAACCAGGATTGCAAATACTGTGGTCCACAACCTGGAGAAGGGCCTCGTGCACACACAGATCAGCCAGCTCATATCAGGTCAGTGCACTGCAGCGTGTTATGTGTTATAATGTATATGTTGCAATGTGCTGTAATACATATGTGCATGTAGAGCTGCCCGAAGACACCCGGGGGCGCTGGGAGACCTTTGTGGAACACACCTTGACTGAGACCAACAGGAAGAATACCATAGACCTGGTAAACGCATGGTGCCATTTATATATCATGTATGAGCAGAGGTGGAAAAGTGCTCTAAAATGTCAAGAGCATTCACTGTATTATTGAGGTAGACATCATTATCAAAGACGGTTACTATGGATAACATAACATTTAGTTGTAACTTATTTTTAAAATATGTGTAATTATGTAAGGATAGTTATTGCATTAGTAAATTGAATGTTTCCATAACAGGTTGGTAGTGGAAATCCTCGCCCATCATCAGAGGATGACATGGAGAGTCCTTTCCCCAAAGAACTCACATTACAGCAGGTAGTTTTCATAATCAAGCTATAACCCACATTACCCACAAAATAATATTACCTTGAGTGCCCAGGCTATACCCAATTGTATAAACCTGTCCTTGTTGTAGTCCTTCTCAGACTATCAGATTCAGCAAATGACCGCAGACTTCGTGGATCAGTTTGGCTTCAACGATGAGGAGTTTACTGATCATGACGACAACATTGGGTATAAGCACAATTATTACACTAAAACTGTACCTCTGTGCTTATAACTTTCTAACCTAATTGTGAAATTCTCTGATCGCAGGGCTACTTTTGATCGTATCGCAGAAATTAATATCAACATTGATTCAAGCCATGACAATGTAAATTCATATTAAAATGTATACCATTATAGACCATTGTAGTTTATAATGTATTTTTGAGTGTATATTGAGCTGATATCATTCATGTATTTGCCATGTAGAAAAACTGCTCTGTGTTTGAGGCATGCTCCAAAGACAGGATACAACCATTTGACGATGACGAAGAAGACATTTGGGAGGAAAAGGAAATCAACTATGCAACTCAGACAAAATCACGAAACAGGTAATTCTTTTATTGTGCTGTAGTTATGTTTTGTATATACTCACCATTTATTAAAATTGACATATTCAACAACATTGACTTGTAAGACCATGTTGTAACAGTGTTCCCTCATCATTAGCTTAGTCAGAGTAATATTTTTGATTGATCTATGCATGTTTAAGTTATCCTCTTTTGTCTTGCATTTGAGAGAAGTGCTCAGAAATGTTCAGTTTTCAGCTATTTTGTGTCCCCACTTATGGTCCAATTAATTTTTACTCCAGGTCCTAAATTTTTATTGCTGGGTTTGAGGGTTGTGTGTTTTAGAGGGTGCCTTCACACTTGCCTATACATTGCATTAAAATTGGGACTAAACCAGGACTAGAACGGGACTCAACCAAGTCTATACCGGGGCTAAGCTCAAACCAGGACCAAATCTGGGCAAGTGTAAACATAGCCTAAGATGCATACAATATACAAGATGTAAAACAATAATGTATACCTGAAATGCCGAATATGTCCTCCTGAAAGTAGTTCTTGTGTGCAGGTTTGGTGGCTGCCCGTCCTCACAGAGCCCAGCAGTGGGAGAGCGCACAGAGCCACACAGCTCAGACCAGACCCCAGATTCTGATTCAGAGGATGAGTCTAAAGAGCACCTGGACCCTTTCCTCAGCCAGTGTCACACAGACACAGGCAGCAGTAAGCCCCTCCCCTGCATATACTTCTGTAGGGCTCAATGATTTTGGAATAATATCTACATTTTCGCAAAACCCTTGCAATTGTGATCAAATTTGCAGTTTATGTTTTAATAGGAGTTCATATATTAACATTAGCATTTGAGAGAAGAATTCTGAACTGCTAAACTAATAGGAATAAATAAGAATGTCATGCATTTAAGAACAAGTTTGTAGAGGTCAAAACTACAGGGTTAGCAGCGTTTAGATATGATTAGACATATTTTTGTTGTTTTAGAGAAAAGTATGTAATTTAATTGCAGGGATTTGCCAATTGCGAATTTTATATTGATTGGAATATATCTTGCAGCCCTCTTTTACTGTTCCTCTGTGTGTGCGTGTGCATGTGTGTGCGTGTGTGTCTATGTGCAGGCAGTGGCTGGATAGCAGACTTTGGGGAGGTCAACTCCACTGCGCCCCCTGCAGCAGAAGGAGGCTTTGGGGTCTGGGACACTGCAGCCTCTGAACAAACCAGCACAGACTCAGAGGGGAAAGGCTGGGCCAACTTCACAGACTTCCAGCCTTTCTGCTGGTGAGCCAGATAGTTTGAAAACACATGTCTTTAAATTGTTCTCATTGTTCTATGTTTTAATCATGTTAATTCTGTCTTTAAATGACATCTCTGCACACAGCTCTGAAACAGGCCCCAGGTGCAGCTCTCCAGTCGACTCCATCAACAGTGGATCAGATGGCACCATCTCAAAACAGACCCGTATGTTGTTTTAGTTTAGAACTACCACTGTACATATATAGGTAAATGATAAAACTAGCTCTGCCACTAGTCAGTAAGACAACTTTAAAATACTAATCATTGCTAAAACTAGAAACACATTTTCTAGAAGTAGTTATTTGAAAATCAACCAAAATATATATAATGATTATTGATTAGCAAAATATGTCAATTTACTTTTTTCAAAAAAGTCAACCAAGTTTTTTACCTGCTACTTATGTTGCATTTACAAAACCTTTTTTATTAAGAAAGGTTGGTTTTATGAAGCTAGTTAAATCCTAGAGTAACAGTGATCTAATAGAGACAATATAAATGACAGTGAATTTAGTTGTGGTGTCAATAATCATAAATAAATGTTAAAGTATGGCACTTTTCACAATAAACATAAGGTTAAAATTTTATATTGTAACCTCGCATACTATAGAAAATCTGACAAATTTGGACATTACAGTACACACAGTGTGTGTGTTCTGCAGCGTGTGGCTGGGGTGTGTGCGTGCCCAGGAAGGCTCCTCTGGTGGCCTCCGACAGCTCCTCCTCCAGCAGCTCTGACACTGATGAAGAGGAGGCCAAAGCAGCCGCTAAAGAGAGCCTCCACCACCAGAAAGCACTATTCTCCAGGTTTGTGCCCACACTGCAGGCTCTGATGTACTGGCAGGGGAATCGGGAGCCTCTGCGCTGTTCTGCACTGCACTGTTTGACAAAAAAAAAAAAAAAAATTAAAAAAAGGTAGTGAGGTTTGGAGACATGTTTTAGGTTTTTATTTTGCTTTTTGCAGTGAGAAAATGTCAGAAGTGAAATGCAACCCAGGAGAAGGGGACACAACTGTGGTCAGTTCAACACAGCAGTCAGATGTCACTCTGTGAGTACTGTATGAGTGCGTGTGAGTGTGACTTAGAACTGGGTCATATGGGGGGAAAAAACTATAGTTTTCCCTTGTCTTGACAAATCACTGTTTTTATTGCATTTAATCCAATTTCTAGTTCTAATAAAATACAATTAATTAATCAACAATTCTTTGAACACTGAGACACACTTTTCAACCAACCTTTTGGTCAATACCATTTTCTTCCTCCAAACCTCATGACAGAAGACTGTATTACTGTCAGTGCTTAGAGACCTAATGGAGACTTTTATAAGCCCCAAGCTAAACATTTTACAACAGCTAAATCTACTGTAGATTCAATTAAAATTCAATAACTGTAGAATCCTAGTTCGGCAACAAACCAAATATGAGGTCTTTTCTCACCCAACTGTACAGTGCCGTAAAACCCTGCGCTTAAAAAACGCTGTGTGTTGTGACGTTACAGGGAAATGCAGCCTTCAGCCAACGGTCCGGCCTGATGCTCCGAGGAGCTCACACATCCCTCCATCCAACTCAGACCACCTCCCTCCAGAAATAGGAACAGCGCCACCAAGAGGTCACCCTTTAGCTCTGCTCTGCTCACAAGCTACATGTTTTACCATCTCAAATCTACACATGGCCATTTGATTTGTTGGATTCCTTCTGGATTGGATGCAGAAGTACTCTGTATTTAAATTGTAACTTTACAACTTCAAACGTTTTTTTAAAAAGTTTTACAAAACTGTATTCAAGGCCAGTAACTCCTATAGCACTGGAAATATTAGCCAAAATTGAACCATGTAAATTAGCCAACATACAAAATGTTTTAAACATTTACAAGCAAAGAAAAGGTGTATTTTAACAGTGAATTGTGAACAGAATAGAACTGAAGCTATCATGTATTGCCACTACTTGACATTTTGCACTATGATCCTAAGACAGATTATCAAGGAACCACAGAGTTTATCGTGATCTTATTATGAACATCACTATGATATTTGGTTTTAATTTAGATTCTGCACTTTTGACAATGGTAGAAGTGGAGTCATGGCCTCTCTAATATAAACATTTCTAACATGGCAGTAGTACTCGGGAGTGTGCTGCTGTATTAACCTATGCTTGTACTCTATTTGGGAAAGAGCACCCTCTCCGGTCCAAGCAGAGAAAGCACACCTATGGACACATACACACAGCTCAGCACTATCACAGTCCACCCATGCTCCAAAGTGATGTCCCCTGTACTATTGTGATCTTTGACCCTGTATTAGGCCGTGGCTCTTCTTGGTAACATGTAAACGTACTATAAATGTAAACTATTTAAACCGCAGTATATCTATTTTTGGAATAACGCCGCCTGGGGGCAGTGAGTTTTGTGTTGTACTGTTGAATCGCAGAGGCAATAATGAGATGTGTGTTTGAGTTTAGGGTGCAGCATCAGTTCATATATGCTCCATTCTTCCACCACATCTGCCAGTTTGTTTGGCTCTTAGCTTAGTCTTCCCTAGTGTCCACAGCCAAGATAGCACAGGTTTAGGTAGAGGTCGAAAGTACTTGAACTGGACTGAAATGTTCTGTTATTCAGGGTTCTTTTTGCCATGGGGTTCTTTTTTTAAATATATATTACTGGATACATTTTGTTATACTTTCAGTAGCCTTTATTGTCCAAAAATCTGCACACTATTATTATCAAGTTTAATAAAATGATTTTTCACAAATGCTTAAAGGAACTGTATGTAGCCTGTGCTCTTACACACAAAAAAGATATTGCACTCACCACTGAACCTGGGTTGCCAGTGCCTTAATCTGCAGATAAAGGATGCATACAAGTCTTTCTCATTCTCAGTATATGGACAGGCCATGCCTCATGTGAAAGCTCAGAACCTCCAGAATTCACTCACTGACCTGCAGAGATTTCACTAGCATTGATTCATGATTGGCTGCAGGTACTGGGGTTTAGGCTTTGATGACTCGGAGAGAACCCTTTTAGGTTTAAACCAACTTTAATATGGAATCTAAAGTCAAAATGTTACATACAGTTCCTTTAAGTGTGTAGTGATACATGAGTATTTTTGCATCTGTACTTTTACTTCCACTGGGTTTAAGGCACCACTAAGCCTGCTCAGTTTGTTTATAAGTGTTAGCAGAAACACACCATCAGCAACATTGCATTCTAGTTAAGATTAGAATCATTTGGATGGTAAAGCTGCTGACAAAGTGTTCCATAACAAATGTTTTCTTTTAGTTAATTATGGGAGCTGCTAAGTCTGCTTCGTACCATCCAAGAACATTTGCACATTAAACTACATTATAGCCCAGCAGCCAATTTATGGCGCCATATATCTGACTTTATGATTCTAACAGATTTGTGGAAGAGGAAGTTGTGTTAAACCAGAATTATCTTGGCGTTTGTGCGTGCCAGTGATGCTTTATTAGGGCTGCATAATGTGATAATATGATATCTGAAATATATTTGTCTAAAATATGTCTATATGCTTTAAAAGTTCACCATGTAACTTTTCTGGTGAAGGGCCCAACACCTGTTTGTCTCCACTAAGATGTTATTGCTAACACTAAAATACTTGAGTCAGCCGCATCATCACTGATCTCTATGGAGATTAGGGCTGTCAAAAGTCATTGTCACAAAATCTGATACTAATCCATACTAAAACTAGTCAATTAAAACTAGAAACACATTTCTATACTAAAAAAGTCACATTCACAGGACATAAATTAATCCTTCCTGAATAGCTTTAGAATGATCTTGAGTCGTATCAGAACATGTATAAGGCCACCTAGACTAGTAAACGCCCATGGACCACTATGGAGACTACCTGGAAGGCTGAAAAATGAGGCCACTCAGTAATATAAAAGAAAGTAGTATGATTCAATATTAAAAGTCACATTCTATTGTCTAAATAAAGATTATAATCATCAGAATGGGTATGGAGTATCAAGTCTATTCCTCAGTATTGAAAATGAGTTTAAAATGTTAGTATCGTGACAATACTAGCAGAGACAGACAAGTTTAATAAATATAGTGAAACATTACAGGCATATCCATGGAGACAGGCAGGTGACCTACCCTCCTCCAGAAAAAGTTACATTGCGTATCTTTAAGTCACTAAATAAATAAATGTTATGGACATTTGCCTTTATAGCAAAAATGTTACATTTTACTATCTCTTGTGCAGCCCTGTGCTTTTCTTTCTCATCTTTCTCAGGGCAGGAGTGGTCTATATCTTGTACATATTTTGCCTTTTGACATATGTAGATTGTTGTATTTATTTTAAACGCACTTTTCGAGCAGCACTTTGGGTTGTAACAGTGCCACGTGCCACCCTTGTTCTCTGAGTGGAACTAAACTAACTACCATGTAGATACCATGTAGATAGTTTAGTTTTCAATGCTTTTTGCCAAAGTGTGACTTGAGACAGCCCCACACACATTGGTTCATATGTGATCTCACTGCACAGATACAGTTGGAGTAGGGCTTTTCCAGTTGTCCACTCCTCTCCAGCTGTCTTTGTTTAATAACAGTGCAGTGTATTGCAGTCTCATGTGGAGGATTGTGAGGAGTGGGAGCACAGCACATGTCAGGAAGAGAAAGGAGAAAGCTTTGAAATCCATCTGTGCAGCTATTTTTGATTTAAGCACTTTGTAATGTTGGATCTGTCTTAAGGCATGGGGCGATATAGGCAGTCTTAAGATGTGATTGTATCAAATTATGGAAATTATATCCATTTAATTTTTAGAACGTCAGTCTGTTCATGTCAATCATATACAAGTTTCAGAAGTAGTTATTCCAGTTATTTTATGTCATTGAATTTTCTGAAATAAATAAATGAAAGGAGCACTATGTAACTTTTCTGGCAGAGGTACCTTCTGTTTTCATGGAGAGGTTTCCCTGCAATGTTGAAAAAGTACTGTATTTAAAGGGATATGCCACCCCCAGGTCAAACTTGGGCATCTCCCCACAGTCCAGAGACTAAAATAAGTGGTGTAAAGCGTTTTTCTGGTGACCCAGCACGAAGCACACACCACGTTGTGCAACAGGGGAACTCCCTTCCTGGTGCGTAACTGGGATTCCCCTGTCAGCGTGGTGTGTGCTTCGGCTGTCTTTTTCCGCACTGAAAAATAGTTCCCACCCAAAATGACCAAGTCAAGCTCTCCGTGTTGATTTGCACATTTATTTGCACTCGATATGAATGTGCACTACACAGAAAGTAATTGGGAAACGCATCGAGCAAATTAATTCCTTTTGGCTGAAATCTTTCTCTGGCGACGTTCGACTCCAGTCTAACGCGGAGTAGCTGCAGATACCGCGGCGGTCAGTGCTGACAGACCTGGACACTGGCTGCGTCACCAGAAAAACGCTTTCCACCACTTATTTTAGTCTCTGGACTGTGGGGAGATGCCCAAGTTTGACCTGGGGGTGGCATATCCCTTTAAGTATTTATCTCCCATGTATTCAGATGGGATAAAAAAACAGATTTGACCTAAAACTTTGCTTGTCGTTTTGAGATAGATATATTATTTAATGTACTGTGGAACATTCCAAGCATCTCTCTAACATCTCATTGGAGATGAAGAGGTGGCAAAAAAAAAGTGAAATGGTGCACCTTTAATACATCAGTTTTCTCCTACCCACACAGTACTACCCTAGCCCAGAGGCAAGGAGGGGTTCAGCAACTTGGAACAGAAGTGGAAAATGAGAAATGGGGATTGAACCCTCAAACATTCCATTATATTATTACTCATGAATTATTAGATGTACTGTATTATTTTGTTTGTTTGTTTTTGTTTTAAATAGCCTTTGGGAATTAAGCAAACATTTTGGTTGTAGAGAAAACAGGAGCCAAGAGATTTAGTAGCATCATGAGTGTCATACTGTAAATTATTAGACTACCGGTACGTATCTCTGTTTTATACACATTTGGACTATCACACTCCCTTGATATACAGTATGTATAAAACCATGCATCAATATATTAGTCCCATATGGCCCCCTGCCTTTGCACAGTGAGACATTGGTTTACATGTCAGGGTTTACACAGGAAACAATGACTGTTTTCTGTGAGGATTTTTGTCCAACTTTAGCACACACATGTCCATACTTTTTGGGGACAAAACATTGACTTAAATTAAATTCCTCGAGACTGATCCTAACCTTAACCATGCCTAGCCTTAAAGTGGGACTAAACACATAAACTCTGCTTACAACCACATTTCAAATAGAGCTTCTAAAGTGGGCAGTACCTGCAGGACTAAAGAAAAGAGTAAGGGATGAAGGAGGGGAGGGGTTTGGAGGTATAAGGAACAGTGTAATTGGACTAATGGGTATCCACACTTCAAAATCAGTCTGTAATCGGGGCAGTCCTGCGTGATGTCACGTAGTACAGTACTTGCAGTGACTACTGGAGGCAGCATGCACGCTTTTAACATAAAGCTGCAAATAAACCTAGTTTGAACTAAAATTGCCAAAAGGAGTAATAAACATTGCTTTTAAAACACCATATATACAGTTCAGAAGCAAAAAGTTGATTTTGTGTTTAGTTTCACTTTAACCTTAAAATAATTTTAAAGTATTATATTTACTGATTTTTGTCCCCATAAAGGAGGCAGGTCCCCGTGTGTGCACAGATTTTAATCGCCACAATGTGACGAATACCACTCACATCCTCACCCAATCATGTACAGTGTGCAGGGGCTTCAGTGGGGGATGCTATCGTCATCTTAAAGTGCCGTTAGGTTTGCACATAGCTGTATGGTCTATACACTCCCCCCTAAAAACCACTTGTATTTAAATGCCTATGTTACATTTAGCTTGTATGGGGGTCTCTGTGCTGTACAATGCCTTTTGGATTGATGAACTGATGCTGGCATGTTTTCACTTCATTTGAGTGACGTACCTGTTTCCTGTTGTCTGTTGAGCTTGTAGATTCCAATATAGTAATAAATACAATATGTTAAACCAACAAAATGCCAGCGTCCAATTTGTAATAGAGGCAAAACTTGATTCCAGTGCAAGTAGATTAGACACTATACTTACAAGGCTACTGTACACTAAGAAACAAGAACAAACAAGAAAACATAGCTATTGATGATTATTTTTTGCAGGGTTTTTTTTTGTCTTCCCCTCGAAAAAAGTGTAGTAAGACAAAACTACCTACATGTATGACAGACAAGTAATCACAGGGCAATGGGTGGAGATGGGGGTAGGTGAAAATTGAAACTTTTGAAACACTCAAGCCTTGAATACAGGACAATACAGAATTACTTGTGAATTAATTCAAATAAACTCTGAGTGATGAGGGAATACCATTATGATGTGGTTAAAGGCTCATTTAAACCCAGTTTTCGATAATGTGTATAAAATAATATTAAAAAAAATCATGGGCAGATCATTTAGCTTGAAACTAAATACATCTGGAACTCTCTCCCTCCACATCCAACTCAGACTCAGACTTGAACACCTTCAAAAACACCTTTTCTTCATACCCTATACCCCCCACAATGAAAAGCGCTATAGAAAAAACAATGTATTATTATTATTATTATTATAAAACTACACAAAAGATAAAGCCAACTCATTTTAAGTCATGTAGATACTGCAGTGTACCGTGAGTGCTCCACCCTTGTGTTGTTGCCTCTGGTCAAACATGGAGCAGCCTGGTGGAGTCTGTGGTGCTGCGTAAATGACATCTCTATACAAACCTATGTAACAGTGGATGCTCAGAAGGGGCGGACCTTGTATCCTTCTATTGTCATGTCTTCTAAAAATGTCTCCTGCCCACAGCCATACACACAAGGATGGCTTTGTGTGGTACATGTGTGTTAGAGGATACACCACAGTAGTGACGAGGGGGGATTTTTTTTTTAAGTATGACTATAGAATACTCAGGACACATATTTTAAGTTGAAGACTAGAGGAACCAACAAGAGCAACCATTTTTTTATTTTAGTCAATTTTTTTTTTCCGTTATAATTTAATAATACCACTGTCTTTGTTATGAAATGTATTTTTTGATGTGTCTCTGTAGTCCAGATATTGATTATTTGTATTATTAATGATTAGTTGATTAATTGTTGCAGACCCTAAAACCCACTATCACTTTATTAATCCATTCATTTTGTATAATCTGCTTATGTGTTATGCATAGATCTATCAGCAAAAGTATGTAATTTATAACTTAAGATCCGTGGTGACTTGTCCTGATCTGTAATTATTATTATTAGTTTATTTGTTTGGGACAATGCATGTTAATATACAACAATGAGATACACGCTGTAAACATCAATGTACATAGACACTGGAGGCACAATGGGTGAGGTGTCTTGCTTAGAGACACAACAACATTATAGCCCCTGGTATACTGAGCAGTTGTTTTTGTGTTTATCACATACATGTAATATCTTTTCTTTCTAATAAAAGCTGGTTGCCAAATCTTAAAGGAAAAGTAACGTTATTTTACAATCTGAGCCTTCTTTCGGTAATAAAACAAGTCGTTTGACTCACCCATAGCACGTTGGTGTCATTTGGAGCTGTTTGGTAAAAGTTATGTTGTAGCGTATCCGTTAGCGTGAGTACTCGGGGCATTACTTTGCGGTCTCCACAAACTTTAGCACTTTTCAAATCATAGAAGCCCGATGTCTTAATCTACGATTTTGTTTGAAGCAAAAGTGGCCTGTAATCCGAGATTTAGCCATAGTTTCGAGTAGATGAGGACGCCAGTGCGCATGCGCGGACTGTGCTCTGAGCTCCCGGGACCCAAACATGAAACGCAAAGCTGAAAACTATGGATAAATCTCGGATTACAGGCCACTTTTGCTTCAAACAAAATCGTAGATTAAGACATCGGGCTTCTATGATTTGAAAAGTGCTAAAGTTTGTGTTATTTGGAGACCGCAAAGTAATGCCCCGAGTACTCACGCTAACGGATACGCTACAACATAACCTTTACCAAACAGCTCCAAATGACACCAACGTGCTATGGGTTTTATTACCGAAAGAAGGCTCAGATTGTAAAATAACGTTACTTTTCCTTTAAACATAATACTATTGGTCCTAGATTAGTGCTTAGAAATCAAGCTCAGCTATAATAATAATAATAATAATAATAATAATAATAATAATAATAATAATAATGATAATAATAATAATAATAATAATAATAATAATAATAATAATGATAATAATAATAATAATAATAATAATAATAATAATAATAGCAGCTTATATTTTTATTCCTCTTGTCAGACACAGATGGGGCAGAGGCCAATACATTATTAATCCGCTATTACACTTACACTATAATAAACCAAGTCAAAACATCTGCCTTGTTACCTTCCTCTCACTTTAATCTAAACAGATGTGGGTAGAGTAGGCAAAATTTGTACTAATTGTAGTAAGAGTATTGTTACTTGAACATAATATTACTCAAGTACAAAGTATTGGTCCAAGAAATTACTCAAAAGTACTAATCCAGTCAGAGTAATTTAAAGAGGCAAGACGTAACATCTGATTTATAATTTAAAGTCATTGTAGTTTGAAGGACAAAACAATGATGCACAAAATCTGGTATTTTCAAAAGTTATACACAAAAATTAGAAAAACTAAATCATACCTGAAGGAACAGTGTAAGAAACAGAGGGAAAAACGGAGAAAATGAAAATTAACATTTTTTACAATCTGAGCCTTATTCCGGTAATAAAACAAGTTGTTTTACGCACCCATAGCACTTTGGTGTCATATGGAGCACTTCCAGAGATGTTTTAGATTTGCGATCTCCGTATTGTGGTGCATTGTGTTCTGGGCAGCAGAACACTGCTTGGACTGCTGCCCCCGCGACCCAGAGAATGGAAAAGCGGAAGAAAATGAATGAATGAATGAATGAATCTCCGTATTGTGAGTTCTCGGGGCACATGTTTGTGGTCTCCAAATAACACAAACTTTAGCACTTTTCAAATCATAGAAGCTCAATGTCTTAGTCTACGCTTTAGTTTGAGTCAAAAGTGGCCTGTAATCCGAGATTTATCCATAGTTTCGAGTAGATGAGGACGCCAGTGCGCATGTGCGGAGTCACAGCTTATTTCGCTCTCAGCTCCCGGAACCCAAACATGAAACGCAAAGCTGTAAATTATGGATAAATCTCGGATTACAGGCCACTTTTGACTCAAACGAAAGTGTAGACTAAGACATTGAGCTTCTATGATTTGAAAAGTGCTAAAGTTTGTGTTATTTGGAGACCGCTCGGGGCATATATTACATGCTCGGGGCATATATTATATGCCCCGAGGACTCGCATTACGGATATCGCTAATCTAAAACATCTCTGGAAGTGCTCTATATGACACCAAAGTGCTATGGGTGAGTAAAACAACTTGTTTTATTACCGAAATAAGGCTCAGATTGTAAAAAAACGTTAATTCTCCTTTAAATGTTCTCATAATTTAATATTGTCAGCATAAAGCTTTTGTCTTGTAGACTTTCTCACAGTGGGAAGAGTAACCAAAACTTTTACTCAAGTAGGAATACTGTTATTACACTAAAAATATTACTCAAGTATGCTGCTAGAAAACTACTCTAAAAATCTTTAAAATGTAACTTAAGTAAATGTAATTGAGTACTAATGACTTCTTAATCCAAAATTACATCCCTTTCATGCTACTTTGACAGTTCCTGAGCACTTTCTTGGGATGCTTCGGTCAAGTTGTGGTTGGAATGGGATGTGGGCGGAGTCATCGAGGTGGAGGAACCTGCCTGTCCGCCCGCAGCCCTAAGAGGGAGGAGCCTGTGGGGTGTGGGACTGCTGTTAAACAAAGACTTCCCCACTCTCTCGCTCCCTGACACTGGAGTTCAGAGTGAAGCGCACAGCTGCAACTACTTCAACCACTTTTCGCTTTTACCATTTTCTTATTTCTTCGAACTGTTTTGAATGGTTAGGTGATTTCACGAAGCTCAGCCATGTTAGATTCAGCCTGCCGTTGGTCGCCTTATGTTGCTAGTGTGAGGTAAAAAAAAAAAAAAAAAAACAGCTCCTGGAGATATGGAAAAGTGGGTCTGTGAGGAGCGCTCTTAGCCTTGTGCCATGGGGGGTTGCCATAGTTACCCCTCGGAAGCGGACGACACCACTCTCCAACTGTCTGACATCAAAACACTGTGAGTACCTCTAGTTACTACTATACACCTCTGTCACTCACTGCACAAATTATCCAAAGCAGACAAGCCTGCAGTGAAGGTACTTTCTACAAGTCTACAGCTAATGGTTTAAGATAGGAATGCGTTGAGATAAGACTGCGTGCTTGCTACATATTTGCACGATGGCATCAGAGAATGTAGTAGCAGGAAAAGGGAGTGATGAAAAACAGTTAGGGAGGATGTGTGTGTGTGTGTGTGTGTGTATGTGTGTGTACTTATATGGGTCCAGTTGCTATCCAAATGTTTGCTCTGGGATGAGTTGCTTTTGTGGGGTTTTCTGATGGTGGAGTGTAAGGTAAACACATGGTACAGGCTGGGGAGGGAGAGAGAGAGAGCTTTGTTTACATATAAATACTACTTTTACAAGAAGCCCTCCCCTCCCTCTCTCCTTTTTCTCTTTCCCTCTCTCCCTCCTCCTCCATTCTGTGCATGTGTCCTGAGGTGAGGCAGGAAAGGGAACGCAGAGCAGGATGTTAACAAAAGTATTTCCCCCTGATATTAAACACAGAGATAAGAGGTACATCTACACTGTAAAATATACTACAGGGGTTAACTACACTGAAGTGAAAGTACTGCCAATGAAAAGAATGAAGGCATGGAATGTAATGCAAATGACACAACTAATACTAGTTACTTATACCTACTACGACCACATCTACTACCTACTACTATCTACTACCACCTATTACTACCATCTGTTTCTACTGCTAATACATTTTTAGTTACCAACAGTTCCCTCTTAAAACTATTACTACAAACAGTAGTAAAGCATGTGTCCCTGTGTCTGTTTACATTCCTGTGTGAGGGTGCACTTCCTCCTCCCTTCTTTGACCTTTAGCGTGGACAAAGCCGTGCTGTTTGGCCCCTGCTCCTCTATCTCTGACCGGCCCTAACAGTGTGAGGGCCCCTACACAGAGCACAGTGTTCCCTTATCACAGCAGCAAGGTCACTACGAGGAAAGGCAGTCTGAGAAACAGCTGTCAGCCTCCATTGGCTCTCGTTTACTTATCTGCAGCCAGGTTAGCTCACTACTGTAGGCCACAGCAAACAAATGGTAGTCCTTAACTTTGCATGGAGTCAAATACAGTGTCCTACTTTAGACAAGGGTGCATATCAGTATCAGCCTGCATCGCACAATTGTTATCCAAACTTTACAGCACAAGCTACAGCTGCATAGAATGGCAATAGATTGCATTCAAATGTCATCACAACATTCTCAAATTCTTAGACAACTGAGCTGGAGGACAGGTCAGAAATATATGGTAGAATTTGCTGTTCATATTGCAGATTTGTTGACCTGGTTTATGACTAATAGCTCTGTAATTACTGGGTCTGTTCATGTGACACCCGATTCAGAAAGTGATGCCATTACTCAACCCCAAAGATTAGATGAAATTCAATGGTTGTAGTGAATTTTGTTTGTTATATATTCAGCCTATTGTATATTAATGGCACGCAGCCCTTGATGGTCTGAGCTACAACATAAACAAAGCCAAACCAACGCAAGGCCAACTAACCCAAATATGGTAACAAAAATTATATTAATATTACTTAAGATAACACCTACTATGTTAATGAATTGACATGATTCTAACAGGCAATTCATTTAACAATTATCATTTATGGGCTGTGCTTTTATCCTCTATCCTGCTTCTACTGCCTACTTGGTGAATTTAGAATTTGAGCAGGACTTCCAATCCCCTCTCCAGACAGCACAAAATTTTGGAGGTTCTAGAAGTTTGTCTATCATTTTTTACTTGTTTTAAGTTAGATGTTAGATGTTGTGTTTAATGTCACGCTGTTCATTGCAAAGCAGTATCTATAAGCAGGTGCAGCCTCTAAGCCAAAATACTGGTTAGATCTCTGGAAGGGTGGCCCTGGCCTGCTTACAGTAAGAATGCATAATTTTCAAGGTATTTGTGAGAAATAAAAATGAAAATCATTTAATACATGCAAAGTAGGTCCCAGCTGTGGGACCTTTACCACTGCAGCCTAGCACTTCATTAGCAGTAATTGCAGTGTGTCCACATTGATTGTTTTCATCCCATTAACTTCAGCTTTATCTGGTTATAAAGTCCACTGCAGCATTTGTATCAAGTGGAGGGGGTCTTATCCACTGGCGCAGGAGGGCTAGTGAATCTGCTTACCGCTCCATAGTAAAACTCAGCACAATTCCATGCCTTTTACTATATTTTCTTACCTCATTAACTTAACTGTGCTGTGTCTCGTCAAGGGGCATTAACAACAATAACCTGGATGAGCGGCCCTACCTTCAGCCCCAGTACGTGTGCCAGAGGATCACCACTACAGACATGCACGCCCTCACCGCATTACCCCCTGGTGTCGACCAATCAGAGTGGCTCGCCAGCAACAGTAAGTATGGACATGGAGTATGTAGAGTTTACAGAGAGAAAGAGATACAATTGGTAATGTTGTGGTTGTCCTCAGCTGTGGCGTTTTTCAAGCACATAAACCTGTTCTCCAGCGCACTGTCAGAGTTCTGCACCCCCAGCACCTGTCCCACCGCATGTGGGCCAGGCAACACGTAAGTCTACTGCTTTATTTCAAGAACCTCCATGCACTTTTTATAACTGTGTCACATAAAATTTTATGTGTCATGTAGTTAAACAGACGCTTGCTTGATCTGTTACTTGGCTCCTATGACATTAGAACATCTTATAGACTCATTTGGTTTAAAGGTAGGCTCTGTAACACTTGATAAAAGGAGAAGTTCAATTTGTCAACTGGACAAAGTTTGTTTGGTTGAAAACGTCTAGATAACGATCCCTATTCATCCCTACACGACTGTTTTTCCCACCTCTGGCCCTAGACGCCAGAGAAACAAAAGACGGAAACCAATGAGATAGTTCCGGAAAGTAGTTAGCTAGGTAGCTCCTCCCTACAGCAAGATATAAGCAAGTGTCTTACCAGTATTCTTATTAGAGCTGACGAAGCCTCTCGGATGAGCGGCGAAACGTTTTCAACCAAACAAACTTTGTCCAGTTGACAAATTGAACTTCTCCTTTTATCATGGATTCTACCTGGACGACTGAGGGACTTTTCACGCATCTGTAACACTTGGAAAAAAGGTACTACAATCACAACAACTACAAAATAATAAAAGACTAATGTCGGAACTTACCCTAGACTGCACAGGAACTAAAGCAGTTCTAGAGCAGGCCCAAGCCAAGTCTACATTAGGACTAAGCTGAGCTCAAGCCAGGACCACACAACACTCTTTCCCTAGAGGGTTTTAAGGAGAACATATACCCATTGTTCCCATTCTGTATGCACAGGTTTCATATGAAAGCGCAGAACCTTCAACTTCAATCACTGAGCTGCAGAGGCTGCACTAGCACTGATTCGTGATTGGCTGCAAGTGCTGGGGTTTAGGTAGTGACCATTCAGATCAGAGTCGGTTTTAGTGCAAACCCAAATGTGAGGTTCATCTAACTTTCTGATTGAATAATTATCTTATGTGAACTTAACACAAGATGACAATATAAACATCTTGGTGATCGTGTCCAATATTTTTGTATAAATCAACAGGCTCAAATTTGATTTTAATGTCTACCTCGTATATGGGGTAAGTCATATTTTTGAAAATGTGAAATTCTACAAATTCTGCATATCCTGTATTCAGCCAAAATGACTACTGATAATATTCCAACTTTGTGTTACGTAAAATACCAAATAATATACACAGATACATATATACTCAACAAAAATATAAACGCAACACTTTTGTTTTTGCTCCCATTTTTCCTGAGATGGACCCAAAGATCCAAAATTCACTCCAGATACACAACACTACCATTTCTCTCAAACATTGTTCACAAATCTGTCCAAATGTGTGACAGTGAGCACCTCTGCCCCGCCGAGACAATCCACCCCACCTCACAGGTGCGCCACATCAAGATGCCGATCCGACATCATGACCAGTGCACAGGTGCGCCCCAGACTGCCCACAATAAAAGGCCACCCCGAAATGTGCTTTTTTTTTGCTTTATTGGGGGTCTGGGGACTCAGAACCAGTCAGTATCTGGTGTGACCACCATTTGCCTCATGCAGTGCAACACATCTTCTTCACATAGAGTTTATCAGATTGTCAATTGTGGCCTGTGGAATGTTGGTCCACTCCTCTTCAATGGCTGTGTGAAGTTGCTGGATATTAGTGGGAGCTGGTACACGCTGTCGTATACGCCGGTCAAGCACATCCCAAACATGCTCAGTGGGTGACATGTCCGGTGAGTATGCTGGCCATGCAAGAACTGGGACATTTTCAGCTTCCAAGAATTGTGTACAGATCCTTGCAACATGGGGCCGTGCATTATCTTGCTGAAACATGAGGTGATGTTCATGGATGTATGGCACAACAATGGGCCTCAGGATCTCATCACGGTATCTCTGTGCATTCAAAATGCCATCAATAAAATGCACCTGTGTTCTTCGTCCATAACAGCCATTGAAGAGGAGTGGACCAACATTCCACAGGCCACAATTGACAATCTGATAAACTCTATGCGAAGAAGATGTGTTGCACTGCATGAGGCAAATGGTGGTCACACCAGATACTGACTGGGTCTGAGTCCCCAGACCCCCAATAAAGCAAAAAAAATGCACATTTCGGGGTGGCCTTTTATTGTGGGCAGTCTGGGGCGCACCTGTGCACTGGTCATGATGTCGGATCGGCATCTTGATGTGGCGCACCTGTGAGGTGGGGTGGATTGTCTCGGCGGGGCAGAGGTGCTCGCTGTCACACATTTGGACAGATTTGTGAACAATGTTTGAGAGAAATGGTAGTGTTGTGTATCTGGAGTGAATTTTGGATCTTTGGGACCATCTCAGGAAAAATGGGAGCAAAAACAAAAGTGTTGCGTTTATATTTTTGTTGAGTGTAGGTCACATATGGTCACACACAGGGCTTGTGATTGTCAAATCAAGCAGCAATTTATACAGACATGTTCATGTAATTGTAAATGAAAGGAGTATTTAGGATGGAGCTGGAGTTTATTTAATTTTAAATTTATTTACAACGGACAGTGCATATTGACCAACAAATTACTGTATAACATGCCAGAAATGCCATTATGACTACTACTAGTTTAATGTTGTGAGTAATCAGTGTTTTGTTTTGTGTCTGCCTCACAGGGTGTACACGTGGACCGATGAGCAAGGCAGGAAGCTAAAATGCTCTGCTCCTCTGTACTTTGACTATGCCATGTCTTATATTCAAGACCTGCTGACAGACGAGGAGGTCTTCCCCACAAAAGCAGGTAAACAGAGCCACACACAGCTATGCTAGCACTTTGCAATAAAACAGCACAATATGTTTGATTCAACGGTTTTTGCTACTACAATCAATCAATGCCAGTTTCCACAAAGGTAGATGATGCATCTGAAAGCAGGTAATTGCACGTTACATTTAGCACAATTTGTAGCTGAAGCTAACACTACAAATTAACACTAAATTAATTTTAAAGGTGTGTTAGGCATGTCTATAATGTACTATGTGAAAAATCCCTTCAGCTGCTCTCATTTTTCACAGCAGTTGCTACAACAATCCATCCAGATACTTCACTGCAAACAGCCGCATTCTCAAGGCTGGAGTGGAATTAAAGCATGTGTAAGATTAGGTGTGAGTTAATATGTATTTAACTTTTCCTTGATGGCAAAAAAGAGAAGACTGTGTACACCATAACTGCAATATGTAGGCCTCTTTTACAAATGTCAGTAGTGCCAATGCTTACTTCATCGTGTAATCTACTCATTAGCTTTTATTTTGTTGATTCCATGAGATGACAGGGGCCAAATCAGTTTAGATCTCCACTTTAGTTTGTGCTGCTCTTCCCCAGCTACAGCACGTTCCCCTCACACTCACTCCTGTCATAGAAATGTGGCTGGCTTTAACAATTTTTAATTACATGTGGTTAAAATGTTTTAAGATCTACAACAGGTCTACAACCAATCCAGCCATAAAGCACATTGTCTGGAGCTCAGACTTTTAAATGGCACCGTAGTGGAAGATATTCATTTAATGATAAAGCTTAAGTTTAAAGAAAGAAAGATTTAGATTTTAAATTTCAGAAATTTGATCCGTGTGTGTCCCCAAATATGAGGTAAACATTAAATATGTAGCAGGTAAGCAGAGTGAGTCTCACATGAGTCTCTCATTTGGGTAGTCAGTTTCAATGCTGAAATTGTTTGTTCAAACCTAAAATGCTTCTCTCTGATCTGAATGGTCACTACCTAAACCCCAGCACCTGCAGACAAACATGAATCAGTGCTAGTGCAGCCTCTGCATCTCAGGGAGCGATTTCTGGAGGTTCTGAGCTTTCACATGAGGCCTGGCCTGTCCATATACTGAGAGAAAAACTTGTATGTGTCCTCTATCTGCAGGTTAAAGCACTGGCAACTGAAGTATTGTTTGTAGTAGTTTTTTAATACAAAAATGTATCTTAGTCAGGCTAATGAAACATACTATATATACAGGGGGTCCTCGGGTTACGACGTAGATCCGTTCTTAAGACGCGTCGTAACCCGAATTTCGTCGTAAACCGGATTTTGCCTTTGATCTTCCAACCAAAGCACCAATAACCTTTCCATCTCAATAATTAGACCACTACGCTGTTTGGTTATCACTGCCGCTTTCATAGGAGCAGATCAGAGCCCACATCAGGTACTTCCGCCCACATTGGGCACGCACATGAGGCGGTCTTCTTCTCCCTACAACCACAACAGAGCGTATTCTTCCGCCGTGCGCCGCGCGCCGTTCGCGTTTGTTTACATCTCTTACCATGCTAAACCGCGTAAGACGGAATGACGCGTAATATATACATATTTTTTTTAATGGGGGCGCGTTCGTAACCACGAAACGTCGTAACCCGAGACCGTCGTAACCCGAGGACCCCCTGTACTTAGCTTTAATAAAATAAATGTTAAATCAAAGTTAAATGAAATAAATAACAGAGTTGTAAGTTTGGATCATTCAATATGTGATCAAAGTTTTGCTTTTGTTTTAATATAAAAATCTTACCACATTACAGGTATTACCATACACCTGATTGCATTTGCCTTATCAGGCTTACCTTGTCACCATTCCAACCCCTGACCTTGTCTAGGCTCGGTGTTCCCAAACGGCTTTATCTTCCTGGTGCAGAAGGTTTTCCTGCTGCTGTTCCGGACCCTGGCACACATTTACTGGAGCCACTACAGAGAGACTCTGGTCCTGGGTCTACAGCCTCACCTCAACACTCTCTTCACCCACCTGAGTGTGTTCAGCCTGCAGCACGGCCTGTTGGACCCCGAGGATACACAGCCCATGCAGGACCTCCTCTCTGCTCTGGGGCTAGGGCAGAGGCAGCACATGAGCAGCAGTTAGACCTGATCCACTCCTCAGAAAGCTCTCATAGGACGAAACATGGAGCCTGTACAGAAGTGAGAGGACTTGTTACAATGTTTGTGTAAATACTGCATGTGAAATAAAGGTGCATTTATTGTTTGGTGAAGGTCAAGAGAAAGCCAAGGTCATTTCAGCCCACCCCATGTTACGATGTGGGAATAAACAGCACACAAATGGACAAAGGAACGTTATATTTAAGATATATGTTTAATTTGCTTTAATTACAATATTTTGTTTGTAATGTTTTTAAAATAAAATGCATATGCATTCTTTGGCACAACTTTTAGAATAGTAATAAATAAGCCATTTTTATTTAATAAAAAATTAAAAATGCCTCAACTACATGTTATCTGTTAAAGTGAGTTTTGTTATTGATAAAAATACAAAACAGCACCATCTCCTGGATGCTCTTGTGCTACTGCAAATCTGAGTGGAGATAGAAGTCTTAATTTTAGGGAAGTGCAATTTTTATTTGTAACTACAATGCAAAATACTTTACATCTTAGACACTTGTATGTATGACTGTAGTTGACTAAAGAAATTCTTGGTCGATTAAAGGGTGTTCTGCCAACTGACAAAAAAATGGGCATGGCTAAAGCTCTAAAAACGATTATGTATCGTTGTGTATCTGACCCAAACTGCACTCACATGACTACAACTGCACAGGAGTTCATGAAAAAACAACTATTAAAAAAATTTGCCTGATTAAAGCCTAGGGCTGAAACGTTGCATGTCTTAATAAATTTCTCATTTTTCAAGTAAGACGGAGTGCGGAATTGTTTTCTCCTCGTGTGTTCTGGGTCTGCTCCCTCGCCTCCAACGCACCCGTCTGAAGAGATTGAAGTGCGAAGTTCTCATTTTTACATATAAATAAATAAAAAACAAAAACAAATCTCACTTCTCCTTTCTGCTGTCCTAAATTATCTAAAATGTTAAAATAATTTAGACATAGATGTATTTAAACAAGACAATATAACAGTTACAATTGGAATTTGTAATTACTAAAGAAATTCTCAGAGTGTGAGACAACTTTTAGGGTACGCAAGGTAAAAAAGGTTAAGACGTCATCAACTGATTAATCAACTAAACAAGTAAAGGCCAACAGCCGTACTTGTATGTACACATAACTAAAAATAAGGTGTGAACAGTGATATGTGAGAAAAGGGTAGTTTCTCCAGACAGAGCTGAAGGCTGTGTGATAACTGACACTGACACTGTGCTCATAGTCATCATGGAAACTAACCCTCACTGAGCTCATTACATCTGCACGTTTAACAACATTTCAAAATCACCAGCAAGTGGATTATTTGGAAGGAATTTCACCTCTCATTCAAAAGATTTTCAACTGACCACTTTTTCTAAGCATTTTATATGATCATAGGTGGTAGAGTAGCCAAAACTGTACTCAAGCAAGAGTGCAAAATAAGTATTTCAAAATAATATTAATCCTGTAGAAGTATTAAGAAGTAGTCTAAGAAATTACTGAAAGGAAAGGTCCCATGGCATGAAATTTTCACTTTCTGAGGTTTTTGAACATTAATGTGAGCTCCCCTACCCTGTTTAGTCCCCCCCATGGTTAAAAGTTGTGAAATGTCTAAACTGAGCATTTGCGATCTTTTTCTGCGTTACAAAAAAATCAGAGCTCAAACAAGCGATTTTGAACAAGGCACCTTATTGATGTCAGATCGAAAAAAGAAATGCAAATGCAGTTCCACCCCCGTCTGTCTGAACTCAGCGTCTCTGTAAATCACGCCCAGAGAGTTTGGACTGCGAATGTGCTAGGCAATGCGAAATGCGTTTTTTTAATTTGCCTGGAGGCACGTCTGAGTGTTTCTAGGCTCGGAAGTCCTTTATCTGAGCCTCTGGACCTTTGAACAGCAGTGGTTTAATTTTATTTTCTGTGGAAATGTGTTTATTTTTCAATGGAACGCTTCAAATCTCTCGCCCCGTGCAAAAACAAGGAAATGGATCAGCTACAGCGGAGAGAGGAGCGTTTGGCCAGCTCTTTTCTCCTCATTTGCATTCAAGCAACAACGCCCATTATGGAGTGTTCAGAGTGAGAAAAATTACTCTTTCTCAGCTTATCTCTGTTTCTCATGCACTGAGTGTTGATTTTGAAGGATTCATTTACAGTATTAGGGAACCATTAAGGAGCCATATAGAAGCATCAAGAAGTACCATGTCACGGGATCTTGAAGTAAAAGAGGAAAAGTATTTGGGAAAACTACTACTCCAGTAAGAGTAACTGTTAACTGTTCATAATTTGAAGGACAAAACACTGAATAATGTACGAGAACTTGTATTTTCAAAGAACAGACACAAAAATGAGAAGCTACATTATATCTGAAGCAGCAGTGTAAGAAACATAATATTGTTAATAAATGTAAGCTTTAGAACATAGAGCTTTAGTCACTTACCAAAACCAAAACTTTTACCCAAGTAAGAGTACTCTTACATAAACATATTACTCAAGTAGGATTAAAAGTATGCTGCTAGAAAAGTATTCAGACAAGTACAGTTTCCTTAAAAAGTAAAGTAAAAGTAAGCACTACTGAGCACTACTCACCTCTGTATTTCATTCATGTTGCTTTTTATTTTGAATACCTCTTGGCAGTAGTTCTGTTGTTAAGTGTTCAGTTGTTCTGGCAGTTCAAATGGCCAATGCATAATTGTATTTCTTAGACACATGAGTACACGGGGAGGTAGTTCTGTGATAGCTTTTTATTTAAAACCTATAGAAATTTCCAGTCAGATTATTCACTGTATAATGTTTGCCTCATGGGACACTTGTTTGTGAGTGTGTGAGGTGATTTAGGGTTACTTATTATTGTATAAGCAGGTAGGCCCGGTTCCAAAGCAAAGATGCCAGTGTTTCTAGGGATTTAAGCTACAGTGACTACATTGGCGCCTGCTTAAATACCCCAATCTAATCGATGTCTGTGTCTGCTTTGGATTTTGGGTTAATCAACTGGAAGTGGGGTACAACTCCACTCTAATACTTGGAATAAAGGAAAGCCCCAATCTCACATGGTTCCCAGTAAAATGTCAGATACAAAATGCCAGAACATTCAGCAGTGACCCCAATTCACACTTGCACCACTCTCCATTGCCAGGTCTGCTCTGTTCACACTTAACCTTAACCTGTAGCATAACCAGGAAACCAAGCTTGTAACCAAAGCAATTTTCTGGCTTTATTCACACATTACCATGTTCTGGCAAAATGTAGGTACATTTCCGGATCAGACAGCATGCAGGAATGGTGTAAGTACAAGGTTGAAAATACTAGGAAATAAATGTGCTGAATAAAAAATGTGTCAGAAAATCACACCAATGCCTTCTATTGTACAAAACCTACACAGTCAGGAAAAATGAGGACTTGGCTGCAGATATAATGTGTCCAGACATCTAATCTCTGTGACTGAGGTGTTGAGGAGAGAGGTTTGAGATGAGCTCTCAAACGGCTCTTTCACATGTGAAGAAAGTGAGCACAGAGACATGAGGAAATGCAGAGGAGAGTGCAGCTCACCTGGTAACAGAGCCAAGGCGCTGAGTCACACACACGCTGCTGCTCACACTTTTAATTAAGAGTCCAGTCGCCCACTTCATCTGTTTTCTCCCGCGCTGCTCTCTGTGTGCACCGGAGGAGAGACATCACTTTTCACCCACATTTCGGCTGCTATGGAATCTTATGTTCATCACAAACTGTAAATTACTTTATAGGTCCAGAGCCCACTTTCTCTTCTGTTATGGAGGAACTAACTGTTAAAGACCATTTAATTACTGGACTTTGCCTGACAGATTGAGTTGCTCAACAGTACTTTACAACATAGAACTTATCATTACCTCTACTATGACATTTATAGTAGTACCTTTATTTAATTATTAAATAAAGGTACTACTATAAATGTATGATATGTAACAAGCAAAGGTAATACCAATTTATTGTTCAGCTTCTTCAAGACTATGGGGGCAAAAATGACTATGTGAGCCATTGTACTCTGCTCTATTAATGAGAAACACTGATGTTTTATCATCCAGTGACCTTATTTCAACCATTATTTTGGTTAGAAATGTATTTTTAAAATGTCAATGTGCAATAACTGTTTGATGGATCAAAAAAAATCAATCAAATCAAAAATTACTGCAGCCCTACTACTAAATGAAATAGGGATTAGATTAAGAATTATCAGGCCCATGGTGCATTCAGTAGGTAACTGTAAAAGAATGATTATTAGGCTGTTTTTATTTAATGTTTGTCAACAAAATGAAGAGCATTTGGAACTCCAGAACTTGCACTGCGTAACTTGAAACAGCATCTGATTCATGCACAGTTTATTTTGCACCACTGCACTATTCATTGTAATTGAACTTTTAGCTTTATTGTTGTACCTCATTTACTGTCTATTTTCTATCAATGACAAATAAAAACAAATATATATTTTTATATGAATGTTAATTTGTTTTACTGAATTATTAAATATAAGAAAAATTGTCTATTTTAGGGCCTATTATTATTATTTATAGGGCCTATTTTACAGGTGTCCTTACAAACCTTTAAAAGGGCACATGTACTGTGTACACATAACAAAACTTATTGCCCTGCAGGCTTCTCTAAAGGCCATCTGTTGTAAATAAATTAATATCAGCTCCTTATCAATAGATTTGTACCTGTTGGTTTTCCATTTATTTTAATATGACATCACCACGGCCTCTTTGAGCTTGTCTCAACTGTGTCAAGCCAACTATAGCCTTAAATAGACGTTCTTTGTGTAAAAGGAAACTAAATCCAATAATACAGTCCAAACGCTACAGTGTAAGGTCAGTGTGACCTTATCGGGCCCAAAAGTCAATCTTAATAGCAATCAAAGCAGCAGTGATTGGACAATAACAATAAATGAGTGCTACAGGGCTCTAGGTGATGACTGGAGTCCTTGGGGTTTAATTAGATTGCAGGACCCACAGAGGTAATAAGACTGCTGAGTGTGGGACAGACAATAGCCTCTAAGCTCTCCTCCTTCCACCTCCTTGCCAGCGTCCTCCTCCCTCCACCGGGCTTTATAAACCACAACACTCGGGACATCACAAACTCTGGTGTGGTCCAGAACAAGTGCGGAACTGTGTTACCTCCATGGATCAAAGTGTCAAGCTGAACTAAGGATGCCATACTTTATAAAGACATTCCGGACATTTAGTCTTTGATTTATCCTTTTTTTTACGATTAATTTTTTTGTGAAGTAAGGCAAACTTTTGGTGCAGGCTCCAGGGCTCACCGGACCACGCGTCTCTGCTGACGCCGGAATGTGCGTGCTCATCTCGGCTTGGGTTTACGTGCTGCTCGGTCTCCTGCCTCTGGAGATCCAGTCCCGGGCTTTGAGTGTGCAGACACTCCCACACAGTCACAGGTACTGCAAAGCCCTACAGATAGCACAACATAAATTCATGAAAAATGATTATATAGTTTTAAAAAATAGTTAAATAATAATAATAGTTACATTTAAAATATTACAAAAGTTTTTCCCCTCTATATCTGCATGCAGAAATAGCACGGGGCCGCATGTAGAAATGAGCATGAGCGTAATAAACTAGTTATTGGCAAAATGGAAAAAAATGCTAATGCTAATAGGTTAGCGTAAAAAACATTTCAATTTTTTTTTTTTAATGCACACTAACATAAGTAGCGAATACACTACAGTATATAGTGTCAAGATAAGCCATTTTGGCCTGTAACAAATGCGGTCCATTTGTTAAAACTAATTAAATGTATAAAGAACCGTGTTGCAGCCCATGGGGAGCTTTTGTTCAACTTCAATATTCCCGTGTAGTTTCCAGTCATTAATGAGGGAATGTGCCCAGACAGTTCCGTGAGGTCCCGAGACAGAGGCTGAAGCTGAGGCTTTAGAAGGGGGTAAGACATCTGTCTGAGTCAGGGTACACTTACAATTTCTGAGATTAAAGTCAGAAATTCTGAGATTTTTTTTCTCAGAATAAAAAAAAAAGGAAAAAGGAAAAAAAAATCTGTTCACGTGGCCCTAATCCTAGGGTCAAAACTAATATAGGGCTTTTTTTTTTTTTTTTTTTTTACTTTTAGTGACTGTTATTATAATAAGCAGTAAAGACTGCTATGGATTTTGATGTTTTGTATGGAGTCTACAATAAACTTACAATACATTTATAATACAATTTCAGATAATTAGTGTTGCAGAAAAGGAACATCTTTTTTTTTTTTACTGTGCAAGAATTATTGCAACTTGCAACCACACTAGAAATCAGTGCAGCCATAGTGCTCCATGCTGGATTTGTGAATGGTCTGTGCTGCAGGCTAAATCTTCCTTTTCGGGGTTAAGACTTGTTTAAGGTTCAGGCAGAATTAGGTTAGGGTAGTAGTAAAGGTTAGAGCTAATGGCCAAGGTTAGTGGAGAATTACGTCAATGGGTGTCCTGGCTGTGTCCAAGCAGGGGCAGGGAAACAAGCCAGTGTGTGGGAGAGGAAGGAGGAGAGGAGGGAGGGGGGAGAGGAAAGGAGGAAGAGAGGAGAGCCAAGGAAGAGAGAAGAATGAAAGGAGAGCCACACGCTGAGCTCTGGAGGACCGTAGGAATGTGCAAGTTCCTCAATCTGAAGCATCATTACACACATGCTACTGTGAGAGAGAGGTCAGAAGAACAACCAAAACATCTGTGTTATTAATCCATATAGATAATCCATTAAGATTAGGTTTCTGTTTTTGTTTTGTTTTTTCTTTCTGGTTACTCTTACTGTGGGATATGTCAGGGATGCACTGATACCAATACTGGTACTGGACCAGCTCTGATTCACAAAAACAACCATGTAGATGACAGGGGATCAGTTCCAGGATATCTGTATCAAAAAAAATATATCCAGATTGTGTTGAAACAATACGCTCACATAAATTGGACAAATATCAAAAAAATTACCATTATATTAGTGGTAAGAGTGTTTTATAGTATGATTGTGGTAAAATATCAAGCCTTTTCCTTACCATAGAAGTCAAATGTGAAATGTTTGGGGTTAGGGCAATCCGTTTAACATAATAAGACTATTCACCAGCCCAGAACATCCCATCAGGTTTGACCTTTTATTTATAAGCAAGTGTTACTTGTATTAAACAAAGCCACATAACATAGGCCTATATATTCTGTGTTCCTAGTTTTTGCTCTGATGATTATTTGGATACTACTAGATAGACAACATCATGTAATTTTCAATAAAACAATAGTAGTCTCTTTAATACTACCATGTGGTCTTATACTACTTCAGATTAGCTCTTTAGTTAGTTTTAGTACAGTACAGTTTTGTTTTAGCAGTTCACCAGTGTTATAATAACATTCTCATGTTCATAAATGCTTGTCGCCATGTGCTCACGTTACTTACAAGTAACAACACTTTGTCACAGTTATGCCTCTAGTGCAGAGCAGCCAAAACTCAGTTCAAAAGACTAACAGAATTACCTCTTTGAGCCAAAAGGACTGAGGCGGAGTGAATAAAGCAATGAACAAATTTTGTGAAACAGTCAGACGAGTGATCAGAATACCAGTCAGGATTAAAGCTGGGATCCAGATTATATGATGTATTTATCCCAAACAAAACAAATATTTATTCTTATTTGCTTAATTTCTTAAAATCTGCCCTGTCCATGATTAACTCAAATAAGAACTCATACTTGATTGGGAATGTCAATGTCTAGAACACACAAGGAGAAAACAATCCCGCACTCCGTCTTACTTGCAAAATGAAAAAGTTTATTAAGACATGCAACGTTCTGGGTTTGCTCCCTCGCCTCCAACGCACCCGTCTGAAGAGATAGAAGTGCGAAGTTCTCATTTTTGAATGTCAATGTCTACAATAGTAAACCATTCACACTCTCATACCACTCATAAATAGGCATGGTGCGGTATTTAGCTTGCTGTTGTATCTGATACACAATATTTGCTGATGCCAGTATTATGATTTGCATATGCATAGGATTGTAAAGTTTACAAATTACCTTTTCACTTTTGTTAATTAAAAAAAAACAGTTTATCTTGGACATACAGCCATAATTTTAACTTAATTGCTCTTCTGAACTGTCATATATCATGAATAAACACCGATATTAGAATCAATACATCACCTAACAATATTTCTTTATTAAACATTAATATAGGCCTGTTTGACTATGGGGGAAAAATCATGATTATGTTAAGGATTTTTTTTAAATAATCATGGGAAAAGGGAAAAGAACTGGTTTGAGAGGGGAGTTAAAGAGGCTATTTTTGTCAAAAAAGAGAATCCTTCTTTAAACAGGAATGGGGACATAATTTGTCTCCCATATATAATTCCATTCTCAAACCTAAATCAAAACAAACAAAAGAAACAATAGGGCAGCCAGGTCAGGGCCAGAGGTGTGAAAACAGACATTAGGGTTTGAATGGGTATACTAAACTAGACCCCAGAGAAATTGGAAAAACAAAAGACAGAAACTCAAAACAAAGAGGTAGGATAGTTTCAGAATAAATTCAGTATAGTTAGCTCCTCCCTGCAGCTAGATATAAGCAGTGTCTATCAGCACTCTAATCAGAACTGACGAAGCAGCGCGGATGAGCTGCGAAACATTTTCGACTAAATAAACTTTGTCCAGTTGACAAATTGAATTTCTCCTTTAATCATGTATCATTGCTTGTTCAATTGAATATCTACTTCTGATACTAGTTTCAGTATCAATTAGTATCTGATTTTTGATACTTTTGATAACCCTAGTAATGTCAAAATACATGTAAGGGAGGTCTTACAATTATTTATTTATTTATTTTCCACTGTAGATTTCACAAGTGGCTTTGCTCCAGGTTGTGATTTTCTGTAATAGATTGGTTCAATATTTGTAATCATGGGCTGATGAATTGCACAGTCCTGCCTTAAAGGAAAAGTAACGTTTTTTTACAATTTGAGCCTTATTTCGGTAATAAAACAAGTTGTTTTAGTCACCCATAGCACTTTGGTGTCATATGGAGTACTTCCAGAGATGTTTTAAGATTTGCGGTTAGCCTAGCGTGACTTCTAGCCATAGCTCGGGGCATATAATATATTCCCCAAGCATGTAATGTGTGGGCTCCAAATAACACAAACTTTAGCACTTTTCAAATCATAGAAGCCCGATGTCTTAGCCTACGATTTCGTTTGAAGCAAAAGTGGCCTGTAATCCGAGATTTATCCATAGTTTACAGCTTTGCGTTTCATGTTTGGGTCCTGGGAGCTGAGAGCACACTCCGCACATGCGCACTGGTGTCCTCATCTACTCGAAACTATGGCTAAATCTCGGATTACAGGCCACTTTTGACCACACAAAATCGTAGGCTAAGACATCAGGCTTCTATGATTTGAAAAGTGCTAAAGTTTGTGTTATTTGGAGACCGCAAACAAGTGCCCCGAGAACTCACATGATGGAGATCGCAAATCTAAAACATCTCCGGAAGTGCTCCATATGACACCAAATTACTATGGGTGAGTAAAACAACTTGTTTTATTACCGAAATAAGGCTCAGATTGTAAAAAACATTACTTTTCCTTTAATGTTTTTGTTAATGTGGTTTCCTATTATTGGTGAGAGTCATTGATTAACACAGTTTAGAGTTGAGGAGCTGATGCTGCTGTATTATACAAGAGTGAGTGGTAAACAGTGTCTTGTCAGTCTGAACCACTCTCATCTGGTTATCACACGTACTATAAGAAACTTGAGCCTGTAGAGGGCGGTTCAGTCATGACCCAGAGCCATGTGAGTGTGAGTAAGCATAAAACAGTACAAAACAAATACTGCTAAAAATCATTTGTAACAATATATGAGGGTCAGTCTTACTGTAATTGTGTCTCTGGGTTAGATACTTGACAGCATTTATTATCTACTCCAGTGACTTTATGTGGTTATGACAGGAAGTGAAATATTTGATGTATTAGAATGTGGAATTTATGTTATTATAATAAAAAAATAAAATAAATCACTTTACATATTAATTTGTAATCTTCCTTACAAGTATGCAAAGTGATATTTCTGATTATTGTTAGGATGTTCTGATCCAGCTTTATCACTTTCGATATCAATTTCGATACTATACTATATCTGATCTGATACACCCAACATACAATCAATGTTAGTCCAGAGACTGAAAAGAGCATTTATTTCCTTTATTTTCCAAAAACAAAATAAATCAAAATTGATCTAACTGCTTTGTAGCTGTTATTTAGCACTCATTTAACTACAGAACAACTACGTGCAAAAGTTCAAATATTAAGAGATTTTCTGGGCTGAGTATGACCTATAAATAGTCTTACATCAAAGTATATGTTCAGCGTTAATTCATGGTTATGCCAAAACCTGTGCCAAGAAATAAGGTGAAAAAAGTTGAACTATGAAAGTTACATATATTGACATATTCTCTGTGCTGTTCTCTTTCAGACGCCCAGAGCCTCTCCAGTGGGACCCCAGCCCAGCTGCACCCCTTCTCTCTCCCCTCATGGACAACCACCTCCCACACACCGACACACAACTCATCTGGACAGCGCTCATTCACAAAGACCCCCCTCCACCGCATCAACACAACCAAGTGTCAGCACAGGGACAGGAAGCGGCGGGGACAGCAGGCAGGTCGCGGGGGTCACGGGGTCGTCGCCATATCAACAGCGTGGGAGGGAGGGGTCAATTGATGCGAGTGGGCTGTGTCCTGGGCACCTGTCAGGTTCAGAATCTGAGTCATCGCCTCTACCAGCTGATTGGACAGAGCGGGAGAGAGGACTCCTCCCCCATCAACCCTCGCAGCCCCCACAGCTATGGATAGCACTATGGCTGATTATGGCTAACACGCTGCTGTACATTCACTGTGCGACTGACCGCTATGCCTTAGTCCAACACTGGTAGATGCTCCTGACTTCATCTGTTATGTCAAAAACATCTCACAAATATGAAATCGTAGTTCTGAGAGATAGTTTTAGGGACATGTACCTAGTCCTCACGTACAGTATTTGTATCCTTCATACTATGAGAGCATTGAATACGTAATTGTGTCTTAAAGCAATGGCTGTGTTTGTCAAAATGTAGCACAAGAACTTAAATTTATGTATGCTTTAGTGTTATGTTCAACTTTGTTGTTTTTTTTCTGAATTATATTTGGTCTAGACATGATTTAGTGTAAGTTTAGCCCACTTAAACATCTGGCTTAGCATTCCAAATACCACCAGAACTAGGCCAAGGACTATTTAAGCATTTGTGTGTAAGGTTTGAGAACATTGCATTAAAGCTGCACTATGTAACTTTCCTGGTAGACATGTTTGTCAGAATGGAGGGTTTTTGAGTAATAAAAATTTAATTGAATAAATGCAAGAGCGATATTTTTAATACCATACTGTAGAGGCCAAGTAATAACATCTCCAAGGAAACAAGCAGTTGACAGACCCTCTACCAGAAAAGTTACATAGTGCACGTTTAAAAGGTTTGACTGACAAACAGATAATACATGTGATTTTCACATAGATCTGGTTAAGATTATGGTGGCACAAATAATTTTTATTTCAATATTTTAATCTCATTCAATTGGTGCAGTATAAATGTCATGTACTGCCTATATTTCATCTTAAAGAAATCAATCATTTTTGGCCAGTGTTTATATTTATTGTATTAATACAACGAGCAACAAAGTCAAATGCTGTTATCCCAATAGTCCATGTTGTTTTTAGACTATGGGGAAGAATTTTAGACTTTGGTGGGCTGCTATAGTCTCCTGTATTATTGAGAAACACTGCATGGATACAAGTAAGACCTAATTTGCATATAGCTAAACCAATCAGCTTAAATGTCTAATGGCATTGGATGCATGGCCCCATCCTGATGTTGTAACTTGGAGCTGATCCACTTGTTCATGTATTTAGAGAACAAAGAATCCCAGATAAGCCTGTTAAATTTGGCCTTCCTGTTTAAGAGCTGTGACGTCATGGCCTCTGCTAAACCTCATAATCCATTCTCTGGGTCCCGCTCTCCCAGCGCCTGTGGACAGTGGACAGTAGTGCAAAAAAAGAATAAGCCAAACCCGCTAACCCTTCACCTAAACAGGGCCAAAATAACCTAACCCTAATCCTGGAGCGTCTGTTGTGGGCGGCTCCCTGCTGTGCTCTTACTACAGCCTTTCATTCATAACTTTGCCTTCAGCGCACAGAGGGAGTGTCTCACCTGATCTAGTGCTTATACTATCAGAATGTGTTATTACTCCTGTAGTACTTATACTGACACTGTTGCACTTCCATTATTTCCCAAAGTTCAATAGGACAACACATTATAAAAGCACTTTATACATCTTCTGTATTAATGACTTGAATTTTGTTATTTAACACACCAGTTATAATGTGAATGTATCTCTGTACTAATATTAAGAGAGCCCCTAAATGAAAGTGTCCTTTTGTGAACATTTGTCTAATATTGTTTTTTATTTCCGCTGCTTTGTGTAATAAACATGTTATAAATCTACTCTTTGCCTGGCCTCCGTTCATTTTTTTGCTCAGTTTCTTCTGGATAGATTAAGGCATAGGGGGCAAAGATTTAGACCTATTCAAATTATGCACATTCATTATAAACTAATGTTACATATTGGAACAATGATTTATAGGCCCAGCACTTAATTGATCAGTTAAATATTGCAGTTTGTATCCTCATTCATTTCTGTAAGACTTGATATTAAAACTGATAACTAAACTGGTGCCATAGAAACTGTAGAAAATTAAATTAAACATTACTCTTGAATAATGATATGGGGCTCATGATGTATACATTAGTATTATCTTTGTTTGTTAAACGTTGTGCCCTCTCGTGGTCAGACTAGATTATAGTCAGTTGTCCGTAGATGACCTGAAGTGCAGTTTACTTCCCTTTACTATATTTAGTACTTTTTTGTTATGATTTGTTATGATTATAATTAACCCTCTGAGACCCACAGTTGCAGAATGTACTTAAAGCTGTCTAGTAGTAGACTGAATGTAACAAAAACTGCATATCCCAGCACCCCACACTCTGCACTCCATCATACAACATTATGGAGGGAAATTTTTAATATTGGAGGGAATATCACATTCCAAAATCAAGTGACATGGCTGCCTTCACCCAGCTCTCTTTTCTGGATCAATTTTAACCAATCTAAAAGTAAGTATACAATCTGTAATATTATTTTCTTTCATTCATAACATGTTCAGTGTTGGAAAAGTTAAATATATTTTCAAAAAAGGATGATTTAGTGTGATTTATGTAAATGTTGCAAAAAACGCAACACGGTTACACAAAGGGTGCACCTTTTACACAGAGAATCCTTCACCTTTGTGAAGTGGCTGTTTACGAGAGGATGTACCAACACAGACGGGAGAGCCAGAGTGGACCTCAGTCTGCCGTACATCTCCACCTTAAAGCCACAGACCACTCCTTTGAGGACAGTGAGGTACAGGTTAGTACCAAGGGAGTGTGCAGGGTAAGCCTGCTAGGTCTGAGCTTGGCATATCAGGACATACGGTCATGAAGCTCGCATCAACACTACCTACAGGGCAAAACTACAATGTGTATGCAATCAACTTTTTCACCTCTGTGCCTCTGCTTGTTTATTTGTTTATTTACGGATCCCCATTAGTCTCTACAAACATAGAGACTAGTCTTCCTGGGGTCCAATTTAAAATACAATACACTTCAATACATCCAAGCACCATAACAACAGACCAATCAAAGCAGTGAGATTAAATTACATTATCCAAAACACATACTAAACACTTAAAATATGTTACATTCAACTTTATTCAGCATTATAAAATAGTAATTTCTTAACACATTTTTTTAAAAACAGCATGATTTTGTATGACCATTATGTGTTGTGGCAGCACATTCCAGTGAGAAATGGCTCTATAGAGAAACGTTGCTTTTAGTGCATTAGTTCTTGGTTTTGGTAAAGTGAAAACTGTGGTTGAGGCTCGTCTTGTATTAAACCTGTGTCTGCTACCGGTAAGCTGTAACTGTGAGACCATGTGTAAAGGTCTGTGTGTTGTCCACACTTTATGCAAGGATACAACTAAATTACAGGCCAGTCTGTCCTTGACTTTCAGCCACGAAAGTTCCTTATGCATAGTACTGATATTAGTCCTAAAAGAGCAGTTTAGAGCAAGAGCTCGATTCTGAACTATCTGGAGCTTTTCCAAGTCTTTGTTTGCAGCACTAGACCAAACATTAGGACAATAGTCCAGCTGAGATAAAACAAGAGAGGCAATTACAAGTTTTCTTGTTTCCATTGGCATAAAATAAGCATTGCTTCTAATTATTGCAATATTCCTACTCATTTTAGCAACAATATTATTTATATGAGTTGACCATGTCATAGTTTGGTCTAATGTGACACCTAAAAGTTTAATTTCCGTGAGTTGTTCCAATAATTGTTTATCGAGAGATATGTTAAGCTTAAGATTTTTTCGGACAGAATACTTTGATCCCAATAGCATACACTTTGTTTTTGTAATATTCAATTTTAAACGGTTCTCCAGAACCCATTTTTGAACAGACATTAGCTCCTGTTGTAAAATGTCATTGACCTGATCCAAGTCAGCTGAGGAGACATGTATGGTGGTATCATCTGCATATACAGTCATACAGGCCTTATCTAGTGCATATGGCATATCATTAATGAAAATACTATAAAGCAAAGGGTCTAGGCAGCTTCCTTGTGGGATTCCACATGAAAGTGTTATGTTATTTGAAAGTGAACCATTAAATGTTACGCATTGTTTCCTATCAGTTAAATAACTGCACATAAACTGTAAAGCTGCAGTATTAAAACCATAAGCAGATAATTTCATTTGTAAAAGGCTGTGATCAACAAGGTCAAAGGCTGCACTAAAATCAAGAAACACAGCTCCTATCAATTGTTTACAGTCAATGTGATGCAACCATTGGTCAGTGAGCTCTGTGAGTGCTGTATTGGTAGAATAACCTTCCTTATAAGCATGTTGGACATCCGAAAAAATACAATTCTCATTAAAATAATTTTGAATCTGTTTGCACATAACTCCCTCCATCAGTTTACTCAGAACAGGCAAGATGCTTATGGGTCTACTGTTTTGTCCAGTTAATTGTTGTCTAGAATTTTTAACCAATGGAACAACTTTTGATATTTTCTACAAGTGTGGGTACACACATTCCACATTGTTAAACTGCTCGAGTGTGGCATACACTTTATTGGCACTGTTCAGCACTGTTAGCAGAAGAGAAGGAGCTGAAAAAACAAGGAAGAGGAAGCTTTGACTTCAGACTGTCAGAAGAACACAACATCTGTGCGGTGAGGTGGTATGATAACCGGTCAGTCACACTTCTCTCCACTTTTGATGGCCCAAACCCAGTCGACAAGGCTGCACGGTGGAACAAATCCACCAAGTCCTTCACTGAAGTGAGAAGACCATCAATTATGAAGATGTACAATAAATTCATGGGTGGGATCGACTTGCTGGATTCCTTTACAGCCAAGTACAAGTTGCACATGAGGTACAAATGGTGGTACATGTACATCTTTTGGCACACCATCATCATTGCCGTGGTAAATGCTTGGCTGCAACACAAGCGCGACTGCAAGACCCTGCAGATCCCCTACTGCTGCACATTTATTTTTATCTTTACTTTCAATGCACATTCTATTGCACATTACCATTTCACTGCTGCATTTTCCATTGCACATTTTTGATGCACACTGCACATTTTTGGACATCTGTAAATAGGTATTTATTTATTCTGTTGCACTGCTTTCAGATTTTAGATTTTTGTCTTAGATAGTTTTTGTTTTGTCTTTATATTGTATTTTGTACACTGTCTTTTTGCACTATTTGGCCAGAGAGAAAATACATTTTGATTCACTGTGTTGAACACATATGGCAGAATTGACAATAAAGCTGACTTTGATCGTTGATCTTTTTGATCCCTGAAGGAACTGCTGAACAGGAGACGGTTCCAGGTACAGCACTCTGCCTCCCTCATTCAAACTAACACCGTAAAGAGAGGTAGCCCTTCAATGGATGAGGAAAGATCACCACTAAGTGCTAACAACACTCCGCCTCCTGATGTCCAAAAGGACAGCAGTGGACACTTTTATAAAGATAAAAAAGAGGCCAGTGCTGGTAAGAGCGCATACACTTCCACCTCTTGCATGGAGTGAGATGTTCGCTTGTGCTTCAGAGATGACAAAAACTGCTTTCTTCATTTTCATATTTGATGAGTGACATGACAAAGAGAAGAGTCCTGCAGCACATCATTTAATGTTCTTGTTCCTATACAGGATTGTGGTATTAAATACAAGTTTTGAGTTTAAAAAAAAAAAAAGTTCAAAACATTCTCATGTTCACTTAGTGCTGTTCTGCATTTAAAAAAAATCATTTTAAAATATGTTTTGATTTTATGGAGCGAGCAAAAACGAATACAAAGATGGCTTTTATTAAATGTGAAGTTGTAATATTGGTAACCACTTAAGCCCAGTGTTGCAACATTTCCACAGATTCCTCACAAAAAAGAAAAAAAAGATAAAACAAATTATTTTCTGCATTAGAGGCTTAGGGAAAAACATGTTAAAGAGGTTTAAAAAAAAATTCATCCAGGAAATGAATGCTTGGGTCTCAGAGGGTTAAACATAACTCTTGAATAATGATATGGGGCTCATGATGTATACATTAGTACTATCTTTGTTTGTTAAACGTTGTGCCCTCTAGTGGTCAGACTATAGACTATAGTCAGTTGTCCGTAGGTGACCTGAAGTACAGTTTACTTCTTTTTACTATATTTAGTACTTTATTATAATTAAAGTACTACTTTTTAGCTTTCATGTGACCATTTCTCAATTGCTTTGTTACAAACATTTATTTGCCTCTGAATTATAACATTTTCTACAAATATTTGAATTAAATCAACAAACTGTAGATTAGTATCAAAGTGCAGAAAAAACAAAAAAAACAAAGTTCACTTTCAAAAGGAGATTCTGGTGCAATCCAAACCATCAGACCCACCAGAATAAAACACCATTACACATTGTATTCAAGTTCTTCTCCCCCAGGTATTCAGACTCGTACAGTTTTTGGGGGGCATATGTTTGGGTGTGTGTGTGGTCTAATTTCTGTATGTATCTTGCCTTCTCTCCAGAGCAGTATTGACCAATAGGAAGTGGGAATTTGAGCCACTGCCTGTTCTCCAATAAAATGTGCTTGACAAATACGTAGTAGGCCAGTGACCTTTTAGTGTAAAAAGCAGATCATTCAGCATTTTACTAACAAGACAAAGGTTTTGAAATATATTTTAAAACAGGATAACTAAACAGGATAACTATTTAAAATGTGAAAATAATGTATTAATTGTACAAAATGGAGTAAAACTACTAAGGAAATCAAATTCTTGCAAATAAATAAAAGTATAGGTCAGTGTGTAGAGTTTGTTTGATTACCCTGAATACTCATTGATCTAATTCTCAGAAGTAATGAGGCTTATATAATCACCAAATATCATATCATTAATCCTATCAATGTAATTAAAAATGATCAGCAAGTCAAAAGAACTGAGTCATACTACATTGGTACATCTTGTTACTGGAGAATAATTGAAAAGGGGACATTTAGAGGGGGCTAAGGGTTTCTCTGCTTTAGTTAAAATGTGACGTGCATTATCAGCACCCAGTGTATATAAAGAACACTACGGGCACAGACAGGCAGAGGAGGTCACCAGAGAGCAGTCACCATGAGGATCGTCAACCTCGTATGAGTTTGCATTATGGAGTGGGCTATTGTTGATTGTGGGGTGTTTGAAATTACACTGTCTTTTTGAATGCAGGGTCCTGATCCATCTCTGGCTTATCGACCCAATTTGGCAGAGAAGAAAAAAGACGACTACAGAAACTATGAGGTAAGGTCACATTCAAGAACAGTTAAATCCTTGTATGCATCCAAGTTCAGTTTGTGATAATGCCTTTGTTATTTGCATTGTTATTTTTGTGTCGTAGAATGGAGAGTTGATTGATCGAGTTTTTAACACTTACAAGCTGATGCACACCAACCAGACTCTGAAGTTTGTCCAGCAGAAGGTGGGTGCGCTATAAAAAAAAAAATCATAATTGTAATCATTATCTAAAAAAGACCTTTATATGACAAAGACAGTGGCATTATCTGAATGTTAAAAAAGAATGAACAATTTCTTCATTTCATCATAAATACAAGCGGACCTATTGACTGCTAAATGAAGTTTTTTGCAGCCCCTGTTTATTATACATTTATTAAAAAGTTATGAAATAGTTGGGTACGCGTTTTGCAATCCCAGTCTCTCTCAGCATGCAGAGTGGACCACCTTCAGCCACAGTGAGATGGGGATGATGGAGGCTATCATGTCTCTGGACCAGCTGGTAGATGAGTCTGATCCAGATGTGGACTTCCCCAACTCCTTCCATGCCTTCCAGACCGCAGAGGGCATCCGCAGAGAGCACCCTGACAAAGGTACAGGCAGGGTATGACCAGGGTACAACCAAGGGGACAACTGTAGTACAAAAAGGGGAATAGTCACAGAACAATCTGCATATGACCAGGTAATTGTCTGCCAAGTATCCAACTATTTAATCAGGAGAAACCGGGAAACAGTGTACAGCCAGGGCAATACCAACAAAAATACAGGTTACAGAGTCCAACCGGACAAGCATTCAAGTGATCCCTAAACTAATAGCCAACACTCTGCACAGACTGGTTCCAGCTGGTCGGCCTTATCCATGACGTGGGCAAGATCATGGCTCTGTGGGACGAGCCCCAGGTAATAATATTGTCTCTAGTATTATCTATTACTAAACTCATAATATTGTAAAATTACAATACTGTCAGTATACACCAGTCAAAAGTTTGGATGCACTCTTTAATTTATGTTTCTTTTTTCATTCCATGATCATTTATATTGTAGATTTTCACATCAACATTATGAATGACACATATGAAATGAAGTAAACAAAAAATTAACTCAGAATAACTCTAAACTTGTTTCAAATTTTAGATTTTTAAAAACAGCCAGCCTTCGTTTTGACCACTGCTTTGCACTATTGACATTTCCTGTCCTTGACATGATACACGATGAAGTGAAAACCATTTCAAGTGACTTAATTATAAAAATCATTGAGAGGAGGCCAAGGGTTTGCAAAGGATCTAAACTACAAGTCATCTGAATCTAAAATATAAAACATTTGAGTCATTAGCCTGCACCTTTTTTGCTGCATTATTCCATATACAGTATCTCGCTTCATATTTGATGTCTTCTGTGTGTATCTAAAATGTACAAAATGGCAAACAAAGAAAAACAACACTGAATGAGAAGTTGTGTCTAAACATTTGACTGATAGTGTGATTACATCCTTATTCACTTGTAATATTCCCATAACAATCCCCTTGATTTCTGCACCGAGTTGCAGGGTAATTTTAAAGCAAGCGTATGTTTTTTCTAATATCTAGTGGGCAGTGGTTGGAGACACTTTCCCCGTTGGCTGCAGATTTCAAAAGAATATAGTTTTTCGTGACACTTCCTTTAAACAGAATCCAGATGATATTAACCCAAAGTACAGGTAAGCCTTTGCTGAACTCAAATCTGTTTAAATGTCCCTATGGAAAAAGAATAATTATTTATTGTTAAATTAGTCCCAGCTGCACTGGCCCTGCTGCCTTTGTACTGAAATTACTACATGAATTTCATAGTAGGGTTGTGAAAAATATTGAAAATTAAATTGTAATCAATACTAAAACAAATATCAAAACAATGTGTTATCAGAACAAATATAAATCATGCTAAGATAAAGAAAGTACTATTATTTTGGGTATGAAAATGACATTACATGAGTCCATTATGATTGTGTGTGATCTTGTATTTGCAAAAAAAAAGTTATATTTAGAACAAGCAGATCAAACATAAATGATGAAATACTGTCCATCAACATTTTGATCCTTATAGGACTACTCACTACTAGGGTTGTCAAGTGTCCACACGGTAATCTAATAGAAAGTACTAGGATTTAATATTAAAAATCACATTGTATGATATCAGAATAGGAATTGAATACCAGGTCTATTCCTTAGTATCGAAATTGAGGACAACCAAAATATTTTACACAATTACTTACTTCAGATTACTTCATTACTTACCAGTTACTTCAAAATAACTAATAAAGTACAAGTATAGCATAATAACACTACTTATAATATGCTGACTTGAAAAGATTACAGGTAACAAAAAAATTGGATCAGCTGTTTTTTCCATAATACAAATACATCTGGAGAGGCTATGTCCAGTTTATTTAGAAAGTTTATTTTATTTTTTTACTTGTTGTATAGTATCCCTAAAATCCTATTTCCATTTAAATGTCCTTTTGTTCAGCACTGAATATGGCATCTATGAGCCCAACTGTGGCCTGGACAACGTGCTCATGTCCTGGGGTCATGATGGTAAGACTCTGAAACACAGTGGTAATCCAGGTGACTTACATTTACAAATACATTTCTTGATATTTTCTAATTTCTTAACTGCAGAATATATGTACCGGGTTCTGAAATTCAACAACTGCTCCATCCCTGAGGAAGTAAGTCCTGATTATTTTTTCCTCCTTATTTTAGAGCATTTAAAAGTTTGTAAAAAAAATTCCAGAATGGAGGCAATTGGAAAATTGGGATTAGCCTCAGAATAAGGTTGTCAGAAGTAAAATAAAAGCAGATACTAACTGATACTAAAACTAGTATTGAGGCTAGATACTCATTTGAGCAGGTATGAATATTAAAAAAGTCACATTCACAGGACAAAAATGAACCTTTCCTGAAAAAGCTTTAGAAGGATCTCAAGCTGTATAATATATATAGTATAAAACCACAGACTAGTATACGTCCATCGACCACTATGGAATGACTGAGGGATTTCACAGATATAAGCCATATGGTAATATACAAGAAACTACTAGGATTTAATGTTGAAAATAACATTCTACTGTCTATGTAAAGAGTTTTTTTTTTAATCATTGTGGTATAGGAATCACTATCGAGTCTGTTCCTTACAAGCTCTATAGAATTAGACATTTTAATATTGTGATAACACTACGCCACAACAGCTCTTTGTTTTATATACAGGTTTAGTACAAACTATACCATAAAATACAAGCTGGAGGTCATTTCCACTGTTTAAAATAAAGAAACTAATTGACTTTATTAATGTGGAAATTCCAAACTGTAGCACATTCATGTAAAAAAATAAAATTATTTGTAATGTTCTAATGCTCTACTTCACTTCGCCTCCATTTGCCTTCTTTTATGGAACATACCGATGACATAGTATTTTAAAATATGTATAATATTGTGTTTTTTAAAATAAATAAATGGACTATTACGTTATAAAAATGTTTTAGGGGATGTACATGATCCGCTTCCATTCCTTCTACCCGTGGCACTCTCACGGAGACTACTTCCATCTGTGCAACGACAAGGACCTCCAAATGCTGCCCTGGGTCAAAGAATTCAAGTCGGTAACAGACAAAATCTTAATTACAATTAAATTATAATGAAATTTAACATCGTGCAATTTCATTTTCATAGCAAATTTGACCTGTATACAAAGTCCACAGACCTGCCCGATGTGGAGAAGCTGAAACCATATTACCAATCGCTCATTGACAAGTACTGTCCTGGAATGCTCAAGTGGTGAAAGACAATGATAAACATATATTATAAAACATGGAATCTTATTCTAATGCCACGTTACGCTTAACCTTTGTAAATGATCCAATAAGCAAAGCAACAGTTAAATTGCACAAAATATAAAAGCGCTTTTTATTTATCATGTAATAAAATGTTTTTATGAATCATTCATTTGAACTTTTCTAGTGTTTATAAACGGCATACAGCAACAGCAGAGTGACACCACACATAATATACAAAATATATAAAAGTACAAAAAAAAGTGCACATAATTCCCGCATAACACATTTCTCAGTAGAATCTTAATTTTGGTTGGCGTGCATACAGAATAAGTTAACGCTAGGAAGACCTTGCACTGTATACCCTATATTCATTACAATGTTATAGCGGTACTGTAGTGGCTTGCATACAATTTGGAGGTCAGTCCCCAACCACACCCTTGCACTTCCAATGTTGTTGTATCCTTGGGCACCTCATTGGGCTCCCCTAAAGTGTCTTGTATTATGAACAGATAATACAAGGCAAATAGGGCAAACTTGGCAGTTAATTTAACACACTAATACATATTGTAACATTCTATAGCCTGGTCTACTCAGCTTAATGTTTTTATGGACATGGCATTAATTAATTGAGAGACAATGCAAAGTAAGATGTAGGAATTCCATCATAAATAACCTGACTGAAAAATATTTAAAGCAATTTAGACATTCATTCTTATACCGATGTCGTCATGCTGTTGAACGTGACACTATCCATAACTGTCAGATTAGGATTTCAGAGTGGCATTCTTAAAGGCAATTTACAACATAAGCTTCTGCATTTATCTTTCCCTCATGTGTTTCTCTGTCTGCTCCTCCCTCTCCTCCTCCTCCCCTTGTGATTGGTCTTCAGTCTCCACTTCACTCTCTCCGTCCTCTGGACTGCCATCGCTTCCTTCATCCTTCTGCTTCTCTCCTGCTCCCTCACCTCCAACTTCCTTTCCCACTTCCTCCTCCTCTCCACAGTTCTCTTCTTGTTCATCTTCAGTTGGCTCACTTCCAGCTTTTGTGGGCTCAGGGGCTTGCGGTGTCCGGTGTCTGCTCCTATGCTGCAATGCTCTGAGCAGGCAGAAGAGGGCGCTACACCCAATGAGAGTCCACACTATCAAAGGAGCAGGTACACCTTGCACTTGGGACCGCACCCACCTCACAGTGTGGGCTAATTTCCCTTTGGAGGCCCGACGGGAAGGAGAGGCGTCCTGCGTGTTCAAAGCTATTATTAGTAAATGTACCAAATCACAAAACTAGCAACACATACAATGAGATACTTTAGTAAAAAACCTTATAAAGATATTACAGTAGAGGATAATAATAATAATAATAATAATAATAATACAGTGGTCTCTTGTTTATCGCAGGGGTTACGTTCTAAAAATAACCGAAGCGAAACCATAAGCGAAAACCGCGAAGTAGGACAACTTTATATTATACAATTATTATACATGTTTTAAGGCTGTAAACGCCTCACCACACACATTATACACTTTTCTCAGACTGGAATTAACCTTTTCTCACATTTCTCTCTCGTTTAAACAGTCAAACTTTAGTAGATTTTCAACAAATTTAATAGTATTAATATTAATAGTATTAATAGTGACACGTGTATTTCACAGTTCTTCTGACCGCGCCTCTTTGTCCTGGCGCCGCTCTGCCTTGGTGCAGGCGTCTTTTACTGAGTGCGCTCTTTTTTTTTTCTTTTGGGCGAGAAGATTCTTATAAACAGACATGCCACCAGTGACGGACTGAACGGTCTGGCATTTGGGCAACCTTCCACACACCTGACACGAGACCGTGCAGAGTCTGCACCAAATACCTAGCGGGTGGGCCGCGGCAATGCAGCCCACCCGCTAGGTATTTGGTCGTTAGCAGTGGACGAGTAGAAACACGGTCCGGACACTCGGTCTCATACTCGCAGCCCCAGGTGAGACGCACGGCCTCATGTCATGCTGCTCTATCACGGATTTGACCACGAGCAGGTGCACGTGTCCACGCGCACACTTCCCCGGGTGTCAATGCGCATCAGGAAGTAGCAGCAGTGTTTCCGCAGAACGAACTGGTGGAACCTGGTGTCCAGGCGATGGAACCAGTCCTGAGAGCGCACGGAAGCGTTACCACTACAGTTCAGAAACTGCGCGTCCAAAGACGTGGCAGTGCCGTTAGATGACCGTTAGATAAGCCCTGCTTATGGTTATTATTATGATTATGATTATGATTTATAAAGCACTTTTAAATACAAAGAACAATAAAAATATACAGAAAGCATACAAAAATATATATTTACAGTATATTAATTCAACCAAAAGGGTAAGTGGATAGTGTGAAGTTACATCTGCCCTGCACTCTACTCACCTCTGGCCATTCTGTGCCAACAACCTCTCTAACCTCTCCAAATCTCATTCACACACCACAATCACACAGGCTTGGGCGGTGAAGTGTGTTGCACAATGACACTACCAACGTCGACTAGTTCACTATTTGAACCACCAGCCTTCCAGTTACAAAACCAACCTTGAGTCCATGTTGGTTAAGCATGCCCTCTAGGAAAGTGCTCCCGAGGTGCACTGTGGGGTAGAACTCTGCATCATAAACCCGCCTCCACCAGCGCTCTGGGTATGACCTGTCAATCAAAACAAAAGCATCGAAACAACCATTCAGCTAAATGCAAAAAGACAGTTATTAGAAAGGAACCTACCCATCGGCCTTGGGCTCTGTAAACCAGTACTTGTAGCGATGTGCCCGCAGGTAGGCAGGGGGCTGCTGGTGGAACGGGTATTGTCTGATATCAGACTGGATCAGCTCTACCACTGTAAACACACACATACTATATTTAAAAAGTGTGCAATTTGCTGGTACAGACTTAGCAAATAACAGTTTCTACTAGAATCATAAAATACAACATTGAGAATCTAATTGCTATATTTTACAGCTCTACTATAAAGCACTTAAAGGGGCTGTACCTCACCCCACCTCACTCACTCACCTTATGCATTCTGAGTATCCTATTTATTCATCATGATGAGTTTATAAATGCTTTTCACAGCTCTCAGAGACCAGCGTGGAGCATGCCAATGTGCGTCTCCTGATTATCGGACAATAAAATGCTTTCTAATGCAGTGAGTACACAGTAGACTTATTTTGACCTCAAGAGCTGCTTATACAATATATATGTACTGGAGCAACACAAATTTGGCTCAAATACATGGGGAAAAATTGGGAAAAGGGGCTTTAAAAAAAATGATACTTAAGATAATTGGAAAAAAATTGGAAAATTGATTTAAACATTTTCAAGAATATAATATGTGTGTTTATGATCCTGTTTAGGTGATTTTAAAGGAGAATTAACGTTTTTTACAATCTTATTTCGGTAATAAAACAAGTTGTTTTACTCACCCATAACACTTTGGTGTCATATGGAGCACTTCCGTAGATGTTTTAGATTTGCGATCTCCGTAACGCGAGTTCTCGGGGCACATGTTTGCGGTCTCCAAATAACAAACAAACTTTAGCACTTTTCAAATCATAGAAGCTCAATGTCTTAGTCTAGGCTTTCATTTGAGTCAAAAGTGGCATGTAATCCGAGATTTATCCATAGTTTCGAGTAGATGAGGAGGCCAGTGCGCATACTTCGCTCTCAGCTCTCGGGACCCAAACATGAAACGCAAAGCTGTAAATTATGTATAAATCTCAGATCACAGGCCACTTTTGACTCAAACGAAAGTGTAGACTAAGACATTGAGCTTCTTTGAGAGCTTCTTCTTCGGGGCATACATTATATGCTTGGGGCATATATTATATGCCCCGAGAACTCGCATTACGGATATCGCTAATCTAAAACATCTCCGGAAGTGTTCCATATGACACCAAAGTGCTATGGGTGAGTAAAACAACTTGTTTTATTACCGAAATAAGACTCAGATTGTAAAAATTGTTAATTCTCCTTTAAACAAAAAGGTGGCTAATGCTAGCTAGCTTGTGACTGAATTGTTATTTGAGAGGGGCTTGTTTAACGCCACAAATCATTTCACCCGTTATAACTCCTGCCAAGTAAGTTCTTTGTGGTCTGATTGTGTTAAAACAAAGCTTAAATTAATATCTAACTTGAGTAACAGAGTTTCAGACAAAGCAGTGCCCACATCAGCATCACACCCCCAGGAAATGTAAATAAGCGGCAATGTATCAGTAACCTTTTACAATATTGGGGCTAGCAATGGGCAGTAGGGTTGCAAAATTCTGGGAAATAATGGGAATAAACTGGGAATTATCAAAGTTGAAGGTTAGGGGCATCAATATAGTTGGTAGAAAAAAATATCATAGTATAATCTTGGCTAAAATAATCACATTTCTGTGAACAAAGTAGTATTTTGTGCAGAGCCATCGAGCCACACCCTCTACATGCATTTTGCATTCCTTTATCACATGCACAATAACTTCTAGAATTCTGAAGAGCTAAAGCTACTTTTCTGAGCTCACAGCAAATACAGAATACTGAGGCCAGACACTTCACCAAGAGCACTACATGCAGTCAAGTAAGTTTTGAGGATATCATGAAGTAGATTATATTTGATCTATATATTAAAGATCTATATATTAAAGAAAGAAAGAAAGCTATGCCTTTATTAGTCCCACAGTGGGGAAATTCCAGTTCTGCATTTAACCCATCCTGTTATTAGGAGCAGTGAGCAGCACATTACTGCGCCCAGGGACCATCTCCATGATCTTCTTGCTTCGGTTTGGTCAGGACCTAAGCTGGAGGATTTACCTATGGTGCATGTTTTGGGTTGGTGGGGGAAACCGGAGTGCCCGGAGGAAACCCACCCAGACATGGGGAGAACATGCAAACTCCACACAGAAAGGCCTGGGCGACCCGAGGATCGAACCCGGAACCTTCTTGCTGTGAAGCAAGAGCGCTAGTCACTCAGCCACCGTGTTAAAGAATATTAAAGTAGAAAAGTAGAAAAAATAAATATGGTGCTAGCTTACTGGTAAACTAGATTTGCGCCATTTCAGTGAAGAAGTTATCTTATGATGCTAGCTACCGCAAAATGTGCTAGCGCTAGCTTACTGGGAAACCAGATAAATCATGTGAGTCATGTGTTTTAATTGTCTCCCTTTTACAATAATGCTGCTGATGACAAAATAAAATGTTTATATTTATGTTGGTATATGACTCACAATAATTCCCAAAACTTCTGTGCAAAGTTACCAATTTGAAAATTCCCAAAATTCCCATGCCAAAGTTTCCATGGAAATTTTCCGCTCCTTTGCAACCCTAATGGGCAGAAACCTTTTTCATGTCCAGAATTGCTATTATGGACACTAAAACAAAACTGAACTTTTCATGCATGGTATAGTATAGTATAGTATACAGTATACAGTATATATCAAATTGTCAAATTGATCTTTACATAAAACTGACTTCTATACTAAAAACATTGAAAAAAACATGCGCTGGCTCTTACCGTCTTGTTTGCCCTGCAGCAGTCTGTGCATGAGGCTGCTGAACCAGGGCGACTGCTGCTGAGGTCCCAGGGCAGCGAACCACATCTGCCAGTCCAGACGGGGCTGGTGTGGGGTCACCACGGGGGGAGGGCAACTCATGTTCCCTGGTTTGTACATGAACTCTATCTCCTATCAGGGACAACGCAAAACATGAAACTTTCAGAAGCCATAGCAACTATCACTCATTAAACCAATTAAAGCAGAACTAAGTAACTTTCCTCTGTGGAGCTCCCCCTGCTGCTCTCTTATGAGAATACACTGTCAGAGAATAGATTCAAAAGCAATTTTGTTTCTTTTTTATTGAAAAATGGCTGTATAATCACATGAAAAACATAACGTTGCTAAAGCGTTTAACATTGTTAAATATAAAAAAAGAGCCTGCTAAGTAAATCTGCAGCTTTGTTCTGCTTTCCTAGACTTAGACAAACTTTATTGATCCATAAGGGAAATTATTTGGACGCAGTAGCTCACTCATCACAATATAATATAATAACAAAGAGTAAAAAATATAAATGGCAATAATAAATTCTAAATAAATAGCAAAGAAGATAGCAAGAGACAGGTGTCAAACAAGACATAATTAAATAAGTGTATATGTACAAGTGAAAATAAAATAAATTTTTAAAAAGTACCGTAGTAGCAGTAATAAAAAATCAAGAGGTCATAAATATGACAGTGCAAAAATTATATGATGATTGACAGGACATAGGGTTATCAGTTACATAACGGTGAGTTGTGTCTGTGGCAATTTCAAGTAGTTGGTGACATCACACAGCACTGCACTGATTACAGCCAGGCGTTTCTGCTTACAAGCACCTGTTACTGTTACTTACTTCTGTATTAACATAATAACCATGACTGTATAAAAACAAACAAAGCTCGTCTTACCACCCATGTGATTCCATCATTGCTGCCCTCGATGACGACTTCAGGCCGGCCCCCCACCCCGGTCATGCGTCTGAACAGGCCATAGGAGTTGACCAGTTGATAGCGGTCCACCAGCGCATGGGCTTGTCTCACTCCAGGCCACAGACTTGCATGTGAGTCATACTCTATGTAAGTGAACGGCACCTGCAACAGAAAACCAGCAAAAACTACAAAATACTGTTTCAAGAAAAAATAAAGAGTCTGAAATGGTTAAACAACTCATGCTAGCAATTATAGTTAGGCTGTTTACCAGACAATAGATGCATGCCTTTTTTTGACTATCAATAACCAGGTATATGCAGATTTTTATGCCATTTTAATGTAATATTTCAACATTCTTAATACAGAAGCACTTTAAAACACAATAGCTCTATACACAATTAGCCAATGCATTTAGGCATGGAAGAATGGGAACTTTTCAGAAGAAAAATAGGACATTAAGAAACTTAATATTTATTTTCAATCATTATATTGTAAAACAATTATTTATGTGTGTGTGTGTGTGAAACATATTGTTGGTTTAAAACATGTAATGTATGTTATAAATTACTGTATATATTATATACTAGGGATGTCCCGATCAGGTTTTTTAGCCCTCTGATCCGATTCCGTTCATTTGATTTTGAGTATCTGCCGATACCAAGTCCCGATACTTACATAATACATGATAATGATAATAAATATAAATGTACTACTACTACTGCTACTAATACTACTGCTACTACTACTACTACTACTACTACTGCTACTACTACTACTACTGCTACTACTACTACTACTGCTACTACTACTACTACTGCTAATAATAATAATAATAATAATAATAATAATAATAATAATAATAATAAATATAAGTGTACTTTTTTTATGTATTATGTAAGTGTGAGCAGTGTACAACTCTGTAAAATTACATTAAGAGATTTCAGCTTGATAAATATAGCCTGCATACAGCAGCAGATTTTTTTATGGATTGTAGGACCTATAGCCATAAGATGGGTAATCTTTCTCAAGTAATAATCTCCAAAATAAGTATAAATTATTATCACTTTATATCTTGCTTTTAAATCATTAGCCTGTTTAAGTAATTGTGTGCGAGTGTCAGAGCTCTGTGGTATAACGCTCCGGGGAGAGGATTCACACTTTGAGAAAGTCCCGTCTTTTTGGCTCACAAAAACTATGAAAACAAAGTAAACAGGGGAAGATTACATTACGGCTCTACCTGTCTCCTCTTCTGTTCTTCCCTATGTGAAGTGTGTGCGGGCGGCGGACCTGCCGCTCTGACCTGCGGCGATGTGCAACTACAACTATGGTCATACTGAAGGAAGTGAGAGAAACGTGGTCGAAATGTGTCCGTTTGTAGTTGGCTTCTCCCTAACGCATGTCATATTCACATGTGCAAACTATCAGATTGGTCATTCCGTGCGTCTAACCAGCACTTTGTTTATCAGTTCAGGTTAGATTTCATTTTATGCGCTGCAGGAGGGCACCTTAGAGGGAGCATTGGTTAGCATTAGCGTATCTTAACTCCACTGCACTGTTATAACTGTTATATAGCATGTATGGGCAGGGCACGTACACAAGTACTGTCATGATTGGCTGCGTAACGTAAGTGAATAGTATTGTATGATTGGCTGGACACCTGTCACTCACTGAGTTACACAGCAAAATGATACAGAAAAATATAGATCTAATTCATTTACAGTGCGCTGCATAGGTTTTCTTGTGCACTGAGAATGTGCGAGCAGTGCGCAATTGCGCAGCTTAGAGGGAACATTGTATCCGATCCTGATCGGGAGGGAACGACCAATTCCGATCCGATCCGAAACCACGTGATCGGGGCCAAATTCCGATCACGTGATCGGATCGAGACATCCCTATTATATACAGTAGTGATTTGATTAATTTCCTCTTTCTGGCATTGTTTAAGGAAATAAATTACTGATTGATACAAAGAAGAATCAGTCAATGTATAAGCGTGTACCTGTTTTGGCTAAGCCCAGTTTTAAAGAAAAACATTTAATTTGTTTCTTCTAACTAAGCTAGTGCCATGTGCTTACCAGACTGATGGTGAACATGGAAACGGCTGCAGCTCCAACCAGCGTCCACTGCACAGTGCCCCCCAGCCTCTGGAGGAACCCTCTCACACACGCACACCTTTAAACAAGACTCCATAGAGTTTTTGCAAATACTGGCATCAGAAAAAGAATTAAGCTAAAACTTTCACGCAACCAATTATTTTATTTCCCATATGTATATATTATATGATATGTATATTGTGTATAATATGATATGTATATATAATTTATTATACAGGGATGAAAGTGGCCAATCATGAAAAAAGCGGAAAGTCACGCCCCCACCTCCCGGGGGGGAAAAAAAACTTTAATAAATAGCAATAAAACACATTTTTAAACAATTGTAGTGGTTTTTTATTTGAAAGTTGATATCAAAACACGGCACTGACCCCGATTTTGCGACATCAAAGTCTGATAACGAGCCGAGAGAGCGCACTCGCGGCGCAGCTCGGGGCGTGCGGTGTCCACAGCACCAGAAAAGCACGCAAGCTCGCGCGGCCCCGCACACATGTACAAGTTTAATACGAGACATGTACTTTTGTTTCTGAATACGGGACGATTACATTTTTCAACGGACGGTTGGCAACCCTAAACACAATTATACATATATAATACAGACCCAAAATTTCAACGTATTTGCGTATTCGTATTCACGTATTCAACGTAAACGCGGATCCGCTAAAAAGCGAAACTCTTTCATCCCTGATTATAGCAAAGTCAAACGATTAGTGATCTTTACTTCAACTTTTTTAAATAAATACAACTGTGGGTTTTGCTATGGACTTTGAAAGTACAGTAAAATATTGGCAAATGTCTGTTACCAACCACAGCAGCAGCAAAAAAAAAACAAACAAAAAAACATATAGGATCATCCCACAATTCCCAAAAAATATGGTTCTAGACTAATTGTCCATTCCACTGTCCCATTTAAAAAAAAAAAAATGTCCAAATGTTTCCTGATCAACTATGGGGTAACAAATGCATATTTGCAACAATGATCACTATAGAACACATTATTTGGGGAAATTTAATGGGAAAATTACATCATGTACAGAATTATTGTTGAATTCCAGAAAACATGATGCACTGACCTGAACATGGCTGTTATCATCTCCCATGTGAGGGAGAGGACCCCCATCCACACACACGGGATAGTCACAGACTTCAGAAACTGGTTAAACTGGTGGAAAGTGAAAGCTGAAACAACAAAATCAAGTCATTATTGCTCCAAAATGGTGAACATGACCTGGTGTCTCCACAAACCTGTTCGGGAGGTAACACATTTCTTCTGCATGTCAATCTGCAAGTCGAAGCAGACGACTGTCACAAAAACAAGGAGCGCCCAAACCAGGAGCTCCAGTATGTATGCCAGCCAAGACCAAAGTCTGGACTCTGAACACAAACGCAAAATGATTTTTGGGTTACTTTTTTAAATTCATATTTTCCATTGTGAAAGACTTGCAGGCTGGAGTAGTACTCTAAGACACATATAAATCTATAATAAAATCTGGTTAATTTTTTTTAGCTTAACCAGCTTATACTGTTTTCCCTCATTGTCAGTTTACTCAATGTCGTATTTACATTGATTAATGCATGTTTGAGTATTTCTGTACTGTACTGCAGTCAAGGCTTGATGCTCAGAAAATGTCCTTTGCACTCTAAGTGATTTATACTAGTGCTGTTCAAATTCTTTTCATCAGGGGTTGCATATTAAAACACAGACAAAGCCAACAGACACGCTTAGAAAGAACATACAAATATTTGATATTGGCTTTATCAAAAAGTACTGTTTAAAGGAATGTGGGCTTGTTCACCTGGGAGCCTGAGGGTCACAAAAAATGGTCTGATAGTTCGGACATGCCTGCATAGTTTAGATTATTAGCAGTTTCTTGTTTTCCAGCACACAGCTCAATAAAATTAGTAAGAAACGGTTTCTATTATCAGGGTGATAGATTGTGATTTACAATGAAAAAAAATCACAAGTGCAATAGATTATTATTAAATATTGCAAGCATAATATGTCTTGCCAATGCGTTTAGTTTCTCACCCTTATGACTGGTCTGGTAGGGTTTGCGTATCCAGAAGTGAATGTGCTCATCATCCAGTAGAGACAGACACAGAGCTATGGTCAGCAGGTTGAAGAAGTTATAATTTCCAGATAAAATGATGAGAACTTGGAGAAGAATCTATGGGGTAACACATTTCATTACATTTCTTTTGTTATACTAATGATAAAAAACAGGGCTCAGATAATCTTTTCAAACCTGTAAGTAGAAGGAAGCAATGCGGAGTCTGCGCAGTGGACTAAAGAAAAGAGGAGGGACAGCAATCTCTATGAAGAAGGTGCCCACCACGCAGAGCTTCTGCCACCATACGGGGAGCTGGTGAGCAAACCAGGCCAGAGGAGTGGGGATGCACTGGGTCTCATAGTGATAGGTCAGTGCTGCACAAAAACAGACGGTCATGGATAATAGTTTTAAAGGGCGGACTCAAGTTTTACTGCATTCAAAATGATGAGACTGATATCTCTTTGCATTTTATTATACAGATGGATATCAGTCTGGATTTACCAAGCAGTGCAGTTTTGTCTAGACCCTGCAAAATGAGTTTAGATCTGGGTAAATGTTCTTTGAATTCCCAAATTCCATGTAGACCTCATATTTATCAATAGCTTCATATAGCCTCATATAGTGATTGTTTCAGATCAGTTATAATCTTGAGTTTAAATTTATAGCAGTTTACAACAGATAAATGATACAGTTTAGAAATCACTGATCCAAATTGTGGGGGATGATTTTTGAAAACTCCTCAAAAAAAAAAAAAAAAATCAGACCATGATCCCCCCAAAACAGTAGTATTTCACATTATATTAAACATAACATCATTCATCTTTCAATTAGATCTTAAATCCAACACACCACCACCTAATCTTTTGCCACTCCTCGTCTAAAAGTGTATAGTGCTTGTGCCTTACCAGTCAGACCCCACCAGGTCGGACAGCGAGAGGTGAGTTTGACCGCTCCAGATGCAAACATGAGCCTGAAAAGTAGCCAGCGGATCAGCCAGAATGTGACTGCATCATGATCTCTGACTGAACGAGAGCCCCTGACCACTGTAAGAGGGGCCACCAGGATACACAGAAAGCCAGTCTCCAGAAGCAAATTATCCCTGAAAACACAAGCAATCAGGAAGAGAAAGAAGCAGCCCATCACAGCATGTTCACTCTACCCCAACAACCAATCAAGCCACCTTTGCCTCTCCATCTCCTTAAATGTTTTATTTTTTTAATTTTGCATGTAAGGTATAAAATGAAAGCCAACTTTTTATTGTAAGTTTGCTTTTGAATGTCAGCATATCTCATTTCCCAAACTACCCCTTAACTACCCCTTCCCCCACCATATTGTATTGTAATTTGTAATGGAGGCATGTAGTAAATAAAGCCAATGGTGCATCTGAGTGAGACAGGAAGCAGCTATAAAATAAAGACTCACCACTGGAAGTAGAGGAAAACCTGGCCAACCTGAAAAACACAATTTATGATAAATCACTACTTAACTATGCTTAACTAAACCATAAACAATATACTGCAACATATTGCAATCACATCAACTTGTTATTTACAATTACAGCGATTATCAAATCACAAAGGTTGCAGTTATTTATGGAATAGTATCTCCTCTGTTAAACAAAATATCAATTTATGGAAAATACCTGCCAACTCTATAGTTTAGACATCTATAAACAAATAGAACAAACTGGAAACGCATGGGTTTCTTGTATTATTTAGCAGTTCAGATTTCAGTCTTCACAAATACTTTGAGATAAAATGGTCATTATCTCAATGACAATTTTCAGACAAATCGATCAAAAATGTACTCAAAGTAAATGTCTTGGTTGAGGTTCAAGCATCTCCTAAACAACAATGTAGACGTATTACTTAATGACTTTATTCAAAACTTTCAGCATTTCTTTAATGGTTCATGTTATAGACAATATACAATTGTGGCATTATATTACAGTATATTTTCAATATACAGTGGTACCTCACCTTACGAAAGACCCTACATACGAAAAATCCAAGTTACGAAACACCTTCACGTCAAATTTTGGTCTCTAGATACGAAAGAAAATTCAAGTTACGAAACGCGAAATCTCAAAAATTCAATTAATGCACGCTCATATGCACGCCCCGAAACGTAAATATACTTTATCAACACACACGGGGTTAGGTTCCAGAGGCGGCCCGCGGTGGGAGAGGTCCACGAGGTAGGACAACTTTGTATTTTGCAATTGTTCTACATGTTTTAGGGCTGTAAATGCCTCACCACACACATTCTATGCTTTTCTCAGACTGGAGTTGGGCTTTTCTCGCATTTCTCTCTTGTTTGAACACTCGAACTTTCATAGATTTTCAATGGAATGTGTTGATAGTGAAGCGTGAGGGGGGGGCACGGCTCAATATAGCGCCGAACGCGCGAGGGGAGCGGAGACACAGGATTACTATCGCAACAACACATCATCAGTATGGTAAAACTCACCTGACTCACGACGGTCTAAATCCAGCTCACGTTCCCTATTAGTGAGTGAACAATCCAACGCTTGGTGAATTCTGCTTCACAATGATAGGAAGAGCCGACATCGAAGGATCAAAAAGCGACGTCGACACGGCGCGGGATGGAGCCACGGTGCCCGGGCCGTGCCTCCCCCTCGGGGCAGCGGGCCCACGCGGGCCGAGCACGGGGTGATTTAATCCTGGTCTGGTCCCGGTTTGGTCCGGGTCTGGACCTGATCCGGTCCTGGTTTAGTTCTGGTCTAGACCTGGAAGTCACATAGAAGCAGAGCCCGCCCCGAGCGAGACCCCGCGGTCTTTCCCGCCGATAGAGCACCTTTCTCGGCCTGTTAGATCACAGTGTCAGCCCCCCGGCTCTGGAAGTCACATAGAACCAGAGCCCGCCCCGCCCCGCTCTTATTCCCGCTGAAAGAGCGTCTTTCTCGGCCTCTTAGCTCTAGCACGGAACGCGCAAGGAGCGCGGAGACACGAGCAACGCGCTCCTCCAACGGCACTGCCATGTCCCGGGATAATCCTGGTTTAGTCCAGGTCCAGTCCAGGTTTAGACCTGGTTTAGTTCTGGTCTAGACCTGGTTTATTCTAATCAGGACGCAGAACACAAATGTTACACTATTTAAAAAAAGTTACACTATAAAAAAAAAAACCTTGGAACGGATCAGGCCTTTTCCATTGAAATAGCTACTCAACTTACGAAAAATTCACGTTACGAAACCACTTCTGGAACAAATTAATTTCGTAAGGTGAGGTACCACTGTACTATCTCTCACCTCTACAAATACATGTCAGAGGAACAAAGGACAACTAAAGATATTTCCCATATGTAATACCTGGTACATGGATATATAGAGTGCCCAGAGGCAGAAGAACACCACACTGTCCCTGAAGGCCTCCATCAGAGTAGCAGCCAGGCTCAGGGCAGCTCCCAGCAGACACAGCAGCTCCATACAGGTGTGAGTGTCCAGACCCAGGTGAGGACCCAGCCACAGCAGAGAGGGGGAGGTCCAGAGTTGCTCCCACAACGCCTTCCCACTGTAACGCAGTCTCCAGCGGGCAGGCAGCAGGCCATCGTTACCATAAAGACCTGGGAGAGACAGTAGTAGGATGCTATCAGTGGCTTTCAGATTCTGGAGTATGATGATGTCAAATTCCCAGATGGGGGGGAATTATTACATATTATACAATATTACATTGTATTTTCATAAGGACTATCTAAAAGGTAAATTGAACCTGATCACTTCTATTGGTGACAATTCAACTTGCCATTTATGCTGAAACAGGATGACCAGACCGCATGTCACTCTTTGGATTTTCAGTAATTAAGGGGTTTATCCCCATCCCATCAATTTGACCTACCTTTCAATTGCATGAAAATTAGTATTTACAAAAATAAGGCCTTTCCCGGGGTGAAACTGACAACATTTGAGTGTTATATTTTCTTGGAATAAAAATAAACTGCACTCCTATATTGGATCTACACTGTAATAAATACTTAGTGGGTTAGTTATGTAATTTTAACATGAAATCTTAAACTTCTCTGGTTCATACCTCCATCTACCACCTAGCTCTACAACTAGTTCCCACCATAGACTGCATGAAGTCTATGGTTCCCACCTTTAGTACTTAAAAGATACACTTTTGTATTTATGTAAGACAGTATTTGCTTACATGTAAGTAGCTAAAGTAAATGACTGTTTACTTTAAATTGCTATTTTTAAAAATTCAGTCACATAATGCGTGAAGAGTCCCTCAGTCGTCCAGGTAGAATCCATGATAAAAGAAGAAATTCAATTTGTCAAGTTGACAAATTGAATTTCTTCTTTTATCTCAGTCACATAATGTTAAAGCTGTCATCAATCTATGCCAAAATTCTTTTTAGCTATACCATTATTAATAAAATTATTGAAATATCATGTACAATGGCGTTGCTTGAGTGCTTTAAAAAAGACTTTTGTAAGTGTAAAATCAGGATCATCAAGATAAAAAAGTGTCTAAAAGTGTGGGTTAAAGTTCTCTACAGTACTGCTAGCCTAGCAGCAGCACAGTGCACCCACCTGGAATCTGCACATACAGGGAAACAAACGCGGACAGATAGAGGACCGCCATGCACCACAGGAACATGCGTCTAGGCAAAACTATGGAGCCCATATCTGAGCCGAGCATAACGGAGTGACCCTCCCTGGTGTAGCTGAAGCCCGTGGTCCTGCAGCAGGGGCTAGTGTCTGTCCCTGTTGCCGCTGGCGAGGAAGGAGCAGGACGGAGAAGGCGCGCAAACTCTGACACGTAGCGGCCAGTGCACAGGGGCGATGCAAAAAGTCACCGCGAGGTGGAGCCAAAAGACAGCGATATTGTTTTCCGGTGTGGTGCGTTTTGGAACACTGGGAAATTTAAAGAGTGTTACAAATCCATGACATGCAAAATGAGAATTAAAAAGATAAAATAATGACATAAAATAATGGGTAAATCGATTTACGCAATTTTCTGATATGTTGCTTTCTTATCAAAAACATAGCCTGTCTGGAGTTGTATTTTGTTTTTTTCCCCACACATGTTAAACACACAAATCCTGAATATTTAGGCTGAGCTCTACTCCAAATACCTTCACTAGAATATTTGGATTATTTCAGCTCTGGAATTGCCAGTTATTTCTGAACTAAAGGTAAAGAGTAGCTGTTAACTTGAAAACTACCACTTCATGACATCACTAGGACAGAGCATTTTGAGCTTTGGAGATGTGGACAGACGAACTTAAAAATGTGCGAATGAAACAAAATACAAATACTGTACAAAAAAAATCACTATAAGCAATAATAAAAGTAACAGTAATTCATTGAAAAAATGCAGAAAATGTTGCTCAATTGTGTAGGATCAACATGTAGAGTTTGAACATGTATAATGATCATAAGAACGTCTACAAAATTAAGTATTCAAAGTATTTGTGCCAAAAGTCAATAAAATGCATAAAAATATAAATGTCCAAATGTATACTCTTATTTTGAAACTATTCAGACAAGACTTATGGTTAAAAGACTTTTATTTTAGTGTGCAATAAACTTGTCCTGAAACATGAATTGCAGACAAAACAATGGTTTAAATTAATAGTACATTCCAGGCAAACATACAGAATTTATGGCAATAGCCCAGTTGGAAAGCTAACCCATCAGTATATACATTCAAGTTTTAGACAGAAAACAGCTCATATCCAAGTACCATTACTATACAGAAGCTCACCAGCTGAGAAAGCATGTTATAAAAATATATTTAAATAAAACCTACACCATACATTTTCTGTGGCACAACAGTTTTGGACGAATGCAAGAGATCATTAAGATTGGCAGACTTGACACAGGTTTGAACAGCAGAAATCAAATTAATCTGTAAAGAATTATGACTAATTAAGAGAAGATTAAAATAATTGTTTTGTGCTGGAAATACTTATACCAAAGGCTGGACCAAATGATCAATCTATCGATCAGTCTATTATTTTTATATCTGGGTTCCATATCACCAATTGTAATGAGGTCCAAAGTAAAAGGACTTTACTAGTAATATTTGGTATTTTAGGGAGCTGTATGATTGAATTGTTCCAAAATATATGACCTTCAAATGACTTTGTACTAAACAGTCCCTTTTGGTGTGGCAATATTAGGTTTCTATGGAAACTGTCTTGCAAGCAACCTTTTTGCAATATCCTTCATGAAATGGACGAATAAAGCTACCAAAAAACAAAAATATGACATTCCCTTAATGTTTATGTAATACTTCTCCTGTACATTTTGTATCTTCAACATTGTACGCGCAGTTGGTATACATGCATACACTGCTTGTGTGAATAGTTCAATGTTGCACTCAAAGCTTTGGGTTATTTCAAAGTTCTAAGGCAGCCATCTTGGAGTAGTATTTGGACGTCTGATGATCACGTGGTTCCCTCTGATCCACTGGAAACTTGTGCAGTGTTTGTGGAGGAACACGGGGCCTCCTGTTCAGTTTCTCGAACACAGATCACAGCATCTCCACTCACATTCATGAGACACTGGGCCTACATACCAGAACAACACACTTTAAATCAACAGCATTGTGTAACACAATTTATATGAATGACATTAATACCTGGTTTTTATTAGGATTTTCCATCAGCATGCATTCTTTCATACTATAGGAGACAACAGCATTCCCACCAAGAGCTGCAACATGTGCTCGAACCATGGCAAACACCTCAGCAATAAATGAGTGAAGAAAACCACTCACGCCTCCTTCCTGCAAAACTCATTTTAGCACATACGATATTGAATGGCGGTCAGGTTTTTCATAATACACATACCTCACGCAATGATGTCGTCTCTCTTATAAAGAACATATTAATCATCCCAAGGTATTTGATAATGCGGGTCCCAGGCAGAAATGCCAGTGGCGTCATCTTGACCACAGTGACAGAAGTGCCTCCAAAAGAACGTGTGGAGCGCAGCGAGCGAGAGCGGCCCTCTGGCAGAGGGCTGGAGCGCTCCAGAGAGGAGACTGCTCAGAGAAACATCAAAACAATGACATGCAGAAAACAAAGACCCTACAACAATACTGACCAAGCTTAACAAATGTATAATCATGAAGTCATGTTTGACATGCAGAGGTTCAACCCTGTTACCACATGCAGAGCGTGAGGAGGGTGCCACCAGAGCCTGTGTAGTGGATGAGTGCATGCAGTTACTGCAGGTTTGGTGATGCTGAGTATGTTTAGAAAAGCAGGCTGCCATGCACCTGAGTCAGATAGAGTGTGCAGACAGACACACAGACCTGGGCACAGCTGTGGCACTACACTGCTCAGTACAGTGACTGGACTGTTCTGTGTTTGTGAGACAATGAAATGAACAGAGAATATGAACTGAGGACCACATGAGCTAGTGACACAAATGTTCATCAACATTATACTGTTAAATGAACTGCTGTCCACTGCCTCCATCAAACCCACATCATCTTATATTAACAGTTTACTTACTGTGCACAGGGCTGATTTTCACATAGTTCCATAGCAGCACTGCCCCACCCATTCCATTTATCCATTTGCTTTTTGTTTGAATCACAGTAAATGATCACTTAAAAACTATACCCAGCATATTGCAGGAGCATAAAAAAAGAAATCATAGCAGAAATCAAAGTCCTAAGCAATGCATTACTGCGCTCATCCAGAATTCTGATAGCTTCAGGCAGTTCAAAGCCAAGCTGTTGATTGGGATGACTCTGCAGGGCAGGGCTTGATCAGAATAGCCCTACCCATAGCCGCATGCACAGAGATATGTGTATGTGTGTGCGTGTGTGTGTGTGCTCAGAGACTGTGTCCTCGTACTTGTCTTAACTGATCCACGTCTTATGGTGTGCGCTTTCAGCCTAAGCAGCTCTATCCAGGTGCTGCATCTGTCTGCAAAGGAACCGTAATCAACCGAGGCAGCTGGAGAGAACACACAAGAGACAAACAGCCCACACCCAGACGAACAAAACCACCACACAACAGCGACGTACAAACACAAACAACACAAAAGAACAAAAGAAAGTGGATGAGGTTCCAGGAGCAGTGCAACGTCAACTCTGACAAAAAAACTGGCCTGTGTAGTAGTGTGGGAGCGAGGAAGAGGGAGGGCGCTCACCTCGGGATGACGTGGTGGAGCTCTCCTGGACACCTGAGGGATACAGACAAAGGTCAAGTTAGAAATTGGCTGATTATGAAAGCCCATTTCCACCAGTAAATAAAAATAAAATCCTCACAGGAAGTCATAATTACAGGTTTTAACGTGTTTATGACTTCTTTGTCATATCGGGCTTTAATTTTTTTACTAGCAGAAATGGGCTTCCATAGCTGATAGACCTCACTTTAAAAGATACTATATGTAGAAAATGAACAGTTGGTATATTGTGCACAAATAAAATAAGATTAAAGAGAAATCTTGATCTGCTTTTTGAAGCATGTATGTTTGAGTAACTTGTCTCTCCATGGGCCCTATTCAAACCCACTGCGATGTTCCATAAATTTACAAAAGCATGATACAAAAGAATACACTACACGTCTTCAAAAACCTGATACCACATGCAGCAGTTTCATTATGCATGCTGATTGTGTTGTGATTGCACTACCCCTTCCTTAAGTGATTCCACAATGGTCAATCCATTTGAACAAGACCTTTCAAGAATAACCATCTGTTCAAATTCTGCATGCAAAAGGCCTTCTAAATGTGTAATTAGGGCTGACTACTAATTCTCCACTGAGCTCTATCTTCACAGCAAAACACTCCATGTACAAGTGGTCACATGACATTTACCTGAAGCCCGCATCATCACCAGCTGATTTTGACAGAGTTTTGCAGCTGGTGTTAACAAAGAAACTGTGCCTGGATTGTGAATGGGGATGTCAAACACCTGTTAGTGATGGAAGTCCAAGCCACCTTATGTGTTAAATGAAAATAATTACATATACCTGTGATTTTCGAAGTCTGGACTGCAGAGGACGAAGCGTCTACACACAACTCCAGGGGGAACTGCAGCTGCTCCTCAGTCTCACCATTCCCTAAAGAACACACATTAGTGCTGTAGTCGACTACAGACATGTCCTGCTAATTAGCTGACTAAAAAGAGGCCGTGGCAAAAGCTCACAAAACTATTACCTATCTTTGCATCTGACCCAAACTGCACTCCCAACAAACAAAAACAACTATGGTACTTACAGAGAAAAAAAACCCTGCAAAACAATGCATTTAATGTATGTATTTATGTAATGTATTTATAAAGACAGATCCAACTTGACAGTTTTGTTACCAAATCTTTAGTCAACTCACTCACAAAATTTTCATTTCTACTGTAGTTCTTATAAATCCTTATCTACAAATTTTAGCTGACTAAGGCACTATCAACTGATTAATCGATTAAACGACTAAAGGCTGCCAGATTTTGGCTGTGATTTGCTTCTCCTCAATTTCGGCCGAATCACGCAGCACGCTGCCAGGGGAATCCCAGTTACGCACCGGGAAGGGAGTTCCCCTGTTGCACAATGTGGTGCGTGATTCGGCTTTATTCTTCCGCACTGGAAAATAGTTCCCACCCAAAATGACCAAGGCAAATCAAATCCTGTTGATTTGCACATTTATTTGCACTCGATATGAATGCGCACTACACAGAAAGTAATTGGGAAACGCATCGAGCAAATTAATTCCTTTTGGCCGAAATCTTTCTCTGGCGACGTTAGACTCCAGTCTAAGGCGGAGGAGCTGCAGATACCGCGGCGGTCAGTGGCGACAGACTCGGACAATGGCTGGGTGAGCAGGAAAACGCTTTCCACCACTTATTTTAGTCTCTGGACTGTGGGGAGATGCCCAAATTTGACCTGGGGGTGGCATATCCCTTTAACGCACAACTCAACAAGTTTTCTAAGAAAAGTTAAAAAAAACAAAACCTCTGCATGGGGCTTTCTCTGCTGATTTGTCCTGAGCCTGGTCCTTGTCAAAAGTCATGGCCACTGCAGTAACAGCCACCTGACAGAGGGGCAAATAGAATGATTTAGGTTTTAGGACTTAAAGTGGGATTAAACACTTAAACAACCACATTTCAAATGGGCAGTGGACTAAAGAAGAAAGTGATGGGAGGAGAGACAGGGTATAGAGGAATAAGAAACAATGTGATTGGTCTAACAGGAAGCCACACTTTAAACTCCGCTCCTGCAGCCATGTGTTTGTAATCAGAAATGCCTGGCTGTAATCAGGACAGTCCTGTGTGACATCACCAACTATTGGACATTACAGAAGCTACTGAAGGAAGCACAAATTTGGATTTAGGATTTTTGACCAGAAAGCTGCAAATTTACCAAATTTGCACTCAAGTGTTGCAAGTGTTTAGTTCCAAGATGGAACATGCGGTGGATTTCCTGTTACCTGTACGAGTTCTTCCTCTGGCACTGCAACTGTGAAGTTGAGGTGACAGAGACAGCAGGGGACCATGGAGCGCAGCTTGAAATAAAAACTCTGGGAATAAAGCAGCAGGAGAAATTAGTTTATATTACATGAAATTACATGAGGCTGCTGAAAGGGCAATATAGTGTCTTACCTTCAGCAGATTCTCACATAGATCGGTGAAGATCTTGTTCAAGACTTGATTAGTGAGATTGACATTGTTCAGCCGTAAAACTCTGACTGATGTAAACATCTGTTACACCAAAGCAGATAGTTACGCAGGTGAACCCAGCCATGTGTGTAGAGAAAATTTAGACGTTTTGTTCTTTTATCTGACCTGTACGGCTGATGTCCAGTTGTTGATCCCAGGCATGATGTCCGTGTTACAGCTGTAGAAGCCTTGGTTAAAGGTAACCAGTGAGTTTCTTGAGCTGTGACAAGTTAAAACTGTCCAGATAATCTAATAATAAAAAGGAGACATTCAAACCTGTGGGAGGAGCTGCATCAGTGAGAAGGGAGTGGATGTCTTCCACAGCATCAGTGTCATCAATCTGTCGCAACAGAAACAGCGAACAGTGAGCGCGGAAAGAGTTTAGAGAGGGTCTGTCCAAGTTGGAATCTTGTACTAAATGAGTCAGGTCTACAGGTTGCCATTGACAAGAGAAATTTAAAATAACTGACTTAACCTCTAAAACAAAAGCATCCTTCTTTCCATGGGAAAGGTCCAGTTCTGACACTTCATCGGAGCTTTCTGAATGAGAGCGAAACAGCCTGGAGCGCTGCCGGGGTTCAGGGATGGGAGAGCCCACAGTCTCATCTGTTAGATCCTATAGTGACACAGAATCAACATTCAGTTTGGGAAAAGACGATGTAATAAGTGTAATCTTAGTATGTTGAGAGTGATACACATGCCCAAGTACAGTCATTCCAGCTCTCAGTCAGTCACACAGTGTTAATGTGGAAGTGGGTTGAGGTGAGAAGTGGAGTGAGGGCCTATAGTCATGGCTCTATTGTGTTGCCCACAGGAAGTGCTGCTGTAGTAGGTTACTATGGTCCTACTCCCAAACGTCCCAGATAAGTCATGTTACAAAGAACACAAATGGTGCAGTTTAAAGGTGAAACAGAGGAATTTGTCATGCTGCGCTGCATCTCACAGCCAAGGCTCAGTACCATGTTTACGCCTCCAAACACCTCAGGATCCAACGCAAATATTTTCTTTCATGACCAAGAAAAAAGCAAAGCAGGGTTTCAATGATCAGGAGAAATGTATAACAATATTATATGTGTACTGTCGTCTTTTGTCCAATATTAAACATGTATACAGAGCTGCCCACTAACATCAGCTCAAGGGTTATGGAGGAGCAAATGAAAAGCTACTCATTACTAAAAAGGTTAAAAGGTCCTATATTATGCAAATTTACTCCTGTGAGCTTTTAGCCTTATTATAATGCCGTTACCTCCTCAGAAACATACCATACGGAGTTGTATGAAGCACTTCAAGTATTTCCACGACATCATAAGGTGGAACAGAGTGACTAAATATGCAGGGTTTGTGCGTTATACATGTGTGAATGAAACAAAACACAACTCCAGGTATGTTTTTGATGAGGAAATAATATACAACTTTATAAATAACATAATAAGGGCTCTTTAAGTGATATTCTTATTCATATTAAAATCTAAAACTAATAACTAATAACTAATATGTGCTTAACAGAAATCTGTGCAAGCTTGGTTCAATGCATAAGATGATGTGTGGAATATGTTTATGTACTACCCCAATATGGAGCTTGTATATGTATATTTAGCTCATGTTATTTTACCGGGGGGGTGATTTGGTAGAGCTCCTTGTTCCGGGCAATAGTGTCATTGATTCTCTTCTGGATGGTCTGAATGTGATGCTCGTTGCTGAGGTCCCCCTGGGTCTTTCCTGCGATCTGAATACCTCCAGGAGCAGGGAGGGCAGTCAGATAGACTCCTGTGGCAGACTGACCAAACAGCACAATGGTTATCACATATAGGCCTATCCAACATGGCAGGAGGACAGAGAGCAGAGGACCTACAGCCAACCCCAGGAGCATGTTTTCGCCCACACTGATCTGAATGTGCAGGCCAAACAGGGCATTCATGCTGCGCAGCTTCAGTTTATTCATCAGCTGAGTGTGCAGCTCGTACTCCATGAAGGGCAGCAGGTTGGAGATGGCTGTGGCATTAACTTCTCCTTGGGCTTTCTTCTTTAAACGACAGAGCCTACAAAAGACACAAATTGATTTTTTTTTTAAAATACTGATTTGACAAACAAAGAAAAAAAATATAGCTACTTTGAGATCAGGACTTAAAATTCCAAATCTCAGTGGAACTATCATGTTTAAAAAAGGGATAGATGAATAAATTCAAATTGATACTTCGCAGCTGATGTCATCAACATTCCTTGCGGGGTGAAGCTAATTAGAGGTTCTGTTTAACAATCTTCTGTTATACAATTTAGACTTTACTCTGCGCTTTCTTTTAAAGGGACAGTGTGTAAGATTTTTACCCATTAATTACTGAAATTGAAGATACCCATTCAAAAATACATTGTTTTCCAAGCCTTTTCACTTCCATCATGAAATCAAAATATTCTTTTGGACTTAGATATAGTCACATAAAAGGGGGATCTTCCCCATATAGAGGCAGCCATTTTGAATACGAGAGCCGCAGAAGGACATTTGGGCTCATCCTTCGCCTAGGCTCCTGCTAGCAGCGGCTCCCGCTCCCTCAGGCGCGCTGCCTGAGGGAGCGGAGGAGAGGAGAGAAGGGGAAGGGGAGGGGAGGGGGGAGCCTCGTGGTTTTGACAAGCATGCTGCTGTATCACACGTCGTAATGGATCTAACACATGTTTTGGACTAAATTGTTTTACTGGATTTTATTCGCTGGATCCTTACGGACAGATTGAGGCCAAGTTTATGGTGAAATACAGAGTTTGACCTGTCCAGAGCCTTCAAAGGTAAGCCAAGTAACAAACCTTGTTTTGTGCTTTTCTGTATAAAAGCCCCATGTGCTCGGGGAGTGATTGTTGTGCAGGGAAATGAATTGCATAGTCAAAAAGAGGAGACTGTAAGGTTTCATTTGATGTGTAGAGTGTCATGGTAGACGATCAGGAATGTGTGTTTTCATGCGAAAAGAAAAAAAAAATGTGACCGCGGGGCCGCGTTTTATTTATACCGTAGTTCGCACAGCACCGGGTGCGCGCAACAACGCGAGCTGTCTGCGGTACGGCGCGCCCGGGTGACCCTCGAGGTCTGCCGTAGCCAAAAGAGGAAGTGGAATAGCGATATCCACCTATGCGCCACGAATCCTACACACTGTACCTTTAACATAATCTGATCATAAAGAAATTACTTAATTGGAATTCCAACAGGTGAGCTTTTTGATTTTGTACTATTAAACAAGTCCGACACAAATAACAGTCACAAGCTAGTCACTCTAACCTTTTTGTTGAATTCACTTTAACATAACCATGAATGCTTGTATTAATGACTGGCGAAAATATGTTGTTTAAATCCATTTTGTACTTTTTCCACTTAAAACTCATGAGGCTGTGTTTGCTAATCTGTGCACTCACTTTGTTACTAACTTCTGAACATTCCGCCATAGACAGTGGTACCTCACCTTACGAAATTAATTTGTTCCAGAAGTGGTTTCGTAACGTGAAAAATTCGTAAGTTGAGTAGCTATTTCAATGGAAAAAGCCTGATTCGTTCCAAGGCCCCGATCCAAGTTTTTTTTTTTTATAGTGCAACTTTTTTTATAGTGTAACAAGGTGTTCTGCGTCCTGATTGGTTTCTCAGACTGGATTTAAACTTCTCACGTTTGTCTCTCGTTTAAACACTCAAACTTTCATAGATTTTCAACAAAACGTATCAATATTGAAGTGTGGGGGGAAGCGGGAGGGGGGAGAAAACTGCGCAGTCACGTGTGCGCAGCATGACCCGGCGCAGAGCTGACAGCAGGACTAGACCAAGATCTAAACCTGGACTGGACCAGGACTAAACCTGGACTAAACCTGGACTAGACCAGATGGATTAAAGCGCTGCGTGCGGGTCTATTTCCTGGTTTCTCACGAGTCTGAGGAGGGGACACGCAGTGTGAGCGCATGTGAGCGCGGCTCCTCCTGGTTTAGTCCAGGTTTAGTCCTGGTTTAGTCTAGACCACCACGGCTCCTCTAAACCTCCTCTAGACCTGGTCAGGTCTAGACCTGGTCAGGTCTAGAGGAGGTCTAGAGGAGCCGCGGCTCTTGCATGGCTCTTGCTCACATGCGCTCAGACTGCCTCCTCGCTGCTCGCCTCAGCTGTGACTCGTGAGAAACCAGGAAATAGACCCGCACGCAGCGCTTTGGTCTAGTCCTGGTTTAGTCCTGGTCCAGTCCAGGTTTAGATCTTGGTCTACACCTGCTGTCAGCCCCGCGCCGGGTCATGCTGCGCACATGAGACCGCGCAGTTTTCTCCCCCCTCCCGCTTTCCCCCACACTTCAATATTGATACGTTTTGTTGAAAATCTATGAAAGTTTGAGTGTTTAAACAGAGACAAATGTGAGAAAAGTTTAAATCCAGTCTGAGAAAAGCGTATAATGTGTGTGGCTGAGCGCGCATTATTTTAATTTTTGAGATTTTGCATTTCGTAACTTGAAATTTCATTCGTATCTAGAGACAAAAATTTACCGTGAAGGCGTTTCGTAACTTGAAATTTTCGTTTGTTGGGTCATTCGTAAGGTGAGGTACCACTGTACATGCAGTTCCCCAGCGTGATATCACTGCATAGTATCAATAGAAACTAAAACTGTTCAATTCAGAATCTAGGAAGCCCTCATGCCTAGAACCAAATGTATTCCCACCAGGAAATTCTCAGTTCTTAACCAAAAAAGTAATGTTTTATTTATTTTTGTTATCAAAGTTGATTTGTCATGTGGGCATATGTTTAAAGACAATGGCTAAATTATTTTAATGTGATGTATCAAAATTAAGACCACAGCAAGCAATGTGATTTGAATAAGTGATGAAAAGTGAGGTATAAGACATAATATCCCTTATACATATATCCCTTTTGTACTTGTTGTAAGGCGACCTTGAGTGTCCAGAAAGGCGCCTAATAAATACAAATTATTATTATTATTATTATTATTATTATTATTATTATTATCATTATTATTATTATTATTATTATTATTATTATTATTATTATTATTATTATTATTATTATTATTATTATTATCATTATTATTATTAGGGATGGGGCCGATCCGATCCAGTATCGGTATTGGGTTCCGATATCAACGTAATTCACGGATCGGAAATTCCGATCCAACCTGCGAAAATTTCCGATACATGAGCCATGTCTGTATATACACATTATCTGCTGAAATTACTCCACGAGTGATTCCCTGTCGCCTGCTCTGCTCCTGCTGCAAAATGTGTAATGGATTTCATGAACGGAGGCGTATCTCAATGAGACACAGAGCAATGATGAGACACGCCTCCGTTCAGGAAATCCATTCCACAGTTTGCAGCCAGCTAGCGAGCTAGCAGTGCGAGCGAGCAGGCGAACACTAAGCTAGTCTAGTCAATAAATTGATTGATTGATTGTTATCATTATTTATGAAAGTTCAGAAATTGGGACACACATGTAAACATTTGTTCATATCATAGGCCTACTTGCCTGTAGAGATTAGTTTATTTGTAGTTTAACAATAATGATGATAATATTGAAAACAAACAGTTTTGGTATCGGAATAGTATCGGTATCGGCCGATATCCAAATTCAGGTATCGGGATCGGATCGGAAGTGATAAAATGTGGATCGGTGCATCCCTAATTATTATTATTACATACCTGGCCTGAATGAGACACCCTTTGCCTGTGACTGCAGCTTCAGATGGCAGGTCTATGGTGGTGAACAATACATCAGGCACCTATGGCACATAACCATTGCATTCAAGTTATTAGATGTTATTTGAGAGAAAATGGTGTCAGTCAAGGCATTGCACCTTCTGCCGTCGACAGTGATAACAGTATGTTAGCTGGGCAGGGAAGGGCATGTTGAGTTCATCGTATGGAATGTGGCAGAACCCACAGCTTGGGGGAGATGGCTCTTCAAATCTGAGGACAAGAAATTAGATCAAATGTAGATTCACACTTTTCTCTGTGAATAAATGTGATGGAAATATAACAAAAGTACCTATGGTCTGTACTTCCAAGGTCTAGACAGCCATCACGCATATACCGTGGGTTTAGAATGGCTGCCGTACCTGATGCTGATAAGATACAGACCTCCTCGCTGCAAAATAGCAGAAATATATATTTTTTTAAAGTAGGGAAATACAAGTACCCAAGAGATTGAGCGTGTACTGCACATACCAGATACTTGTACTCTCGCTGTATCCCAAAACAGCATGGCAACCAAGAGCTTTGGCGTGAGACTTGATTTCTTGGCGTATTTCTTCCCACCAGGCGTCACGAGTCTCTGGCTCATCTGGAAAACACAAAATTTAAACCATCTAAATGGAGAAATACCTGCAAAGTTTAGAAGATCAAGGAGACATATATTTCCATGGAACACAAGTTTCTGACTGCTTTGACTTATCAGAAAGACAGAAAATAGAGGAGTATTTTCTGAAGAGGAAGGGTCCACCAAAGCATGTCAAAAGCAGTTATAGTTGGTGAAATGTGATGACTAAGATGAATGGAGATAATTTCAGAATGAGGATGGAGACGATGGACAGGTTAGCTGAGGTTAGCTGAGTTTGCTTTTGTATCACTCTTAACTGTGTTGCGTTTCAAACGATACTTAATTCAACTAATATTGTTTAAATATGTGTTTGCAAATAGGTTACTATATCTGGTCCTACTGAATGGAACATTTTTATTAATGATCAACATTGTGCAAAGAGGCACATCAAGACTAATTTCAATCAAGACCCCATATTAAAATCTGTAAAATTGACTTAAAATTATGTAAATTGTCTTGCCTGGAAGAATCCATGACTCATCGCTGTACCAGCGAGTGAGTCTGGTAACGCTTGGTCCAAAATGCGCTGCAGTTGCGCGTAGACAGACAGCTAAGTGAACCAATCAGAGATTGCGCCATCTTGATTCAAAACTGAGGCGGAACTTCCGCTGCCTAAGAGTGACTTTGCGGGCAAAGGCGGGTGCACTGACGTCACCATCTTTGAACGAATCAGAATCGCGGAGTCCGTTGTTAACCGGAGGAGCGAGAGTGGATGGAGGGTGTCCAGATGGTATCGCGCTGTATAGGAAATACAGAGAGATATCATTTGGCTGGCCAGGTAATAAATTGTCTGCATTTTCGATGGAATTTTTACTCTTGACGACACAGGTACATGTATTCAGTTATAGAACTCACCGCTACCAGGATTTTGTACTTTTCAACTTTTTTCCCCACAAACTAACAAATGTAAAACTATGATAAATATTTACCACAGGTATTGTCCTGAAAAAACAACAAAAATCATATGCACTAAGGAATAGAAGCCATTCTTTCTCAAACCTGCATACTGAACAATATGATAGGAAATATAGTGTATTGTGTTAAGAAATTAATCATGCTACATGTTCAAGTGCTACTAGGCAGAGCAGGGAAGATGAAGGAAAATACAGAGAGTGAAGATGTAGAGAGATGAAGATGACCAATGATCAGGCATCAGGCCTACAAAATGGCTTTGTTAAACCAGAAGCAGCATGTCACACAGGCACAGGCTCACCAACGTGCACGCGTATGACCATGTACACGCGGATGAGCAGAGGAGGGCCATATTCATTCACCAGAGTCCAGCTCCAACAATCAACGCTTTCCCTTAATCCCAATCAACCAAGCCACATGTAGAAGAAATGTAGCTCCAAATGCAGCCTCTAGTCCTTTCTTCTCTCAGTATGAATACGGCCCAGTGAGGTAAGGATGCACATGCCTGGTCAGTGGCTCGTTCACACAGAAACCTCCTAAACCTGCGCTGGTCTAGAGGTTTGAGCACAATGCTGTTTGAAAGCATCAGTACAGCGCTAGGACCAGGAGGGGGCGACAGCAGGTGGAGGGCAGGGAGCCAGGCTAGGCTGGAGAGGGAGGGAGCACAGCGCATGCTAAACTCATCTTAGCAGCAGCATACACTCACACTGATAGGCAAGAGGATGGCAGCTCACTGAGGGCCACATGTGGACTATGTGTGAGGATAGTCTACTGAGTGGTTCACACTCTCACGCTCACAGGAACTGAAAAGATCTTCATGAGTTATTGTGTAGCTTGTGAGTACTTGATTAATAAACAAGAGTAATTTAAGAATTGCTGATCAAAATCTAATAAGATTTGCATTAATCTACAAAAGGGCTTTGACTGCTTATTTCAATATTACAGTATAGAAAACAATGCATCTGGGGAACAGAAAACTTGGCCAAAAACTCACAACAACTTACTTAGATCTAACCAAATCTAGCTAGATTTAGAACATTTAGTGTTAGACACCTAACGCATAAGTATCAGGGCCTACATTTAAAAAATCCAAGTTTAAGAAACTTGTCCTCTTTGCTTTTTGAATTTTGGGGGTAGTTTTGACAACTACTCAATTCACTAAAATGTGGTTAACATGTTATTTAAGTATAGTAAATATTTATTTGTTTATATGTAGAGATTCATGCATGAACATCCATATATCACAGGATATACGTGATATATATCCTGTGATATATATCACGTGTAACACCAGTCACCCATAAGTGTAAGAACCACTCTACAAGACGTACAATCTCTATAGTGGGAGTTGATCATTTGACAAAGCGCTGTCACTGAGCTGCCATCACTCCTGTGGGAGAAAGCATAAAAGGGGAAATACCTGCAGTGACACTATTCCAGTCTAGCAGTTTGTAAGAGCGCGTGTTACCCAAGGCTGGGCCAGAACACACCGTTAGTACAGGAGAAAGACAAGAGAAGAGACAGTCTAATACACAAGCACAGCACAACTCACATTCATCACAGAGACACAGCATTGACTGACTGAGCAGTAGATAATGAAGCTAAACCAAGGCCAGAGCAGTTATAGGAAAATGGCATGAAGACATAGAAGATCAGATAAATCTTGACCATAACTGAGCCAACATAATAAAAGATCAACAACTGTTACACAAACTTACAGAACAGAACTGTAAGTTGTTACAGAACTCCTGTTCTGACAAACTGGATACACTCTCCTCTTGCCCTCTCAAACCATATGCTCTCCCACATTATACTTTATTCAAGATTTAAAATGCATTTGGACACTACTAATACCTTGCAGCTGATGCTATCAACAGTTACTGTATGGGTGATGCCAACTAGAGGCACTGGTCTGTCTGAAGCTATGTTACTCAGGTTAGACTCATCTCTGAGCTTTGTTCTAATGCAAGCTGACCGTAAAGAACTGACAGTTTGAACTAGAACAGGATACTGTTGAACAAGTCCCCCACACAAATTTACGAATCCTACTATGGCCAAGCCAAAGTTCGCAGAACTGATTAGTTAAGCTTCAAAAGTCATCACCAGCATCAACACAGTTTGAAACATGAGTATGGATTATAGTTCTATGAACGTGAGGGGTGCCGGCATGTGCTGATGCGTAGGAGGACATCGTAGCAGCCTATCGTCTTTTGGTGACATTTAAGAAGAATCTAGCAAAAAATAAGTGCTATTTTGATAATCAGACATCATTGTAATACCTTGTGGTTGTTAAAATCTGTTAAGGTTCACCTTGTCCATTTTTACAAAGACACACACAAAGTGAAACACTAATACATAAAAAGCTATGTAAATGCAGAGTTGCTGGCACAAACACAAGACAAAAAAGTCAAAATGTAATAACTTCAACACAAAACCTAAACGAATATAGGCCTACTGCTAAACAAATAATACAGGGCTGCTGCAAATGCATTTCTAACGAGGATATGGAGAGAATAAGGGCTAACGTAGACTTTATGGAAGGTATCCAACCCAATAGAGTGGGTTGGATCCATCTACAGCAGTTTTCTTCTTACCAGCCTACATTATCTGTTATTATTTATGGAACACCCAGTAAATCCATATTTATATTATGATGATTATATTGTAGGCTATATTATTTTTCTTGATTGCATGTACATTTAAATTGCCTATGGTTTACCTCTGCTCTCCTGTTTACTGCTCTTCAAATGTCACTGAGTGTAGAACAGTTTTTATTGTCTCCATCGTAGGCCTACTATAGGCTTCCATTATTGACATTTTCCATTTGCATTGATCATTGCAATCTGTTGCTCATTAAAACTTCAGTGTTGGAAATTGGTAAGATTACTCTGTTTAGTTATTTAGAGTTGCCCACATTACATTATTTATTTTCACACCTAAAAACAATTTGTTGCCCACTAATTGGCTTCCTAATGTAAGTTAGGTTTAGCCTATATAATTGCTGGGTTTCAGATGTTGACTCCAAAATGCCTAAATTCTGTGCAGTCTATGGTTGCTGCAACAGCTCTAATCGGGAGAAAGACATTTTTTTCATGTACCTGTGTGTTACAAGGGATTTAGTTTAAAAAAACGTACAGAAAAAAGATGATAAAAGTGGATTGACAATCTCCAGCTAAAAACAGGAGCAATGCTTGACAATGCTTGAGTTTACAGTGACCACTTTGTAACAGGTAAGGATTGGGTTATTATTCATTAATATTTTCAATTTTTTTGGACAATTATTTAGAAAGATAAGCATTGTAAATGACATGTAAACTGTTGCATTATAGGTCCTAACTTGTCATGCAAAAAGCTTTATGTGGCGCTAATTTTATTAGCTTACTGCTGTAATTTGGCATTTTATACCTTTTTATACCCAACCAGATATAAAATAGTTGTATGCCTCCAGGCTTTTAAAAGCTTTCATTTGGCTCACAGTGTAATAAAAGGTCTGCAGCACCAGATCATTTTTTATATCCATCGCCTCAACGCCGGGCAAAGCCTCCAAATTGTATGAAAAGTCAAATTTCTCCATATTGTACGGGTCATAACCTATATTTGGACTTATTTTTTCACGATAGTGGGTCTGTGCCGTCCCGTTCAAATTTTTATCACTGTCACCCATTATTGTCCTGCATTTTGAAGCAAACCACTTCCTGCCCCCCATCTGATCCCATCTGACCCATCAGGGTCACGGTAGTGAAACCCAGCAATATACACTTCAATGTGTCATGTGATTAGCCATCACATAACATGTGATTAACCATCACATGTGTTTTCGACATGTGTAAGATGAGCGAAACGTTAACATGATATTGTTCACGTTCTAACTGATGAACTGTATAACTATGCAGCAAAATACATTAGCCTATTACTCTTTAGTTCCAGTGGCTTCTCCATCTTTCGCTGATGCAGATCACGTGTTTCTGTCTAGCCTTGAAGCTCAATCAATCAGAAGAAGCGTGGCCATAGTAGGATTTGTAAATTTGCGTCCACTTCACATAAGCTAGTATTTTTTCCAGTTACAGTCACTTTCACCTTTTCGTTGAAAACACCTAAACAAGACCATGAACACTCATATTATGTTTAAACTAAATCTTATAATAAATTCTGTGTTTTTCATTTCAGACAGTGTTCAGACAGGGTTAATATTTTTTGGCAGAGTTTGCTAATATATTCATTGTATCACCATGATCACAGCTGAACATTCTGCTATAGACATGCATGCAGTACCGCTCCAGCGTGATGTCACTGCAAAGTATTAATAGTCCTGTTATTTCACGTAAATCAATATGTATGGAGTATGGTCAGTATAAAAATAAAGCAAACCCAATTAATGATTGGTAAGATGATCATTACAATTTACAAGATCTTCAAAAAAAAAAAAGCACACAATTTGCTGCTATTTCTTTGACAACATAAAGACAGAAATTATAATCTTATCTCAATAAAATGCAACCAATATGGAAATTCTTTATTACACTGAAAGTAACATTTAAAAAAGTGTAAAAAGCAGAGGAGCATATACAACACCCAAGCCCCATCTGCAGCCAATGCTTCAGCTGAAGCGAGCAAAGAAATCATGTTGGAGCCATGCACCTGACCTCTAGACCATCACAGCACCACAGTACACAGACACATCAATCACATCACTATTTAAACAGCACGCAGAGCTGGTGAAAGATGCACCAAGTCCTATTCATTAACTATTCTACCATCTTTAGAATACTAATCCAGTGTTTCCCCTTACATTATATGGCACAAAAGCCCTTTCAATCAAAAGATGCAGCTATTCAATCATCAAAACAAGTGTCACTAAAACAACTGTATCAATAGACATATTACAGTGGTACCTCACCTTACGAAATTAATTCGTTCCAGAAGTGGTTTCGTAACGTGAAAAATTCGTAAGTTGAGTAGTTGCTCAAACCGTGCCTCCTCTAGACCTCCTCTAGACCTGCAGGTCTAGACCACCGCGGCTCTTGCATGCGTTCGTGGGTCTCGTTCATGCGTTCATGCGCTCAGACTGCGTGCAGTCCCCTCCTCGCTGCTCCCCTCAGCTGTGACTCGAAACGAAACCAGGAAATAGACCCGCGCGCGGCGCTTTAATCCACCTGGTCTAGTCCTGGTTTAGTCCTGGTTTAGTCCTGGTTTAGTCCTGGTTTAGTCCAGGTTTAGTCCAGGTTTAGTCCAGGTTTAGTCCAGGTTTAGTCCTGGTCCAGTCCTGGTTTAGTCCTGGTCCAGTCCTGGTTTAGTCCAGGTTTAGTCCTGGTCCAGTCCTGGTTTAGTCCAGGTCTAGACCTGCTGGCAGCCCCGCGCCGGGTCATGCTGCGCTATCACACGTGTCCGCGCACAGTTTTCTCCCCCCTCCCCCTTCCCCCCACACTTCACTATTAATAATTTTGTTGAAAATCTATGAAAGTTTGAGTGTTTAAACGAGAGACAAATGTGAGAAAAGCTTAAATCCAGTCTGAGAAAAGCGTATAATGTGTGTGGCTGAGCGCGCATTATTTGAATTTTTGAGATTTCGCGTTTCGTAACTTGAATTTTCTTTCGACACTAGAGACCAAAATTTACCGTGAAGGTGTTTCGTAACTTTAAATTTTTGTTTGTTGGGTCATTCGTAAGGTGAGGTACCACTGTATTATACATTTTCCTTCATGCTTTGCTTCTCTATTCAAGTCTGTAATTCGTTTTGTACTCTGCTATAGTCGGCACCACTCTGCTCCAAGGAAGTGGACTAAGTTAGTGTGACGTCACCCATAGCGCTTGGTTTCAGTCAAATAACACTCACGAGGCTAGCAGTTATAGGAGCAGATTTCCATATTAGGAATGGGAATTTATTTACGGACAAAACAGCTAAACAAAAAACACCAGGATCATGTAGAGCGGGTTAATACAAACATTTTAAGACCAAAAGGATGAGGCTCACTGCAGCAGTTAGAGAAAGAGGGGTAACAATTTTCAGTGTAAAGTCAATAGCAGCCAGAGTTGGATGAGTGGATGAAAAGTGAGTTTTGCTCCAGTGACTGTTCTGTTGATTTTGCTTGCAACTGCTGTAGTTTAACCACATCATAAATAATTGTATTAGATCAAAACTTCAGCATTCACTTCTGCAAATGATTAAGGTCTTAATATGAAATTAAACAAACTATGAACTTGTTTAATTAAAATGTCCAAACTTCTGAAAGTGTTTATAAGATGTTTTAGAGCTACTTAAAGGGACAGTGTGTAAGATTTTTACCTGTTAATTACTGAAATTGAAGATACCCATTCAAAAATACATTGTTTTCCAAGCCTTTTCACTTCCATCATGAAATCAAAGTATTCTTTTGGACTTAGATATAGTCACATAAAAGGGGGATCTTCCCCATATAGAGGCAGCCATTTTGAATACGAGAGCCGCAGAAGGACATTTGGGCTCATCCTTTGCCTCGGCTCCGGCTAACAGCTGCTTAGCCGCGCTGCAGATGGCCCCCCCCTTCCCCCCTCCCCTTCCCCTTCTCTCCTTCGGTCCTCTGCTCACATATGCAGCCAGGAGCGAAGGAGAGAAGGGGAAGGGGAGGGGGGGAGGGGGGAGCATGCTGCCGGATCACACATCGTAATGGATATAACACGTATTTTGGACTAAATTGTTTTACTGGATTTTATTCGCTGGATCCTTATGGACAGATTGAGACCAAGTTTATGATGAAATACAGAGTTTGACCTGTGCAAAGCCTTCAAAGGTAAGCTAAGTAAGCTAAGTTTTGTGCTTTTCTGTATAAAAGCCCCATGTGCTCGGGGAGTGATTGTTTTGCAGGGAAATGAATTGCATAGTCAAAAAGAGGAGACTGTAAGGTTTCATTTGATGTGTAGATTGTCATGAATCATGATCGGGATTGTGTGTTTTCATGCGAAAAGAAAAAAAAAAAGTGAACGGGGGACCGTTTTATGTATACAGCGGTGCGCGGTTCGTGCGCGGGCACGCGAGATGACGGCGCTAAGTCGCGCCCGGGTGACCCTCGAGGTCTGCCGTAGCCAAAAGAGGAAGTGGAATAGCTAGTAACCACCTATGCGCCACGAATCCTACACACTGTCCCTTTAATTGTTTTAGACAATATTAAATACATGGAAATTGAATTACTAATTTAGCATGTGATTTGTGCACGTACACATACGATCCAGCCAAACCAGTAAACCTAGGGGAAACACTGTAATCATATCTGAAAGTATAGCAAGGAACATCTTTCACCTTCTTAACAGAAAGATATCAAGGATTTTTTTTTTTTTTTATCTTCAATCACCACATACATTTAACTGCATGTCACACAAGAATGGGCCAAAGACATAATTATACATGTCTGTTGTACTCACCAGGGTTGTGAATGCGGTCCAGCAGTTTCACAGAGCGGGCACTGACCACTCCACCAACATGAACCAAAAAACCAGCCGGGAAAGAAGTCAGCGTGAAAAAGGGGAACTCCTGCGACGAAAACAGGGACAATGTACATTACAAAGTGCACATTTGATCAAAGCTAGTATACTTCATTTCTCCAGACCAGTCTTTGTGTCTGTGTGTATCTGATGTATTCTGTGTGAATTGACATTTGAGGTCTGAAAGCTGTCAATTGATAAGATTTTCACTTGAATGCTACCCTACAGGAGGGATACGAGAGAGCAGATGAACAAGGCATGCAGCAAGTACAGTGCACTTGTGGAAATAGACACAGACAAAAAGATGAAAAGTACGTCCAGAGTAAAGGTCTCTTTACATCTGACATGCTTTATTTGTTCCCAAACACATGGTACTTTGATACTGTTCATGACAAGTAAACCCATGCATTCAATACTGTATGAGATTTCAACTATCATGTTCTTGGTCATGAATAGGTTAAATGTAAAAGCAGAATGTTTAATTAAAAAACATAACATTATCAATAAAACTTTTCCTTGTAATTCCAAGAATGAAGCTTCTTATTTACAATCATTAAGAGCAAGGCATGACCGATGATGATGATGATGATGCATTGTCTGATGCCATGACCTTTCATTGATGAGAACACACAAATGTGGGGCTCTGCATCATCAGTCTGGATTTTTGAGAGTGAAGTGGGTTCCAAGCAAACTACTAAGCAGGGTCACATCAAACTGAAGGCCAGCTTCCATCAGAGGCAGAACACAAGAGGAAAAGGCTGAAGGGGGCATGGCCATCAGAGGCTTAACTCTTAAGAGGGAGAAATGCAGATAGAGGTCCCACAGCAGAACATACCCCAGTGTTACACAATAACCTAGAGGAGGATGCTCCCTGAGGAGCACAAGCATCAAGAGGACAGAGAGAGGCATCAGAATCTGGACCTGGAATTCACAGCTCTTTACACTGTTTAATCTGTGCACTTGTCAACAAAACATTGCCCAATGTGTTTTCATACAGATTAAGTATATTAATCCAAACATTAGGTAAGGTTATAGAGCAGTGCATACTCGCTGTTCAAGAGCCGTCTGTGTTTGTTGCCTTAGCAGAGTTTTCAAGGGTCCGGCCTCTTTTCCCCCACTGCCACCACTTCCCATGCCTGTTCAAAAACAAAACCATCGTCAGCTTGTTCATAAGAGCTCAATGCATTTTAACATCTGTTGTACTGCTTTTCTGAATAACTATTCTATTCTAAATGGAGTAGCTCATAAAATGATGCATGCTATAGTATGACAGCCTTAAGAATGACAGTGTGTTAGTGGAGGTGTTTAACGCTGTAAATAACACCCTAAGCTGGTTGTTAAACACTTAGCATGAATGTGAAACACACAGGTTATCCTACAGTACCAGAGGCTGCCATGAGCAGCAGGTCCTCATTGAAAGACACACTCTTTCTGAGCAGGGCGGAGTCTGAGTGGGTGGTGGAGGGGAGGGGTGGGCTGCTGTGAGCAGAGCACACTGAATCAGCACCAGGGAAAGAGAGGGTGTCTGTGGGCAGGACGGGGGAGCTAGGGCAGAAGAAGATCCCGGGCCTGCGTCTCATTGCCTGGTGGTCCTCTGTCCAGCACAGACACAAGGCAAACGGATGGAGAAACATAGATACAGAGATGAAAGAAGGGTAGAGGGAGCAGAAAGAAAGAATGCAGAAACCAAACAACAGTGAGGAGAATGAATGTGTGTAGTTTGACTCTGTACACTGAACACAACAGTAGATAGGTCTGACAAAAATAAATTTTAAGTGGAGCTACAGAAGAACTCTGATCCAAGATTCAAAACAAGATTTACAGGATCAGCAAAACACATTTTGTTCAATGCATACATGGTGTACAACTAATCATTATTGAAATAATCATCAATTCAGTTTTCTGAACTATACTTTCAAACCAGCCATGTGCTGAGACATTTTATGACACAGACAACGCAATAATTCAACTAAGATTGCAATATTGGTATGAGCCTAAAATGTCTTGTTAGTGCCAATTATTCGATATAGTCTATATAGTCTATATATTCTATATGCCTATATAGCACTGAGGAGTTGAACGTGGCTTAATGAATGGTGGTAAACAAATATAAGGAGGAAAAAGTGAAAAAGATATAAAAAGAAAGGAAACTAGAGGAAAGCATACATGGCTACACAGAAAGAGGGACTTGGGGGGACAGGGAAAGCCTCTGCTGCTATTGCCCACAACTGTGCTTTTAGAGGCAGTGCTGTAGGACTTACCTTCTCTATGAATGACCAAGCTGGGAGCTAAGGAAGAAGTTATGTTAGCTTAACAATCAAACAGTCAGTCATGAGACACAATGCTTCCATAGAAACCGTTTAAATAAAACATAACTTAACTAAAATTAACTTCAAATCAAATATATCCACAATAACAACACACATCACTATGGGAGTGGGAGATGGGTGACATGGGAGAATGGGTGGGTGCTCTTACCAGTCTTAGGCGTCAAACTGAGGTCTGTGTCGGATGAGGAGGACTGGCGACTGCATGGCTTGGAGGGAGAGAAGGGGGGAGGAGAGGAGGAGGAGGTGGGGAGAGCTCGGAAAGGGGTGGGTGGCCCAGAGGATGTGGGCAGGTACTCCCCAAACACTGGCCTGGTAGAGAACAAGGGAGTCAGCAGGTCACCCCCAGCAGTGGACTGGCTTCATGTGTTCAGTGAATGCTTTTTTTCCCCCCCTTATTAATTAATGTATTTATTAATTAATATGTGTGTATATATCTCACACATATACACACACACACGCGCGCGAGCGCGCACACACACGCACACACACATTATTTATTTTACTTTATAAAGTGTGCATTTGTACAAAGAGGGCTTAGGAATGTGATCATGTGTGTAGTAGAATGCTGCTCTAACATTCTTCATAACTCATCTGGTCCATGCTGTTGTATTCTTGTGTTCTCTAGCAAGATTCTACACACTTTGCCTACATTGACATTTTATAATTTTAAAGCTACAATGTCATTAATATACTATCTCCTTATTCTACTGTTATAGAATAAGTGTTGTTTACCAGTTACTTCATTCCAGATGTGCATTTATAACAGATATAGGATTAACTAATACAAGTATGATTGAAATCTTTTCATAGAAGTGTATTCGAGAGATGTTTTCAGTACTCATCTCAATACATAGATCACAATATCAGCATTGTGTTTTTTATGCACATAACATTTTTTTAATTCTCTATTATATATAAATATAGAAGGGGTATGCCTTTATGGAAATGTTTGCATCTTGTATCTGAAACTTTAACACACTATAGTGAGATGTGTGTATTGAGGCACATATGCCTATTGTACTTGGGTTGTCTTGAACCATTCCGTATTATATGGCGTATGTTGCTGTGTCTGCTGTGACATCCTGCGCCTGGATACATTAGTGCATATTCTGTTATTTCCTTTCAATATCAAACAGGTGTAGTCTTTTTTCTGTACCCTTTTTAAGCTGCTGTTTCATGTTTTGTTATTTATTATGAGTTTTCTCATGTTCAAAATCAGTAGTAATCAGTCAGTCAAGCAATACTTAACTTAATATTGATGAGACTTAGACATAAGACTATGATGAGAGCTAACCAGCCTTCTCCTGCTCCATTCCCAAGCCCTGTGTATTGCCCTGTGTAGTACTCGCCTGTGAGTGTTTGCTCAGGGTGAGGCATGTGATGCTTTGGGGATGGTTAATGGACTACAACACACAAGACGCACACCACACCAAGCGGAAAAGAAAAGCAGCAGGGCAAAACAGAGAAAGACAAAAGAAAACAAAGGAGACATATAGAAGCATGTGTCCCAGTACCAACACACAGGGCCTCCCTTACCATTTCTTGCTTGGCACAAGTTTTGAGCATAACTAATGTCTCCCAGGGTATATCTTTGAGAACAGCTAAATGTCATACTAGTGTTACTGTTACCAGATCAGAAATGTTTAATTTCACTATACTGATTAAACACCACCATCAATACTTTGTAGTGACATCATGCTGGGGGTACTGCATGTGTGTCTATGGATGGATCATTCAGCTGTTACCATGGTGACACAATGCACACATCAACAATGCCTGATAAAATTTTAGACGAACTGCTAGCCAATGCTAACTCGTTTGTAACTGTAATGTTATTTGACAGGGGACTTGTTTAACAGCACAAAATCAGCTCACTTAAAGCTTAAGGTCTAACTTGAGTAACAAGTGTTTCAGAGAAAGCAATGCCTCAAGTTACCTTCACCACCCAGGAAATGTTGATGACATCAGTATCAATAGCATTGTGGTATTCTAGCAGGGAAAGAATCATAGACTGCATTATTAGTTTGGTTTTGCTATACAGGCCATCTTAGTTTATTTATTTCTGATGATTTATTTATTTATTTTTGGTAATATGTATTAACATGATCTCCCCTGCGTACCAGTGAAGATGAGAGTGGGCACAGAGACTGAGAAGTTCTGGGTGAGCCTCTGGGAAGTGCAAGCCGAGTGCACTGGGCTGTTGTGAGTGGAGCGGCATCCGAGGGCTACAGGAGACCTGGGCCAATCAGCAGAAACAACAGCGCCCCCCACAGACACGCGATGAGCAACGTCCAAGTCCACATGAAGCCGGAGAGGAAGAGAGAATGCAAACAAGAACCAACACTACAGTACGGCAGGAGTGAAGTGTGAAATATCAAAAGAAAGAGGCAGAGGAGGTGGGGGTGTGTTATGCAAGAATCACATGCAAAGCTCACATGCAAACACAAGTCCTCCCAATGGTTGAGTCCAGCTCACAGAGCAGGTTCAGTCTAAGCACACTGGTTAAACTCAACACTTTAATAAAACTCAGAAATGTATTGTGATGTGTGAAAAAAAATACTGCATATACAAAAGCTGCTATCCATGTTACATCCAAAATTGAATTCTATTTTCCCATGGAGGTCAGGGACCTTGATAACTATGTGGAAAAAGTTAGTTAATTCACAGCCTATTTCATGTGTGTTGAGAGAAAATATTGGACTACTGGGATGCACCGATCAAATATTGGTATTGATTATCGGTGCCAATCCTAAAAAATTTGCTGAATCGGATATAGGCTTCCAACTATCTGCTCAGCAAATATCCAGGTTGGTCATATAAACTGATAATTGGTAATAAGATTTACTGGTTGTAGTTGGCTCAAGAAAGTCTCATAATATTTGATGTTTTCAATCTCTGCACTGGTATCGGCTGATACTTGGTATAGACAGTCATTTAGAGCTCTAGTATATAATAAATATATTATATGATATTATATGATATTGTATGATATTATAGTACCGTATATTGTATTATATTATAATATAATATATATACTGTTTTATGTGAATGGGTTGATTCAATAGAGATGTTAGCCATAAACCAGGCCAATAGATTAAAAAGCTATTATGAATTTTGACAGCTTGCCGTCACCTCAATATTTAATTATTCCATCTTATGTTGTGATGTCATGTAAACCCTGCCCAGTCATACATTACATGTGAATACTTCAGTGTGATTAGCTTAAAACTGCTTTGTTGTTTGTAAGTGCGAAATGCAGTAAAGATATTAAAGGGATATGCCACCCCCAGGTCAAATTTGGGCATCTCCCCACAGTCCAGAGACTAAAATAAGTGGTGGAAAGCGTTTTCCTGCTCACCCAGCCATTGTCCGAGTCTGTCGCCACTGACCGCCGCGGTATCTGCAGCTACTCCGCCTTAGACTGGAGTCTAACGTCGCCAGAGAAAGATTTCGGCCAAAAGGAATTAATTTGCTCGATGCGTTTCCCAATTACTTTATGTGTAGTGCGCATTCATATCAAGTGCAAATAAATGTGCAAATCAACACGGAGAGCTTGCCTTGGTCATTTTGGGTGGGAACTATTTTCCAGTGCGGACGAATACAGTTGAATCACGCAGCACGCTACCAGGGGAATCCCAGTTACGCACCGGGAAGGGAGTTCCCCTGTTGCACAACGTGGTGTGTGATTCGACTGTATTCTTCCGCACTGGAAAATAGTTCCCACCCAAAATGACCAAGGCAAATCAAATCCTGTTGATTTGCACATTTATTTGCACTCGATATGAATGTGCACTACACATAAAGTAATTGGGAAACGCATCGAGCAAATTAATTCCTTTTGGCCGAAATCTTTCTCTGGCGACGTTAGACTCCAGTCTAAGGCGGAGTAGCTGCAGATACCGCGGCGGTCAGTGGCGACAGACTCGGACAATGGCTGGGTGAGCAGGAAAACGCTTTCCACCACTTATTTTAGTCTCTGGACTGTGGGGAGATGCCCAAATTTGACCTGGGGGTGGCATATCCCTTTAACAATGCATTTTTGATCTAGTTCTGAGCTGGATGAAAGCAGTTGTACAAAACCAATTAGTTTGCATCTCAATCATACTGTCTCCATAACCACTGCATATTCTGTGGTTGAGTAAAGAGCAGTACTTCCGGTGTGCAGAAACAGGAGGGTAAGGTGCAGCGCAGAGGCAGAGCAGAGCCAATCAACAGCGCTAGGCATAGGGCACACAAGGCTATGAGGATGGCTGTGTGCTTGTGTTATGCATGTGTGTGTATCAGGATATGTGGAGTGGTGTTAGTATTAGAATAAACACAAGGCATGATTCCAAACATGTTCATTCACACAGACAATAATGAAACACACACAAGACAATGAACACACTTAGAAGGGCTCTGTCCATAGGTACATATACTCAGCATACATACAGTATAGCTGATACAAAAGGAGAGTACAAGGGAATACAAGTGAATTCTTTAAAAGGTCCTTATGCAAGACACAGTTGAGCTTTAAGCCACATTATAATGTTGTTACCTCATCAAAAACACACTTGTAGGCAGCAAGGAGCAAATTAGTTTCAATGAGGTTAAAACAAAAAAAGTTCTATCTAAAATTTAGCTTTAATTAAGGTGCACTATGCAAGTTAGAAAAGTTGCTCATCTCCGTGGAAAGGTTGTCGCTTGGCCTAGTTAAGTTGTGCTTCAGTTCATTCACAACTTGTGATTTCCACCTTGTGATGCCATGTGGTAATACAGGAAGTGTTCCATTGTATTTTTAAACTCCATGCAACTAAAATTTCAGCCCTGGAATTGCCAATCTCTACTAAACAAATGTTTCAGAGGATTTTAGAAATTTAAACAGACAAATAATGCAGCACTACTCAAACATGTGTGAATGAAACAAAAAACAACTCTATGTTTTTAAGGAGGTAACAACATTCTAACATAGCTTAAAGAGTCAATTTTGCATAAACAAATCAATCGCCACAAATCTACGCAGGTGAGTCAGCTCAAGTAAGAATGTTTTTCCAGGTATTTTTAGCAATAAACACTTGTAACTGAACAAATGCAAAACACTTAGGCCAGTCCTGGTGCCATCCAATGAACAAAGTCAGATTAAATATGCCTTCTAGTATAGTATATATAGAGAGTATACTTACATGTGGACAGAGAAACAGGGCCATTCTCTCATTCTCCACATGCACACAAGCTTTGTATATTGTGTTACATAAGGCTCCATGCTTGTGCTAGTGTCATACTCACTCCTTGCCCTCTTTGGAAGGGGAACTGCAGGCGTTGGAGGCAGGGGCTGTGTTACTGTGTGGGTTGGAGCTCAGTTTGTCCAGAGTACAGGCTGTGCCAATGGCACGCACCACCAGCCCAGACTCCCCCTCCAGGTCAAAACACTGCAGGTAGCCCACCACGGCATTTCCACCCATCTCCAGGACTTTAAGACCAATCTTCCTCTGCAACTCTCCTAAACATATGATACAGGATAACCAGGTGTTTCCACTCATATAGGAGACAATTGTGACCTCTCATAGTGAAATATTTCCCCCCATAGTTTAAAAACAACCTGGCTATACATTAGTAGAACAATAGCCCACTTTGTATTATTATTAACATGTCAAATTAAAAGTGCACTACTATGTCACTTTTCTGGTGGATGGTCTGCCACCTGCTTATCTCCATGGAGATGTTATTACTTTTTCTGAAATGTTCCAGTTTGGCATTCTATCTATCTGGAGACAAACAAATAGGATTAATGCTATACGGCAGAAGATACCAAGCAGGACAATACCATCTCCATCAAGCAGGTGCCACAGGAAGTTACATAGTGCACTTTTAACTATGCTACAAAGAGGACTGATAAATGATTCAGTGTCGGCCTGGGTTACATTTATACTCCACAAATGTATTAGATGCAATTGCTGTGAAATATATGCCATAATTTTACGGTTAACCCTTATGTACTGTTGGGTCCTTTTACACCACATTTGACAGTTAAATTTATCATAATTTTGAGATAAATGAACGTATTTTGGTGATAAAGTACAGTAATCCCTTGTTTATCGCGGGGGTTAGGTTCCAGAAATAACCCGGAATAAGAGAAATCCGCGAAGTAGGACAACTTTATATTTTACAATTATTCTACATGTTTTAAGGCTGTAAATGCCTCACCACACACATTATACGCTTTTCTCAGACTGGAATTAACCATTTCTCACATTTGTTCTACACTCAAACTTTCATATATTTTCAACAAAATGTATTAATAGTGACGCGTGGGGGGAGACACGGACCCGGAAGCCCCGCCGGACGCGCGAGGAGCACCGCCACGTCCCTGGACGCGAAGCGATGCGCACCAACCCCTTGGAGAAGCTCCACACATGCACCCCTCATCGTGGACAAATCCGTGACAGAGAAACGTGCCCGGCGCGAGGCCGCGTGTACACCGGGGCTGCAAGGACGAGATAGAACCGCTGTGCCCGGACCGCGTGCTCTCAGCCCGAGCCACAAAACAGCCGCACGAAACCAGCAAAGAGCGGTTTAATCCTGGTTTAGACCTGGTCTAGTCCCGGTTTAGTCCAGGGCCAGTCCAAGTTTAGACCTGGTCTAGACCTGGTTTAGTCCAGGTTTAGACCTGGTTTAGTTCTGGTCTAGACCTGGTTTAGTCCACGTTTAGTCCTGGTCTAGTCTCTTAGCCAATCAGGACGCAGAACACGTTACACTATAAAAAATTTGAAAAAAAAATCCGCGAAACAGCGACGCCGCGAACAGTGAACCGCGATAGAACAAGGGTTCACTGTACATCGATATTGATAAGTACATCGAGCTGGTTAAGATTTTTCTATAGAGCCTTATCCTTATATTGTACTGGTGGATCACCTTTAGCAACGGGGTTATCAATGAAACACAAGATTCATTTCTTCATAAAACATATCCAAAAGAAAAGAAAAGAAATCTCACCAGACATTAGTGAGATGAGTCTTTGGCGTGCTTCATTTGAAGCCCGTGGAGTTCTGATACGATCGATCCATTGGTACTCTGGATCCTCGTTCACTACCAGCTCCTCCACAAAGCCATGCACTATTACAGCCCGATAGCACCGTGGAATGGATGTAGCTAAAAACGGCAAGAACAAAATATATATTATTACTAACTCACCACTGTAAAATAAAAGTGTCAAATAAACTGTCATAAACTTGATGTTGTATTAGAAAAATGCCTAGATACTGTACATGCACATTAAAAACATCAGACTTACTGCAGAAGAACTTGACTCCACAGGACGATTGTCTGAAGCGGTTCAAATCATTAAACAACTCCACTTTAACAAGGACATTAATCTCTCCTCTTATTCCTACAGTTTGAGCACATTATAAAACAATTATTATCAGGTACAACACAAAGGTTAACTAGAATTACCATAAACAAATGTTGCACCGTGAATTGTATCATAGATGGGAAACCAGCCGGATATGATAGAAGCCGCCTCAGTGGCTAGCAGTGGGTCAATGTCAATGTAAACCTTCCCTATGGCATCATTAGCACTGTAGGTGTCATGGTCCAGGACAGTTATCTGCAGTGGCTCATCCTGCAGATCCTCATCATCCACCTGAGTAGAAGAGAGCACACAAACACAAGCATATCACTGTAGACATCAGTTAGTTTAAGATTAAGGCTGTGCAACTGCCAAAACCAAGAGAGTCTTGCACTGTTAATTACCGTAAGTTCCATATAGTATCATAGCATTAGGGCTAAATTCTTGATCGACTAAAGACATGTCCTGTCAGCCAAGTAGTCGACCAAATAGGGGGTGCGACAAAACCTCTCAAAACTATTATGCATCTCTATGTATCTGATCATGTAACTGTACTCAAAATACTACAACTAATACAACATGGGAGTTTATGAAAAAAGAAAAAACAACAATAATTTATGCAGAAAAAATGTGAGAAGACAATGTCTTTATAAAAAGCAGATTAAAACTTGTGAATCATGACTTTTATCTTTTATTTGAACACCAATTTTTCAGCCATCTCACACACTCAATAACTTTGTTCTTGCTTGTTGTTGTCAAATATAAATCATTATAATCTAAATAAAATTATTAGTCAACTACGACATCAGGCTAGTGCATTGTGTTCTGGGCAGAACACTGCTTGGACTGCTGCCCCCGTGACCCAGAAAATGGAAAAAAGCGGAAGAAAATGAATGAATGAATGAACTACGACATCACTGACCAATTAATTGACTAAACAACTAAAGCCCTATAGCCCTACATTATATAGTCATTACAAACTGTGTACCTCAAATTTGAACCATTCAGAATTCCACTGGGGATTGAGGGACTTGGGACAGACATCTGTTTTGAATGTTGTGTTTCCAAACTTGACCTAAAATTCAGAGGGAGAATAAAACAATAATTAATCCCACTTTGACTCTATAATCTTGTAAAATTTAAAGAAACTCACCTCCACAAATGCATCTGTAAGGTCACTGGCTCTGTCCATTACAGGCAAGTGTCGCCCGGCCACTATTTTGGCCTTGAGTTTACCAGGCATGATTCAGATGTGCAGGACCTGCAAAGAAGGTCTAAAGTCAACCCATGGCACGAGCTCTGAATCACACTCATACGGTCTGTGGCCACATTGCTGTCGGCAACAACAGTCAAGTGTGTCCACCTCAGAGAGACATCTGTGAGTGGCACTAAGGACATCTTCGACTCACTGATCATTAAATGGCCTATTTTATGCAATTTTCTATCTATGACATGATAGTATTTCATCATTAAAACATACCTGGAGTTCTTCTCTCAAACGAAAATCTGTTCCACTTTGTGATGTCATGTGGTAATACAGGAAATCCTCCATTGTGTTTTTAAACTTCACACACCTTCACTAGAATCATTTGGATAATTTCAATCCTGGAATTACCAATCTCTATTGAACTAAGAGTAAAAGGTAAATGTTAACATGAAAACTACCACTACATGACATCAAAAGGTGGAAAAGAGCATTTTGAGCTTTGGAGATGTAGACAGACTAATAATAATGGGTTACTCAAACATGTGAATGAAACAAAACACAACACAACACAACACCAGGTATGTTGTGACGAGGTAACAATATAACACGTCTTGAACCTCTCATGTATCCAGTTGGGTAATTAATATACGCACGCAACTTACTAGTCATTAACAGGTAATTAATGCGGTCTGAAAAATGGGCAGTCACTACATGTATGGAGAACATAATGTCTTCAGAGGTGAGGGATTAAAGGCTTAAAGATCAAGATACACCCAAGAGTAGCCTCCTGCTAGTTAGCCAGATTAACGTTAGCACGGCTAGCAGGACAAGCCACTTAAATTAACCGCACTGCAGTCAATCTTCAGTACTACACGTTTGCGGCTATATTGCAGTTACTGGTGAATTGATTCAACATATATAGCACAAATAAATAAGAGTCTTCCACGCGTGAAAGAGCTGTGGTTCCTACCGGTTCTACAACAACATGGAGCTGTCAAAGCGGCCGCTGCTGGAGGCTCCTTGTACGCGGACGTTAGCGCTGACAGCCCTCCGCTCTGACCTCCGTGTCTTTCCCATAACACCCTGGCGCTCTGGAGACGCCGATATGCGGCCTCGAAGCAGACTTTTCAGGTTAGAGGAGACTTAATAGACATACGTGGTGATTATTCGCTTTGGGGGTTAAGTTACGCTAAGCACATCGGTCTGTTGGTGACATGATAGAGGAGTGAGCGCGTGACCCTGCTGCTAGCTCGCTCCGCGCACTGCTGTGATGAATGAGTTTGCGAGCTTCACGGACCGCGGGAAATCTGGCTTTTCTAAATTCACCCCCCGCCCCCCATTTTCATTTAATTTTACTTTACTTTACCTTTTTACTTGTTTAATTAATTTAAGATGAACATAAAATAATAACTTGTAAGACCTGCCCCCTTTTCACACTAAAATCAACGTTCTGCAACAGGTTTATTTACGAACAGACAGTTACTCTGCCCTCTCATATCCTCCTGAGACCCGCCCATTCATTTGTGTCCTTTATAGACCAGTTTCAAAGCTACGTCACCACTGAATGATGCGCAGTTCCGACTCAAAAAAAAAGCCACTGCTGCCATAAAACCCCCAGCGAAGATATAGAAGAGAAGAACTCAATTAAAGAGAAACAGATGGAATAAATGATAGTTAAAACCATTCAACTGACATACACACAAGTGAACACCTGCTGCTTGTTTAGGGTAATTTGCCCAGGTGTTCAATGGTGTTTAATCATGCTGATTAACTAGCAAGCACAGGACACCGCAAAGACATTACCCGGGTAACCTCTACGACAGACACATGTAAACGAACACGAATAACTTTGTTAAAATGCATGATAAGTTTTCGCATGACCATCATAAATGGCATTTGACATGACTGAGATCACATCTATTAATTATTATTAAGTCGTAGTATGTTACTTACCCTGCAATGCAAGTGCAGTTGGCGGTCAGAACGTAGCTTGTTGATGATAGTCCAAGCATTGTACACGGTCGTATGTGTGGTGAGCTCCGCTAGGGCTGTCTTTGTTTGGTGTTTTTTTTTTTTTTTTTCATTTTTTCTTTGAACTTTTTAGATCATTTTGGCTTTTCCCCTCCTTTCGGTTGTTATTTCACCTCCTCCCAGTATCCCAGCTGAAGGGGGGACGCTTTCTCTTTTCCCCGCGAGCTTTGCTCACCCCCGGGCGGACGGCGCGCCCCCACGGGGCCCCAGGCCGCGGCGGAGAAGCCGTCTGGGAAAGCCGGTAGTAGAAAGGAAAATACTACGGAGAAACTCCCCATCGATATCGTGGTATTTTACCTCCTGTACATGGCCACACACGGCAAACTGGTAGGCATCCATGGATTTGTATGCGTGCACTTTCTCTCTTGTATACACGCTGGGCTTCTCGACTAAATAACAGTGGATATCTGGCCACTGTAAATCTGCCCACTTTCTGCGGTCGTACTGCCACTCCGTGATCGCATAAGGATCTGGTAGCCGAACCCCGTTGCTCAACGTGAGCTCTTGAATGTAGCTTTCCCTATAGTTCAGATACTCCGCTATGGTCCACCATGGTTGCTTCTGAGTCGGGCATGCGCGCGCATGTCAGTGACGTCACGTTTGTTTACTAACAGTAAAGGGGTTTATAGTGGACATCTTTTTAAGTTTTGAAATAGACTCTAGTTTGTGGCTCCACTATGATTAAAAAAAGGAAAAATAATAATAATAAAATAATAATAATAATAATAATGGATACAAATCAAAAATATATAAATAAAATACATAACAAATCAAAAATATATAAATAAAATACATAAATAAGTAAATAAATAAATAAATAATACATAAAAAATTAAAATAAAACATAAAAAATAATACATTAATATACATAAATAAATAATAAATTAAAAAGGAGTCTAAAAACTTTTTGAGGTGACTGTAAAACCGACCGAAAAAATGTTTTTGTTAGGGTTAGGTTAACTTGACATGGATTTAACACTATTACAGTTCATTACAGAGGACATGTTACAAAAATATGAATAAAAATAAAATTAATAAAATGTAAATGCTAAGGTGTTCATTTACCTCCAAATAGAAAATTAAAATAATAATAATTTAGATACACTTTTTTTCTTCTGGTCCCAGGACGATATTTCTTAACATATCATATTTGAAATTTATTTTAAACAGTTTTGATTGAGGTTTTGATTTTTTTTTTCATTTAGATTGCTCCATAGGTTGACACAACATTAACTTTGACCTTTTTTTGCCATAAAAACAAAGCTATCATCCATTTTCACAGTAATGTTTACTGGAAAATAACAGTATTTGTTGTATAGTATTTTGTTTGAAGCAGCACATGAGAGCCACATTTGAGAGTGTGACCTGAGAAGATAGAAAATCACTGGGTGAGGAATTGGAGTGTATAATACAGGTATTATGCAAAATTGTGACTTTTGTGAGCTTTAAGTTATACAGGATGTTACTACTACCTCATCAGCATACCCAAAGCTGTGTTTTGGTTCATTCCTGTTTGAGTAATCCTGTCTACATCTCCAAAGCTCAAAATTCACGGTTCCACCTTGTGATGTTATGGATGAAACGAAACACAACTCCAGATATGGTTTTGAGGAGGAAAAAACATTATAACATACAGTCAACAAAAATATAAACGCAACACTTTTGTTTTTGCTCCCATTTTTCATAATCCATCCCACCTCACAGGTGCGCCACATCAAGATGCTGATCTGACATCATGATTAGTGCACAGGTGTGCCTTAGACTGCCCACAATAAAAGGCCACCCTGAAATGTGCATTTCTTTTGCTTTATTGGGGGTCTGGGGACTCAGAACCAGTCAGTATCTGGTGTGACCACCATTTGCCTCATGCAGTGCAACACATCTTCTCATAGAGTTTATCAGATTGTCAATTGTGGCCTGTGGAATGTTGGTCCACTCCTCTTCAATGGCTGTGTGAAGTTGCTGGATATTAGTGGGAGCTGGTACACGCTGTCGTATACGCCGGTCAAGCACATCCCAAACATGCTCAATGGGTGACATGTCCAGTCAGTATGCTGGCCATGCAAGAACTGGGACATTTTCAGCTTCCAAGAATTGTGTACAGATCCTTGCAACATGGGGCCGTGCATTATCTTGCTGAAACATGAGGTGATGTTCATGGATGTATGGCACAACAATGGGCCTCAGGATCTCATCACGGTATCTCTGTGCATTCAAAATGCCATCAAAAAAATGCACCTGTGTTCTTCGTCCATAACAGATGCCTGTCCATACCATAACCCCACCACCACCATGGGCCACTCGATCCATAACATTGACATCAGCAAAGCGCTCACCCACACGACGCCACACACGCTGTCTGCCATCTGCCCTGAACAATGTAAACCGAGATTCATCCGTGAAGAGAACACCTCTCCAACGTGCCAGGCGCCATCGAATGTGAGCGTTTGCCCACTCAAGTCTGTTACGGCGATGATCTGGAGTCAGGTTAAGACCCCGATGAGGACAACGAGCATGCAGTTGAGCTTCCCTGAGACGGTTTCTGACAGTTTGTGCAGAAATTGTTTGGTTATGCAAACCAATTGTTTCAGCAGCTGTCCGAGTGGCTGGTCTCAGACAATCTTGGAGGTGAACCTGCTGGATGTGGAGGTCTTGGGCTGGTGTGGTTACACATGGTCTGCGGTTGTGAGGCCGGTTGGATGTACTGCCATATTCTCTAAAACGCCTTTGGAGAAGGCTTATGGTGGAGAAATGAACATTCAATTCACGAGCAACAGATCTGGTTGACATTCCTGCTGTCAGCATGCCAATTGCACGCTCCCTCAATGCTTGTGACATCTGTGGCATTTTGCTGTGAGACAAAACTGCACATTTCAGAGTGGCCTTTTATTGTGGGCAGTATAAGGCACACCTGTGCACTAATCATGATGTCAGATCAGCATCTTGATGTGGCACACCTGTGAGGTGGGATGGATTATCTCAGCAAAGCAGAAGTGCTCACTATCACACATTTAGACAGATTTGTGAACAATGTTTGAGAGAAATGGTAATATTGTGTATCTGGAATGAATTTTAGATCTTTAAGTCCATCTCATGAAAAATGGGAGCAAAAACAAAAGTGTTGCGTTTATATTTTTGTTGAGTGTAGATCAGAAGACAAAAGACGTCACATGAGCCAATAATAAAAAAAAATTTGTTTAAAAAAATGTTTAATTTAAAAGGAGAATGAAGGTGCACATTTTTGTCATTGCACATTGCTTAGGTGGCAGTCTGGTAGGCTTATACAAAACTATACTATACATGCAGTCTATGAATAGTGCAAAGCCAAAAGTCTTTTCAAGAAACAGAGTACAGTATACATCTACATATACGTAAATTAGCCTAAGTCAGAGTTCACATGGAACCTAAATTAATTAATTAATTAATGGGAAAGATAAATAATTCACACAAGTATCTACTTGGCAAAGATGGGAAGATTTTAGCCAGGTGTTCTGACATTGTCTATCTATCTATATACAAAGGCTGTGTCCCACCATAGTGGGGTAGCCTAGACAGGGCATACATTTTTGTTCCTTTCCCTCCTTCCTTCCTTTCCCCAAACCCTCCTTCCGTGACTTTTTTTTAATTTAATTTTATTTATTTTTTTCCCTTCGTTTGTACCAGCGTCCTTTCCTCATCACCATCACCACTCTCTTCCCACACTGGCGTCCACCCACCCCCCATCCATGCACTGGACAACCGAGAAGGCAGCCAGCGAACCCAAGCGGAAAAACCCCCAGGACCCGCCCCAGGCGGCACAAAGGGATGACCGGCCAGACCCAGAGCGTAAACCGGACCACCGCCAGCACCCAGGAATCCTCCAGAGGACCACACAGGGACAGCACCTAGAGAGGGACGAGCACCCAAGCACACCTTCCGTCCATCACCATCACCGCTGTCGCCCCACTTTAAAATCCACTTCTCCCCCCTCTCCGAACATTTCTTCATATCCTATGTTGCCCTATATTGTGTATAATGTGTATGCTATTTATAATGTGTCTAAATGCATTAAAAGAAGGAGGACATTGTCCTGCAAACCTAAGTGTAGGTGTTCAGCCCTCACTAAGAAATGATGCATTAAAAGAAGGAGGACATTGTCCTGCAGCCTAGGTGTAGGTATTCAGCTTGCCCTGACTAAGAAATGATGCATTAAAAACAATCCAAATCATTGGGAGAGGGTCCAGGTCCAGACCATCCGCAATCATCCCACTACAACAGCAGTAACAGTAATAACTAAAGGTGCACCTAGATAACGTCGCCCCCCTCCAGGTGCCCCCGTCCACCATACAAAACCCCATTGTAAATTGTAAATAAATTAAATAACTATTTGTTAAACAAAACAAACAATTTAAGGATTAGCATGCAACTTTATCGTAATAAAAGTATTCCTTTAATTTTAGATAAAATTATAAAAGGAAAAAGCTGCAACTTCAAATTACAGAAAGTATTGGGGAAATTAGAAGGGAGAAAAAAAGACAGTTGCAAAATGGATAAATTCAAACAAAAAGTATTGTATTCTGTTCAAAATTAAATAAGAATGCAAAACTAATCTTAAATTTGACAGTGGGTGGCACTACTGTGGAGCAGGTTGAAGAGACAATACTTAATCGCAATAAGGCGTGACTTTAGATACCACATTCCTAAACATAATAGGCAACATGACCAATAGGATAATTAGAAGATCTGCAGGAATACTTGTCAAGTCTTTTATTAAGGAATGCAGGTTCACTTGAAAAACCCAGAAACAGACACAAGGCTCAACTCAGCTTTAAGACCTTTATTGAAATTTTCCAGCTTCTTCTTTAGTGGTAGTAGTAGTAGTAGTTGTAGTAGTGCAGTAGTAAAGGTAGGGGTACTAGTGGTAGTAGTAGAGGGAGGTTTGGTGGTAGCAGTAGTAGGAGCAGTAGTTGTAGCAGTAGCTGTAGCAGCAGTCATAATTGTAGCAGTAGGAGCAGCAGGTCGAAAACCTTTAAAGTAAACAAATATAATGAAATTACCTTTACATCTTGGTGGGATTAATCTATTTTATTATTATTATTTTACTATTAATCTATTTTATAATATTTATTCATATGCATTTTACATATTAACTTAATTAGACCGATTTTAAATTATATTTTAACAGTTAATATTTTAACCTTCAATGTAACTTTTTTTTTTCTATAATTTTAAATGACTAGATATGATCCAACTTTAATATATTTTATATAATATTTCAATGAATTACCAAATAACTATTAATTGCTAAATGATGGACAGTTTTTAAATTAGTGCTCCTTTAACATGGTTGCACAACTACATTTTACACCAAATTGGAATATATTTACCCCATCAATTACCAAATAGAGTAAACTATTAAATGTGTCCTTTAACATTTTCACAACTTAAAATCAGAAAATGGTAATTTGATGTATCAACCCAAATTTGGACATTTCCCAAATTAAATTCGCCAATTGCATTTACTAAGGTTTCTCATTATGCTTTTATCCATCTATCCATCCATTTTCTTCCGCTTATCCGGGGCCGGGTCGCGGGGGCAACAATCTAAGCAGGGACGCCCAGACCTCCTTCACCCCAGACACTTCCTCCAGCTCCTCCGGGGGGACCCCAAGGCGTCTAGGCCAGCCGGGACACAGGTTTTTGGTTTGTGTGCCTGCGCACCTGGACCAAATTAAATGGGTGCAGCAGTCACTACCAGCTTACCTGTGGTTTTTATGCGCCATCTACTGGCTAGACTAGCAATAAAATATTAAGAGGGAGAGAGAAGAGAGGAGAAGACGATGAGCAGAGGGGCTGGGCTTTTTTGACTTGACAATACAGTTTGCAACAAAAACAGTCACGAAAATATAGCTGCAAGCAGCAATGTGGGGCCAAGCAGTGACCCAGCCTAATTTGATGACATGCGTTAGATCAGTCTTCGCCCAAGGATCCCAGGGATACCAAGTTTTTCAAAATCGGACTTACGGTTCAAAAGTTGAAAGCAGAAATGTCCCTCAAATTTTGACCTGTTGGTGGCGCTAGAGGGTTTAAGCTGGGGCCCTGTAATTTTTTGTGTAATAATAATAATTGTTGATCCAATAAATAAATAAATAAATTTGACATTGTGTTAATATTATGCTTAATCCCCCAAGAAAATCTCACTGATGTGGCTCTGTCATATTAGTTTTAGGTCTACCTGTCCAGAGCAGATAAGGAACATTTGTGCATCGAAACTATTTGTGTAGGAGTGCCTAAACTAAATTTCTTTTCTCATTACCAAATAAGATATGACAGTGTGATACACACAAGACATTTATTATAAAATGTGTACAGTACATCTCCATAACATTTACACAATTAAGGCAATGCTAAATTTCTGTAATAAAAATCTAAACTGTATTTTACACAGTGTTGAACAGAAAAATGTACTACAGGCACATTTTTGGTTTGTGATTCAACATTGAACAGTTCAAATCATAGCATAAGCATAAATCTTTTGTCACTTGTAGACTTACTCATAGTGGGAAGAGCAACGAAAGCCTTTACTTAAGTTATAGCACTGTTACACAAAAATATACTACTCAACTTTTAGTTAAAAAGTAGTTAAGAACAGGGTCTCAGCAAATGTACTTGAGTAAATGTAAAACCTTCTCCTGCAATATAGCCTACTGTACATTTCTAACCAGACTTTTTACATTTTGTTTGACCTCCTGGTTAGTCTCACATTTAGTTCATGGGCCAGTTGAGTGCATAAAATCAAGCATTCTGTCATAGAAGCTGATTTTAGCTGCCAGCCCTTACAATGACTTCTGTCAGTTATCTCATTGCTGTAAAAAAGACTCTACTTCTCTCTGTTCAATGTGACCATCCATCCATCCATCTTCTTCCGCTTTTTCCATTTCTGGGTCGCGGGAGCAGCAGTCCAAGCAGATCTGCTGCCCAGAACACAATGTGACCAATATTTTTAAAAAGCTGCCCACTGTTAATCCGATTTAAAATGAATTGGTTAATTCATGTTTTTAAAATCTTTACAATGTTGATTACAGTTATTTTGCTATGGCGAATAGAAATGACTCTACAGCTTTATTTACTGTAGAGATATTCTTCAAAGTGGTCCCACTGAATGTACCATCAAAACGTACCACACAGATTAGCTAGTGGTAGTGTCCAGCCATGAAGTGGGAGATGTTTGGCCGGAGAGGTTTGGTTATACTGGTCTACAAGCAAAAATGCTTCTGGAACAAAAGTAGTGACTTTTTTCTTGGTTTAGATCACTAATAAAGAAAAAGTAAGTCAGAAGTGCTGATTGGCTATAGTTTCCAAGATATAGTATTGGGTCAAAATAGGAAATTTATGCAAAATAAGGCAAAAACGGTAGTTTATCAGAAGGTACAGTGTGTCTCAAGCAACCAGTTCTATCTGAAAGCCTGTCTGCACATTCCAATACATTCATTTTAATATGTCTACAGTTTTAACATATATCAATATATCAATATATCTATATCTATCTATCTATATATATATATCTCTATCTATCTATCTATATATATATATATATATATATATATATATATATATATATATTTATATATTAGGGCTGTCAGTTTAACGTGTTAATTAGATTAATTAATTACACTGCTAATTAACGCAATTATAAAAATTAACGCAATTAACGCAATTAATTATGAGTGGCAATTCAATGCGCGCGCATTTTAAATTTGGCGTGCGGGGCCTTTGAACGGCGAGTTTATTTATAAAAACATGAGGAGCAGGTCCGTCTTGTCCCTGGACGCCATGTCGTGCTACCATTGGTCGGCATACAGAGACGAATGCAGTTCTAATAGGGGAGAGCATGTGAAGACGCGCGAGCCCGTTTCCCTATCTGCTGCGCTCCGCGCTGAACCCTTTTCAATTCCCATAACCTCTCCAGCGTGTTCTGCCGCGACTAAGGGTGCACACTTAGAAGTTTTGACTTAGTCAGTTTTGCCCATCCGAATCACACTAAACCCGATCATTTACTCACCCCGCGCTGCCGCCTCCTCCCTCCTCCCGTGGTGCGATGGTACAGACACATCCACACCGGGAGTTTAAATCCTCCTCGCGGGATCCGGGGGTGATGTGAGCCATGAGTAATTTACACAGGCAATTATTTGTATTCTCTGTATATTTGAAGCCTTCTATATTATTTATTGCCGTTGCATGAAAGCTACTGTACGTGCTCACCTTTTGGCACCAGAAATATTCGCCATGTAATAGTGGAATGGTGTAAATGAGCTTTCCAATGAATGTTACGTGATGTGGGAGGTCTGCCAGCAGTCTTGTCTTGTTTACAGTGGAGAGAAAGAGAGTGAGTGAAAAACTTAGACTTAAAGGAGAAGTCTGCAGTCTTTTCACTGTACCACTATAAATCAGACGTTTGACACCTTTTTTGCACTGTGGGAGAGCACAATAAACCACCTAAAAAAATTATTTAAAAAATGTGATTAATTAGATTAATTAATTACAAATCCTGTAATTAATTAGATTAATTTTTTTAATCAACTGACAGCACTTATATATATATATATATATATATATATACGGTGTATATATATATATAATTATATTATTATATCATTGCATATCTTCTTGAATACATTAGCTAAACAGCACAGTTATCAATTGATTTTCAGTTCATCTTATCAGTGTAAATGAGATTTCGCCACTTTTATCTCGGAAGCAGATCAAGTCCAAAAATTTGCAGACCAGTGTTTTTGGACATTGGTCAGCGATGATTGGTCAACCACATGCCCCGTTTAGAGTGGAAGTGGTGATAGAAGTTCCTCATGTAAAACCGCTCAACCTCCAGCCCACTCATCAGAATTCTAAACACACAATTCAAAAACACAGGTTACAGGTAATTGTGCTATTTCAGTAATTATGTTTCCCATGCCCTCTGCAAACACCAATGTAGGCCTATCTGATCTATGAAAAAGTGAACGTATTTCACTGTATAATGGTTACATGTATTTATTTCCTTGTGTTGACCTGCTTGAAATGAATAAATAAATGAAATGAAATGAAATGAAAATGATCTGGTTATGTATAAAACATGCTTAACCTGTAGTTTAGATCTTTACAATCATGTTCCAATTGCATTCCCCTGGTCCTAAGAAAACTGAACTTTACATCTTTATAAACATAACCTACCTGTGTCCCGAGGTATGAGGTAAACATGTTTCAATCAAATATAGATTTTCCTAATAACAACTGTAATGCTGATTATTCTTATAAAAACATTTAACAGGATGATGCCAAGTTGTTTATATTATTATGTTATAATGTTAAAGTTTTTGTTCTCAAAACAATTCAAATCAGAAAGCAGAGTGAGTCTCACATGAGTCTCTCATTTGGATTGCTGACATCCAGTTACCCTAAAATGCCTCTCTGATCTGAACTGGTGGTTCTGAGCTTTCACATGACGCATGGCGTGTCCATAAACTGAGAATGAGAAAAACTTGTATGTGTCCTCTATGTCCTCTATCTGCGGACATAGGGACTGACATAAGTCCCTTTATCAAACATGTTTGTTAAATGTAAAAAAAAAAAATTAAAATGTATGTATGGATGTATATATATATATATATATATATATATATATATATATATATATATATTATTATGTTATAATGTTAAAGTTTTTGTTCTCAAATATATATATATATATATATATATATATATTAGGGGTGTAACCGATTTGGATCGGTTATCGGTCTGTGACCTCTGCGATCTGAGTGTACCGTTCAGCAGAGCCCGGATCGGTCCAAATTCACTACGAAAGGTCCGATGCACCGGATTTACGGCCAAGAATCGGTTCTCGGCTCCTGAGCGGTCTCTCTCATGGCGCAGAAGCCGCCTGTGTGTGTGTGTCTGCGTTCTTTCGCGAATGGTGGGTGGTTCACTTACCTGGGGTTGAAGCTTATTGGCCGGTTAACCGCCAATCATGCGAGCGGCGCGGGCTATATGCGGAAGCGAGCACAAAATGTTTGCACTGTATAGCCGTGTCCCAATTCGCATTGTGCGGAGGGCGGGTTTCCCGCCGCCTCGTCTCGTCAGGAGATCTACTCTATGGGTAAGCTAAGCTAAGTTTCCTTTTATTGAGCTGTGGTTAAATTAATTTGGTGCGCTACCGCTATTTATGGACATGGTTCATATGCGTGGTTAACTTTTGTGCCAGTGTTGTGTCGCGTTGATAAAACTTTCACTGTCGGTCTGATGTTTCACTATCGGCTCAGTAGTCTGCATAGCAGCTACAGACCATAACAATTGTATGATACTAGCGTTTTTATTGTCACAGTTAGTGGATTGGGTGATTTATTTAGACAACATTCATGTATTGGCAATGTATATTTGATTTGGGCTAAATTGACTTGGCTAATTTACTTTTGTGTGGAAAATACAATGTATAATCAGAATTGGTGCATTTCTGTATTAAATAATCTATCTTCTTGTCAGTGATATGTTGCACTTTTATACAGTTACTGAAACTGTGACTGAAGCACTAATTCTGATTCATTCAGATTTTTGCCTTTAATAGGCAACTTGCTTGTTTTATAACTACTTTTTTATTTTTGATATCTACCTTATCTACCTTTGTACTGAATCTAAATTAACCGAACCGGATCGTATCGAATCGTATCGAATCGAATCGAAGCCTGTGAATCGAGATTCGAATCGAACCGTTTTGTGAGTGAAAGATTCACACCCCTAATATATATATATATATATATATATATATATATATATATACTGTATATATACAGTGGTACCTCACCTTACGAAAGACTCTACAAACGAAAAATCCAAGTTACGAAACGCCTTCACATTAAATTTTGGTCACTAGATACGAAAGAAAATTCAAGTTACGAAACGCGAAATCTCAAAAATTCAATTAATGCGCGCTCAGATGCACGCCCCGAAACGTAAATACACTTTATCAACACACACGGGGTTAGGTTCCAGAGGTGGCCTGCGGTGGGAGAGGTCCACGAGGTAGGACAACTTTGTATTTTGCAATTGTTCTACATGTTTTAGGGCTGTAAATGCCTCACCACACACATTCTACGCTTTTCTCAGACAGGAGTTGGGCTTTTCTCGCATTTCTCTCTCGTTTGAACACTCGAACTTTCATAGATTTTGAAAGGAATGTGTTGATAGTGAAGTGTGGGGGGGAGACACGGGATGGAGCCGCGGCGCCCGGGCCGTGCCTCCCCCTCGGGGCCGAGCACGCGCGGGTGAGCACGGGGTGATTTAATCCTGGTCTGGTCCCGGTTTAGTCCGGGTCTGGACCTGGTCCGGTCCTGGTTTAGACCTGGTTTAGACCTGGTCTAGACCTGGTTTAGTTCTGGTCTAGACCTGGAAGTCACATAGAACCAGAGCCCGCCCCGCTCTTATTCCCGCTGAAAGAGTGTCTTTCTTGGCCTCTTAGCTTTAGCGCGGAACGCGCAAGGAGCGCAGAGACACGAGCAACGCGCTCCTCCAACGGCACTGCCATGTCCCGGGATAATCCTGGTTTAGTCCAGGTCCAGTCCAGGTTTAGACCTGGTTTAGACCTGGTCTAGACCTGGTTTAGTTCTGGTCTAGACCTGGTTTATTCCACGTTTAGTCCTGGGTCTACAGTCTCTTAGCCAATCAGGACGCAGAACACAAATGTTACACTATAAAAAAAATGTTACACTATAAAAAAAAACCTTGGAACGGATCAGGCCTTTTCCATTGAAATAGCTACTCAACTTACGAAAAATTCACGTTACGAAACCACTTCTGGAATTTATTTTCGTAAGGTGAGGTACCACTGTGTATATATATATATATATATATATATACAGGTTTAATTGTTTTCATATTCATTATTTTTGTTTAAAAAATATGAAAATATTTTTATATACAAAAAAAAAAGAACACTGAAGTCTCCAAACCTGTCAAGTAGTTCCCAGTCCTCCCCTCCCCAGCGGTCTTTGAATTCTCTGGTGTTCATCCCTCCTACTTTTTCCAAGTCGGTCTTGTAGATCCCCAGCAGTCCGAAACCATGAACTTCCCATAAACCTGCACATGAAAACAGCAGTTACAGTGCTGCTCCACATTAGGCCACTGTGGAGTGCTATAGTATTTTTGCTGCAGACAAGATTCAATAAGTACACTATGTAACAAATAAATATTTTTATAAGAGTGTTCAAAATTCTCCACTGAATAATAATAATAATAATGACTACACTTGGAACACCCACTCACACCACAATTATACTAATGCATCTGAAGTGTCTTAAAGGGATATGCCACCCCCAGGTCAAATTTGGGCATCTCCCCACAGTCCAGAGACTAAAATAAGTGGTGGAAAGCGTTTTCCTGCTCACCCAGCCATTGTCCGAGTCTGTCGCCACTGACCGCCGCGGTATCTGCAGCTCCTCCGCCTTAGACTGGAGTCTAACGTCGCCAGAGAAAGATTTCGGCCAAAAGGAATTAATTTGCTCGATGCGTTTCCCAATTACTTTCTGTGTAGTGCGCATTCATATCGAGTGCAAATAAATGTGCAAATCAACACGGAGAGCTTGCCTTGGTCATTTTGGGTGGGAACTATTTTCCAGTGCGGAAGAATACAGCCGAATCACGCACCACGTTGTGCAACAGGGGAACTCCCTTCCCGGTGCGTAACTGGGATTCCCCTGGCAGCGTGCTGCGTGATTCGGCTGTATTCTTCCGCACTGGAAAATAGTTCCCACCCAAAATGACCAAGGCAAGCTCTCTGTGTTGATTTGCACATTTATTTGCACTCGATATGAATGCGCACTACACAGAAAGTAATTGGGAAACGCATCGAGCAAATTAATTCCTTTTGGCCGAAATCTTTCTCTGGCGACGTTAGACTCCAGTCTAAGGCGGAGGAGCTGCAGATACCGCGGCGGTCAGTGGCGACAGACTCGGACAATGGCTGGGTGAGCAGGAAAACGCTTTCCACCACTTATTTTAGTCTCTGGACTGTGGGGAGATGCCCAAATTTGACCTGGGGGTGGCATATCCCTTTAAGGACACAACAATAGAACTTGGTCCGTCTGGGAATTAATCTGCCGTCTTTCGGGTTGGTGAACTAGTGCTCTAAGTAGCTACACTAAATTTATTAAATTATGGTAAGTTCTGCTTTAATAATTCGGATAAATATAATAAAATAAAAACAATGGGCCTCATTCATGAATCTTTTCTTAAAAAATGTTTGTAACTTCCACTCTAAGAAGCAGTGTTGTATAGTAACGAAGTAATAATACTTCACTACTGTACTTAAGTACATTTTGGGAGACTTTGTACTTTACTTGAGTTTAAAAAAAAAAGATTACTTTTACTTTTACTTCACTACATTTCCGAATTTAATTGCATACTTTTACTCCGATACATTTTCAATGTGCCGGTTAGTTACTCGTTACAAAAAAACCCTCTACTGACTGCAAGAAAGACAGGACGTGCCTGGGGTTGTTCGCTACTTGCGCATGACAATCAGCCTACACCTGTTAGTTCTACTCACACATGGTAGTTTTGTGTCATTTGAAGCACTGCTGAAGATACTGGGTTTGGTGATATCCATAAAACGCCTTCCTATGGGCAATTAAATGCAGGCACAAAGTACGTTATTTGTAATCTATTAATTACGGTATGGAGGCACTAATGTGTAGTGAATGTTCTTGTTTGAAAACATCCAGGTTATGTGGGGAATACAATTTTTGCCAGTCCGAATGAATGAATGAATGGATGGCAGCCACTCCAGTCAGGTGCCAGTTGATGACGTCAGGAGCACCTGCCTTCACCAGACTTGCAAAAATTGTATTCCCCACACAACCCAGATGTTTTAAAACAAGAACATTTACTACACGTCATTAGTGCTACCGTACCATAATTATTAAATTACACATAACGTATTTTGTGCCTGCATTTACTTGCTCATAGGACGGCGTTTCATGGATATCACCAAACCCAATATCTTCGACAGTGCTCCATATGACACAAAACTACCATGGGTGAGCCGAACATGGTGTTTTACAGTAGAATTAAGGGCCCAATTGGAAAAAACCCTCTTCCTCCAAAAACACTCCTTCAATGGTGTTGTGTACCTTATTTTTTTCTTTTTTTTTCACAAAAAACCCCCAAAGGTTTGGGGGGGAAGGGGATGGACGAACATTAAAAAATATTAAATTCAGACTGCCTTTGCTTGATACTTTTACTTGTACTTTTAATTACTTTACTTGAGTATATTTATTTTTACATTACTTGTCATACTTAAGTACAAGAAGTTCCAGATACTTTAAGACTTTTACTCAAGTAACATTTCAGTCAGTGACTTCGACTTTTACCAAAGTCATTTTTGGGAGGGGTACCTATACTTTTACTTGAGTTTGATTTTCCAGTACTTTATACAACACTGCTAAGAAGACACAGAGAACTCTGCACCAGATTCACAAAGTGTTCTTAAACTGCCCAATTTCTTCTTAAGTGACAGCTTTGAATTCACCAACATCCAGCTATGAACACTTCCATGCTCATTTACTTTTCAAATGGGGTCAGCAGTAGCTCAGCTGGTAGAGTGTTTGTCCACTGATCCAAAGGTTGGCGGTTTGAATCCCCCTCTCAACATAAACATCATTGGCTGATTGGTCAGATCAACTGACCCAGAGGTTGGCTGTGCAATTCCAGCTCCCACAGATGAATACTGTCATTGTGTCCTTAGGCAACGACAGTATTCGCCACCCTGCCCCTAGTGTCTGCGTACACTGGTGTGTGAGCAGCTACTTACGCTGCATATAATGTGAGCTGAAAAGTGTCTGTTTTACCGTTTCTGTCGGCCTCGTAGCTGATCGTAAGATATCAGATGCTGTATCTACAGTAACATTTGAAGAGGATAAGAACAGTGAAATGGAGAAAATGTGTAACTTTGACTGTCAATGCTATGTAAGAAGGAAGGAGAACTCTCTCCTCGGGACACGTTCATGTAGCCAGAAACTTTCTCCGGAGCTTATGTACAGAATACGATCGCATTCATTAGCTGCCCAAAGACAGTGGCAGGATATGCTAATAATTGGAAATAATTGACAACAAGGCAAACAGACATAACATCTGACAAGACCACATCCAGCAGAAAGCCCCCGACAAAAAATAAGTGTCCCCCAACTACATATTTTCCTGGAGGCAATTATGTTTGCAGGAACATATTTCTCTTTCTTATGGGGTGAGTAAAGTGCCACTACATACTTTAGGACATTAAATACTAATTCAGCTTTCGTGTGGTCATATTATTTCTGCATCAAAGGGAGCTATTTAGCTGAAAGCAGGGGGCTTATTTGATTGTCAACATTAGCATCATATTACATCTTATTCCAATAGACTACCAAAAATACTTAATTTTACTGCATTGTACTGCTTAATGCAGTCTTTTGGCCACAAAAAACTGCAGTTTTCCTTTTATACACTGCAGTTTGTTTTTTTCATAAGGGATCTGTTTGGACTGCTGCCCCTGCGACCCAGAAATGGAGAAAGCGGAAGAAAATAGACTATAGGAATACAGAGTCAGGTGACTCATTATGTGTATTTCTTATTATGCCTTTATGATTTTGACTTAACATATTATCCTGTGTATTACTGAATTACTGAATGTTTATTTCAGTTTATATCTTTTTGTTATAAAAGCATTTACAAGTACCTTCTAATTCTAATCTGCCCTGAATGCTAACACCACACCACAGTAACAGTCAGTGATGGGGGGAAGGCTTATCTTAATGTGATGCAAATGAACACCATTCTGTTCCCCAGCCCTACAATGAGGAGAGAATTGCCAAATGTTCACACGCTTTTTTCCTCAGGTTTTTGTTTTTAGATGTATATGCTTTCAAATGGCCACAAATTCTTCAAATGTTATCAGATTTCCATGTGTAAGGCGTGGTTGGAAAGCTTAGAAACTACACTTTCAGAATCTGTGAATAACTCAAAACGCCTCTGGGACGACTTGTAACTGGTTTTGCTACGGTTGGTCACATATGGGTTTAGCATTCTGAAACATGAAAGCGCGAGGTAGAGAGTGAATGAGGAAGTCAGGTGGAGTGCGTCTACAGACTACGGCTGTTTTAAAGCTTCAGCCGCGATTTAATATGCCCAAACTTACCTGAACACACTCAGGGAGGGAATATTTAAGTCATAAACTCTCACTTTCTGCAATCGCAGACCCATGGTAAATAGAGAGGGAGGGGGGCTGGAGTAGGGGTGCATAAGAGTGCTCTACTCATGTGGGAGGGAGCTGGGACAGACTGATGCCGTGTCTCAATTCTCAGTGTGCACAGTTCGGAGAGTGGTTTTAAGGGTACTCAGACTGCGCTTAGGACTGTGCATAATTGCACACTCTGCGGACTGCAAGGGCGTCGGAGAAATATGACAGGTCTGCATTACCAGATGCAGCTGCCGACTCCATTTTCTCCCGTAGAAGAAGTAGCACGCGGCGCATGCTGGGAGATATGCCTGCGCAAAGTGTGCATGGATGCACAGTTGGTCCACGCCTCGATTTCCATGGAAATGACTGCGGATTTCAGACCATATGTTAACTGTGCATGGGACAAAAACGAAATGGGACAGCAGTTGTTGCGCCGGAAGTGACGTACATGCCCTTAAAACCACACTCCGAACAGTGCACACTAAGAATTGAGACACGGCTTCAGGCTCACTGCAGCGTGTATAAAGTCTGTTAGAACCAACAGACTACATGCTCTATAAAACACCTCATAAATCTTATTGGATCACATAGTTATATGGTTATAGGAAATAATGTAAGAAAATATATAACAGTCATGGAGGAATTGGATTTTTTTGTTTCTCCCGTGGACCACCACCCGCTGCAGGATTCATAGGGGGCTGGTACAGGGAGATCTGGGAGGTAGTCGAAGGCAGGGGCCTCGACGACAGGATCTCCGGACATGGAGACTTGCTCTGGGGACATGGAATGTCACCTTACTGGGGGGAAAGGAGCCCGAGCTCATGCGGGAGGTTGAGCTCATTGCCCCACAGCTCAGCCACTGTGTGTTGGAGTTCACCCCAGTGAACGAGAGAGTCACGTCCCTGCGCCTTCGGGTCGGGGACTGGTCTCTCACAGTTGTGTCAGCCTACGAGCCAAACAGCAGTGCAGAGTACCCAGCCATCTTGGAGTCCCTGGGAGGGGTAATGGACAGTGCACTGACGGAGTCCCTGGTCAGTGAACCGTTGGGGGACTTCAACGCCCATGTGGGCAACGACAGTGACACCTAGAGAGGGGTGATCGGAAGGAACGGCCTCCCGTGTCTGAACCAAAGCGTGTCCTGCTATTGGACTTCTGTGCTAGTCACGGTTTGTCCATAAAAACACCATGTTCAAGCACAAGGATGTCCACCAGTGCACGTGGCACCAGGACACCCTAGGCCAGAGGTCGATGATCGACTTTGTTGTCGTGTCATCTGACCTCCGGCCACGTGTCTTGGACACTCGGGTGAAGAGAGGGGCAGAGCTGTCAACCGATCACCACCTGGTTGTGAGGTGGGTCCACTGCTGGAGGAGGAGGAAGTCGGAAAGACCTGGCAGTTCCAAGCATATAGTGAAGGTCTATTGGGAACGTCTGTCAGAGCCCTCTGTCAGGGGGACCTTCAATTCACACCTCCAAAAGAGCTTCTCCCAGATTCCAAGGGAGGCTGGGGACATGGAGTCCAAGTGAGCTTTGTTCTCGGCCTCTATTGTCGATGGGGCCGCTCATAGCTGTGGTCGTAAGGTCTGTTGCGGCAGCAATCCCCGAACCTGGTGGTGGACACCGGAAGTAAGGGATGTGGTCAGGCTGAAGAAGGAATCCTACTGGGTCTTGTTGGCTTGTGGGACTCCTGAAGCAGCTGACAGGTAGTGGCGGGCCAAGCGTGCTGCAGAGGCAAAACCTAGGGGTTGGGAGGAGTTCGGAGAGGCCATGGAGGAGGACTATTGGACGAATTAGGCGGGGAGAAGCAGTGCTTCACCAACACTGTTTAGAGTGCGAGTGGAGAACTGTTGACCTCGACTGGGGATGTTGTCGGACAGTGGAAGGAATACTTTGAGGATCTCCTTAATCCCACTGTCACGTCTTCCGAGTAGGAAGCAGAGGCTGGGAACTCAGAGGCAGACTCGTTCATCACCCTGGCTGAAGTCACTGAGGTGGTTAGGAAGCTCCTCGGTGGCAAGGCTCCAGGGGTGGATGAGATCCGTCCTGAGTATCTTAAGTCTCTGGATATTGTAGGGCTGTCTTGGCTGACACGTCTCTGCAACATCGTGTGGCAGTCAGGGACAGTACCTCTGGACTGGCAAACTGGGGTGGTGGTCCCTCTGTTTAAGAACGGGGGCCAGAGGGTGTGTTCCAACTACAGGGGAATCACACTCCTCAGCCAGGGCTGCCCTTTGTCACTAGTTCTGTTCGTTGTATTTATGGCAGTCAGGGGCTGGAAGGGGTCAGGTTTGGGGACCACAGGAGCTCATCTCTGCTGTTTGCAGATGATGTTGTCCTGATGGCTTCAACAGACCAGGACCTCCAGAATGCATTGGGGCGGTTTGCAGCCGAGTGTGAAGCAGCTGGGATGAGGATCAGCTCCTCCAAATCCGAGGCCATGGTTCTCGACCAGGAAAAGGTGACTTGCCCTCTCTGGGTGGGTGGAGAGTCCGTGCCTCAAGTGGAGGAGTTCAAGTATCTTGCGATCTTGTTCACGAGTGAGGGGAGGATGGAGTGTGAGATTGACAAGCGGATCTGTGCAGTGTCTGCAGTGATGCGGTCACTGTATCGAACTGTTGTGGTGTAGAGGGAGCTGAGCCAAAAGCAAAGCTCTCGATTTACCGATCAGTCTAGGTTCCTACCCTCACCTATGGTCATGAGCTTTGGGTAATGACTGAAAGGACAAGATCGCGGATACAAGTGGCTGAAATGAGTTTCCTCCACAGAGTGGCTGGGCATTCTCTTAGAGATAGGGTGAGGAGCTCGGTCACACGGGAGGAGTTCGATGTGGAGGAGCCAGCTGAGGTGGCTTGGGCATCTGTTCCGGATGCCTCCTGGATGCTTCCCTCGGGAGGTGCTCCGGGCATGTCCCACCAGGAGGAAGCCCCATTGGGACTATGTCTCTTGGCTGGCCTGGGAATGCCTTGGGATACCCCTGGTCCAGGGTGAAGGAAGTCTGGTAGTACCTGTGAGAGTAGACTGCTGCCCTTGCGACCCAGCGCCGGATAAGCAGAAGAAAATGGATGGATGGATCAACATTGTCAGAGTAATAATATTCTAAAACAGAAGAATTTTTGTGGTCCTGACTGTTCACAGGATTTGTTCTTCCAGAAGAAGATTTTCAGTGAAAAAAAAGTTCAGTGAATATCAAAAATGTTTGTAAGAAGGCCTTAAATAAGAATTTGTTCAAAAACGTTTCATGAATGAGGCCCATTGTTTTTCACATCCTAACCCTTATAGACCAGTGTATTCTTGATTGGTTGGTACTTGATATAGTCAGGTCCAGAGGGATGGAAGTGATCACATAACTCTGGTTGCCGTTGTAATGTGTTAGAATTTGTAGCTATAAACAGGCCTAACATGTTATACTTTTGAATGTTTCATCTTTTATTTATAAACTAGTTCACCAACCCGAAAGATGGCAGTATAAAAAAAGAAAAGACTATAATGATTTCTCATTAAAATATATAGTCTAACCTGTCATGTGTTACTTTAAACAGAAGCTCAGTATACCTCTGGCGTCTAACGGTGAAGCACCACAGTCCAGCCTCATCACGACAGGTGCAAAGGCCTGATGTCCTTCCACACAGTGCTTCCTTATAAGGTCGATAATGTGAGAGGGGAAGCGGATGTGCAGATCGAACAGAAATATGATGCTGTGTGGGTCCTAGACATCACCAGGTACAACAGTAATTTTAGTGGAAAATCACAACCTGAGCAGTGTTAAATCAGCTCTTCAAATACTTGATACCTTGATCATATCGATGCCTTCTTGCAAACCTCGAGAGCGCTCAAAGTTACCAGTTAACTTCTTATACTGATACCTGCACACAAGCAATTTTGTGATTCAATTATAAAATGTAGTGATAAGAAATGGTTGCTGTTATGTTTTTATGTGTTTGTAAAATACAAACTACTTAGAATTGTAATCCAAGTTCACTATATACAGGTTTACATATGTAAACCCCCCGTGATTGTAAGTGGCAATGTTTACAAGTGAACAGGCTAATAATAATATAGGCGCGCAGTGATACGACTCGAGAGAAAATAGCACCAAGTAATTATGACTTCTGACATTTTCGTGGGCAACTGTTTTGTGACGCAAATATATCAGTTTTTGGACAAATATTGTTTTGAGAAGAAGCTTTATTAACTGTCCTGGCTAACTTTCCGGACCTACTTTTGTCAGCTCCAGAACAGGGCAGAACTCGGCTCACAGGACACTGTCAGCGATAAGTCAGTGTTAATGCACGACACTGCTGAAGGGGATGCATACAGATTCACATCAAAAAACCCGAACTATCCCCTTAATAGAGTGCAGTCGTCCTGTCCCCTTGGGCAGAAAAACACCCCCAGAGCATGATGTTCTTGGGGTGATACTCATCCTTCCTCTTCTCCAAACACGGCATATGGAGTTGAGACCAAAAAGTTCTATTTTGATCTCATCTGACCACATGACTTTCTTCCATGACTTCGCTGGATCCTTCAGATGGTCATCAGCAAACTTCAGACGGAATTGGACATGGGCTGACTTAAAGGGATATGTCACCCCCAGGTCAAACTTGGGCATCTCCCCACAGTCCAGAGACTAAAATAAGTGATGGAAAGCGTTTTCCTGGTCACCCAGCCATTGTCCGAGTCTGTCAGCACTGACCGCCGCGCGCAGCTGCAGCTACTCTGCGTTAGACTGGAGGCTAACGTCGCCAGAGAAAGATTTTGGCCAAAAGAAATTAATTTGCTCGATGCTTTTCCCAATTACTTTCTGTGTAGTGTGCATTCATATCGAGTGCAAATAAATGTGCAAATCAACACGGAGAGCTTGACTTGGTCATTTTGGGTGGGAACTATTTTTCAGTGCGGAAAAACAGAGCCGAAGCACACACCACGCTGCGTAACAGGGAAACTCCCAACGTGGTGCGTAACAGGGATTCCCCTGTGTGCTTCGGCTGTGTTTTTCCGCACTGTAAAATAGTTCCCACCCCAAAATGACAAAGTCAAGCTCTCCGTGTTGATTTGCACATTTATTTGCACTCGATATGAATGCGCTCTACACAGAAAGTAATTGGGAAAAGCATTGAGCAAATTAATTCCTTTTGGCCGAAATCTTTCTTGCGGAAGAATGAATTCATGAATTAATTAATGAATATTTGCATACCGTGGGATGTTGGATTTGACTAAAGCTTGTTCCATGTCTATATCAGAGCTGTTGAAATCGGTGAGGATCAGGTTAAAGTTGGCATCTCCAGTCTCCCTCACCAGTGTCTCCACATCTTTGATCAGCAGATGCACCCACTTAGCCTGGTTTTTCACTGACACACACAGATTCAGGTTTCAAGTCAATTATACAAAACACACATGGCTGCTTTGACATGAAGAAAAAGTGTACGTAAAAAAGAAAGAAATAACAGAGGACTGAGAAACAGCAAAGATGTTGTATCAGCAAGCGACACATGAAACGTAGGCATCTGTGGTTGCCATGGTCATGGTTGGCTGCCTTTCTGGCTGACTGAGTGGCCCATGGCTTTTAGGTGGACTAACATCAAATTATAAATCAGATGTTACGTTCCAGCAGTTACTCCTTAAGTTACCTTTACCTGAGTAGAAGTTTGTCAAAGACTTTTTGTACAATTTCTTGGCTCATTACTTTGTACTTCTATTTAAAGTAGTATATTATCTTGAGGTAACGTTACTCTTACTTGAGTACAGTTTTTGGCTCCTCTCCCCACCTCTGCACTCTTGGATGTGAACAGTAAGCAGTAGGGTTTGGGCTGTGTATCTTTGAAAAAAGCAAAGTTGCTCCAGACCTGGTATGACAAAGTGGACAGTTGCCTGAGGATTCCAGCTGAAGCCCATGGGGTAGCAGAGTGTGGGGGGCATGGGGGACTCGCCGGAGGTCTTCTGGGCATAGATGTACTCTGAGAGCCGACGCAGTGTGCCAGTCTCATCTCTTATCAACAGCTCCACAAGGTACCGCCTCCCCTTGTGCACGTCAACATTCAGCACCACATTGGCCACATGCTCTAGAGTCCACCTGTAAAGACACAAAAGGGAGGGTTAAAGTACATTTGAAAGATTAATATATTTTTCCAATTATGACTTGGTTTGATGGGATCGTAGCCTAGGTAATTATTCATCATAGTTTTACATAATTTGTGAAGAAAATTAGAAAGTGAAAAGTTGAAAAGGAAAAAATGAAAATACAGGAAGTAGCAGTTAGTTCTAAAACAGAATATCTTCCTATGTAATCAACTGTCATCAATTACAATTTATTTCATGATATTGGTTAAGTCTTTAACTGGATGTAATAAGGCTATTCACGGACTGATTTTGACCGGGAAGGTTTCATAATGTTTGAACCTTTATTAATTTCACAAACTTTTACAAATCTGTTCAGTAGTTATTTGAAAGATAAATAAAGGTTGCATAACACAGTGGTGCCCAACCTTTTTTGGCCTGTGACCCCATTTTGACATCACACATTTCTGGCGACCCCATAGACTTTTTTTTTTTTTTATGTTTCACGTATCTGAGGCCTCGGAGAAACACTGACCTCTAGTGGATAAATTTAACCATTGTAAACCAACACAACCCATGATTTGCGAAGGTCCCAAATGGATGGCTGGGAATGGATCGCTTTTTTCCACTTGTAGATGCCATCGAAAATGAAACAAATGCCAAAAGTCACCAGAAGTCACCAAAATCACCACTAACGTCACACAATACTCCTCACTAACAAACATTTTTAAGAAATATTGGTGCATCTTTTATACTGTTGCAGTTTAGCGCTTGTCAAACCAAGGAAGCGCGTTGAACACTCTGAAGCACTCTGAACCAATCGCAGAGGGGAACATTCGCTGAGCCAATGAAATACTTTGATACACTGAAGTGATTGACACGCAGAGCGAAGCAGCGGGGGGAGAGACCGACACTTCAACACTTTGGTCACGTGAGCGGCTGCTGCGAGACAGTTTCAGAAAGAACGAGACGTGCTCCGGAGCTCCGTCTCATTTCCCCATCACTAGTTATTGTGACTGCACTGTTCCGTACATTTCAGGCGACCCCATTTGAATTCTAGGCGACCACACGTGGGGTCGCGACCTGAAGGTTGAAAAACGCTGGATTAATCTCTTATGTAATAAGTTAACTATCTTTTAAGGAAAAAGTGCTGTTTTCCATCCCCTATACTGGTATCAGTATCTGCATCAATATCGGTATCAGACCTGAAAAAGATGGATCAGTCCGTCCCTCCTTAGTTAATATTATGGTCACTAAGTAACAGTTACGGATTAACTTCTACATAGCAAATGAAACAGGAAACGCACACCAAAGTTCTTGTAGAAATACAAATGCAAGGCACAGCCATATAAAAGTGAAAAAAATGCATAGCACACTGTGGGGAAGCTGGCCAATGTGGTCTTAAGTAGGAGACAGACTCTGAAAATATTTCTTTTGTCCCAAGATTTATTCTGACATTTCACCGTGGCATTTGTGGCAATAAAAATAATACATATTCACAAGAAAATAAATTAGACATAAGCAACAGAAATTAACGCAACTAAGGCAAAACCCACATGTGCACAACTACACTGATGAGAACCCCCGAAAGGCTGAGCTGACCTGCCTTTATAGATAACTCCCCCAGGAAGCTCCTCCCTCCTAGCCTGGGAATTCCCAGGCCGCTTCCGTTCGTTTCGAACTGGAAGGCGGCCTGGCAGCTCGTCCAAGCGAGAGTCCCAGATTTAGGTCCCCAATCAGAGAGCGGGGAGGGGTGGAAAGACGGTGACGCGTACTACATGACAAACGGAAGCTTGTAGTTTGAACTGACAACTGACATGATTGGCTATGGACTTACGTATACGCTCAATGATAGACATTCATAACGCCCAATAAACGGCTGTTGGCAATCGCTAACCACACCTCCGCTACGGGATTTTTCGAAGCGAGCTCCCAGACCCATGGCCGTTTCCCAATTCACCGACGGCACGCTTGTTAGCGTCCTTGGAACGGGATATGCGTCATATCCGGCGCGACAAGGGCCGTTCCATTCGTTTTTTTCCCCCTGCACCGTCAAGACGAGCTCTGAACGGCGCCGTCGTTTCCATGGAAATCGGGGCGTGGACCAAGTGTGCAAACATGCACGCTCCGCACACTTAAAAGCCCCAGCATGCACAGCGCGGGACTACAAAGACCGACTCGCCAGCGACATCCACAAGTGAGAGTTGCGACGTCACTATAAAACATACGTACTGGTTCACCTCACCTACAACTATGCTACATGAAACTCTTCATAAACTACACTAAACATGTGTGACAGTAGCCGTAACGGCATAGATCACGGCACCTGTATTACCGTTCACATGCTTTTCCCCTTACACTTATATATTTCCTTTGCTGTTGTAATGCTGGATATTATACAGTATCGCCATGTCCAGCGTTTACTCTAAGCTGCGCACTGTTCGCACATTCTCAGCGCACAAGAAAACTTGTGCAGCGCCCTGTAAATCAGGGATGAAAGAGCTTTTTATTCAGCCGCGGGGGCATTTTTTTAATATCTGCAAAGTGCGAGCCGCGCGGGGGGGGGGTTCATTTCGGATGTGGAGTTAGTGTGTTTGCTCAGACACATTAAAACTTAGGGGGAACATTGGCCATGTCCCAATTCCAAGTATTACTAGTCGCAATAGTATAATATTTTTGTCTTTAGGGAACAAGGAGCAGACCACCCAGCTCATTGAGCTGAGGCGGGACCTGTTCAATTTCGCAGGCGGCCATGTGAGAAACGTAGTGCACTAAGGACAGAGCGAGTATGCGCCGTCTCGACGACAGACCGACGGCACACTCACAAGCGTGCCGTCACTGAATTGGGAAACGGCCCATATCTCACTTGTGATATGGTCAGGTGTTAACCAGACTACCTCCCTCCAGGTAAGTCCACAATCTCAACAGGTTGGATGTGCGGCAACTTTACTTTCATCTAAGTTACTCTGTTAATTTACTGAACGGGCCTAAGTCCCCCTTTAAACAAAAGTATTCAACATAATCTACAAACACTAAAACATCAAAATCAAATATACAAAACCTAACAAACAAAAGGAACCGAAACCAATTCCCCCCCTCCACATGGTCTGGCCCAAACCTCCCCCCAGGGCACGCCCCCTCTTTTGTCTCCAGACCATGTGGAGTAACTGGTAAGCAGGTAAATGAGGTGTTTGACCCAATGTACCAAATTTAACCAAATAAAATCATTTAAAGTAATTTCAGTGTGTGGTGATTAACTAAACAAAACTAAATAAAACAAACCCGGGATAATTGTATTTAGCAGTTTAGTTGAATATGGATAAATTAATATGAAATTAATGTGAGAATACAGGGACAAAGACCCTCTTTGTCACACACACTCAGATAGCTGATGTCCAACTGATTTTTTTATTTTATTTTTAAATTTTTAAATTTTTGTAGACATGCCTTGTCTACATGCCATTTGTATTCTTACAAGTGGAAGCTCTTTGACACACGGTGTCACGACAGGGGGCAGGACCCAGTTCGCTGCCCTGTTTCTACGGTTCTTACCTTCCTGGAGGGTTTGCTAAATCAGGGATGTACGTCATCTACTCTGCAGGTATATGTTGCTGCCATTAACTGCTGGCATGCAGGGTAGAATGGTTCTACTGTTGGTTGTAACCGGGATATTTCAGTGTTTCTAAAGGGTGTTTGCCGCTTGCGTCTGCCCAACCTCCCTGTTCAGACAAGGGATTTTTCCCTTGTACTCAAGGCCATGCGGTTCCCTCCATTTGAGCCACTTGCGCAGATTGACCTCAGCCTCGATAAAAACTGCATTCCTTCTGGGCATAGCTTCTGCTAAACAGGTGAGTGAGCTACATGCTCTGTCTGTTCACAAATCCTGTTGCCATTGCGCCCTGATTGTTCTGGGGTTTGCCTTTGGCCTAATGTGGCTTTTTTCCTGAAGGTGCACTCATCTACACAGCACACTCTGCCACTACAGCTTGCCCGTTCTGAGGTGGAAACTCCTGCTGAATCGCCTGTATGTGTGCTTGAGGCATATGCACACCCCACAGCTTCTGTGCAGAGGTTGGATAGCCCGTTTTGCTAGCTCAAGCAGAGGTCAGGCTCTTTCAAAACAGCGTCTTGTGCACTGAGTCATGGGGGCCATAATGAAGGCAGATGCTTTACAGTGGAGTCGTTGCCATCTGGGGTGTGGTGTCACACCACAAGGAGTCTCTCGACATCATGGGCCGCTGTCAGTGGCGTGTCAGCTTGTCATTTGTTTGACAGCCTCCTGGATCTCCCTCAACACCTTTGCAAGGTTCTACAGGGTGAATGCAGCTTCCCTACACCGGCTGTAGGGGGATCTTCGGCGGCACTCCTCTACATCACAGTGAGGTATGGTTTCTTCTTGAGTTGGTGATTCCTTGTTGGTATTCGTCGTCCAGTGCCTGAAACACCGCCTCTGGCAGTCAGTAGGGGTTAAATAGAATGAGAGTTGTGACTGTAACTGCGGTTCTATGAAGCCCAAATGACTGCCAGAGTGCCCAGTCCATTGGAATCCACATGCTTTCGTAAGGTTTTAGAGGCTGAACTTCTGGTGTCACATGATGATATAGACTCACTTAAGCCACCGGAGGTCAAAGGTGACTTTGTTGTTATTAAATTCTCGATCTGCACATGCCTGCACATGTCGTGATAATCATCCAGTGCCAGAAGCACCGCCTGTGGCGGTCATCTGGGATTCACAGAATTGCAGTTAGTCGTATTTGTTTTTTGTTGTTATTGTTTTGCTTGGCATGTTTCACAGTATAGTATTAAACCTTTCTATCTTCATGGAGACCAAACCTGACCAAGTTACAGGTCAGATCTGTGGAGAGGCAACCCCCGCTCACAGTCAGAATGTCTGTTTTTCTAAATATTTTTGAGATATAAAAGTACCTTGAATTGAATAAATGTAAGGTACTGTAGATCTGTTTGTCATACTGTGGATTCCAGGCAGAGAAATGACATATCTATAGGAACAAGCAGGTAATGGACCCTCCACCAGAAAAGTTACACAATGCACCTTTAAAGGTCCCATGACATGGTACTTCTTGATGCTTTTATATGGTGCCTTAAGGGTTCCCTAATACTGTAAATGAATCCTTCTTCAAAATCAACACTCAGTGCATGAGAAAGACACATGTACACAGTCAGAGTCAGAATATCTCTCTGAACGACTCATTCTGGGCCTTGTTGCTTGAATGCAAATGAGAAGGACACAGGTTAGAGGAGCGGGTGGGGAAGGCCAAATGCGCCGCTGGTTCCTTGTTACTGTGCGCTGTCTCCCACTTCCATGTTTTAAGAGGAATTTCAATAAAAAAAACACATTTTCACAGAAAATAAAATTAAACCACTGCTGTTTCAGAGGTCCAGAGGGTCAGGTAAAGGACTTCCGAGCTTAGAAACACTCGCACGTGCCTCCAGGCAAATAAAGAAACGCATTTCGCATTGCGTAGCTCCTTCGAGGTCCAAACTCTCTGGCTGTGATTTCCAGAGACAGGGGGTGGACATCCAGACGGTGGTGGAACTGCATTTGCATTTCTTTTTTCGATCTGACGTCACATAGTTGCCTTGTTCAGAATCGCCCGTTTGAGCTGTGTTTTTTTTTCTAACGCAGAAAAGGACCGCAAATGCTCAGTTTAGACATTTCGCAACTTTTAGCCATGGGGGGGGCCTAAACAGGGTAGGGGAGCTCACATTAACGTTCAAAAACCTCAGAAAGTGACAATTTCATGCCATGGGACCTTTAAGAATAAACAAGCATTACAACTGTCACCAGTAAAAGGTATATTTGATTTGACCATGTTTACCTCGTATTTGGGGACACAGATGCTTACGTAATTTCAAATTCAAATCTTGCATACATTTCTTTTAAAAACCCCATGCTCCTTACCGTCCATGCCTCTGGGTGATCTTGTCCATGTAGGCCCCCACTATGCTGTGCACCTCGGTCTCCTGAGCCTGGATGTTCCCAGTCACTCTGCAGTTCAGGTTAATGGCATGTGACTTCTGGCCCTGGTAGTCTATGTGCTTTGTCTGGAACGTCTGTGTCCATTTAGCTGGACCATTACTTTTGTCATCTATAGGCATGCTCTGCACTACTGGTTCCTCCAACTGGTTCCACGCATCAGAGCTGAAGTCTCCAAAGTCCGGGGGGTCAAGCACTGTGTTTTGGATCTCTGCTTCTGGAGCTTTGACTGGTTTTGTCAGTATCTTTACTCTTCTAGAATCAACCTGCTGTGATGGTTTTACACTTTTCTCTGACCCAAGTTGATTTCTGTCTACAGCTTTTTTATGTTTTAATTTAGTTTTTGACTTGGTTATAACAGCTTTTCTGTCTTTTGGTTTGGCTAGGTCTTCATAGTTGGTGTCAAAAGAAAGAACTTTGCGGCCATGGTTTTCGCTAGAGGGATCTGAAATACACGTCAGAAATAGGCAGAGGTGGTCAGTATTTTTTTACCTTTACAAATAACATACTGTATTTTATTACTTTTGAAGTAGCAAAGTTATCATTCACAACTGCTTATTTAAAATGATTTAATATTGAAATAATTTCTACAGCAGATACTTCAATGCTTTAACTTAAATAATAATTTGACAGTGATACTTTTTCTTGTATTTGATAACAATATTTCACCTGATGTATCTTTACTTTCAATAAGGTAATGAAATGCCGTACTTTGGCCACCTCTGCAAATAGGTCAATTTAAACAGTACTAAAAAAGATAATGGTAAAATGCACATCCTACCCTTTTGAACTGGACTGTCCAGAACCATGTTGTTAGCAAATGCATCCCTGTGGAGGAGAGAAGATTTAGATATAATAAAATAGAAATGGATAAATGAACTGTTCCATAACATTGTCATACAGTTACAGTAAGTGTGCTACTTTAACATTAATAGTAATAACAAATATATAAAAAGTAGCATTGTAATGATACTAAAAGTTCAAACTTGATTTCAGTACTAAGGAGTAGACTCCATAGTCAAATCCGACACTCTCTTTATTTAGATAATAGAATGTGATTTTCAACATTAAATCTGAGTATTTTCTTATATACCATGTGGCCTTATATCTGTGTAAATCCTTCGTTATTGTTGGTTGCATAGCAGTTTATGGACATAACAGCTCAAAAAAAGGTGCTTACGGTTTGATGCTATAGTAGCAGTTTGCATTCATGTGGGTCAGCCGGGTGTGGTCATTGGGATAAATGTAAGACAAGTGGACCTGAGGAGAACACACACTTATATCTGTAAACACTGTGTGACATAACCTGGTAGAGTGCATTGTGAAGTAAGGCACGTACATAGTTGAGTCCTTGGTAGCGTTCCAGTCTCTGGCCTTTGAGGGTGTAGCTGGGGCTGTACTCACAGTCTGGCAGAAGCCCACTCACAAGGCTGAGGTTTATCATAGGCACTGCAATCACACAAACAAGAATGGGGTCAAAACAACTTGATATTGTTAGATTTTTGTGATAATTATATAAACTGTATTCTGTATGCCTCCTAAGCGAGTGAGTATCCCTTATAAACAAGTTTCTTTTATAAAAATAAATCCTTTTACTAGTATATTACCAATATATACGTTTTTGTTTTGATAAAATGTATGCAAAAATGATCCAACAGAAACATCTCAATGTACAGTGGTACCTCACCTTACGAATGACCCAACAAACGAAAATTTCAAGTTACGAAACGCCTTCACGGTAAATTTTTGTCTCTAGATACGAATGAAATTTCAAGTTACGAAACGCGAAATCTCAAAAATTCAAATAATGCGCTTTTCTCAGACTGGATTTAAACTTTTCTCACATTTGTCTCTGTTTAAACACTCAAACTTTCATAGATTTTCAACAAAACGTATCAATATTGAAGTGTGGGGGGAAGCGGGAGGGGGGAGAAGACTGCGCGGTCACGTGTGCGCAGCATGACCCGGCGCGGGGCTGACAGCAGGACTAGACCAAGATCTAAACCTGGACTGGACCAGGACTAAACCAGGACTAAACCTAGACTAAACCACGACTAAACCAGGACTAGACCAGATGGATTAAAGCTCCGCGTGCGGGTCTATTTCCTGGTTTCTCACGAGTCACAGCTGAGGCGAGCAGCAGGAGGCAGTCTGAGCAAGAGCCATGCAAGAGCCGCGGTGGTCTGGACTAAACCAGGACTAAACCTGGACTAAACCAGGAGGAGCCGCGCTCACATGCGCTCAGACTGCCTGCGGTCCCCTCCTCAGCTGTGACTCGTGAGAAACCAGGAAATAGACCCGCACGCGGCGCTTTAATCCATCTGGTCTAGTCCTGGTTTAGTCCTGGTTTAGTCCTGGTCCAGTTCAGGTTTAGATCTTGGTCTAGTCCTGCTGTCAGCCCCGCGCCGGGTCATGCTGCGCACACGTGACCGTGCAGTTTTCTCCCCCCTCCCGCTTCCCCCCACACTTCAATATTGATACGTTTTGTTGAAAATCTATGAAAGTTTGAGTGTTTAAACAGAGACAAACGTGAGAAAAGTTTAAATCCAGTCTGAAAAACCAATCAGGACAGAACACATTGTTACACTATAAAAAAAAGTTACACTATAAAAAAAAAAAAACTTGGATCGGGGCCTTGGAACGAATCAGGCTTTTTCCATTGAAATAGCTACTCAACTTACGAATTTTTCACGTTACGAAACCACTTCTGGAACGAATTAATTTCGTAAGGTGAGGTACCACTGTATTAAAATGTACAACAAAGACTATTTTACATTCAAATACCATTCAATGCCACCTTTCTTTTAAATTGGAAATCATTCCAAGTACCTCCTGGCAAGTGCTCCTGTACCCCTGACTGGGAAACATTGGGCTACATAAAGAAAGCAAAAACATAAGAAATACTGACTATTTTGTTTTTTAAAGACATGCAGAGGGAAAGACGTCTGTATTTTTTTTTCTCAATTGAGTTTAGCAGAAAATTTGATTGCCCTGCTTCTGATTACTGTGTCACGATACTAAAATTCCAAACTTGATTTTTTTCGATACTAAGAAATTATTACAATAAACACTATTTAGACAATAGAATTTTCATTTTCATGTTCACAGTACTGTCTTTCATATTACCATGCGGTTTTATATGTTTAATCCCCAAGTTGTCCAGGTATAGGTTCCATAGTGGTCCATAGGCATATACTACTAGTCTATGTTTTCATGTACTTGTTCTGATAGAGCTCAAGATCATTCTATAGCTATTCAAGAAAGGTTCATTTCTTTCCAGGGAATGCGACTTTGTAAATATCGATACTTCTGATTTTCAATACTTTTGACAACCCTACTTCAGATGTTTGAGGCTTCAAGAAATCAGCTGGAAGTACTTGTGTGAAAGTGAGCAGAGCCATCTACTGCACTGTAGCACTCAAATTCTCTAGTTTATGATTTCAACATAATTATTACTATTACTATAGCAATACATTATGCAAATCTATATATTTTTGCATATATAGATAGAGATAGATATAGAGAGAGACAGAGAGATAGATAGATAGATAGAGAGAGAGAGATAAGATAAGACTTTATTGATCTCACACAGGAGAAATTTACTTGCCACAGATATATATATATACAGGGGGTCCTCGGGTTACGACGTTGATCCGTTCTTAAGACGCGTCGTAACCCGAATTTCGTCGTAAACCGGATTTTGCCTTTGATCTTCCAACCAAAGCACCAATAACCTTTCCATCTCAATAATTAGACCACTACGCTGCTTGGTTATCACTGCCGCTTTCATAGGAGCAGATCAGAGCCCACATCAGGTACTTCCGCCCACATTGGACACGCACATGAGGCTGTCTTCTTCTCCCTACAACCACAACAGAGCGTGTTCTTCCGCCGTGCGCCGCGCGCCGTGCGCCGTTCGCGTTTGTTTACATCTCTTACCACGCTAAACTGCGTAAGACGGAATGACGCGTAATATATACATATTTTTTTTAATGGGGGCGCGTTCGTAACCACGAAACGTCGTAACCCGAGACCGTCGTAACCCGAGGACCCCCTGTATATATATATATATATATATATATATATATATATATATATATACATATATATATATATATAGAGAGAGAGAGAGAGAGAGAGAGAGAGAGAGAGAGAGAGAGAGAGAGAGAGAGAGAGAGAGAGAGAGAGAGAGAGAGAGAGAGAGAGAGAGAGAGAGAGAGAGAGAGAGAGAGAGAGAGAGAGAGAGAGAGAGAGAGAGAGAGAGAGAGAGAGAGAGAGAGAGAGAGAGAGAGAGAGAGAGAGAGAGAGAGAGAGAGAGAGAGAGAGAGAGAGAGAGAGAGAGAGAGAGAGAGAGAGAGAGAGAGAGAGATTCTCGCATCTCGCCCATTTCGGGTTATCGAAATGGGTTGCCTACAGTACGGGCTGGAGACCCCAAGGTCAAGGTGGGACCCACCCATCGACTAAATAGGGACCCAAGAACCATATTAAGGTCCTGATGTGAAAAGCATAACAGAGGTAAAGCTCACCTTGGTACAAAGTGTCCCTGAGGTCTTCCCTCTGCATATCTGGGACTATGCTCTGCTTTTTGCCATGGCGCTGTTCGTGGCTGGCAGCAGTCTGAGGGATGTGAGCAATATCACCAATGACTTTAGATGTCTCATCTGTGGAACAAATACAGTGGACAGGACCTTTATGCTTGTCTCTCAAAAGAGCAGGGGATAGAGTATTTGTCTAGCTGATGAATGCTTATGAGTTGCATTCACTTAACAGAAGATAATAAAAATAATGATACTGTACTTAAAGGAATTGTATGTAAGATGTTGATTTTAGATTTCATACACAAACCTATCTGTGTCCCCGTATATGACACAGACAGAACTTTTACTAATACAAATGTGGATTTATTCTTAATTGCAAAAACACTGGACATGATATTTTATGTACAGTGGTACCTCACCTTACGAAAGACCCAACAAACGAAAATTTCAAGTTACGAAACGCGAAATCTCAAAAATTCAAATAATGTGCGCTCAGCCACACACATTATATGCTTTTCTCAGACTGGATTTAAACTTTTCTCACATTTGTCTCTCGTTTAAACACTCAAACTTTCATAGATTTTCAACAAAATGTATTAATAGTGAAGTGTGGGGGGAAGGGGGAGGGCGGTGTGTGTGTGCGCGGACACGTGTGTGATAGCGCAGCATGACCCGGTGTGGGGCTGCGAGCACGAGACCCGTGCTCAATCCGTGCCAGGTCTAAACCAGGTCTAAACCAGGTCTAAACCAGGTCTAAACCAGGTCTAAACCAGGTCTGAACCAGGTCTAAACCAGGATTAAACCACCGTGGCTCTTGCCTGCGTTCGTCCATGCGCTCAGACTGCGTGCGGTCCCGAGGGGAGTCCTCGCTGCTCCCCTCAGCTGTGACTCGAAACGAAACCAGGAAATAGACCCGCACGCCGTGGTTTAGACCTGGTTCAGACCTGGTTTAGACCTGGTTTAGACCTGGCACGGTTTGAGCACAGGTCTCTGCTCGCAGCCCCACGCCGGGTCATGCTGCGCTATCACACATGTGTCCGCGCACACACACCGCCCTCCCCCTTCCCCCCAACGCACGCAGTCGCTGCTCGCCTCAGCCTCAGCCTCGTGAGGTACACCGCTGCTGCTTGGTCTTGACCTGGTATAGTCCAGGTTTAGTCCTGGGTTTACAGTCTCTACGCAGAACACAATGTTATACTATAAAAAAATGTTACACTATAAAAAAAAAACTTGGAACGGGGCCTTGGAACGAATCAGGATTTTTCCATTAAAATAGCTACTCAACTTATGAAAAATTCACGTTACGAAACCACTTCTGGAACGAATTAATTTCGTAAGGTGAGGTACCACTGTATTTATGATATAATTTGGTGTTGTGGTGCTCAATATTATTATCCAATCAAAAAGCAGAAATAAGCCACATGAGTCTTTCATTTGAATTGCCGGTTTTAATACTGAAATCTAAGGACTTTATCTGAAAAACTTGTATGTGTCCTCTATCTGTAGGTTAAGGCACCCTGATTCTTTTAACAGTAAAGGCACAGGCTACATACAGTTCCTTTAAGCAGAAGTACACAGTAGTGGTCCATGAAATTACTCTAGTCAGAGTAAAAAAGTATTTTGGGAAACTAAGGGAACGTAAAGGTAATTGTCAGATATAAGTAGAAGTATTTCAAAAGACATTAAATCATGCACAAAATCATATATTCATATCACATATTTCCAAAGAATAGACCACAAAAATGAGAACTATATCATGTCAAGGAGCAGTGCAAGAAACACAAATGTTCAAATCATTCCATATTGATAACATAAAGCTTTTGTCACTTGTAGACTTACTGACAGTGGTCAGTCACAGTAACTAAAACTTTACTCAAGCCTAAGTATTGTTGAGAGATATATTACTCAAATACGAGTAATGTAAAAAGGTGTTTGAAACCTACTCTGAGAGGTGCACTCATTCATTTGATAACCACACTAATTTCTTTACAAATAATTAACTTGTATTCTGTGTTTTTGTTGTCACATGCATTGTTACTTACCCACATAGAGAGATATATGATCAGACTGAATGATCTCAAAATCCTGACTATAGTTCAGGAGCTGCCACTGCATGGGTAAAATGAATGATTAATGACAACAGTTGTATAATCAAATGTTTCTGCAGTGTGTGTACTTACTGCCACTGCTACGTGATCATTGCCCTTATTCTGTTTGTAAATCACCTCGAAAAAATACTTCACCTGAGAAGAGAGCCTGTAAGAGACACAGACACACATATCTCTTATTTTAGTACAGTACTACTTTAGTACAGACCACCTCTGGAGATGTGAAATGATGTTAAGGTTTGAGATGTGATATAGTGACATGATGGCCCTAATGCACAATATAAATAATCTTCATTATATGTAGATTTCTGTCCAAGCATTTCAAATATTTGGGCAAATGGTTCCAACGGTGTGGAGAATATTTGCTTTGTTTTGTTTTGCTACATTCACACTGCAGGTTGAATCTGTGATTGATTTCTTCATGTCAGTGGCTTGTAAACTGCAAAATGTGATGTGATTGATCAGACGGGCCATGATCAGAAATAAATCAGATGATTTTGCTGTTTATATGTCATTTTAAAGGTGCATTGTGTAACTTTTCTGGTGAAAGGTCCATCACTTACTTATTTTTATTGATATGTTATTGCTCTACTAGAAATGTTCCAAAGTATGACACTAAACAGCTCCTTCCTTTCATTTATTCAATTACAGGTTTTATAGCTCAAAAATATCTCGAAAAACAGGCATTCTGACAGTACATGGGGTTGCCTCTCCACAGATTTGACTTGTAACATGATCTAGTTTGGTTTCCATACTGATGTTGAATGCCATACTGTGAAACATTCCAGACAAAGGAACAACAATTCCATGAAGAAAAGCATTTGACGGACCTGCCACCAAAAAAGCACAATGCACCTTTAATATAACTAAAAAATTAGATAATCATCAAATTTAGTGTGCAGTGTGCATGGAATCACAGTCCCAATCAGATTTTTTCAAATCCAACTCAGGCCACTTTCATATATGGAAATAGTCAGAAAAATCAGTTCTGATATTTTACAGTGTGAACATTCAAGTCACATTCATTTGATTTTTACAGTTCTGAAAAGCTACAAGTGATAGATTTTCCAGTGGAAAAGGCAGAAATGAAACACAAACACATTTTAGGTAATTATATGTTAACAAATTGTTGTCAATAATATCTATTTAAATGGTATCCCCTGAGCCGGTGTCTCCTGTTTTTATCCTGTCCTCTTCTGCACTAGGGGTTAGGGTTAGGCTTTTGCTGATTAACTGGTCAATAGAGTCTTAGACAACCAAAACTTGTATTAATAAACAAATAATTAAATTTAGATTATACGGGTTTATATGGGACAACAGCAGAAGTGAGAAGTAGTGAATGAGTGAGTTAGATGAGGATTTTGTATTTTTTTGGTATTTTCTATATGTAAAAAATCTTTATGTAAATACATTGGTTCATAATACTTTTCTGCACAATAGTTTTTGCATGAACCCCTGAAAAATTTTATAATTCTATAGTCAGTGAGTGCAAACAGAGCGCAAAGAGCGCTCCCCTATTCAAACACTCAATGCCACTCACTAGTGACACTCATGGCATCCAATAGTACAGACTGGCATTGCCCATTGCCACGACAGCGGCATAATTGTAATTGTTAACCCTGGTAAACTCCAAAAATGTGCATTCGGCATGTCAGTAACCGATAAGGGCAATGCAACGCGCTCATCATTGACAAGGCACTTTGTGTTACAATTTTGTATGAAAAGCGCCTTATAAATATTGTTTGTTTGTTTGTTTGTTTGACAATGTCCCCCACGGGTGCATTACTGGACGCGAGTACTTTCCATTGATATATAGTGCCACTATAGGTTTTTCTTATTACTATTTTCCTCACCCCCTTTTGCACAGTTCGGCAACTTGACACCGATGAAAACTCATCAAATTTTGCACAAAATTCAAGAATGCCAAAAAAGGAATTTACAAATACTCTGTATTACAAAATCTAAAAAAATGGCACGACAGCGCCCCCTGGCAACTCAAAATACATTGCATCTATGGCTATACCCGAAAAATGAACTTTGTCGTAGACAAACGAAATTCGGGTGGTGGATAGATCATGAACCAAAAAAATATTACATGGTTGCTAGGCAACCAACAGGAAATCAGCCATATTGGACCGATCATGTGACCTGGCGCCGACGGCGCATTTTCCTCTCCTCATTCTGTAACGAACTCGTCCTAGGGATTTTGTCCCAGCCTCACCAGAATCATGCTGTATCACACACACACACACACACACACACAGTTTAATTTTGACAGCTAAACAGAATAGGTATACCCCATGACAACAGAAAAATAATGACTCATTGTTACGATATATCAGTATCTATATGGCTTTCTTTTCTTCTGTGTCACCAGGTGTATAAAATGTTCAGAAATAATAACTGCAAGGACATTTAACTAGACCTGGTGTCTCTTCATGAGAGCTAAACATTAAACTTAAACAGTTTTTCTAAACAGATGAACAGAGTGGACACACACACAGACACACACCTTACATAAGAAATAAAGATAAACTTTCAAAGATCTATCAGCACCTAGGCCTACACATACAGCTCTGTCACAGATCTCCTTCAGACAGTTAACTTAAACAGGGTCTGCTGATACTCACATGCGCATCATTTCAACACAGCTTGGGACACCGTGGGGGGTATTCCATCAATGCCGCTAAGTGCAAATCCCGGCTAACTTCGATAAGCCACGCTAGTTTTAGCGAGAGTTCGCTTCCATGACTCTCGCTAACATTAATCTCCCCTGAGTTACTGGGGTAACATAGGCCTCTGAGAGGTGTGAAGAATCCCTCAGTTGTCCAGGTAGAATCCATGGTACCAACACAGACAGGCATGCCAGAGTGGACATCTGCTGTACATCTCCACCTAGAAGCCACGGGCCACTCCTTTGAGGACAGGGAGGTTTAGATCTTAGCCAGGGAAAAGAACTGGTTTGAGAGGGGAGTTAAAGAGGCTATTTTTGTCAAAAAAGAGAATCCTTCTTTAAACAGGAATGGGGGAGTCAGACATAATTTGTCTGCCATATATAATTCCATTCTCAAACCTAAATCAAAACAAACAAAGGAAACAAAGGGGCTAGCCAGGTCAGGTCCAGAGGTGTGAAAACAGCCATTAGGGTTTGAATGGGTACGCTAAACTAGACGCCAGAGAGAAACTGAAAAAGCAAAAGACAGAAAGCTGAAAACAAAGAGGTGGGATAGTTTCAGAATAATTTCAGTGTAGTTAGCTCCTCCCTGCAGCTAGATATAAGCAGTGTCCATCAGCACTCTAACCAGAACTGACAAAGCAACTCGGATGAGCTGTGAAACGTTTTCGACCAAATAAACTTTGTGTTGACAAACTGAATTTCTTTTTTTATCATAGGCCTCTGAGCTAGCCTGCTCCCAGGCAGGTTAACAATGGCCGTTTCCCAATCCAGCGACGGCACACTTGTGAGCGTCCTTGGAAGGGGGATATGCGTCATATCCGGCGCGACAAGCGCCGTTCCATTCGTTTTTTTCCCCCTGCACCGTCGAGACGAGCTCTGAACGGCGCCGTCGTTTCCATGGAAATCGGGGCGTGGACCAAGCGTGCAAACATGCACGCTTCGCACACTTAAAAGCCCCAGCATGCACAGCGCGGGAGGATATATGACTACAAAGACCGACTCGCCAGCGACATCCACAAGCGAGAGTTGCGACGTCACTATAAAATATAGGCACTGGTTCACCTCACCTACAACTATGCTACATGAAACTCTTCATAAACTACGCTAAACATGTGTGACGGTAGCCGTAACGGCATAGTTCGCAGCACCTGTATTACCGTTCACATGCTTTTCCCCTTACACTTATATTTCCTTTGCTGTTGTAATGCTGGATATTCTACAGTATCGCCATGTCCAGCGTTTACTCTAAGCTGCGCACTGTTCGCACATTCTCAGCGCACAAGAAAACTTGTGCAGCGCCCTGTAAACCAGGGATGAAAGAGCTTTTAGCGGATCTCCACTTTTTATTCAGCCGCGGGGTCATTTTTTTTATATCTGCAAAGTGCAGATATAAAATCGCGGGGGGTTCATTTCGGATGTGGAGTTATTGTGTGTTTGCTCAGAAACATTAAAAATTAGGGGGAACATTGGCCATGTCCCAATTCCAAGTATTACTAGTCGCAATAGAATAATATTTTTGTCTTTAGGGAACAAGGAGCAGACCACCCGGCTCATTGAGCTGAGGCGGGACCTGTTCAATTTCGCAGACGGCCATGTGAGAAACGTAGTGCACTAAGGACAGAGCGAGTGTGCACCGTCTCGACAACAGACCGAGTGCACACTCACACGCGTGCCGTCGGTGAATTGGGAAACGGCCAATCAGACTTAATCAATCGGTGTTGCACAGAATACGTACCTGAAGTAAACAAAGTGTCAAACAAACAGTTCCGCACACTTCCCGCCTGACTGTGTTGTCCGAAAACAAGGGTGACTATATCAACAAAAAATATATTTGCCTTATGTTCTTGGTCAGTTTTGGCAAATTTCCAGTAATCTAAAATATTCTTTTAGACCGCTGTCATTATGATATTTTCAGATAAAAGAATTCCTTTAATGTCGGCATTAGAAAAGGGCGGCAGTGGTGCCTGCGGCCGGATTTGACCAACGTCTGTCTGAGTTGCTACCAAGAATTACCAAGAATTGACCAATCACGGCACTAGTTGCTACCAGGAATTGACCAATCACAGGGCAGGAGTTGCTACCACGATTTGCTGCCAAGAAATGACCAATGACAGCACTAGCTGCTACCAAGAATTGCTAGCGCTCGCATAGTGGGGAACACAGAAACTACAGAAGACAATAGTAAACGAAGTTAGGATAACACAACATTTAATCACTTTTAAATCGATCGTTCACCCTCCGTTCATTTATTATGAATACAACGTACAAAGACACACTTTACATGGAACTTTGTAGAGATATGCGATCGGCATTTTCAATAGATAGGCTACGTGAATTACTTATGACGGACAACACTTCATCTCAGAGCTTCTTTTCGGATTTGCTGGACAGTATCTCATCTTTGCTTTTGGTAAGTCATGTCATGAAATGTGTGTTTGTCATATCACTATTCTATTTTAGCGCTATTATATTATATTATATTTATTATATTATATTATACTGAGGAGAAATCTGTGTGAGGAAAGTGAGGAATAGCTGTGTGTGATAACTTTTTGTTTGTGTGTGTGTACCTGTGTGTATATCATAGCACCAGGCTATTTTATGTTTATATTTGTTAGGTTGTATTTTATTAAGTTTAGGGCAGGGGTCTTCAACGTTTTTCAGGCCAGGGACCCCCAAACAGATGGCGATCTGGGCCAGGGACCCCCTACTATATATATGGCATAGAATTGTGTTTTATATTAAATTGAGCTAAGTGTCATGTATAAACATTGCTACTCTGTTATGGTACATCGAATATAAGGAAATAATACACAGGTTAATACTGTATTTTACACTATAAAATATAAAATATTATTATTTTAAAGTGAAATCAAAAGATTTTGCGACCCCCCTGCAGTACCTCCGCGACCCCCCTAGGGGTCGCGACCCCCCTGTTGAAGACCTCTGGTTTAGGGCAATTTGTAGGATAAGACAGAAGAAGAATAAATGTTTAAGGGGAGAGTGGCCCACTTTGTGTATGTGTGTGTCTGTATGTAGGTAGGGGATTTTTTTGTCTCATTTATAACATTTAACTGGCTTTCTTTTTCTGACAGACATGGAGCCAGTGTTTCGCAAGAAGGCTGATGGTACCATCAACCTGAATAACACACACGATGTGGACCGATGCAAGGCCAGAAGCATGGGTCAGACGTGGACACCCGCATTGTCCCCAGAGGAGGTGTTGAAGTCGGCGAGGCAAGCGGCAGTGGCACAGGGCCTCGACCCAAACAATAACACCTGTGTGCTGGGTTGCCATACACTGCACTTTGGCAACTTCAAGGGGCACACCTTCAAATGGGTGTTAGAGAATGCCTGGGGTATGGAGGGTACCTGGAGTCTACCAAACGGTATGTTCCTTTGATTATTTCTACCTTTGTTTAGTTTATAATTAGTGTGACTGTAATTGTGATTGTGTTTTGTTCTGTGTTCATTTGTCAGGAGTTTTGCTGGGTCACACGTTCCAGCCCAGTGGCCAGACTGCAACCAGCTGGAGGAGGCCATCTTTATCCAGCTCTGTATGGCCATCTCTGCCCGGAAGAAGACTCCTGAGGGCAAAAGTGCCAGCCGGTGGACTCAGGTTATCCATGCCTATGGTAACATCCGTCAATGCATTAGTGATGGAGAAGACTACCCGAGATGAACACAGCGACTTTGGCACAGTGGTGAGTAGATATACTGTATATAGTGCAACAAAGATAAGATAAGATAAGACTTTATTGATCTCAATCAATCAATTTTTATTTATATAGCCCTTTACAACACCACTGCGGTTATTAATTTTATTAAATCAGTAAATGGCATTGTTTACAGACGCTTAAGTAGGCCTAATTAGAGAGTGAGGTTTTACAAAAACTGAATTTATTCAGTAAAATAATTCAAAACAATGGTAAACGTGAAACATTTGTAACTCTTTTTCAGTCACATTAACCCCACAATGCTTTCTGAGTTTAACTTTGTATTAAGACACCACAATGTCTTTGTTTGCCAAATATAATACAAGACCAACTGCCAAACTGTGTAGAAAAAAAGTCAAAGTTAGCATGTTTTAGTGTTTTTTTTCTTGATCAGTGAGAGAAATCTCGCCTCTGTTGAGCTTTAACAAGTGCATCAAAGTCAGGTTCATGTTTGAGGTGGAGATGTGAAGCACGTCCGACAGATGATCATCAGTACAAATGCATCAGTACAAATGCATTATGTACAATTTTGATACTAGGTTTTATTTTCTTAATTCCAAGCAACCTTTCGTGGGCCGGTCGCCCCCCTGCGAGTGCAAGCAAGGGCGATCATTGCCGCTTGCGGCTATATATGGCTATTGCTATTCTACCCAAAATAATTGTTTTCCTGTTATTACATTAGCAATGTAACTGCATTACTCAAACATGTGTGAAACAAAACACAACTCCAGGTATGTTTTTGAGGAGATAACAGCATTATAACATAACTTAAGCTCAGGAAGTAGTTTTGCGTAATATAAGATCTTTAAATATTACAATCAAGTTACGGACAAACCTTATGGGTACAGATTTCTGGTGGATATATTTATCATATTCTCCAGGAGCTGTCCATTCAGCACCAGTCTAAAACACAAAAGTACATTGTTTTTTTTACAGTTATGTAACCTTGCTATGTGTTAAATCCTGGACAGCGGACATACCGTCCCGATCCTGGCACGGAGAAACAGATTCAGAGGGGAATGGTCTGTGCTCAGCCACAGCTCTGAATTATCATCCGAGGTCAATGCAAACACATACTCTCCTGAAAGAAATGGACAGTTAAAATCCTCCCTTTACACTTGATTGCCCCTGTATGGAAAATCCTCCGCAGAGAGCAAGTGTGGGTCCAGGTGAGGAGCGGGTATGTGGAAAGTTCCGATCATCAGTAAACTACACAATGTTGTGTGCGTTTTATAGGGACTTTTCTGGTGGAGGATCTGCCACAGATACCATAGTATGACATTACAAATGCCACCTGTCACCTGCTTATCACCATGTAGATAGATATGTTTAAAATTATACTATAAAACATGCCAGGCATGGAAACAAGTAGGTGACCATCAGCCTGAAAGCCTAGTGCATCTTCAACATGGTCAAACTAGATAAAGATAGTTACCGTCAGCAGGAGGATGTATGTAGCCAAATAACCGAAGGCCGTACTGGACCTGCTGTGGGGTCAAGGCCAGCTTCTTGACTGTGGTTCTGACCTGAGCAGAGGAGGAAACAGGAAACAGAAACATCAGGTTTAGAACCATCCAATCAGCTCACACAGACATATTGAATCTGCCCAGGCATACTGCTTTGCCTGTGGCCATGTTTACGTAGGATTAGAGTGGGGACAGCTAGAATGGTCCACTTATTTAAAGCTTTCCTGCTTGTCTCCATGGAGATGTTATTGCTTTACCAAGGATGTTCCCCTGTATGGCATTAAACATATCCATTGTGCATTTTGTAAATTAAGAGAATACTTTGAAAAACACATTCTTTAGTGAGAAATGTGTAGCCTCTCCACAGATTTGACGTGTGATTTGTAACATTAAATAATAATATAATCCTAGACATACAGTATATTTGTAATTAGTTACATTTTAAATCATAGAAGTACTAAGTACTGTATAAGTCCCAATCCTGCTCCTCTCTACACAGACAAACACACTTAACAGCACAGCATTGCCTGCTCTGATAGGTCTGAACTCAGAGAATATGAGTGCAGTTTAAACTAAATACAGTTTTACACTTTTAGATTGATACATTTTGTATAAAAGCGTGATCTAAAATGTGTGTAATTAGTACATTCACTAGTATTTCTAATGCTTACTTTTTATATTTTAATACATAATCTTATTTAGATACAATTTTGCCAGCAGTACTTGTAATTCAATACATTATTAGCCAAGTGACTATACTTTTACTTGAGTACTCTTTCCACCACTGGTTAAAACAGCTGTTCGCATTGCAGTTGTTTAGTTGTGTAGTGCAGGGACACAGAGAGAACACAGAGGAGTTGGATTACTACTGGATGATATTATGCAATAAGCGCAAATATTAGGGGTATAAAGTTTAACCGATCTGGATCGGTTATCGGTCTGTGACCTCTGCGATCCGAGTGTACCGAACGGAGCCCGGATCGGTAAATATGCACTACGAACGGTCCGATGGTCCGGATTTACGACTGCGAATCGGTTTCCTGGCTCCTGAGACCATGAGCGCTCGCTCTCATAGACAGTGCGTGTGTTTGAACTCTCACGAGACTAAAGTGTTGACCTTTTACCTGTGACGTTGGCTGATGTTGTTGGAGCGCAGCGCGGGATACTTTCACTTTGCTATGGAACCGACTAACCCTGTCAGACAATGAGGATTTACACCGCCTCTCAACTAACATCCAAGGTTTGGAACTCACACACACACACCCGAACCCACTCTGGCGCGCGCACACACACACGCACGCGCGCGCACACACACACACACACTGAGGCACTGATGATTTTTGTCTCGAAACTGAGGAAAAGAATTATGAGATGGAGAGAAAGTATTAGTTATTCAGTGTTAAGAGCTTTCTCTGATTTTCTATTTGTTAAGAAAAGTGAATTACAGACATAAAGACATGTTAGAATTAACATGCTAGTGTTTTCTATAACTGCCTAGTAATGTCTATCTTCTTGTCAGTGCCAGTTTTTCAGTAGGCCTGGTGTATTGTCTGTTGGACACTAAATAAACAAAAGGATACTATTTTGAAATTTCATTTCTGTTTCTCTCTTTTTCTTCTCAATAACTTTAAAGCACTTGGGAGTAAAGTTGTCAATTTGTATTGAATCGAAATTAACTGAACTGAATCGGATCGAATCGAATCGTAGCCTGTGAATCGAGATTCGAATCGAACCGTTTTGTGAGTGAAAGATTCACACCCCTAATATATATATATATATATATATATATATATATATATAAATGTGCTCCTCACCTTCCACGGTGGTTGGTCTCTCACTCTCATCCAGCTCGGGTCCTCTACCAGAGGCCTGGGAGCTTGAGAGTTCTGCGCAGTATCTTTGCTGTTCCTAGTACTGCACTTTTCTGGACTGAGATGGGGGGGGGGGGGGATTCGAACCCGGGTCCCCCGTGTCAAAGTCACTGGCTTGCTTATTATTGCCCCTTGGGGGGGGGGGGGGGGTCCAGTCCAGTCCAGTGACTTACAAGTTGAGCTATCCAGCCGGTATCTATATCGGTATCGCCATGTGATAAAATGTATCGCCATGTGATAAAATGTAATAAAAAGTTATGATGATAAATGAACATTAGTGAGTGGGATACGTCTTAACCTGTATGCGTTAAATGAAGATGAGTTCATAAATGACAAGAAGAAACGTCTGGACATCCACTCATACCTGACCAATACACCTATCCCCGCCCCCCAGGAGAGCCTGAAATCTGCTGAAATCCTACAAGACACGGACATGATCCCAGACACTGACACGATCCCAGACACTGACACAATCCCAGACACTGACATGATCCCAGACAGGACATGATTCCAGACAGGACAGCGGCTCTTTCTGTAGGAGACATGCACAGTACAGCGTGAAGTGACTGAGATGCAAGAGCGAGACAGACAGGTGAAGAGATGACACACCAAGGAAGAAGAAGAAGTGACTTTATTGATCTCACTCAGGAGAAATTCTTCTCTGCATTTAACCCATCCTGTTATTAGGAGCAGTGGGCAGCACATTACTGCGCCCGGGGACCATCTCCATGATCTTCTTGCTTCGGTTTGGTCAGGACCTAAGCTGGAGGATTTTGGTGCATGTTTTGGGTTGATGGGGGAAACCAGAGTGCCCGGAGGAAAACCCACCCAGACACGGGGAGAACATGCAAACTCCACACAGAAAGGCTCGGGCGACCCGATCGAACCCGAAACCTTCTTGCTGTGAAGTATGAGCGCTAGCCACTCAGCTACCGTGCCGCGCTACCGTGCTAGTTTGATTTTGTTTCGAACAGTTATTTTGCGCTTCATGCACACATTCCACCTCATTCCACCTCATGGAAAACATACGAAGAAATGCATATGATGAAGGCAATTGATCTGGCTGTCGAAGAAGGAAATAGAGCAAAAAGATGACAAAAGCTTTCAGAGGCAATAAAAGCAGATGCTCCAAACTTGAAAACTTCTTGAAGACGTGGACACCTGCGGCTTATAGACAGGTGCAGCCTATATCTGTACAAAAATAAAATTCTTTGAAAATTGAGTTGATGAGGCTTTATATATATATATATATATATATATATATATATATATATATATATATATATATATACATATATATATATACATATACATATACATATACATAAGGAACAAGGCGGAAATGGGCGAGATGCGAGAACAAGGCTCTGTTGGAATGCTAATACTCCTGAGGGGTTACTACTACCCCAGAGGGGTTACATGAACAGGATGTGGGATGAATGGTTACTACGATACCCACAGTCCAAGCTTACGGCCAAACAGCGTTCCAACATCCACAAATGGCAACTGCTATCACAACTAGAGATTGACGTGGTACAACACAAATGCTACGGCAAGGGGAAGCCAGGACACCAGGTCAGAGGGGAGTTAACACCAACTCCCCAACCAGAGATTGGGTACGAAGCCCCAATAATTATCACGCTGAGCGAGGCAGTGTCTGACCTGAAAGATAAGATCATGGCCCGAATGAACACAAGGCAACCCCGATGCCAGTTACAGAGGCTAAGTGAAATACCATCTGAAAGTAGATGTGCAGCACTGAGAGTGATCCCTACCATAAACATCACTGAAACCAATGAGCTGATATACACTTCAGCTGCAGTGATCCTAGAGGTGCTGGGCTATAAGAGCAACCATGGGAGCCATGAGAGACAATACCCACCATGGAAAAGACGGTTAGAGGCTTAAGTCAAGGAGGTGCGGAGAGAAGTGAGCCAATTGTCAGAGGCCCAGAAAGGTGCAATGAAAAAGCAAGTACCCAAGAGATACTGCCAGATGCCCATACCTGAAGCACTCAAAACTGCCAAGCTACAAGGCTACAAGTCTTAGCCAGCCACCTAAAGAGGTACACTCGAGATAACGAGGCCAGACGAATAAACCGGTTGTTTGCAACACAACCTGCGAAAGTGTACACTGAATGGCAGGGGGATAACACCAGAGCAGACTGACCAAGGCTGGAGACTGAAAGGTACTGGAAAGGCATATGGGAAAGGGAGGCATCACATAACACCGATGCACAGTGGCTGGTGGCTCTGAGGGAAGACCACAGCAACCTCCCTGAACAAGATCTAGTCACCACCACAGTGGCAGACATTCAGGAAAGAGTCTCAGGCATGAAAAATTGGACAGCACCGGGCCCTGACATGATCCATGCGTACTAGCTAAAGAAGCTCACTGCTCTCCACGAGCACCTGGCAGCACAAATGAACCAGCTGCTAAGGGATGGGACCCACCCTGAATGGCTAACCCAAGGGCGTATGATCCTGATCCCTCAAAAGGTCCCATCCAACTATCGGCCAATAACCGATAGTTGGAAGCTCATGTCAGGCATCATGGCAGCTAAGATAAGTGGGGACATGGATCAATACATGAGCACAGCACAGAAGGGCATCGGCAAAAACTCCAGGGGAGCCAAACACCAACTCCTGGTTGACCGAACAGTCACCTGTGAGTGCAGAACCCGTCAGACCAACCTGTGCACTGCCTGGATTGATTACAAGAAAGCCTATGACTCAATGCCACACACATGGATCACTGAGTGCTTGGAGCTGTACAATATCAATCGGACTCTAAGGGCATTGATTGCAAACTCGATGCGGTTGTGGAAAACCACCCTTGAAGCCAATGGCAAGCCACTTGCACAAGTGTCCATCAAATGTGGCATATACCAAGGAGACGCACTGTCCCCACTGCTGTTCTGCATAGGTCTGAACCCCCTCAGCTGAATCATCGAAAGCACTGGCTACGGATACCGACTCAGAAACAAGGCCACCATTAGTCACCTCCTCTACATGGATGACATCAAGCTGTACGCTAAGAGTGAGCGAGACATTGACTCGCTGATCCACACCACCAGGATCTACAGCACAGACAGTGGAATGTCATTCGGGCTTGAGAAATGTAGTAGGATAGTGACAAAGTGAGGTAAGGTAGTCCGCACAGACGGGGTCTCACTCCCAGAGGGAACAATATATTGAAGCTGTTAGATTCTGTGTATCATGCCTCTCTGAGATTCATCACAAATTGTAACCCTCGCACACACCACTGTGAACTTTACACACGTGTGGGCTGGCCAGCACTGGAGACTCGTAGGCTCACTCACTGGTATATGTTCATTTATAAGGGTATTCAGCGCCTGCTCCCCTCATATCTGTGTGAATATCTTCAACCAAGAGCAACTGGACATTATTCTTTACGCTCTCAGGAAGCACTGTTGCTGACTGTGCCAAGTGTTCGCACAGAAGCTGGTAAAGGGTGTTCCAGTATTCTGCTCCCACAACTTGGAACAATCTACAAAAAGACTGGAAACTAAAGGAACTGGTCTCTATAGGACAGTTTAAAATCTTACTCAAAGGTTTGGAATTGAAATCTATGGTTTGTAAATGTTTTTAATTCTGAAACATTTTATTGCTTGTAATGGCTTAAATTGTTTTTGAAATGGTTTTGTAATTGTATTGATCTGTGCCGCTGTCTTGGCCAGGACTCCATTGAAAAAGAGATTATTAATCTCAATGGGACTTTCCTGGTTAAATAAAGGTTAAATAAAAAATAAAAATAAAATAGCAGACATTGAGGAGAGTTACAAGTACCTTGGTATCCCTCAAGCAAATGGCAACCTTGAAGAGGCAACAAGGAAAGCGGCTACGGCCAAACACCAGCAACGAGTAAGGCAAGTCCTAAGAAGTCAGCTCAATGGCAAGAACAAGGTCCAGGCAATAAACAGCTACGCCCTGCCAGTGATCAGATACCCAGCAGGAATCATAAGCTGGCCCAAGGAGGAGATACAGACCACAGATGTTAAGACACGAAAGGTCCTGACCATGCATGGAGGGTTCCATCCCTAATACAGCACCCTGAGACTGTACGCGAGCCGGAAGGAAGGAGGCCGAGGACTAGTGAGTATGGGAACCACTGTCCAAAATGAAACATCCAAAATCCATAAGTACATCAAGGACAAGGCCCCGACAGATGATGTACTCAAGGAATGCCTCAGACAGTGGAGTGCAGAGGAAGAGGTGCTGGAGGGACCATCATGGCAGGACATGGGGCGTACCACCGAAACATAACTGAAGTGGCTGATATCAAGAAATGGCTGGAGAGGGCTGGTCTGAAGGACAGCACAGAGGCCCTCATCCTGGCTGCACAGGAGCAGGCCTTGAGCACCCGAGCAATAGAGGCCCAGATCTAACACACCAGACAAGACCCAAGGTGTAGGTGCAAAGAGGCTCCTGAGACAGTCCAGCACATAACTGCAGGGTGTAAGATGCTGGCAGGGAAAGCATACATGGAGCGACACAACCAAGTGGCGGGCATAGTGTACAGAAACATCTGTGCAGAGTACAGGCTGGAGACCCCAAGGTCAAGGTGGGAAACACCTCCGAAGGTTGCGGAGAATGACCGAGCCAAGATCCTGTGGGACTTCCAAATACAGACTGACAGAATGGTGATGGTGAACCAACCAGACATAGTGGTGGTGGATAAGCAACAGAACAAAGCCGTGGTGGTGGACACTGCAATACCAAAAAGGAACACAAGAAACTAGAGAAATACCAGGGGCTCAAGGAAGAGCTGGAGAAGGCCTGGAAGGTGAAGGCATCAGTGGTGCCCGTGGTGATCGGGGCATTCGGGGCACTCGGGGCACTCGGGGCACTCGGGGCTGTAACCCCTGGAGGAGTGGTTACAGCAGATCCCAGGAAAAAACATCAGACATCTCAATCCAGAAAAGTGCAGTACTAGGAACAGTAAAGATACTGCGCAGAACTCTCAAGCTCCCAGGCCCAGCTGGATGAGAGTGAAAATGAAAGTGACCAACCACCATGGAAGGTGAGGAGCACATATATATATAAATATAAATATATAATATAAATATATACAGGGGGTCCTCGGGTTACGACGTTTCGTGGTTACGAACGCGCCCCCATAAAAAAAAAAAAAAATATATATATTACATATATATATATATTACATTATATATATTACGCGTCATTCCGTCTTACGCGGTTTAGCGTGGTAAGACATGTAAACAAACGCGAACGGCGCGCGGCGCACGGCGGAAGAATACCTTTGTTGTGGTTGTAGGGAGAAGAAGACGGCCTCGTGTGCGTGCCCAATGTGGGCGGAAGTACCTGATGTGGGCTCTGATCTGCTCCTATGAAAGCGGCAGTGATAACCAAGCAGCGTAGTGGTCTAATTATTGAGATGGAAAGGTTATTGGTGCTTTGGTTGGAAGATCAAAGTCAAAATCCGACTTACGACTTACGACGAATATCTTCGACGTTGATCCGTTCTTAGTTTAATCTTAAGAACGGATCAACGTCGTAACCCGAGGACCCCCTGTATATATATATATATATATATATATAAGGGATGTCAACAATTAATTGACTTGCGATTAATTGTCGATCAAGACGTTGGTCGAACAAAATGCATTAATTGTAATTAATCGCTAATCGCGGACACGCGAACCGCGTGGTCACGAAACAATGCAACTGCGCACTGCACTCACTCAACGGCACTCACTCACAACGGCGCTCACTCGTGCTCAGCAGCCCTGGTGTACGCGGGGGCTGCTGAGCACGAGATTGAACCGCAGCGCCCGGAATGCGTAGTCTCAGCCCTAGCCACAAACCAGCCGTATGAAACCAGCAGCGGCACGTGGTAGTTTAATCCTGGTTTAGTCCAGGCCCAGTCCAGGTTTAGACCTGGTTTAGACCTGGTCTAGACCTGGTTTAGTTCTGGTCTAGACCTGGTTTAGTCCACGTTTAGTCCTGGTCTAGTCTCTTAGCCAATCAGGACACAGAACAGAATGTTACACTATAAAAAAATGTTACACTATTAAAAAAAATTTGAAAAAAAAAAAAAAAAAAAATCTGCGAACTGCGATAGAGCGAGGGATTACTGTATCTTGTTATTCAGCATCATTACATTTGTCTGCTTTTTACTAAGGAATAATTAATTGAGGAATATACAATATAATAATACTATGATATATTTTTGACTCAGTGTTATGTATACTATAGCTTATATTCTTAAAGATCCTATTGAAACACTAAAATTCAGGTGAAAAATGCCGCTTATCAGTTAATCGTTAATCGATCGATAAGGTCAATCAACTATAGATTAATGAATTAATCGATAATTTGCATCCCTAATATATATATATATATTTCTTTTCTTTTAATCAAACGTATGTAAATTGGGTGTCAGAAAATCTGAAAATAACAGGCGTGTAGCTAGTGCAGAGACAGATACCATAGTTCACAAACTGCATTCCACTGGATCTACAACCACGTCTCTCTTCTTTGTTTAAAAGTTTCTATAGGGGGTCAGAAAAAGCAACACCAACTTTCTTACATGGTTTGGCAAATTTCTCAGTTCACATGTGCCATAATTTGTCTATATGCACTAGGGATGTCAACAATTAATCGATTAACGATTAATTGTCGATTAAGACGTTAGTCGAACAAAATGCATTAATTGTAATTAATCACTAATCGTGGACACGCGCACCCGCGTGGTCACGAAACAAGGCAACCGCGTACTGCGCTGCGCCAAGCTCGACTCACAGCCGGCCGCAGGCGCCAACGGCACTACTCAGCAGCCCCGGGTGTACACGCGAGGCGAGATCGAACCGCGGCGCCCAGGAATGCGCTGCAACGTGCCGCTGCTGGCCCCGCGCGGCCCCGAGGATTGGGCCCCGAGATTCGCGCGGCTGGCCCGCGGCTCGGGCCCCGAGTCCTGCGCGGCTGGCCTGCGGCCCGGGCCCCGAGCCACAAACCAGCTGCATGAAACCAGCAGCGGCACGCAGCGGCCCAATCCTGGTCCAGTCCCGGTCCAGTCCAGGTCCAGACCTGGTCCAGACCTGGTTTAGTTCTGGTCTAGACCTGGTCCAGTCCACATTTAGTCCTGGTCTAGTCTCTTAGCCAATCAGGACAGAAAACAATGTTACACTATTAAAAAAATAAAAATTAAAAATTAAAAAAAATTCTGCGAACCGTGATAGAGCGAGGGATTACTGTATTTTGTTATTCAGCATCAATACATTTGTCTGCTTTTTGCTAAGGAATAATTAATTGAGGAATATACAATATAATAATACTATGATATATTTTTGACTCATTGTTATGTATACTATAGCTTATATTCTTAAAGACCCTATTGAAACACTAAAATTCAGGTGAAAAACGCCGCTTATCAGTTAATCGTTAATCGATCGATAAGGTCAATCAACTATCAATTAATGAATTAATCGATAATTTGCATCCCTAATATACACATATTCCTACTACTACTAAACTACTGCAACTGCCACTTTTAGCACAAAAACTTTCTTTTATATTACCATGTGGCGTTACACCTGTGTAATCTCTTAGACTACGTTCACACTGCAGCCTGAAATGACCCAAATCCGTTTTTTACGCCTCTATGCGCCCTGTATCTGATCTTCTAATGACAGTCTGAATGACACAAATCCGATTTTTTTTCAAATGCGATCCAGGCCACTTGGATATGTGGTCCTAAATCCGATACATATCCAATCTTTTGGCATGCGACTTCAGTCTGAATGGCCAGGTCGCATTCATCGGGCCCGGGCGTGTTTCCTCCAGCGAGAGTGGTACAAGTAGGCGCTCACAAATGTACACAAACGTTCTTCTCGTCATGCAAAAATAGTATATAAACTCCATATCAGTGAAGCGGCGAAGCACATAGCAATCCCACCACTCTTGTCTGCGACTCCGCACCAACATATTCATTTCTACGGATGTTGCTGCCACTGTCCCACAAAACGCCGTGGCCAAAAACCTTGTCCTTCTCCTTCTCCGTCTCCTCTTTAAAACAAATAAGCTGTACATGTTCTGGCTCCGGTACACAGCGGCTACTTCCGTAAACATTGAGCATGTTTGCTGCGTGTGACGTCATCGTGTCCTCCAATGCGCATACGGGACACTTTTGGGGCATTTAACGTTCACACTGGAGATCACATACAAATCGCATTTAATTGGAAATGTGAACGGCCTCGCAAAAAAATTGGATTTCACAAAAAAATCGGAATTGAGCATTAAGCCCTGCAGTGTGAACGTAGTCTTAGTGGTCCAGGTAGGTTCCAAAGTGATCCATGCACATGTCTATGTGGTTTTATATTACTACTGCTTCCAACAACTACTACTGTACTACTTTTAGTACTCCTACTTCATATCAAATATCTTCATTTCAAATACTCTCATATCAAAGACAACTACTACTGATACTAGCCTAATACTATTACTGTTGTTACCACTACAATTGCTACTACTGCCATCACTATTATTATTACAACTATTACTAAGTGCTGATGATCCATTGCAACTACAAATGCTACAACTGTTACTACTTCTACCCTTCTACTACTGATACCCAATAATGAATTAATTGTATTGCATAGCTGAATAGACTTACATGTGGGTGAAGAGGGTAGTGCACATTCTTGCGGAGGGAATTCACCGTGCTACCACACCACTCGTCAAAGACATGGAGGTTGGCTCGTCCCATGTACTGCAGACAAAGACAGACATATGAATGTATTGCTCAGTTTTGCACTGTTGTGACTGAATAAAGACACACAAAGAGAGAAGGTTATGGACCAGACAATGCTGAAGGTAAGAGAGCCAATACACAATAGAGGGATAAGGACGCATAATGAGGTTAGGTAGTAAACAAGGGCAGTTTCACTCTCAAATTATTTCCCTTGGAGCTAGACTTACTTTGAACTTTATGCCTCTGTGTTTTTGTTTCAGGGGAACAGGACCAATAAATATTTATTATTACAATGACGACTTGCCTGGCATATCCAGACTGATATCGCTGTGTGTTTTTATACAGAGGGATATCAGTTTGGTCACCACTACCTCCAGTGCACCTCAAACCAGGCTCAAACATGGCCATCAAATCAGATTTGTTTATTTCACTGACACGTGTCTGTGTTTTTAGTCCCCTGTGATATTTCCTCTTTATAAGCAGGCATGTTTGTTTTGATACTGATGGACCGTGCATGTCCATGATTGGCTAATCCATCTGTCAGTCACAATTCAATTTAGTCAATATTGAGATTCAGTCCTTCCGAATGGTTGGGTCTTTTCAGTGGAGCTGTCTACACCCAATCCTTAATAAAGGCATGTGGTTTGGAGCAGACAGAGGACTTTGAAGGAAGACAGTTTTGGGGAGATAATGATTAAAATTCTATCTTGTTTATGTTAATTAGTATTAAAACATTTATATTTGTTTTATAAGAACAAAATAAAAATGAATTGAAAATAAAGATACATTTTGTGTACTGTTTTTCCTATTGCTCATCCAATATGTTTTTTTCTTTTTTTCACATGACCACAGCCTACAATTGTAAGCATCTAGATAAGCTTTCAGTCAATTGTAAGTGCATTCAATGGAAACAGATAGAATGAACACCCTCTGGATATGTGACACAGTGACATAGCTCTAAACAAGACAGTAAAAACATGTGACCTCTTGGGTGTTCTTGTATTCAAAACTGAAAATAATGCTACCGTAAAGATGGTCATGTTTGACAATTTGACCATTTCTAATTTGTCCAGAAGTGGTCCATGTAAGAAAGATTTCAGAGGCAGTCATTTTGTTAATTGGGATGTTTTGGCTAGCCGTCCAGAAGTCATTTTCAATCAGGAGGAACTGGTCCGAGGAGCTCAAATTTATAGTGCCCTGAGGGGAGCAACATAATTCCATATTTGTTGCGTCATTGATCTAATGTATAGAATGTTGACCTGCATTTTTCAAATAATCACAAGCAAGTACAGAGCAATCTGCAGGCACAGGGGTAGGTGAAAAAAGGAATTTTCTGACCTCAGATGCAGTACAAGATTACTCAAACATGGATGAATCCTTCAAAATGTAGTTCAAGAGTAGGTGGGTTAGTAGAACACACTAGCAGCTCAGTGAGAACAGCGGCAGGTCAGTGCGTGACTGTGAGTGCACAGGGCTAGTCATTATAAAGCCCTACATGTACAGGCACATTTACTTTACCTCTGCTCTCCACGGCAACGGAGTGTAGTTCCCACTCCAAACATCCCAATCCTCCCCAGAGTCTTTTTTGGAGGGCAATATCTGAAAAAACAAAACAAAACACTATTACTATATCAATGGTAATTTCCCATCCTGCTGTCCACCCTAACAGTAACTCCACACATGAGTAAGATAAGAAAGTAATACTTGGGGATGGACAATGTAACAGTGCTAATATCGGTATTGGAAAAATAAAGTGGAAAATATTTTTTACAATGTTATTAGAACTGCTTAAATTTGTTGACCTACAGGTTTTAAATTTTTGTATTGACAAACATATGCTATTGTCCATAACAAGACAAATCTGAGCAGAAATGGCTGCTTTATGAAAGACCATTCCTAATACTGCAGTTGATTGATTTTATACACTATCGGATCCAAACGAGAGCTTTTAAAAAAAACATATCAAGCAGTTGCTGTGGCAACAGATATATTGTTTTTGCTAAATTACTGTATATTATTTTGTTTTTGTTAATTTAGTTATTAGCCCAAGCCCCAACAGGGTGTAGAACGGCAAATTTCCATCGGAAGTCCAATTAGGCTCAAATTTTAATCAACTGTAATACTGAAAATTTTGTTTTCCAAAATGGTACCAAAGTTTTACACAAAATTACATTTCGTCATCCCAGTTAAAAAAGCCATTTCATATTTCATGTTCATTTGAAAAAATATGTTTTTGTTGTATTTTTGTTGCTGTGGTGAATGGAAGTAACCCCAGAATTTCCCTTTCCTAGTCAGCCAGTCCTAAGCTTTGACAAAATTTTACAGTGGCTCTGGAGCTGTATCCTGTCTCCCTGATTTCACAGGGTGTGATTGGTGGATTAACCAATCACAGAGACCCATGCTCTTATTATCCTCTGCATTTCACCCATCCTTCAGGAGCAGTGGGCAGCACATGGGGTGCCCAGGAACCCATGGGATCAGGGATCGAACCCAGAACCTTCTTGCTATGAGGTGTGAGTGCTAGCCACTCAGCCACCGTGCCGCCTAATCTGTGATCATGCCTCCCTTGTCTAACAAGGGAGGGTGTGGCCTAAGGAGATCAACACTCTATATTAAGGTGGGCAGAATTATTTGGCAGGTTCTTTTCCTGAGGCAAAATTGACCAAAAAAGAGATTTAACTGACTCTGAAAAGCAAAAAAAATAAAAAAATCTTTCAGAGGGATGCATCACTCTTGAAACTGCAGATATTTGGGCATGATGACAGATTAGGCGGCACGGTGGCTGAGTGGCTACCACTCACACATCATAGCAAGAAGGTTCTGGGTTCGATCCATGATCCCCGAAACATGGGTCCCTGGGTGCCCCATGTGCTGCCCACCGCTCCAGAAGGATGGGTGAAATGCAGAGGATTATTTCCCTACAGGGATAAATAAAGGATTTTTTTCTTTTTTGAGAAAAAAAAGACACAAATTAACTGCAATAGATTTGAGAAGAATCAAACATGAAGCTACCAGTGCTGCCATATCCTGCCATATTCCAGAACTGCAACCTACCTGGAGTGCCCTGAAGTACAAGGTGTTCAGTGCTCAGAGACATGCCCAAGGGAAGGAAGGCTGGGCCAAGAAATATCTGAAGACAGGTTTTTCAAAGGTTTTATGGACTGGTAAGATGAGAGTGACTCTTGACAAACCAGATGAATGGGTTCATGGCTAAATCAGTAATGGGCCGAAAGCTCCACTTCAACTCAATTGCACTGCTTTTATATTTTATATTTTTGTCTTAGAAGTTTTTGTATCGTCTTTATATTGTATTCTGTACACTGTCTTTTTGCACTCCTTGGCAAGAAATTTCGATTCACTGTATGTTGAACACATATGCCAGAATTGACAATAAACCTGACTTTGATCTTTGATGCCAGCAAGGTGGAGATGGGGTACTAGTATGGACTGGTATTATTAAAGATCCCATGACATGGCACTTCTTGATGCTTTTATATGGCTCCTTAATGGTTCCCTAATACTGTAAATGAATCCTTCAAAATCAACACTCAGTGCACTCAGTGATTTCCAGAGACAGGGGGTGGACATCCAGACGGTGGTGGAACTGCATTTGCATTTCTTTTTTCGATGTGACGTAACATAGTTGCCTTGTTCAGAATCGCCCGTTTGAGCTGTATTTTTTTCTAACGCAGAAAAGGATCGCAAATGCTCAGTTTCGCAACTTTTAGCCATGGGGGGAAGGGGCCCTAAACAGGGTAGGGGAGCTCGCATTAATGTTCAAAAACCTCAGAAAGTGAACATTTCATGCCATGGGACCTTTAAAGATGAGCTTGTTGTAGTTCATGTAAGATGAACTCAAAATAAACTCCAAAACCTACTGCCAGTTTTTAGACGACACTTTCTTTAAAGGAAAAGTAACTGTTTTTTTTTTACAATTTGAGCCTTATTTCGGTAATAAAACAAGTTGTTTTACTCACCCATAGCACTTTGGTGTCATATGGAGCACTTCCAGAGATGTTTTAGATTTGCGGTTAGCCTAGCGCGACTTCTAGCCATAGCTCGGGGCATATAATATATTCCCCCGTGCGGGCTCCAAATAACACAAACTTTAACACTTTTCAAATCAAAGAAGCCCAATGTCTTAGTCTACGATTTCGTTTGAAGCAAAAGTGGCCTGTAATCCGAGATTTAGGCATAGTTTACAGCTTTGCGTTTCATGTTTGGGTCCCGGGAGCTGAGAGCACAGTCCGCACATGCGCACTGGCGTCCTCATCTACTCGAAACTATGGCTAAATCTCGGATTACAGGCCACTTTTGACCACACGAAATCGTAGGATAAGACATCGGGCTTCTATTATTTGAAAAGTGCTAAAGTTTGTGTTATTTGGAGACCGCAAATAAGTGCCCCGAGAACTCACATAATGGAGATCGCAAATCTAAAACATCTTCGGAAGTGCTCCATATGACACCAAATTGCTATGGGTGAGTAAAACAACTTGTTTTATTACCGAAATAAGGCTCAGATTGTAAAAAACGTTACTTTTCCTTTAAGCAGTGGTACAGGAAAGAGTTTGCATCGTTCAAGAGGACCATGATTTTGATGCAGGACAATGCTCCATCGCATGCATTGAAGTACTCCACTGCGTAGCTAGCCAGTAATGGCCTCTCTCTGTCCTTGCTGGAAGGCAGCTACTTGTTTTTCTCGCTCCCTTATATACTGCTCTGTCTGCGTGCTTTTCTCTTGGAGTAGCTTTTCGAATTCTAAATTATGGAATTGATAAGCTGGTCCCTCAACGCAATTGGCTTTTTTTTCACAAAGAAATGTGGGTTCGGGAGAGCCGATCGGAACTATTTACTATTTGGATTTTTGATGGCAGGACATCTGGATTGGCCTGGGGGATGTTTTCTGATCCATCGCAGAATTTGGGATGCCTGGCAGTGGACAAAGAGCCCCCGAGCTGTCGGCTGTCATTCTACACCACAGTGGAGCCGTTGAAGACCAGGGAAGGTCTACATCAGAGGGTGACACAGATTGAGGAACTGTACCATCTCCAATCTGTGGATACCCCACTGACGCTCGGATACCATCACAAATATGTCTGTGGAACTGTGCAAAACAAGTGGCTCAGTCTGCAGTCATCTATGCGCCAGGAGGGAGGACTGGAGAGTCTCAACGGCCCTGCTTGGTGACATGAAGTTGGGGACTTCGCAGAACCAGGTCTCGGACCAACTGTCCGTTCATCTGAGTTCTAAAGCGTATCGATTATGTGCATTTTCCCTTGGTTTAATTAATTCTCCTGGGAATGTACAATAGCAGGGCTGCTGTGTTTTGACTATTGCACTCTTGCACTGGACACTCCAAGGTCACAGCTGTGATAAGAACGGCTCACATTATATAAAAAACAACAACATAGATTTGCTAGGTCACAATGACATGTATTTATAAAAATACTCTCCCCTCTCACATAGTTTGGCGCCTCAGTTTGTCAATAATATATTTCTCTGTTTTCCATCTTGTTTTTCCCCTCCCCCCTCCCGTAATTGTATTTCCAAGCAAAAAAAGACCTCAGTGTTTACAGTTCCACTGTATTATGTCATATGTGTTTGTGACTACTGTGAGTGTATCTGCATTTTCTATTCTGTTTATGTTCTTGTATTGCTGAGGAGAGAGGTGGGACGTTAGCGCCCCCATGTAGGCTGCTTTAAGGTCCATAGACCTGTCCATTTCAATCTCATCTCGTTGTTTACAATGACAAATAAATGTTTCCATTCCATTTCATTCCAAGATGAAAAAATAATATCCATCTCCATGGAGAGAGATAGATGATAGAACTGAGTCGAGTTAGATCTGTAGAGAGGCAGGCCCATTCATAGCAATACATTTGTAATAAAGCCATTATTTGATTAACATGAGATAAAAGGGTTTAATGCAATACTGTGTAACATTCAAGGTAAAGCAATAACATCGACACGGAGACGAGCAACAGAAAAGTTACATAGTGTACCTATCTTTACTGATTAACTATGCTATTTCTTTCAAAACAATTTATTTTCTAGCAATATAAAATGTGTGTTTTTGTGGCTAATATTCTTTATCGATCATTGAACAAAAGTGAGTTTACCCATTGAAACGAAGTGGTTTTATTCCAGTTTCTGTAGTGTCCTGTGGAATAAAAAAGGTGAAGAGGAGTTAGTTGTGCTTTAAAGTGAAGTCAAATGCAACATTTTGAGGACCTTTACCCTTTCAGCACATGTCCATGTCCATTATGCCCTATTTTTCTCTATGGATCATTTGTGATATTGCTCAGTTTGAAGTCTACACCTCTTGTCCCCAATGTTAGCACTAGAGCAAGTGTGGGGTGTGGCGATCTAAAAAGAGAACTCCACACTCGCAGCAGAGCATAGCCCCTCGCCGCTTCCTGTATCTTAAGTGTGTTTTCTTACCCTGTCTGCGGTGCTAATGCTGCAATGTCAGATTTCCTCACATCCTCGTACCCTTTCTGTCATCGGCTACATTTAATTTCGTGACCAAATTATTCCCATTGTGCTGCTTTGGTTAGTTTATAAAGTTAGCCAGGAGGTAGGCTACCATCAGAACCATAGAAAACAGACAGAGGAGCAGACGCAGGTCATGTATGTGCTGCTCTCTTGGCAGCAGCGGTCAGTAGAGCTTTGTACAGCGGCTCATGATACGTATAGTGTATGAGCACTGCTCAGTACAGACACCTGTGCATCCTGCTCTGTGCGCTCTTGGTGCATATCAATCACTTGTGCGGGTGTGGTGGGATTCTTGAAGAACTCAGGGCCCGTCCATATGACAATGTTTTTTGGTTAAAATGGAGAATTTTGTATTCGTTTTGGCCTTTCGTCCACACGATGCCGGCGTTTTGGGGAGGAGAAAACAGTGTTTTTGAAACCAGGTTCCAGAGTGGAGAAATCTGAGAATGCCGGGGGTCGCGTTATTGTGTGGATGAGCTAAACGCAGCTTCTGGAAAATGATGACGCCGCGATGCCGTCATTATCTGCTTTGGCAGGACGACATTCTGCTGATAATGACGGGTTTTGTTATCCAACGTAACTCGTAGAACTAACTCCACTTCGTCGTTGGTCCAAATGAGAGAGTCGGCTTTTGTGCGTGCGTTCGCCATCATTATTATCTTCTTGTGTTTGTGTGCGGAAGTGAAAGGACTTTATGCGCATGCGCTCTTTGTAGTGTTGCGTTTCCGATGGCTCTGGTTGTTTCCTGTTTACAGCACCACATATCAGTGTGGCATATGCAATATATTCGACATACTTCAGTGAAAATGTACCAAAAAAGAGGATAACTTAAATATCAGTGGCTGTGTATCTGAGTAGTGTCTTCAATTGATACATAACTCTGAGCAACTCAATTCATAACTGAATTTATTGAATAACAAAAACAAATAAACCAAACCAATAACAAAAAAAGTGCATAGGATTTTTTCTAAAACAAAAAATGATGTTCAAACATTTGCCATTTTGGAGGTAACTACCATCATTACAAACAATACCCTTTCACAAAGAAAAAAGTGCATAGGATTTAAATTTTATATATATATATATATATATATATATATATATATATATATATATATATATATATATATATATATAAATTAATTAATAATTAATTAATTAATAAAAATCGATTTCTGGCATCAAGAATCTATGCAGTATATTGTGAAAGTTAGTATCGCGATGCATTGTCATGACAATTATTTTGCACACCCCTATACCGCACCCGCCTCACCCGCAAAGCCCTTTACATTGCAGGTGATCCCACCCACCCATCCAACTGCCTCTTCAGTCTGCTGCCATCAGGAAGGAGGCTGAAGACCAGCAGACTGAAAGACAGCTTCGTCCACCAAGCTGTCAGGATGCTGAACTCTCTCCCTGCCCTGCCCTCCCTCCCCCAATGACACTGCTGCATAAATGCCACCATTTGAGCTTTATTACGCTACACATTGTGTTTTACCTATTTGTATTATATACAAGTCTACTGTACTTTTGCTGCTGTTTTAGTCATTGTGTTTATTGTCTTGAACTTTTGCTACGGGTATGTGATGTTTTAGTCACTGTGTTTATTGTCTTGTACTTTTGCTGCGGGTATGTGATGTTTTAGTCACTGTGTTTATTGTCTTGTACTTTTGCTGCGGGTATGTGATGTTTTAGTCACTGTGTTTATTGTCTTGTACTTTTGCTGCGGGTATGTGATGTTTTAGTCACTGTGTTTATTGTCTTGTTTATCAGATGTTTTATGTTCACTGTGGGCCTAGAGAGTGCTGCAATTTCAAATTCTGTGTGCGCAACTAGGGCTGGGCGATTAATCGAGATTTGCGATATCTCGAGATGTTTTATGAAATCGAGAAAGATTTTGGCATATCGAAAAACTCGAGATAATGCGCTAAATGAATAAGATTTCACCGCCCTGCTTATTTTCCTCAACTGTTTGTGGAGCTGTCCGCCCCGCTTCCTTCTTGCGTTTGTGTTTCACTGCCGTGGTACGCACGACACACGAGTGTTTGTCAATTCAAAGCTAAACACGTATTTTAAAACTGGAAAAATCCCGTCAATGAAAAGGCAGATAGTGGACAATGAGGAGCCCATACCAATTTGAGAAATAGAGCAACCATTTCTTGTCTTTTTTATTGAATGAAAATTTACCATTTACAAACAGGCACATGCAGTATAACACACAAAAATATATGAACGCATTTCTGTTTTCTTTACACAAATTCACACAACTATATAGCCGCCCGTTGGTGATGGTCCCCGGTTGTATATTCTCGCAGAAAAGCCAACATAATGTCCAAGTATGTTCAACATTCCCGCATTAAAATCCAAACAAGCATTTGGCGTAAATAACACGAGCAAGGTTAACGGGAGTTCTACTTGTTAATGTCTATCTAATAAAACAATAGCAAGTAATACTAACTATCGATTTATAGGCAAAAACTCTGCTCACGCAGCGCAAATCTTTGTTCTGTGGCGTCTATGTTAGGGACCGTCAGCATTTTCACATTACCGGAGGGAGTCGCTGCTACATTGGTGGAGCAGGGGGACAAAATAATTTCGCTTTTTTTTGACGGTCCCTAAAGTACACATGTTGCTTGTTTATGAAAGAGAAAGGACTTTCTGCGCATGTGCTCTTTGTAGTCTTGCGTTACCGGTGGCTCTGGCTCTTTCCGGTTTACAGCGCCACTTATCGGTGTGACATATGTACTACATCGTTTTCACTCAGCGCTCCGTGCTCATCTTGACACGAAGGTTTTCTGATCCAACACGTGTGTGGACGACACTTTTTTTCACCCCGGGTAAAAAAAACCAAACAGGAATGTTGTCGTGGGGACTAGGCCCTAAGCCTGACACAGTTGACGGATTGGTGTTCCTGGCTCAAAATCTTCAAATGTAAAAATGTTACACTACAGGTACAGTTTTTTGTTTTTTGGAGTTCGAATTTTGTTTTTTAAGGAAAAGGAAGGCAATATGTATTATTTCTTTTTTTTTTTTTTTTATTAATTACGAAATGAGGGATTTTTTTGTCTCATCTTAAATTTTTTGGTTTTTTAATCTTTGCACTATTTAACTGTCTACCCTCAGATTTTATGTTTACAATTAAATAAGGCAATATACTACTTCCTTGGTTTGATAATGTTAAAATTGGTACACAAGCACAGCACTTTGTTACTAGTACCCGTCTACCTCTAGGCACTTGGCTACGAAATGAGGGATTTTTTTTTGTCTTTTATCTTAAATGTTAAAGAAGCACTTTATAAGAACTGTCTACCCTCAGATTTTATGTTTACAATTAAAATAAGGCAATGTACTACTTGGTTTGGTAATGTTAAAAATGGTGCACAAGCACTTTGTTACTAGTACCTGTCTACCTTTAGGCACTTGGCTGCCTACCTGTTTGCACTTCAATAAAAAAAAAATCCTTGCTGAATTTGGCACGTTTGGTTTTTTGATTGTTTGGTTTTTTTCCCTGCATAGATATCGAGATATATATTGTATATCGAGATATAGCAAAAACATATCGAGATAATTTTTTTTCTCCATATCGCCCAGCCCTATGTGCAACCTGTACATATAGTTTTTGACAATAAAGTTGACTTTGAACTTTTTGAACGGGGTATCCCATTTCGACAGAACACTAGGACAGGTGGTAGTGAGTGCAACCAGGGGGAGAGCAGCAGTCAGCGGGTCTGCTGTGGGATGGGGAGTGTATGAGATAGACACTGCGTAATGGGAGACAAACAAAATGAGGAACACAGAGAAAACTAAAAAGGTTGACTTACAGGGGTGCACTACGTGAGAGTGTTCGGAACACAAACCCTGTTAGTTCTGTCACGGCCATCCAAAATTCTTTATTCCTGGTGCCTCCACTGATGCGTACTTGCACTGTGGGGCAAGTACGCATCAGTGGAGTTTTACTCTACCCTTATCTATCTTTTCCCCACACCCCTCTTTGCTGCCTGGTAATGAGGCAAAGTTTGCAGACCCACACTGGCAGTGCTTTTAAATGCTATAGCGGTCATACATTGGTTCAGATGCCATCACTATATATGTACTTGTACCGTCCCACTCCAGCTTCCAGCAGCAAAGTACAGCCCAATCTGGATACGGCCCCTTGTTAACACTAGCGCTAAGATTGGAGGCAAGATCAGGCCCTATAAGCCTGAATGCAGCTGGCTTATCTGAATAGCCTCAGGGTGGGCTCAGCAGGTATAAGAGCTACACTACCACACTGGTGGGGCTTTCTACTTCCCATAAAGACAATATACTGTAGATGGTTTCAAGTTCTGCAATTTAAACGTATGTATGGTCAAAGTACTGCATTTTAGTAGTAGTAAGACTGCAAGATATAAGGCAGTATTGATCATGGAGTTTAAACCGCTATGCAAACGTGCTAAAATCAGATAATATGACATACATAAAGGTAATTCCTTAAGTGTTATCCTGCAGCTATAATGTGAAGAGCCACACTTAAATCACAGAATAGTTACGATTAAATTCATAAAAACAGATAGATTAATATAAATAAATGACAACACCTTTATTTTGAAGAATGTGTTCCTTACGTGTAAATTGTCTCTACATTTTAGATGGAATTTTCATTGTTGATGACATAGGTAGTAGGATTTAGAACTCGGCACTACTTCCTGTTTTTGTCTTTTTTTTTCACAAATTGGCACTTATCCAGTGACATGCAGTCAGGGGAGGCAGGTGAGGCATCGCAGAGAAAAAAAAGTAAAATGAAAAAATAAATGGTTATATTTATCCAATGATTTGTACTATAAAGTTATTTTCTATTTAACTTCACCATTTTAATTCATTTTTTATTCAAAATCACTGAATTTTCACTTTTACTTTTCAAATAGTGAGAAGTGCGGAGAGGCACCAGCCATTCGTGCCTCACATGGACTGACTGTGCTGTAGCTCAGCAGTGACAGATTCTGCGCTAAAGCGGCTGTGAAAAGGCGCCGGGTGAAGCACGTAGTTACCTGGCCTCATGATAGAGGCACTCGTGAGCCCAGGGATTCTTCTTGCAGCTAGGGCAGCAGATTAGAGTAAGTGACAGCAAGCTACAATTTAGAGCTAACAAGTCAAGTTTAGCAAGTGCGCGCTGTTTTGGAACAACATATCCATGCCATGTGCAAAAGTCGAGTGGAAAGCGACCTGGATATAATTTTGAGCAAGACTCAAGCCACTGCTAACAGTGCCGAACCGCTAACAGACGCCTCTGAGCACCAGCCCAACCAGGTACGAACACTTCAGCGATCAATGCGTCGCCAATACTCCACTGCTCTCTAGGACGGGGTCGGGTTCGTCCGCTAGGCGTGAGGGGGGAAGACCCACTGTCTCCTCTCTGCGCGCGAGTGCAGCTCCCCCCGCTGCGGCTCCCCCGGCCGCGCGGCGTCCAGACCAGGCCCGTCCCTGTTGATTCTTGGCTCTTCCATGGTCCGGCTCGTGTAAGTAAACAAAGGCCACACCTCCTGTCACCCAGGCGCTCTCGTGAAGGACATCAGAGACTCTGTCCCTACCACCCTGCGTGACCATCCCTGGTCTAGACCTGGTTTAGTCCAGGTCTAGACCTGGTTTAGTCCTGGTTTAGACCTGGTTTAGTCCTGGTCTAGTCTCTTAGCCTATCAGGACGCAGGACACAATGTTACACTGTAAAAAAAAGTTACACTATAAAAAAAATTTAAAAAAAAAGAAAAGAAAAAAAAAGTCCGCGAAACAGCGAGGTGAACAGTGAACCGCGATAGAGCGAGGGTTCACTGTAATAATTAATTTTCAGCTTCACATCAAAAATATTACGAGCTACCAGTCACTTACAGGGAGAGATATTGGCCCGGGGCCAAATTTACTTGCAGGTTTACATATTTGTAAATCTGATTGTGATGACGTCAGTGCCTCACCAGTCATGACCCTCACCGCATGTCACTGGTATGAATGTAGTCCTGTATCTCTCACTGACTTCAGGAGGAAGAGGACACCAGTGGTGTCCACCATAAGGTGGAAATAGCGGACTGCTACAAATGTCCATGTGAACAACAAGCTGGACTGTAGGGACAACAGTAATGCTGTGTACAAGAAGAGCATGAGTAGACTACTTCCTGAGAAAGCTCAGGTCTTTCAGTGTGTGCAGCAAGTTACCAGTCTGTGGTGACTGGCCAGCTCCCTGTACTTCACTGTGCTCTACTGGGGGAGTGGTACCAATAAAAGGGACATTGGGCGGATTGACAAACTGATCCGTAAAGCTGGCTATGTGATCGGCTGTGAGCTGGAGACATTTGTCACAGTAAGAGACAGGAGGACACTGGACAAACTGCTCTCCATCATGAGGGACAGAGGACCTCATTCTCCAAAAGGCTCCTATATTCATACCATACTCCATACAACTGCACAACAGCTCACTTTTATGTAAGACATATTACTCCCTATAATTAAGCTAACTATAATGAAATTACTTGTTGCACTACGATGATTGATGCTGTTATACACACTAGCAAAACAAGAAATTAGTCAGATTATTCCAGATACAAATTGGCACAAGATGTTTATACCATGTTTGGTATGATATACGTCATTAAAGCAAGTGAACAAATGGAATGTGGTTCTGATTTTAAAACTACCAGACTTACTTGTTTTCAACACCACACCTACTTAAAACAATTAGGTGTGATAGTTTAAAAGTAGTTTAATTATAGTTAGCTCCTCTCTTCAGTCAGATATAGGCAAGTGTCTACCAGCGTCTGACCAGAACTGAAGAAGCAGCTTGGATGAGCTGCGAAACGTATTCGACCAAATAAACTTTAGTCCAGTTGACAAATTGAATTTCTCCTTTTGCCTTCTAATACTTTAAGCACTTTAAGAGTACAACGTTATGCACTGTGAACTACTTAAAAAAAAATAATAATTAAATACCACAATTCAGTCTAAAGTCATTCACCACACTCACACTAAATAAGATAAGCCAATACTGTATCTCATCATGCTGCCTAGTAATTGGCAAAGCCTAATTATAATTCAAATAAAATGTATTAATTAAAGTAAATAAATAAATACTTACGGGTTCCATAGTATCCAACTTCTCTGAGCGCAACGAAGCCGAAGAGCAGCGTACCTACCAGGAATACGAGTATAAGGGCGAACGCCGTCTGCAGTTTGGACGCCCCGGCACACCTGGCCACTGCGCGCATACAAGGCATCCGGCGCATCACCTGTCCGTACAACCACCCACCGGACAGCGCTACTGAACGAAAGTGAGTGAAACCACATTCATTTGTCGAGTAGCACCTCCGCTCGCTCCTTCCTCCGCGTCCCAGGACCGAAGCCCACACTCCCCCGTCCGGGCTAACGCATCTAATTGGCTGTCAAGTTTCGGAGACCTGTTAGGCTGGAGACGCGCGCGTCTGGATTTCACAATAAAAGCTCACTTCTCTAGGTGCGTAAAAACTCACCCGGTTTGAAAGGCAAATCTCTGCGTTGGTTTCTGGAGGGCCCGTGAGATTTTTTTAGTCTACTTGCGAACTCAAGATTTGTTGTTAATGCGTAAGTGACAAGTGAGCTGTCCGTGTTTACACCTGCCACACCGGAAACGGTACGTGCACTAAATTGTCAGTAACTCTGTATAAATCTGACAAATTCCGTGTCTTGTGTGAATATTCCAAAATGCACAAAACAATTCAGAAAGTTAGAAAAAGTTAATTTTGTAAACCAAGTGCACATTTTTGATGCACACTGCACACTTTTAAAGCAGGGCTCTCAAGTGTCACGCATTGAGAGTGTGACACACGCAATGCAGGCACCACGCGTTTTCAGCCGCTCCTCAAGAAAAATTGTTCACTCGCACCCCCCCTTCCCCCCCACTACAGGAGTAAACAACAGTAGTAAAAATTCCAGTGGTAATGTGCAATAACAGTAGTAAACAACTTCTACAGGCAAATTCATGGCTGTGCGATGGGCTCACCGGTCTCCCCTATCATGGCTAATTTATACATGGAACAATTTGAACAGAGTGCCTTAGCTTCATATCCAGGCACTCCGCCCACACACTGGTTTCGTTATGTTGATGATAATTTTACAAAAATCAAAATTCAAGATTTGGAACCTTTTACTGCACATATCAATTCTGTAGATCCTAATATCAAATTCACCCGTGAAGATGCCAAGGATAACACATTGGCGTTCTTAGATTGTGCAGTAACGATAGGAGGAGACCGGGGACTCCAAGTAGAAGTCTTCAGGAAGCCCACACACACAGACCAATACCTGCTTTTTGATTCACACCACCCACTGCAGCACAAACTGGGTTTGTCAGACATAATTTGCATCCCATCTACAATTCCATTCTTAAGCCTAGATCAAGCAAACAGGGTAACAATAGGGCTAGCCGGGCAAAATTCAATAACAGGAGTAAACAACAGTACTAAAAATTCCAGTAGTAAATGTAAATGTGCAATAACAGTAGTAAACAACAGTGCAACAGGAGTAAAATCCAGTAGTAAATGTAAATGTGCAACAGTGCAACAGTCGTCCTTAGCAGCAGTTTTTTAAGTGTCTAGCGTGATATGTCTTTTTATGGAATACAGGTTATGCCAATATGGGGGGTGGGGTGTGGCTGATGGGTAAGGTGGGAGTTCGAGTGTGAGTTCAGCCTCCTGACAGCCTGGTGGATGAAGCTGTTTGAAAGCCTGGTGGAGTGGGCCCGGAGACTCCGGTACCTTCTCCCCGAGGGCAGGAGGCTGAACAGGCTATGTGCGGGGTGGCTCGGGTCACCCACAATGCTGGACGCTCTGCGGGTGAGCCGGGTGTTAAAAATGTCTAGGAGGGAGGGGAGAGAGACACCAGCGATCCTCCCAGCTGCATTCACTATGCGCTGCAGGGCTTTCCTGTTCTGTTCAGTTCAGCTCCCGTACCACACAGTGATGCAGCTGGTCAGGACGCTCTCAATGGTGCCTCGGTAGAAGGTGGTCATAATGGGTGGAGGGGCTCCAGCTCTCCTCAGTTTGCGGAGGAAATAGAGGCGCTTCTGAGCCCTCTTTGCCAGCGATACAGTATTCACTGTCCAGGAGAGGTCCTCACTGATGTGCACCCCCAGGAATTTGGTGCTGCTCACCCTCTCTACAGCAGCACCATTGATGGACAGTGGGGGGTGCTGGGTGGGGCCTCTCCGGAAGTCAATAACAATCTCCTTGGTCTTTTCAACATTAAGAAGGAGATTGTTATTGCTGCACCACTGGGTCAGAAGGCTCACCTCACTCCTGTAGTTTGTCTCATCGTTATTAGAGATGAGACCCACCACAGTCGTATCGTCCGCAAACTTCACTATGTGATTGGTGCTGAACGCTGGTGAGCAGTCGTGGGTCAGCAGAGTGAAGAGCATCGGACTGAGCACACAGCCCTGGGGGACTCCTGTGCTCAGTCTAATGCAGCTTGAGGTGTTTCTGCCGACCCGCACTGCCTGTGGCCTCTCACTGAGGAAGTCCAGCAGCCAATTACAGACTGAGGTCTGAAGCCCCAGGTGGTCCAGTTTGATTATGAGCTGCTGTGGGATTATAGTGTTGAATGCTGAACTGAAATCTATGAACAGCATTCTCACATATGAGTCTTTATTGTCCAGGTGGGTGAGAGCCGGGTGAAGTGCAGAACAGATTGCATCCTCGGTAGAGCGGTTGGCCCGGTACGCAAACTGGTATGGGTCTAGGGTGGGGGGGAGGATGGATTTGATGTGTGCCATGACTAGCCGTTCAAAGCACTTCATGGTGATGGGGGTCAGTGCAACAGGGCGATAGTCATTAAAAGTGGCCGGAGTGGGCTTCTTTGGCACGGGAACGATGGTAGTGATTTTGAAGCAGGAGGGAACGACAGCCTGGCTCAGAGAAGCATTAAAGATGTCTGTGAAGACATCCTTGAGCTCCTCTGCACAGTCTTTCAACACACGACCAGGAATGTTGTCCGGGCCTGCAGCCTTGCGGGTGTTAATCCTGGAGAGTGTCCTCTTCACGCTGGCTGCAGACACACACAGGGGCTGGTCGTGGGGAGGTGGTGGAGTTTTTTTGGGGCCGGGTGTAATTTCCTGCCTCAAACCGTGCAAAGAAGCTGTTGAGGTCATTGAGCAGGGTGATAAGCTATAGTTTGCCCACTATAGCACAACAAAATAAAAGAAATAAAAAGCTTTAGTTAAACTACAGCACAAAAAAAAAACACAAAATAAAAAAGCAAGCTATAGATCTTGGACTACAGCAACAACAAAAAAAAAAAAATCTAAAAAATAAAAACCAAATAAAAAAAATAAAATACAAACAAGTATATGTAATAACACCAATAAAAGGTTAGTGTCACGGGGTGAGGAAGGTTAGGATGTGCTGTCTGGAGCCCCCCCACTCTCACGTTTGGATTGGACCGCTCGCTCTTCTAGGTACTTTTAGCTACTTCCGATGCTGGGGAGTTGGCAACACTGTCAGTGATAAGGACAGCGACTGAATACGAGGAAAGACAAAACGGTGATGATAAAACAAACTGAGAACCATCAGGTAATAACTTCATTTATATAACTGTCATTAGTTGCTTTGTAGTTTAAGTTTGCTCTTTAGACAAACAGGGCTCTCAACACGCAATTCGACGCTCACACAGCATTTCTCACGCAATTCAAGCGCCCCCCCCCCCCCCGGTCCTCGGGCGGTCCTCGGGAAAAAATTGTTCACTCGCACCCCCCTCGGAAATTACAGTCTCACGCACGACCCCGCTCAAGATTTTAGAAGAAGAAGAAGAAGAAGTGACTTTATTGATCTCACACTAGAGAAATTCTTCTCTGCATTTTAACCCATCCTATATATATATATATATATATATACACACACATATATTAGGAGCAGTGGGCAGCACACATTAGGGCGCCCGGGGACCAACTCCATGATCTTCTTGCTTCGGCTTGGTCAGGACTTAAGCTGGAGGTACCTATAGTGCATGTTTTGGGTTGGTGGGGGAAACCGGAGTGCCCGGAGGAAACCCACACAGACACGGGGAGAACATGCAAACTCCACACAGAAAGGCTCGGGCGACCCGGGGATCGAACCCAGACCATGCATGCAAACTCCACACAGAACACACACAGAAAGGCCTGGGCGACCCGAGGATCGAACCCGGAACCTTCTTGCTCAGCTACCGTGCCGCCAAGATCTTAGATCTTAGACTTTAGTTTAACTTTAGATCTTCGTTTTTGTTGTGTTTTGTCTTTATATTGTATTTTGTACACTGTCTTTTTGCACTACCTGGCCAGAGAGAAAGGACATTTCGATTCACTGTATGTTGAACACATATGGCAGAATTGACAATAAAGCTGATCTTTGAAGAGTAATAAGTAATAAAATAATACGTTGATTTACATATATTGTAAAGGAACTGTATACGTTTATTACAAATGCTCACACCACACACTCTTTGTACAATTAGCCATTTATTACATATCAACTGCTTGTTATATACAGATTCCAGTCAGGCTGCATGTTGCATGTATTATCTTGGGAACAACCACAACACTTTGGGCAAGTATACAAAATGATCAAAGCAAAAAGTTGAACAGTCCTGTACCAACAGTATAACAGAATAAGAAAGAGTGTGTCTGATCAATATTCAAGGCCAAATTTCCAGAATGCCACAGTGCTACATACGTACTTTAGGGACACAGGCACTCCTTAAAAGGTCCTATATTACCCCAGAATGAGTAAAGTGAGCTTTTAACCATGTTAGAACATTGTAATTTCATCATAAACATACCCGGAATTGTGCATTGTTTCAAACCTTGAGTAACACTGAATTATTGGACTGGCTACATCTCTAAAGCTCAAAATGGCAAGTTCCACCTTGTGATGTGGTGGTTTTAAAGTTATTTTTATAGCCAGTTTTATATGGTAGACTGAGAAGCAGAGAACTTTCAATGAGGCTCCAACAATCCAGCTTTCAGTTTGAGAAAAGAACTCCTAAATATGCAGCGTTTCTGTGTTAAACATGTGTGAATGAAACAACACAAACTCTGGTATGTTTTGACAAGAAAACATTATAACGCATCAATATCAATATAGGCCCTTTAAAAACAAACTACCAACGAAAGCTATCTACTAAAATTGATCAGAGGGCCCAGTTAAGAAGAATGGCCAGATTTTTTTGGGAGAAGTGGGAAAGACAGTAGTGCAAGTAAACGCGTCTAGCCCTTAACGGGTAACGGGGGAGTATTTTAATTGGATGGATTCATTTCCCTCCCCCAAAAGTGAAACCACATGCACAGGTCCGAAGCGGTATGGGGCAAGTGCTGCATTTCTTCACATATTAGAATCTTTTCATTCGACAGCTGCCACATTTAGGCCTGGACAGTAAGCCAGCAAAGACATGCCCAGAATCAGTGCCTTCTTTTCCCCATACATGCTTGTCTTTCTTAAATCACTCGCATTCACACCGCAGGACAAAACACGCAAATGTCCCATTATGTCTGAAGATGCTACTCCTTCACTTCCGTCTCCCCCGGTTCATTTTCCACCTCCATGGACTCGCTACTGTTCTCTTTGTTTTCCGTCTTTGCGCCAGCTTCTTTCTGGGGGGAAAGGAAAAAAAAAAAAGGGAGGTTGCTTTTAAGTGGTGTTGCAGCATTCTAAGCCTGTTTTTCAAACCGTGGTATGAAAGCTTCTTGTGGTGGTTGTCTACATTTCGTGTCTAACTTGTTCCACTAGAGTTTTATTTTACTTGACGCCCTAGGCCAAGTTTATGATTTTGTTCAAATGTTATCCCTGGTTTATCCCTGGTTTATCCCTGGTTTATCCCTGGTTTATCCCTGGTTTATCCCTGGTTTATCCCTGGTTTATCCCTGGTTTATCCCTGGTTTATCCCTGGTTTAGCCCTGGTTTAGCCCTGGTTTAGCCCTGGTTTAGCCCTGGTTTAGCCCTGGTTTAGCCCTGGTTTAGCCCTGGTTTAGCCCTGGTTTAGCCCTGGTTTAGCCCTGGTTTAGCCCTGGTTTAGCCCTGGTTTAGCCCAGGTAGGCCAGTCGCGATAATACATTTTGAATGCCATTATAATATTGAATGTCAGAAGTACAATGAATTAGTTATTAAGTTAAAAGTTTTCCAGCTTGAATTTGACAGAGAACAAAGTACAGAGTATGAAGTACAGAAAACAAAGTACCCACTATAAATATTGACAGCCAAAAATAATTGATATCCTGTAGCACCTGCACACTTCAGAGACAGAAGACCAATATTGAGACATTTGATCTACCAGAGAGACTGCCTGCAGTTTCCAAGTAGGCTGGTGTCTGAAATGTGTGTGAAATGTGTGCAGGCTGACCTGTGCATTTGCCCAAAGGGGGTGGGGGTCATAGCAGACAAAGGGAGGACAGAGAGGTGGAAACTACATGGAAGACAGGACAGAGCAGGACTGGGAGGATTTAATGAGGGAGGGAAGGCTATATAACATGCAGCTGCAGCGGTATTGTCCCTGCCCCCAAGCTGGCGCAGGGACAATACCGTGATACTACATTAGAATACAGTACACTAATGCTTGGGAGGGGATTGGGGCAACCGCTGTCTTGAGTGAACCAAAACTATTTTAGGCAATTATCAAAGTAAATTTAGTATGTTAAAAAAAAAACAGATTCGAACAGTGACAGACAGTGAAACAAACAGTGGTTGAGTGGTTAAAAGATAAAGTTAGACTATAAGTTAACATAAGACGACTAACTTATACTTTCCAGCTGCACATGTGCCAGAGGTAATTCCTTAACTGCTGCCTAGCAACCATATAGTAAATATCCTTACCCTAAAGCTTGTTTTATTTACACAATAGCCATTATTTGGTGCGTGGTTTCTTGATGTAAAAACGCTTTGAGTGCCTTGGTGATGGAAATGTGCTATATAAAAATGTGACCATTTACCGTTTATTTGACAAATACATTCCTTTTTAGGAATATGAAAAACTTGAACTTTGGGGGAGAACATCACATACGGCTTGATGGAGATGCCTGAAAAAGTAAGTTGATCCCCCCACATGATGTGATAATCATATACAAGAATATAAAAGGACATAAAGGGAGGAGGGTTGAGGGTTAGAGTCCTATCCAAAATTGCAGGACACATTCAAAAGCCACTGTCTATGTACATATCTGCTAGTGTACAGGGCAGCTTTACCTTCAAGTCTCTCTCTGCAAACTTCTGAAACATGTTAGCATAGATGCGTTTGTCCTTCTCATGCTGCTCCTTTAGCCGTTTCTGACATAAAGTCACCTGGAAATAAAACAATATTAGAAGATTTGAGCAATAAAACCACTCTCCATGTTTTACTAGAAGGCAGTACTTGGCTTTTGGCGGCCTTGTTGGAGGGATACAGCTGAATGACCTTCTGGAAGTCATCCTTGGCTCGGTCAAACTCCTTCATGGCAAAGAGAGCCTCTCCTCTTCTGAACAAGGCCTTCTCATTTGTGGGATCCAGCATCAAAGACTAAAAGTCACAAAAATTATGAACCATATTATCCCCCCATATATTTGAGCAAAATGTGTATTGCCCCAGTAGAGATATATTGTATAAGCAGCAATAAGTCAACTGTCATAGTCAGGAAACACGCATTAGGATTGTAGTTTCTGCCAGCTCTGCACTGTTCTAAGAGTTGTGAAACGTGCTTAAGAACTGATCAAGGTGACCAACAACTCAGAATACATAAGGTAAGCTAGGAATAATTTTGAACACACTGTTTAAAATTTAACTACTTCTGTTTTGTTCACGTTTTAAGACAGTAAAGTACTAGACTTAGGGATGTCAACAATTAATCGACTTACGATCAATTGTCGATCAAGACGGTCGATTAAAATGCATTAATTGTAACTAATCGCTAGAGGAGAGGGCGCTACTCTGGAATGTGAACATGAGATGTGAACCCACTTGCGAGAAGGACCATAGCGTTACATCCGCGGCCGGATCTAGAAGCAGTGCAAAATGTTCTCCTCTCCACCCAATTTTTGCGGCTTGGTTCGCTCAGCGTCCCGCTGTCTGCGTGAACACGTGCGCGGCGCGCTGCACGTGCTCCTCCGCTCCGGGCCGTAGCAGGCTCCACGTGAAAGCACAGTGGAAGCAGCCCGCTGTCCGGCCCGTGTGCGCGTGTGCGACTGTGCGTGTGTGTGAGTGAAATGTTTTCCCCGATCAATTCATTTTTTAATCATTTCATATCACGGCGCTCTGCGTCAAGCCGCATGTACAATAGCCGCAATAAAAGCGCGAGTTTCGTTTTTACAAAAAACGTCCTCAATTTATTTTCAATAAAAAATGTATTTTGTTATTCAGCATCAATACATTTGTGTGCTTTTTACTAAGGAATAATTAATTGAGGAATATACATAATAATACTATGATATATTTTTGAATCAGTGTTATGTACAGTGAACCCTCGCTGTATCGCGGTTCACTCTTCGCGGCCTCGCTGTTTCGCGGATTTTTTTTTCCAATTTTTTTTTTTTTTTTTTCAATTTTTTTTTATAGTGTAACTTTTTTTTTACAGTGTAACATTCTGTCCTGCGCCCTGATTAGCTAAGAGACTAGACCAGGACTAAACCAGGTCTAAAGCAGGTCTAAACCAGGACTAAACCAGGTCTAAACCAGGACTAAACCAGGTCTAGACCAGGGATGGTAGGGACAGAGTCTCAGATTTCCTTCACGAGAGCGCCTGGGTGACAGGGGGTGTGGCCTTTGTTTACTTGCACGAGCCATGGAAGAGAGTGCGAGCCGGACAAATGGAAGAGCCAAGAATCAACATGGACTCTTCCAAGAATCAACATGGACGGGCCCGCTGCGGCGTCCGGGGGAGCCGCAGCGGGGAGAGGACACTCGCGCGCACTGTGGAGACAGTGGCTCTTCCCCGTGAGAGGACGAGAGGAGAACCCGACCCCGTCCTAGAGAGCTGTGGAGTATTGGCGACGCATTGATAGCGGACTGATTTTGGAGCCGGGGTGAAATGCAACCAACTCTTGTGAGCGCAGGTTAGTCTTACCTGGTCTTGTGGTGCTCAGAGGCGTCTGTTAGCGGTTCGGCACTGTTAGCAGTGGCTTGAGTCTTGCCCAAAATGATATCCAGGTCGCTTTCCACTCGACTTTCGCACATGGCATGGATATGTGGTACCAAAACAAACGCACGTGTCCGCGCGCACGTGCCCGCGCGCACGTGCCCGCGTGTCACGTGCCCCCGCCCCACTATTAATATATTTTAATGAAAATCTACAAAAGTTTGAGTGTTTAAACAAGAGAAAAATGTGAGAAAATGTTAATACCAGTCTCAGAAAGGTGTATAATGTGTCTGGTGAAGCGTTTTCAGCCTTAAAACATGTAGAATAATTGTAAAATATAAAATTGTCCTACTTCGCGGATTTCACTTATTGCGGGCTATTTCTGGAACCTAACCCCCGCGATAAACGAGGGTTCACTGTATACTATAGCTTATAGACCCTATACACTAAAATTCAGGTGAAAAACGCTGCTTATCAATTAATCGTAAGTCGATCGATAAGGTCAATCAAATTTAGATTAATGAATTAATCGATAATTTGCATCCCTAACTAGACTACAACAATAATATAGAATTGGAAAGTAAACCAATTTGAGTAAGTAACCTCTTCAACCATCCTCTTGAGAAATAAGGCAGCGTGCGCTCCTGCCCCCTGCTGGTCTCTCATGGACATTGCTCTGCTCAGAATGGGATACTGCGTGCTGCTCACCTTGTCACAGCTGTCCAGAGCGTGGCTGGGTTCCTGGATCTTCAGGTAGCACATGGCCAAGTTGAGATGAGCAGCCAGTCGCAGAGCTTTGGCCTTCTTCTCATCCTCTTCCTGTAAACCCGACTCATTGTCCAGCCACAACACAATCCTTTTGTACTGCACTGACGCCTGCTTGTATTTGCCCTCCTGGAGATGAGGAATAATGTTTTGGACAGCGATTCCTTTTCTATAGTGTTTTATTTAAAAGCTGTACTATGACTTTTCTGGTGGACGGTCTGTCACCTGTTTGTATCCATGGAGATGTTCTTGCTTTGGCAGGCATGTTCCACAGTATGCCATTTACCTTGTTCGTCTCCATTTAAACAAGTAAGGAATACCATTCTGGCATGATGAAGGATTGAAATGTTTTATAGATTTCTATAAAGATGTTTTTACAGGCATGTGAATTCAACCTCCCTTCCCATCTTTTTAGATACTTTCAGGTGAGGAATTGTGCGAAATCTTTATTTCCTAATTTTCCACAACTCCCGCCAGAACAAGTTTGGGCTGAACTATTTCAGTTAAACCCCTCACCTAAGTCACCAATTTAAAAAATGTATAGCACTATACAATCATATGATGGTTATTTGACAACTAAGACAAAAAAAAAGCCTAGGAGTGCAAGGTGGGACTACTTTTTGATGGACACTGGTGGAACTCCACATTGCAACTTATTCATAAGAATACCATTTGAGCCTGTTTGAGTTTGATACAGTTTAAAGTTCTGTTTAGATGTCATTACTCAAAAACAAAACTTGCAGATTTTTTTTCCCTCTGTTGTGAACGTTTGACAGGTGTGGGGGATCACCTTGTAATCTCATGCATATGTTCTTTTTCTGCCCATTCCAGATGACCTTTCGGCAGGTTTATATTGATACTTTGTCCAAAGTGTTGTCAAAATCAATTAATGTTTCTTTGTATGTGGCTATCTTTGGTCTCCCAGAAGACTTCCCTTGCTATTCAACTTTACAGCTACAGGTTTTGGCTTTTACTCCTCTTGTTGCAAGATGCCATCTCCTTACACTGGAAATCAATAAATGCCCCAGCCAGCACTCAATGGATTAATGAAGTTATGTCCTTTTTGAAAGTAGAGATGATTAAGTATTCCAAGAAAGGCAACATAAACATATTTTAGAATGTGGCAAACATATTTTAGAAAGTGGCAATCATGGCAAACTACGACACTACGATCTACCCACACTACCTTGGCGATCAACTGGTAGATCGCGATCGACGTATTGGGCACCCCTGAGCTATACGATGGACTATTTCAGGTAATAACATCTCCATCGAGACAAATTGGTGGCAGACCATCTTCCATTATAAAGTGACAGTACATTTTTAATATGTACATTTGTGGTCAAACCTTAAAATACTGTGTCCCCTTTTCCTTCACAATGACGCTCTGTTCCAGTTTTTCTGGCGTGTTCATCTCCCAGGATTCTTTAGCCTTCAGAATTAAAAAAAAAAAAAAAAAAAAAAAAGACATCAGTAACATGACAGGAACTTGCATAAACAAACAGACTTGTTGTAATTTTGATGTTAGTTTTGTCATTTTGATTTTCATCCTATTCCTTTTGAGCACCAGATGTACATGTACATATCCTTGTTTGTTATGTACCTTGCTCAAAACAAATAAAATGAATGAATGAATATTGTACCTTCTCAAAAGCTGTTAGCTTAATTTTATATACTAATGTTGCTCCACCGGGAACACCAAGCTTCTCATTTCCTGCCATTCCAAAACCGTATCTGTAGAAGACAAGACAGATCCATTTACTATTAGACCAGTTTCATTTGTTTGGTAGAACAAGAAGAAGATTGCTTTGGTTAAAATGAAGCTTTAGAAGTCACTATACTGTATAAATGTGACAATTTACCATTTTGGTAGTACTTTTTATTATCCCTGTAGGAAAACTGTCCTCTGCATTTTAACCTATACAGCATGTGGGTTGATGGAGAAAACCCACCCAGACACAGGAAGAACATGCAAACTCCACACAGAAAGGCCTGGGCAACCCAAGGATTGAACCCGGAACCTTCTACCTGTGAGACATGAGTGCTAGCTACTCAGCCACCAGATTTATTAAATGATGTTGCTGAATTTGTGATTCATTTGCACTCTTGTAATCGCCTCAATTAAGAACGAAAAAAAGACTTAACTCATGAACAAATATAGTTTCATAACTAGGGTTGCCCTTTCTATGTAAAAAGGCAGCTTAAACTCACTTCAAAAATTTATCTGTCTTCATAAAAAAAACATCTTCTACTGCTAAAAAACAAAACAAAAAACACTAATAAACAATAAAAATAGTTTTTCCATCAACTCCCATCCAGGTGTAGTCTACTGAGTGCAGTTTGGGTCAGCAGCACTTCTTTATATGCCCAATCAATCACAATGATAGCACAAATTCTGAAGCGCATGTACCATTTATTATGTTCCCATGAGTCACTAATAACCAGATCAATAATAATGTAATAGTATAAATAGAAGTAAGGAAATCCCCATACTTGGGTTTTATAGTGAAGAGTGCCTCCTCTCCTTGCTCCATTGCCATGATGCCCTTTTCTACTCCCACCGGTAAATCAAAACTTTCTCCATCTCCAACTTCAAACTTCAGTTCCCGTTCATAAAACACATGTTCATCCAATGTGCCTTCCACAGTAACTGTAACACACACACACCAGAAGAAAATACATTTGACATATTTACTTTTTAAAGATATATAGTTATTATCTACAACACCCGTGGATCATTTTGTTATAATTTGTACATAAAAAAAAGAAAAGAATGAAAAGCCATTAACTGTAGATGTGGTGGGGCCAGACAAACTTTAGCCAATAGATAATGAGGCTACCTCATTATCTACTGGCTGTCAATCAAACTCCCTACACTTCTAGCATAAGCGACTTGCCAGTGCGCTGGGATTACGTGGTTTACGTATGCCTCTTAATGGCTATTTCCAACTGTAGCTTCATCGCAGTTAGCACAAAGTTTGTTGCCTTGTCAAACAAGAGGGGGGGCACAGACAAATGATTACGCATGCACAACATTTGAAAAAGGACAAACAGTCACTGGATTTCTCCTTCCTTGGAAAATCCTCCATACAACCTTTAATGTTAGGATAATCATGTTGAGACAGGGATGAAAGCAACCAGTAATAAACCATGACAACCATAAAAAAAGCTGAAAGTCACTGAAAAGCTAGGGGGGTCCGGGGGCATGCTCCCCCGGAAAATGTTTGAACTCTAGATGCTCTGAGATGCAATCTGGGGTCATTTCAGCCAATAAAAACTAAGATGTCAACCACCCATTTTGAAGGGAAAAAAATTCCCTTTCCCCCTCCTGATGATCCCACTTTGCAATACCTTCTCACAAAATTTTACAAATATATATGTTTGCAATAAAGTAAAACTGTAAATCAAAGCACAAAGTACATTTTATTCACAGGTACTAGTGGTGACATACACAAGTATGTATTTTAATTTTCATGAATCTCATGAAACTCATGAATTTTAATCTTAAAATAAGCCAAGCAAACTGTACTGCACTTAAACACTCTGCCCCGTTTTTCGACCCTCACCCACAGTTTGAGGACCCCAGGGATGAAAGTGGCCAATCATGAAAAAAGCGGAAAGTCAAAACAATTGTAGTGGTTTTTATTTGAAAGTTGATATCAAAACACGGCACTGACCCCGATTTTGCGACATCAAAGTCTGATAACGAGCCGAGAGAGCGCACTCGCGGCACAGCTCGGAGCGTGCGGTGTCCGCAGCACCAGAAGAGCACACAAGCTCGCGCGGCCCCGCACACATGTACAAGTTTAATACGAGACATGTACTTTTGTTTCTGAATACGGGACGATTACATTTTTCAACGGACGGTTGGCAACCCTAAACACAATTATACATATATAATACACACCCAAAATTTCAACGTATTTGAAAAAAATAAAAATAAAAAAAAATTACCACGCGGCTAAAAAAAACAGCGTAGATCCGCTAAAAAGCGGAACTCTTTCATCCCTGGGACCCCTTCTTTAAATAAAAAAAAAAACATTTAACCTGTTTTTTCAACTTCCTACCTGGAGTCACATTCTCTTACTGGTTTTGCAGTGGTATTTACAAGCCTCTGCACATTTACCAAATGCGTCGTGACAAACAGATGCATTTGTGCACTTTTAATAGGCAAACTTCAACCACATGTTGCGGTAGGCCTGCTCTGTGCCAACACTGTAACATAAATTTAGATTAGTTTTTGCTTCGCGTTTCGTCCTTGCAGTTCTAATCAGCGCGCATTGAGGAGGGCGCCTGTGTGCACTATGAGCGGAGAGGAGCGAGAGCGTGAAAAGGCGAGGAGCGGTGCGCTTATGTGAGGCGGACGGACAGGTAGGATGTTTTATAAAGTTTAACCTGCTCTGTGATACATGCTGGGACGCAAAGGTACATGCTGTTGCGAACAAGCTGTGTGCGCTGGGGGCGTGTGTGGTGACGTGCGGTGTCCGTGGGTTCCAGACGAGCACACAGGCTGCAGTGAGAAGCTGTAGCTTATTGCTAACGGCAGCGGCCGTAATGAAATATGATCGCAATCATCTTGAGACCAAGACCGGTGTCGAGTACTATGACACTACGATCTACCAACACTACCTTGGCGATCGACATATTGGGCACCCCTGTTTTAGACACTATTTTTGATTCACACCGTAATACTTGACAAAGTGCGTCCCTATTCAGCTCAATACAAGACGCGTACTTTTATTTCTGAATACGAGACAAGTCCGTTTTTCAAGGGGACGGGTGGCATCCCTAAACAACTACCACCCACCCCCCCCACACACACCCACACCCACACCCACGACAAAACAGCGGAAATTTTTCATCCCTGTTATAACAAACTTTGCCATTTTGTCCAATGTTTTTGTGATTAAGAATAGATCAGCATTACAGTTGTTATAAGAAAAAGCTATATTTGATTTAAAGATTAAATCTATAATACAGATGCACAATTCAATTATATATATATCTTATGGTCATTAGCTACCACAGAGATAAGCCTCCCAGCAAACTTTTAATAATATTTCTTTGTTCATAAGAAAAATTAATGGAAAAATGTACTTCCAAAACCCCATAGTGGACAGTCACTTGAGCTCCATTCCCAAGTTTTGTAAGGTACAAATTTCTCCACAGCTGCCCTGGGGTAGACTGAAAGCGAGGCTGCCATTCTGCTTTATCATATCAGTACCAAGGACCACTGAGCCACTGCTCCCCCTATTACTTACTACCATAACAATTAAATTCTAATAATTAGGCATTAGTAAACTGCCCACAGATCAAAAATAGTTTACCTTCCACAGATGCGCCTTCATTGGGTTTGGAGTACCCTTGCCCTTTGGTGATAATGCGACGAATGATTCCCCCATCTTCATCTTCAGTTATGTCTTCACCATGGAATTCAAAAAGTTCAATCTAAAATGAAGAAACATTTCACTGTCATCTTGTAACACAGGTTAATGAATGGTGTTTATATCACATTATTCATCATACCTCAAACACAAGGGTAGCATTAGGAGGGATCTTGGGCGGACTCCCAGCCAAACCATATGCATACTCTGGCTTACAGATGATCTGACAAAGTTCGCCCACTTTCATAGTGGCCACACCAATATCCCATGCCCTTATCACTTGACCTGAAACCATATGATAAAATTACAGATGCCATGTGATAATAAAACAAGCGCGCCACTGTGTTTTAAAACTCTAATCTCCAATCGAAACTACCGCTTCATGCTATCACAAGGTGAAACAGAGCATTTTGAGCTTTGGAAATACAGATAGACTAATAATAAACTGTTACTCAAACACGTGTGAATGAAACAAAACACAACTCCAGGTATGTTTAGATGAGGTGTCACAACATGCCAACATGACTTAAAGCTCACAAGAGTCAATTTCACATAATATAGGACCTTTAAGACCAGTGCGTGCAGGTGGTGATTGTGCATGTGATTACCTTTGCCCAACTCAAAGGAGAACTTCTCTCCCTTGTCTCTGCTCGAGTCGAAGTGAGTTCCATCCAGAAGTGTGCCCACATAATGTACAAAAACTTTATCTCCAGTCATGGGAAGCTCTTCGCCTGTGCCTTCCCGTTTCATGAGCTGAGGGAAGAAGGGGGGGGATTAAACACTTTAGTAGCTAATTTTCATCTGTAATGAGTCATACTATTTATTCAAACCTGAACAGCTTAAAAGTCAATGTAACACAGAAAAATAACAGGTTTCGCAGTGCAAAGAAAAAGTACTCAGGGTAAATGCTGAGAAATTCTTGTTCCATATGTAATTTATTAAACAAGTTGATATAGTAATCTTGGCGAATTTGTGACGAGACAGTAATGAAAAATAATATTAAAATAATTTCATGATGTTGACAAGTAAATGTACTTAAAGACAAATAAATGTAATAAATGAATCATGTTTATTAAGTTACAAGGGGATCTGCTGCTTATAAAAAGTGTAGCGGGATTACTCTAAAGTCATTTGACAATACATTTTTAAATGAATATGTGAGCCATTCGTAAATCCTGACAGATTATAGTTTATGTGTACGTGATGAATAATAAATTGGCTTTTGTAGCTCAGTTAGCTTAGCCTCGCAGCCACGATCTGTAAACAACCCATTTTGTAACAGGTCAGTCTAACCACATCAATACACTGCCTTACTGCCATTACCTTTAGCACCCCGCCATCCTTCTTCGGCGTGATGTCCTCTCCTTCCATCGGGATCGTGGACAGTCCTTCTTTCGCCTTTTCGTCTGCAGTCATGGTCATTGGGACAGTGGGATTCCCTCTATGTGCCTCTCCAGTTATCTGACGCTTCCTTGCTAATATGCTAAAGCTAGCTGGTCAATACACTTGTAAACTGTGGGTACAATGTGGCTGGCCAAAGCTACAATCCACTAGTTTATAATGCTAGTACAAACGCTATCCCGACAGCAGAGATCCGGGTGTTGATGTGCAGCGGACAGCCGTGTGTACAGACTGGCGTCGGTTCGGGTCACTTCAGATCCACGTTGGGTCTGCCGGTATCAGATCTCTGCGTTAAGAAGGGCGGAGAACTTTCCAGACGTTCAAGAAAGAGCGAACGGAGGAAACGCGCTGGAGACGCTTCTTTACATCACAAGCGTAGTTGAAAAGGGCGGGCACATGAAGCTTTTCGTAGCAGGAAGAATGTGATAATATCGGAGTACGCTTTGCATTAAAACAAACGCACAATTTCCAGATAAAACTCTGATTGGCTGGTTTCTGAAAACGGAGCTGTCATTTGGCGCGGGTATTCAACATTTTTTGGTGTCTGTTTTGGTCCATTAAAACCTGAATATCGCATTTTAGGAAATCGGTAAGTGAGTTTACGACAATTGTAGTTGAGCTAACATGTCTTTGTAGATTGTTAAATACAAGGCTATATTTATTATGCTTGTAGTCGGCTGTACGAATGCTTCAGCCGGTTTCTGCTTGCTATATTACACTGTTAAACCATTGTCTAAATCCAGTTGGAGAGTGAGAGATTTTATATCGAGCACTCACTCCAGATTAATGTAAAAAAACAAACAAACATGCAGCTATCCGTTATATCACTTACAACATTGTTATTATTTCCCATCGCAAATCCTGTATGATTCATCCAGTTTTTTTAAGCCTGCAAATTGTCATATTTATTTCCCATCATCACAATGTTTTTAATAATCATGAGTAAATCAAATGCTATAATAATACAAAAATTGCTCATGAATCATTCTGTCTTCTGTTATTTTGTAGGTCTGAAGACCATGGAGGGAGGCAGGACCAGTTTTCCATTTCCATACCAGCCTTATTCCATCCAGGAGCAGTTCATGCAAGCTCTGTACCGGGCACTGGATCAAGGCAAAGTGGGCATCTTTGAGAGCCCCACTGGAACGGTGAGTGTCTACACGTTGATGTATAGGGCTGCAAAAACTAATGAGATTAATTGTGTCAAGTAAATAACGCAGTGGTGGACAGATGGAAGTATTACAATACATAATCATTTGACTAATTCACTGATTTTGTTTTTATGTTCCTGTTTTTAATTCTGTCATTTCTTTTTTTCAAATGCAAGTTTAAAAGTTTTGTTTGAATCCATCTAACCAGCTCTGTATTTGTTCCTGCTCTAGGGCAAGTCTCTGAGCCTGATTTGTGGCACGCTCAGCTGGCTTACAGACTTTGAGGAGAAGAGGAAACAAGAAGCGGACGCTCTGCTCCAGAAAGGCCAGGCCATTCTCTCCTCCACCTCCACCCAGGCCCCTGACAGCAGCTCCACAGAACCAGACTGGATCACTGACTTTGTCCAGAAAAAGGCCGAACGAGATCTGGTGTCAAAGCTCAAGGAAAGACTGGTCCCTGAACCTTTTACAGTACAGGGGCAATAACGTAAAACGTATAACACTAAATACTGTACATGGATTAATACCGGTACATACTCCTAGCAATACAAGAATGGTGTGTTAAGTAATATATAGCACAAAAATGATTTCTATATTAAATTGAAGATTGTGATGTGCTTAAAAATATATTCAAATAAATATGTTATTTATGTTATTTTCCTGCCTGGAATGTTCGGCATTAGACTATCTATTTGGCATTTATTCAATTACAGGAGTATTTATTGCAAAAAAAATATTGCATTGTTACTGTGTCACCTCACCACCGATCTGAACTATAAGTTAACCTTGAGGTGCCTCCTTGTTTGTTTCTGCCATACTGTGGAACATTTCTAGTTGTAGACTTCATATTCCATCATGTACATTGTATTAGCTATTTATAATTTATTTTAGCCACTATTTTCTGGCCCTTAAATTAGTGTTTTGCATTCTGAAAAGTTATTAGGAATATTAATATAACAAAAGTCTGTTTGAACCACTCCAGTTAAGTTACCATAATGTGACTTTAAGCCCTCAGTAATTCAATCTTTTGTAAAACGTATACTTGTTCCACAGGATGAAGAAATTAAAAGGAAGAGGAGAGAAGAACGTCTTGAGATGATCCGAAACAACGTTCAGCTCAAGTTTGCCATGAAAAGAAAGGTGAATAAATGCATTGCTATAATGTTTAAGATAGTGCCACAGTTCTACTGAGAATGTGTCTTTAATGTGTCTTTTTTCTCTGAGAATGAGGAGGACGAGGCGTTTAAGCTGCTGCAGTTGAGTAAAGAAGAACCAGCAGAGGGGGCTCGAGATAAAGAGGATGAGGAGTTAGTGGTAGCAGAATATGAAAGTGACGATGAAACAAAATCTAAAAACAGGTACATTTTTGTTCCAAATATCAATGGGCTTCAGAGTGATGAAACTCTTAACACTGTTGTAATAGTAATTAACAATTCAAAACTAAATTAAAGGGCCAAAAGGAACCCAACTATTTAGCATGAAACATTTCTCATTCTGAAATCTGTCGATAAACAGGAAACTGAACTCCATGAGTAAGTAATATATAACTCATAATTTATAATATCCAAAATGTATATCCTCAAAAAAAATCCAAATGTTGAACCTGATCATTTTTTGTTAGTATCGGCTTTCATTATCTCATACTCTGTATACCCTTCCACTCTGCAACATCTGTATGATTGTATTGCGTCCCCATCTTTGTAGATTTCTTTCACAATTTCAATAGTGTTATTTTAACAGAAATTATTTAGATTCAATTTTATTTCAAACTGACAAATCATGCTTGTATGTTTGAATAATACCTATTTGCTGACAAAGAAGACATTACAATTCATAAAGTCTATTACTTGTTCTCAAAATGTTGTTTCCCTGTTTAGATTCCATGGCCTCTGTGATGATGATGACGATGAAGAGTTGGTGGAAGAACATGTTACAAAGGTGCAGTTATCTTCGTATGTGTGGAATGACTTGGATTATATCAAAGTCAAGTTTATATGATGAGTTCCTGTTTCAGATTTACTACTGTAGTCGCACTCACTCTCAGCTGGCTCAGTTTGTGCACGAGGTTCAGAAGAGCCCCTTCAGTAAAGACATCAGTGTGGTCACCCTGGGCTCTCGGCAGGTATGTGTATGCAGCCATAAATGGGGACACAAAATCTATAGCAAAGAAGAGTGGAGTTTGCATGTTTCCTCCAAGTACCCTGGATTCCCCCATCAACCCAGAACATGTGCAATAGGTTAAAACGTCTAGCTAAGGTATTCCTGACCAAGACTAGCACTAGAGTCCCAGAGTGCTGCATGGTAGCCCCTCATGGCTTCTGATTGGTTTGGCATTGAAAAAAGGTTAAATGCAGAGAATGAATTTCACTCACAAGGGAATAAAAGTACACTTTAACCTTAGAGGGCTCTAAAATTTGATTAGCTGGCATTGCCCAATTTTCTCATAAGAAAACACTCACACACACCATTCTTTTAAATGTCAGAATTTATGTATCAACGAGGAGGTGAAGCATCTGGGGAGCATCCAGCGCATCAATGACCGCTGCCTGGAGATGCAGAAGAACAAACATGGTGCGGGCTAAACTACTGTCTATGCTAAAACAATCACTATTCACAGTCTTAAGCTTTCCTTTTGTGTTTGTAGAGAAATCTGACCCCGAGGATGGGGCTAAGCGGAGGCGGGGCCCGGCTAAAGCTGTGTGTCCTTTTAACAAAGTGTCAGCTCAGCTGCAAATGAGGGACGACATGCTGGGGAGTGTCCATGACATCGAGCAGCTTCTGAAGCTGGGGAAGGAGCTGCACTCATGTCCATACTACGCCACGCGTCTCTCTGTACCCCCCGCACAGGTATGGACCTTTAGAGTGAAGTTATAAAGTTTGATCAGACAATTTAAGGTGCACTATGTAACTTTGTTGGTGAAGGGTATGGTACCTGCTTGTCTCCACGGAATGTTATCTTTTTTATTTAATTAATGGTGTTGATTTGATACCATACTGTGGAACATTCCAGGCAAAGCAAGAACATCTTCATAGTGACAGTTAGGTGGTTAGTAAAGTAAAATAGCGCAGCTTTTAATATAACCTCTATATAAGAGTGACCAACAGTGTAAAAAATCTACCAAATCATTATATGGAATATTAGAAAGCACATTCACCTGTAGAGAAATACTGCAAGATTAGACTTAGACAAACTTTATTGATCCACAAGGGAAATTGTTTAAGATGACCTATTTATAATCAAATATTCTCTATATAAACAATGTGGAAATCAGCAAGTGCTCCTATGTGCTGTCAGAAGTTCTAACACCATCACTTGACTTGAAGAAAATACAGGGAGTCCTCGAGTTACGACGTTGATCCGTTCTTGAGACGCGTCGTAACCCGAATTTCGTCGTAAGTCGGAACATAATCAAATAAACGGTAATAACATAAAAAATATACTAAAATAACATAAATAATGTATAATAATAACGTATAAAATATACTAATACATAAAAAAGTATTAAAAAAGAGAAAACAATCCCTTACCTTTATGGAGAGGAAGCTGCAGAGGAAGCTGCAGAGGGTGCTGGAGAAGCTGGGGCAGGTGAGTCTGGAGGTGAGGCAGACCATTCAGAAGGAGCTGGAGATTCTGGGGCAGGTGAGTCTGGAGTAGTAGAGGCACCTGAGGTAGAGGGTACAGGATCTGTTGCAGGCCTCTCTACCTTCTTAAAATACTGCTCCAGGTTAGTCTGAACAGAGAGCAACCTCTTCTCATCCAAGATGTCCTTGTAACATTGCAACAAATCCATGATGCCTCTGGAAACCTTAGTGAACCTTTCCAAGTTGGGATCCTGGGCCTCAAAAGTTGCCAACGCTTGGTGCATCTCTGCAAAACCTCTTGCCAAGCCCTGCCTTGTGAAAGCCTTAGGCTCTGGGGTGGGTGCTTCTTCTTCCTCTATGATCTGCTTCTCCATTTGTATCAGGTCCTCAGCAGATAACTCCTCTCCATGAGATTCCAGCAGCTCTGCAACATCATCAACCTCCATCTCCAAATTGATGTCCCTACCCAGGGCAACAATGTTCTCAATAACATGCTGAACTGTGTCCTCAAACCCATGGACATTATTCACAAATTGAGGACACATTTTTTTCCAAACACCATTCATGTTTGTTTGCTTAACGTCCTCCCAGGAATCAGCAATGTTCTTTACGGCATCAAGGATGTTGTAGGATTTCCAAAAGTCCTTCAGAGTCAAGTTCTTCTTGGTTTCAGTTGCCCGTAAAGCCATAGCAATAGTCCTTCTGAGGTAGTAGGCCTTGAACGAAGCAATCACTCCTTGGTCCATAGGCTGTAAAAGGGCCGTGGTATTAGGTGGAAGGTAAACCACCTTGACATTAGGGTTAAAGTCTCCCAGCTGGGCAGGGTGTCCAGGGGCATTGTCCAGCACTAGCAACACCTTAAAGGGGATACCCTTGGAGGCGCAATACCGCTCCACACTTGGCACAAAATGGTTTATGAACCAGTCCTCAAACACCACAAGTGTCACCCATGCCTTCTTATTTGACCTCCAAATTACTGGTAGTTGACTCTTCCAAATGCCCTTGAGTGCTCTTGGATTTTCAGCCTGATACACCAGCAAGGGCTTCAGTTTGAAGTCGCCAGCAGCATTTCCCCCAAGAAGTAAAGTTAGCCTCTCCTTGCTGGTTTTATGACCGGGTGCGGACCTCTCCTCCCTGGCGATGTACGTGCGGTTAGGCATACGCTTCCAAAATAAACCTGTCTCATCCACGTTGAACACTTGCTGAGCAGAATAACCCCCCTCCTTAATTATCTCAGCCAACGCTTTAGGAAATCCACTTGCTGCTTTCTCATCCCCACTAGCAGCTTCACCTTGCAGTTTAAGGTTATGGTAATTGGCCCGAGCCTTAAATCGCATAAACCAACCCCTACTAGCCACAAACTCTTCACTTTCACTTCCTTCCCCCTTTTCGTTTTTCAACGCTTCAAACAGTCTTTTCGCCTTCTCCTGAATCACCATAAGGCTCACTGGAATACGCCGTTGATTTTGATCTTCCAACCAAAGCACCAATAACCTTTCCATCTCAACAATAAGACCACTACGCTGCTTGGTTATCACCGTCGCTTTCATAGGAGCGGATCCTCTCACATGTTCAACGATGCGCTCTTTGTCCTTGATAATGGTAGCAACAGTCGAACGACTAAGTCCAAGCGTCCGGCCAATGCTCGTTGGTGTTTCTCCCTTTTCAGATCGCTTTACGATGTCCAATTTAACTTGCATGGTGATGGACTTTCTTTTCCTTGATGTACTAACATCAGAAGAGTCTGCCTTACGCTTCGGAGCCATAACCAAGGGCAAAAAGTTAAAGAAAAAAACGCTAAAACACGAGAGAGAGAGACAGCGTGAACAACCAAAATGGCACGGTACTGTACTGCGATTGAGCGTAGGGATCGACACCGTCCTCTTCGCCCTACAACCCACAACAGGCGTACAGTATTCTTCCGCCGTGCGCCCGAAACTAGTTCGCGTTTGTTTACGCCGCGTATGACGCTAAACTGCGTAATACGGAATGATTTTTTTTTTTTTTTTTTTTAATGGGGGCGCGTTCGTAACCACGAAACGTCGTAACTCGAGACCGTCGTAACCCGAGGACCCCCTGTAGCTGTACTACAAAACGTTCATGTCACTCCCCACTGTTACCAGCAGAGGGCATGAGACACCTGATCAATTCCTCAGTGAAAACAAACTCAAAGTAATTCTGTACATGATAAACATTACGTTGAGTCACAAAATCAGCAATTCCAATGCAGGCATATTTCAACTGTATCCCCTGTTATTTGCTTAGTCAGAGTAGTCTTTTCAGTGATATATGCATTGGGTTAGGGGGCAGGTGAGAATCACTTCTGCAGTTTTGAACTATAATCAATCAACTCACTGGACTTTCTATTATGGCTTTCTATAACTTACATTATTATTAGCGCTTACACTGAAAATAATGTAAAATTATAAGCTTCTCATGTAACTAAATGAAAGTAAAAATACAATCTGTCATTATTAATACGTTTTTAAGATTCACTTAATGTCCCTGTTAAGACTGTATGCTATTTGTCCTCCACAGCTGGTGGTGTTGCCATATCAGATGATCCTCCATGAAGCCACCCGACGTGCTGCGGGGGTCCAGCTGAAGGGGCAGGTGAGTCTTCTCTCTCTCATACTTCTGTACAGGAGCAGGCTACAGTGTTTTACATATAGGTGGTAGATATATCAAAACTACTGATAACATTACAACATTAACAAGAAAAATGTCCAGTGTTATTTTCTAAAGAAGGGTATAAATAGAAAAAATATATATATATTTGTGCCCTTTTTAATATTTTTGGTCTGTACACTTTTTGAGCAAGTTTAAACCATTGGTCCTTCGTCAAAACATGCCTGAGGATTTTTTTTTTTTTTTAATCTTCAAGGCCCTCTTTGAACCCTCCTTATGGTTAGCACTACAATCCTATCCAAAGCTCAACCCACAAATATGCAAAAGCATGATACAAAACGATACACTACAACTTCACAAACCTGATGTGTAGTAATTTCATTACAGTAATGCACACAGACTGTGTTGTGATAGCACTGAAGGGGAAGTATTTTAGCATGGGGAGCAAAGGGAGGGGGGACTCAGAGTGGCAAAAAGTAAACTGAAATGTTAATGTGTTGTGATCATAATATACAGTATGTTATGTGTTAACAGTGAATACCTCAAGTGTGATATCTCCTTTTTTTAAATATTGTCTTAGTATTGTTAACAGAAATGTACAGAAGTCGACAGAGGCCATATTCATAAGCAATATTTTTTCTCCTTGTTATCCCAAGATAACGAGATGATTAATTCGTGATCTCGAGAAAACAAAACAATTATTCAGTGATATTGAGAAAACAACTGAAACATCTACCGTCATGTTGTGACAGGCTGACTTCAGGGCTATTTCTCCTTCTGAATAGACGCATTTTTGGTCATTAGAATGTCTGAAATAATAATCGATCAGTTGATAAGGCAATATTTTGATCAGGGGTTTACACAGGGGGAGATTCTATCTTTTGGCCTACAAGGGGGTGTAACAGTAGCTAGGCCTACATTGCAGCTGTTTGGATGGGTTAAATGCAGAGAAGAATTTCTCCTGTGTGAGATCAATAAAGTCACTTCTTCTTTTCCCGAGATCACGAAATAACTCTTTGTTTTCTTGAGATCACAAATTAATTGTCGTATTCTCGAGATCTCAAGTTCATTTTCTCGTTATTAAGATGGAAAATAATCATTACGAGCATGGCCTCTGTCGGCTTCCGTAGAAATGCAAAGGAAAATAAAGAAGATTTTTTGTCAGAATCACTCTAGTTCTACCTATGTAACTGTAACTGCAGGTGGTGATCATAGATGAAGCCCACAATCTGAGTGACACGCTCTCTTGCATCCACAGTGCTGAACTCACAGGAGCACAGGTAAATGGGAAGCCTTCATGGCATAATACAATATGATCATTTCAGATGTAGGGGGCATTTATTATGGGAGGTGTACTGATTTGGAGTAGGGATTAAGACGTTGGTTGAACAAAATGCATTAATTGTAATTAATCGCTAATCGCGGACACGTGCACCCGCGTGGTCACGAAACAAGGCAACCGCGCTGCGCCAAGCTCGACTCACAGCCGGCCACAGGCGCCAACGGCACTGCTCAGCAGCCCCGGTGTAAGCGCAAGGCGAGATTGGCGAGATTGCCGGCCACGGCCCGGGCCCCGAGCTTCGCGCGGCTGGCCTGCGGCCCGGGCTCCGAGCCACAAACCAGCCGCACGAAACCAGCAGCGGCCCAATCCTGGTTCAGTCCAGGTCCAGACCCGGTCGAGTCCCGGTCCAGTCCAGGTCCAGACCTGGTTTAGTTCTGGTCTAGACCTGGCCCAGTCCACGTTTAGTCCTGGTCTAGTCTCTTAGCCAATCAGGACAGAACACAATATTACACTATAAAAAAAATGTTACACTATAAAAAAAAAATTGAGAAAAAAAAAAAAAAAAAAAAAAATCCGCAATAGAGCGAGGGATTACTGTATTTTGTTATTCAGCATCAATACATTTGTCTGCTTTTTACTAAGGAATAATTAATTGAGGAATATACAATATAATAATACTATGATATATTTTTGAGTGTTATGTATACTATAGCTTATATTCTTAAAGATCCTATTGAAACACTAAAATTCAGGTGAAAAATGCCGCTTATCAGTTAATCGTTAATCGATCGATAAGGTCAATCAACTATCAATTAATGAATTAATCGATAATTTGCATCCCTAATTTGGAGGAAAGAAAAATTGAAGAATACATTGATATTATTGTTTGTTAGGGGCTGGGTCCATATATTTATATTCTTATGGGTTCGATCTAAGCAGTTTAGAAGAAGTTGGTGATCCATGGGTTACAGAATGATTAACTGGGTTATAGAATTGATTGTTTCAAGTTAAATTACTAAGATGTACTGTATATTTTTTGTTATAGCTTTGCCGTGCTCACTCTCAGCTTACCCAGTATTCAGAGCGCTACAGGTAAGTTTGCAAATGTTTTAAACAGCAGGAAAATATTCCATCGTAACTGACCCGTTGTATGTGGGTGGTTTTGACACTAGGAGCCGACTCAAAGCCAAAAACCTCATGTACATCAAACAGATCCTGTTTGTGATCGAGGGATTGGTCAAGGCTCTTGGAGGTGAGACATTTTTATCTTTGTATGCTATATTTTCAAATTATGAAAGGAGGACCTAGGTAATGTTAATTGTTAGCTGCTGCTCTAACTAGTTCATAGTTCTCAGAAAACCAATGGAACATCACTAGTATCCAGATGCAGACACAGCTTTAGAATAGCTTTTAGTTTTCAGTTTTGCCATTGCACACACTTTCATCTTAAAGCACAACATAGCATCAGAATCATTATTCCAGGTTTCCCATTAATAAATGTTTAAATATTAGTCACAGACAACACTCTGAAGTAAGATTTTATCACAGAGGGCAGCTTTTACAATGTACCTAAGCTTTAAAACTCTCTGTATGGAGTTTCCCTGTATCTGTTGGTTTTCCCAGACTTCTCCAATTTCCTATACCATTATAACATTTCTTTCTGTAGGTAAAGTGGGGCAAAATCCACAAACTCAAACCACCCAGGCTGGTGAGCACAGAATCATGAACTTGTGAATACTATACACAACTTTGGTTCACTCATTACTGGTCTATGGTTTTATTTCAGGCACTGAGATGCTGACTATTAACAACTTCCTTTTTAAGGCTCAGATCGACAACATCAATTTATTTAAGGTAAGTGCACTAATCCTGAATTGAACCTTCTGTTTGTTCTTGTGCTTTTATTATTAAAGAGTCTTATTGTGTTTGTAGCAGAATAATCTGCTACAAACACAAAAGTGTTGATTATGTCGACTTGCATGTCTTGGCGTTTATTTGTTTTTAGTTGAATATCATGTTACCAAGTTTGGTCCTTTTATATATTTAATGTAAGGTCCATTAAATGACAGTCAATATTTGTGCACACACACACGCATTAATTATCTTAACCCTTCCATTCACATTGTTTAATAGCTCACGATAACTCTTAGTATGTGACCAGCTTTATGAAATCACACCTACTGTATGAGAAAGTTAATGTGATTATTTTGTGCTGGAATTTATTTATTTTGCTTCTAAAATGGTCACATTTGTCATTAGTTGATTATATTGTGACCTGTATAATCACAGGTCACATTTGATTTAACCAAATATTCTTGACATCCCTACTAAATAGATTTGTTACAATGAGATTAGTCTAAAATGAGATTAAAATAGGTGTGGAAATGAACACTACAACCTCTTCTGTCTTTTAGCTGCAGAGGTACTTTGAGAAGAGCCTGATCAGCAGAAAAGTAAGCTTTATTCCTGCCATGTGTATCCATCTCTCAATCTAATGACATTGTTTTACACATAATTCTGTCTTGTGTGCTCAGCTAGGGGGCTTTGTGGAGAAATATGCAGGTGCAGGAGTGAGTGTGCACACCCAGAACCCCAACAAGGAGAACCGCCACATGGATGGACTCAACCGCTACCTCCAGAGCCTGCACAGCAACCACGCACAGCCAGGTCTATACAAGCTAACTCTCTGTGGCTTAAGGATACACTATGTAACTTTTCTGGTCCACTGCCTTTTTGTCTCCTTGGGGATGCTCCTGCTTTGCCTGGAATGTTTCACCACTTTGGCATTGAACCTATCTATCTTATCATTGCAACAAGAAGGTGTTACAGGTCAGATCTGTGGAGAACTGACCTCGCTCACAGTAAAAAAGCATTTTTCTTTTAACAATAAAAAGCACCCGAAATTGAATAAATGCTAGATAGATATGTTTTATTCCACACTTTGGAACATTTGAGCAAAGCCATGACAAGAATACACAAGAAAAATATTTAACTTATCAACTGGAAGTGTTTCACAGACAGAAATTGTTTGTCACTCAAGTTAGTGTGTGCCAGTGAGAAGCCTAACTGATCAGGTGACTACCATTTATTTGATATTTTTGTATTTGTCAGGCCATGCTCCATGTTTGTCTTTGTACAGTGCCCTCATCGGAACAGCAGCAGGCAGCAGAGTCTGACAGAGCTCTGTCCGCGTCTCCCATGATGCAGATTGAGAGCTTCTTCATCACCTTGACCAACAGTAACACAGATGGACGCGTGGTGCTGCACAGACAAGGTACTACCCCAGTAAATACAGTCAGTGATGAACAGTTGGCTGAAGGAAATTTTGAGAATGTTCATTATAATCATACAGAAAATATATGTTATTTTTGTGGTTTTGACTAAAGCAACACTGCAAAACTTTCTGTATAGGGCAAAAGGAGAAATTCAGTTTGTCAACTGGACAAAAGTTTATTTGGTCGAATGCGTTTCGCATCTAAGCATCATCTAAGCAGGTGCTTCTTCAGTTTTAAGCAGCTACAGCACATTCACACTTTCCGGGAGATGTTTGTAAACATGCGGATGTCTGCTTCCGGTGTAGTTACCGAGACTGGGCATGTGATAAAACCATGAATTCAGCAGCTGCGGAACATAACGGAACACTACAATGACTATTTTTATCAGTATTTTTTATTTATTTATTAAAGGTCCCATGGCATGAAATTTTCACTTTCTGAGGTTTTTGAACGTTAATGTGAGCTCCCCTACCCTGTTTAGGGCCCCCCAATGGCTAAAAGTTGCGTAATGTCTAAACTGAGCATTTGCGATCCTTTTCTGCGTTTGAAAAAAACACAGCTCAAATGGGCGATTCTGGACAAGGCACCTTATTGACGTCAGATCGAAAAAGGAAATGCAAATTCAGTTCCACCATCGTCTGGATCTCTACCCCCCTGTCTCTGGAAATCACGCCCAGAGAGTTTGGACTGCGGAGGAGCTACGCAATGCGAAATGCGTTTTTTTATTTGCCTGGAGGCACGTGCAAGTGTTTATAGGCTCGGAAGTCCTTTACCCGACCCTCTGGACCTCTGAAACAGCAGTGGTTTAATTTTATTTTCTGTAAAAATGTGTTTTTTTTCATTGAAAAGGCTGTCCTTTCCTCCTTCGCGCTTACACACGCGGAAGTGGGGCCAGGCACAGCGCACCGCTAAAACAAGGAACCAGCGGCGCATTTGGCCCCCCCCCCCACCCACTCCTCTAACCAATCTGTGTCCTTCTCATTTGCATTCAAGCAACAAGGCCCAGAATGAGTTGTTCAGACAGAGAGATTATGACTCTGACTCTGTACATGTGTCTTTCTCATGCACTAAGTGTTGATTTTGAAGAAGGATTCATTTACAGTATTAGGGAACCATTAAGGAGCCATATAAAAGCATCAAGAAGTACAATGTCATGGGATCTTTAAGTTAGACAAATTATTATACACAAATTAATTGGCAATTTATAAAAGCAAAAAAGAATATAGTGACATTTAGCTAAATAAAACCAGTTCATTTTGTCAGAGTTACTACTGCCAACAGAGCCCGCCAGAAGTCATCATCCACATGTTTACAAACATCTTCTGGTTTTGTGACGTAAGCGTGAAAAGAGCCCATACCACAATGATAATAAAAAACACAATTTCTTTAGACTAGTGATTTTAAACATGAATTATGATTTAAATCACAATATAAACGTTGGCAAGAGAGACGGTGCTTTGCAGCTATAACCAGCCATATCTGCAGTGCTTGCATTAGTTAAGATACCATTTAACTTTGGCTGTCTGCACCACACGCCTTTTCCTTCAGAAGCTGTTCTTGTTGCTTTCTGATGCCGGAAAGTGTTTTATATTTATCTTCCAAGGCTGTAAACCTTCTGTAGTTCATCACTAGTTATTTCCCGAGCTCCTGATGCGATACACGGTGTTTACGTGACTGTAGTGGTTTTAGAGACCGTATTTTGAAAGGGCATCAGAAGTTTATTTCGACACCGCGTGTCCATTTCCTGTCTTGCCCCTGCTAAAAAACCTGGAGACTCTCCATTGACGCTGAAAAATTAGAACTCCAACCTAATTTGAGCCGCACTAAATGATCTGGTAGAGCTCAAGATCATTCTCAACCTATGCAGGAAAGGTTCATTTCTGTCCTATAAATCTAGGTTCAGTACTAGTTTTCGGTTAGTATGTGTAGAAACCCTCAGTCATCCAGGTAAAATCCATGGCAAAAGGAGAAATTAAATGTGTCAACTGGACAAAAGTTTATTTGGTCGAATACGTTTCGCAGCTTATCCAAGCTGCTTCTTCAGTTCAGTTCTTTTTGCTATTGGTTAGTAGTAATTTTCAGTTAGTAGTAATTTTGACAACCCTACTATAGAGATACAATAGATATGTTTTATGCCATATAGTTCAAAATGTGGTAGGGCTTTAAAGGTCCCATGGCATGAAATTTTCACTTTCTGAGGTTTTTGAACGTTAATGTGAGCTCCCCTACCCTGTTTAGCCCCCCCCCCATGGCTAAAAGTTGCGAAATGTCTAAACTGAGCATTTGCGGTCCTTTTCTGCGTTACACAAAACCAGTGTTCAAACGGGCGAGTTCGGACAAGGCACCTTTTTGACGTCAGATCGGCAAATGCAGCTCCAGCCCCTCCCTCTGTCTCCGCTCAGCGTCCCTGTATATCCCGCCCATAGAGTTTGGACTGTGAATGCGCTACAATGCGAAATGCGTTTTTTTATTTGCCTGGAGGCACGTCCGAGTGTTTCTAGGCTCGCAAGTCCCTTACCCGACCCTCTGGACCTCTGAAATACCAGTGGTTTAATTTTATTTTTTGTGTAAATATGCTTTTTTTCATTGCAAAGTCTCCCATCTGTCTTCCTGTGTTAAACACGGAAGCGAGCAGACAGCGGTGCAGAGCTGCGGGGGAAACCCGCCCCCCCCGCTCAATAGCCAATCTCTCTGTCCTCATTTGCACTGAAGCAGCAACACCCACAATAAAGCATTTTAGACACATATCTAGCCTCATGAAGACTGTCAGAGTCATATCTCATGCAGTGAATGTTGATTTTGAAGAAGGATTCATTTACAGTATTAGGGAACCATTAAGGAGCCATATAAAAGCATCAAGAAGTACCATGTCATGGGACCTTTAAATAAAGTAGCTCTCTTTTGTTATAAAACCTCTTTTCCAGCACATTCTAGTCTGTTTATAAAATTAAAACATGTGGAGGGCAGGTCACATTATATAATTATTTATTGTGTAATTATCTTTTTATTTTTTTACCTGGTCTATGGCCTATCAAACTGATTAGTATGGCAAATTAGAGGGAAAAAGTCCCTTGCACACAATTATTTGGTTAAAAATGTGTGTATTTTATTGTTTAAAGTGTGCCTCCACCTGTCATTATCACCAGAAATTCCATCCAAAATGCAGGGCAAATTTGTGAAACATTTGGAAAACATTTTATGACAGTTTAACCTTCATGTATCAAAATAAAGGTGTTGAAAGGAACTGGAATCGCCTCTACGTGTATCATATCTGTTGCCCTTGTCCAAACAGGAAGTAAAATTCACCAAATATAAAAAAGACAAATCTAGTAAAATCTTTCAAATGTTAACTATGTTTTAGTAAAAAAGTACTGTAACATACTGTGACATACTTCTCAATTCCCAAATTTTGTAAATAAAAAAATAATCAGTTGTTTTAATGTCTGTCATTGGTAGATATAGGATGAGTCTGATTGGTCATTGCAGTCCTTGTAATCTTGTGTTTGTGTTTGTGTGTGCAGCCACGCTATCAGAGAGCAGTGTGAAGTTCCTGCTGTTGAACCCAGCCGTGCACTTTGCCCAGGTGCTCAGAGAAGCTCGTGCTGTGGTCATCGCTGGGGGCACCATGCAGCCGGTACCGACTGCTTTTGGTTTATTTAGAAAACACACAGTCATAACTTAAAAATCATGCTTTCCTCCTAAGATGTTTAATGTATCATTCTTATTTTATTTCGTTCAACCCCCATAACATACAGTAAGAAGAAAATGACAATCTGACCAATGCAAAAGAAGATCTGATCATATTTATGCAATTTACTAAATATTCAATAAAAATAGTAGGACTGCAGTTGACTAAAGAAATTCTTGATCTACTAAAGACATGTCCTACTGATTTGTTGACTAAAAGGGGGCAAAACTCTCAAAACTATTATGCATCTCTGTGTATGTGACCCAAACTGCACTCACAAGAACAACCATTTACACTGAAAAAGTACTGGAAAACAATGGATTTATTTAAAGACAGATTAAACTTGAATCATGAGTTTAATATGTTATTTTTACAGTTAATTGTCAAATCTTCAGCTGACTCACCTTTTTTTTTTGCTAATAATCTAAATAAAATGAGTAGTTGACTAATACAAAATTAGGTCAATTTATAATATTCCGTAAAAGAACCATTTTTAAAAAACGTTTTACTTTGTCATTGCCTGCGATTACCATATTTTTTTTTTCCAACTTGAGAAATGACAAAACTCCCATGACAAAATAAAAATCCCATGACTAAATGTATGCTTTCCTTTATTATGTGAAGATGCACTATGTAAATTTCTGGTGAGAGGACTGCCCTTGTTTGTCACGATGGAGATGTTATTGCATTTCCTGGAATGTTCCGCAATAAGGCATTAAATGCAATGTACCTGTACAATATGCCTTGAAAAACATGTATCTAGAGCAGTTGTCCTGGTGTCTCATTGTACTTAAATTAGTATAATGCTGTACCGAGGGATATTCAAGACAGAGCTGCAACATCTCCATGGATTCCAGCAGATGGCAACCCAGACCACCAGAAATGTTACATAGTGCATCTTTTAATTCTATATGTTTATAGGTTTCAGACTTCAAACAAGAACTCCTCTTCTCTGCTGGAGTGGAGGAGGGACGAATCGCTGAGTTTTCATGTGGTGAGCCATTTTAAAACCCAGTGATGCATTTAGCCATTAAGATAAAAACACTTTTGAATATTCTGTTTACTTTGTGCAGGTCATGTGATTCCTCCTGAAAACATCCTACCCATAGTCCTATGCAGCGGTCCCTCAGGTCAGGAGCTGGAGTTTACTTTTCAGAAACGAGACTCTCCAAGCATGGCACGTGGTATTTACTATCAGATCAAACCTATCTTAGTGATACTTTGCATCTGATGTCATCACATTTTCTGTAGGATGAAGCTAACTGGAGGCACTGTTCTGTTTGAAGCTTTGTTACTAAAGTTATACTTTAATTTGATCTTTGTTTAGACACAATCTAACCAGAAAAAAAAAAACTTGGTTTGAACTACAACAGGTGAACTGATTTGTGCTCTTAAAAAAGTCTCTCACACATAAAATTCCAGTCACAAGCTAGCTAGCATTAACCAACAGTTTTTCAGCTAGTCAATCTAATCTTTTTTGTTGAAAATCAAATATATGGGCATTGTGTCCCCATGCAGAAAACTCCCAGCATGATGTCAATGCAAAGGATCTAAAGAAACACTATAATATACTTAATATACTGTTTTGTTTGTCTCCAGATGGATGAGACGGGCCGTGTCCTCTCTAACATCTGTACCGTGGTGCCTGGTGGAGTGGTGTGTTTCTTTCCTTCTTATGAGTATTCAAGGAAGGTCATCTCTCACTGGGAGACCACTGGAGCACTAGGTCGCTTGGCTAACAAGAAAAAGGTGAGGGATCGACAGCATAGATCTGTAATCACATTTCCTATTTCTTTTTTGTTGTTTTTGTTTTGGAGCTGTGCTTTGTATGAATTACAGTGGTACCTCACCTTACGAAAGACTCTACAAACGAAAAATCCAAGTTACGAAACGCCTTCACGTTAAATTTTGGTCTCTAGATACGAAAGAAAATTCAAGTTACCAAACGCGAAATCAATCAATCAATATAGCGCCGAACGCGCGAGGGGAGCGGCGACACAACACATCATCAGTAAACCCCCGCTCACGTTCCCTATTAGTGAGTGAACAATCCAACGCTTGGTGAATTCTGCTTCACAATGATAGGAAGAGCCGACATCGAAGGATCAAAAAGCGACGTCGACACGGCGCAAGAGCGCGGGATGGAGCCGCGGCGCCCGGGCTGTGCCTCCCCCTCGGGACCGAGCACGTGCGGCCCGAGCACGCGCGGGCGAGCGCAGGAGCCACGCGAGGCCAGCGGAAAGCCGCATGGGGTGATTTAATCCTGGTCTGGTCCCGGTTTCGTCCGGGTCTGGACCTGGTCCGGTCCTGGTTTAGTCCAGGTCCAGTCCAGGTCTAGACCTGGTTTAGTTCTGGTCTAGACCTGGTATATTCCACGTTTAGTCCTGGCTCTACAGTCTCTTAGCCAATCAGGAAGCAGAACACAATGTTACACTATAATTAAAAAAAAAAATCTTGGAACGGATCAGGCCTTTTCCATTGAAATAGCTACTCAACTTACGAAAAATTCACGTTACGAAACCACTTCTGGAACAAATTAATTTCGTAAGGTGTGGTACCACTGTATTCTGCATATTTATGTCTCATACTATGCTTTCTTGGGGGTATGACGTTGTAGATCATTACAATTTGTTTATTATCAAAACTGCAGAACTGCTAGTCCTTGCCTCTGTGGTATTTCAATTACTTGTTTCTATCAGTGAAAAACATTTAGGTGGTATGTTAAAACAGAAATTGCCAGAGCACTTAAGTTTCAAATGGGTAAACTAACAATAAAGAAACACTGTTTATAAGCTGGTTAACAGCTCATAAAAGTAAAGTTGACATATTGTTCTGGTAAAGCTCCTTTTGTGTTTTTAAAGTCTATCTTCACTCGTTCTGATTTTAGTGCTCAAATCGACCTCAGCTTGGAGTGAATTTACTATTTTATGCATAAAAGTGACATGTATAATTTAATAGATATTTCTTTAAAGATATTAAACAAAGAAAGATATTACACAAAATGGCCTTAAGCCATGTTGGAATGTTTTTACCTCATCAAAAACATACCTGGAGTTGTGTTTTCTTAGGTTATCTTTTATTATTAGTCTGTTTACATCCCCAAGGCTCAGAATGGTTGAAATGTCATGAAGCAGTAATTTTCAAGTTAACAGCTACCAAATGATTCTAGTGAATGTATATGGAGTTCAAAAACACAGTGAAGTACTTTATTACCATATGAGGTGGAAGGAGTGTTTCAGTTTGAGAAAAGAACTCAATATGCAGGATTTGTGTGTTGAACATGTGTGAATGAAAACACAACTCCAGGTAAATGTTTTGATGAGGAATAGATCTAAAAATAGCATAATTATGTCAGTTTAAGTTGTTGCTGTGTTAACAAATCTTATCTTTTGTCTTCTCAGATTTTCCAGGAGCCAAAGAAGGCCAACCAGGTGGAGCAGGTGCTTAATGAGTTTTCCCGTTGTATCCAGGTAAGAGGATGCTTTGACCTCTGAGTGGCCATGTATTTGCTAGCAAGCACATAAAACACTGTTTATTTTGAACAGAGATGTGCTCACGATGGGGGAAATCTCACAGGAGCCCTGCTGTTTTCAGTTGTTGGAGGAAAGATGAGCGAAGGCATCAACTTCTCTGATGATCTGGGAAGGTTTGCATCAGTTTTCCCACATAGTGTATTAGATGAGTTGATTGCTGTTATTTCAATGCCAAGGCATATGTATACATTATCGCTGCAAGACATTTATTATCCTGATTTTAATTTGTGATTAGATTTTAAGATAAAAATGGTCAGGTTCTGTAGCATTTGAGAGAAGAATGGAATATTAACCTTAGCTCAACTGATAAAACAATGTTTGTAGTGGACCTACTGTCAGAAAAGTTAGTTAGTTAATGTGTAGTGCATTTTCCTCATCAACCCAAAACATACACAATAGGGCAAATCCTCCAGCAAAGTAATCCTGACCAAAACTAGTTCAAGATCTGGAGAAAGCTGTGTAGAGATTTCTGTTTATAAATATTGGAATACAACGCAGAGAGCATTCATATTGCCCCTGCCCCATCTGGAACGACACAGCAAACAAGCATGTCTGCTTGCTCTTGTCCACAGGTGTGTAGTGATGGTGGGAATGCCTTATCCGAACATCAAGTCCCCAGAGCTGCAGGAGAAGATGGCCTACCTCGACAAACATCTGGTATTTCTCCTGAAATATCGGTTAGCTAATACACTAATTACTGTACAAACTAACCAAATCCACCTGTCAATGTGTCAGCCTCACACTGGAGGGAGGAGTCCTGGTCAGGCACTCATCGAAAACCTTTGCATGAAGGCTGTTAATCAGTCCATAGGTAAGTGTCCAACGCATAATTACTACACTGTTTAGAAATGTACATGTACAAATTCCCGAATTATCTTGAGATGTGTCAGAACAAGTATAAGACCACATAGACCAGTATACACCGATGGACGACTATGGGACATACCTGGACCACTGAGCGATTACAGATATAAGACAGCATGGTAATATAAAAGAAAGTACTAGGATTATTTGAAGTTCAGATTTGTATTGTCTGCACTAATCTATTTTGCAACAGGCAATTCTCAACTGATTTGTGCAAATGAAGTCATACAATATAATAACACTTTATATATAGCCTGTAGTTCTACAAAAGCTGTTCTTTTGAAATTACATTGAGGTATGGCACCATCAAATTTAATATGTTGGCATCAGTATGAGTGACTAAATATGACTTTATTATCCTGAGAGTACAGCAATGCCGTGTCTTCAGCTTGGATACAGCCTGAATCAAATCTGTGTTGATGTGGGCAAGTTTGTGGTGTAGTTTTGGAGACTTTCTGACCCTTACCCCACTTACGTATGCAGCTCTGGTGCAGTTAGTCAGAGATTGTTTTCACTGGAACCATCCAGAATGTACAGAGATTTCACTGTTATGTTCCTGTCTGATTCAAAACAGATTTGGTTCATTTAAAATAAGGGATGTTAAGAGAGATTAATAATTATGATTATATAGAGCAGAGGTCTTCAACAGGGGGGTCACGAAATCTTTTGATTTCACTTTAAAATAATATAATTTTATATTTTATAGTGTAAAATACAGTATTAATCTGTGTATTATTTCCTTGTATTGGATGTACCATAACAGAGTAGCAATGTTTATACATGACACTAAGCTCAATTTAATATAAAACACAATTCTATGCCGTATATATAGTAGGGGGTCCCTGGCCCAGTTCGCCATCTGTTTGGGGGTCCCTGGCCTGAAAAACATTGAAGACCCCTGATATAGAGTATACTTCTATACAAAGTGTATTAAGGATTTCACTGTTCATCAGTCATGGCATCTATAATGGTGAATGATTGGTGGGGATGATGTGGTTCTGTCTATTCAGGAAAGGTTCATTTCTGTTCGGTGAATGTAATTTTTTTTTTAGTATTGATACCTGCTCAAATGACATCCAATTAGTATCTGAGTTTCAATATTTTTGACAACCCTAATCGTGACATTAGGCTAATCTTAGAAAACCTATTTGGAAATAGTAATAAGAAATCTAAAATCCAAATATACTTCATTAATATTTTTAACCATGAGACACAGTTTTATTTGCCTGGAAGAATCCATGACTCATCGCTGTACCAGCGGCGAATCTGGTAACGCTTGGTCCAGAATGCGCTGCGGTTGCGCGTAGACAGACAGCTAAGTGAACCAATCAGAGATTGCGCCATCTTGATTCAAAACTGAGGAGGAACATCCGCTGCCTAAGAGTGACGTTGCGGGCAAAGGCGGGTGCACTGACGTCACCATCTTTGAACGAATCAGAATCGCGGAGTCCGTTGTTAACCGGGGGAGCGAGGGTGGAGCGAGGGTGTCCAAATGGTATCTCGCTGTAGCAAATACAGAGAGATATCATTTGGCTGGCCAGGTAACAGTTTTATGTGAAAAAAGAATGAAATCAAAAACTTAAACTTACCACTTTTGTTGCTCATCAATGGGGATGAGACTTTTCTTCCTAGTGCTTTCCTGACAATTAAAGTTTTATCTTCAATACAAAACCTCCCTGTATCTCTTTGCTATAGGAAGAGCCATCCGCCACCGTGGAGACTATTCCACCATAGTGTTGTGTGACAGGCGCTACTCCCGTCCTGGCACTCTGTCTAAGCTGCCCTCATGGTTAAAGGAGCGCACCTGCACACATGCATCATTTGGCCCGGCTTTTGCTGCTCTGAGAAAGGCAAGTCCAGCCCTGTTTTAAGTCCATATAAGAGGTTTTCATGTTCTTCTAATTATGTCTTGGTTTGGTGGGATAGGACCTGTGGTAAATATTATAGTTTTACATCGGTTAAGAGTGTGGAGAAAAATGCAAAAATACAGAAGTAGTGATGAGTTATGCAAGGAAGGGATTTTTATTTGTTAAATCATATCATATCTACCTCTCGGACAGATCCCACTACATCTCCATAAACATCTGTCAATCACAAACCATCCCAGTTACTCGCGGAGTCCCTCAAGGCTCGGTGCTTGGTCCCCTACTTTTCATTCTATACATGCTTCCCCTTGGTCACATAATTCATCAGCACGGACTCAAATTCCACAGCTACGCCGACGACATTCAGCTTTATCTCTCCGCCAAATCCATTACCCCTGCCTTATCTCGTCCATCACCAACTGCCTCTCTGCAATAAAATCATGGATGTCCATCAACTTCCTCAAACTCAACTGCAATAAATCCGAAATCATCATTACTGGTCCCAAATCTCTCCTCCCCTCCATCCAGAATTTCACTCTCTTCATTGACAGTCACACAGTCACTCCTTCCCCTCAGATCAGAAATCTCAGATTTATCTTCGACCCCACCCTCTCATTTAAGCCACACATCCGCCACATCACCAAGACCGCTTTCTTTCACCTAAAAAATATTGCCCGCCCCCGTTCCTCCCTGACCCCATCCACTGCTGAAACCCTGGTCCACGCATTTATCACATCTAGACTTGATTACTGCAATAGCCTCCTCTACGGACTTCCCTCCGCAGATCTCCAAAAACTGCAATATGTCCAAAACTCCGCTGCCCTCACCAACACCTGCACCAGAGACCACATTACCCCAGTCCTCCAAAAACTCCACTGGCTCCCTATCCCACAGCGCATCCACTTCAAGATCCTCCTCATTACATACAAAGCTCTTCATAACCAGGCCCCCCCATACCTCACTGAACTTCTCCAGCCCCACCGTCCCGCCCGCGGTCTAAGATCAGCTGATAATAACCTCCTCACTCCCACTGTTAAATCCAAGCACCGGACCTTGGGGGACCGAGCCTTTGCCACTGCTGCCCCCACCCTCTGGAACTCCCTGCCCTTCCATATCAGAAACTCGGACTCAGTAAACAATTTCAAGTCACAGCTCAAAACTCATCTTTTCACCATTGCCTTTGACCCATATTAATTTTTGTTTTGTTTATTTTATTTTATTTTTAATTCCTTTCTGTAAAGCGTCTTTGAGTTGTTTTGAAAAGCGCTATATAAATCTTATGTATTATTATTATTATTATACCTATTGTGTAATTTTGAAGTTTTGGTAAAGGTGAAGGTAACAGAACTAGTATTACCTCACACATCTGATACCCATGTCGAACTAGGAAACTCCACCAAAATGAAAAAATAGAAAGTCGTGTTGGGATGGACGGTCTGCTGCAGGTGATCATTCAAAGTGATGAAGTATCATAGTGAAACATTATGGTTAAGGTTAAGAACAGGATTATGTTAAAATAAGTGAAATGGTTAAAAAAATGGTAACCTTATCTCAATTTACACAATAAAATAGAACATAAAATAGCAAAATAGCATAAGATTAGTGTAACATAGGGACATTACCAGATTAACCAATTAAAATAGATGGAACAAGGTAAAATTTGTAGTAAAACCTTAAATATAATTATTAACTATGTTTTAGAGCAGTAATACTCTGACACACAGGATCCATTTATGTTTGTGTTACAGTTCTTTGTGGAGAAGAAGAGGCAACAGCAGCAGATGTAACTAGTTCACCAGGACATAATGGTTCAAATTCAGTTATATTTTGTTGTACTTTTTCGTATAACATCAAGAGCTTTTAAGAATGTGTTTGTGTTGTTGAAGAATTGCAATATGAGAAATATAAATGTTTATTGTTCAAGCAGTATCAGGGAATGATAATTATTTTATATACAGTACATTCAAGTTGTGTGCACAGCGGAGATCTCTATAGAAACTTATGTAGATTTAGCTTCTTAAAGGAACTGTATGTAGCCTGTGCTTCTAATGTTTTAAAACATTTACTACAATCACAACTGAACCTGGGTTGCCAGTGCCTTATCCTGCAGATAGAGGATACATGCAAGTTTTTTCTTAGAATTTGGACAGCATGTAGTGCAGTAGAGGCACTAATGATTGGCTCCTGGTGTTGGGGTTTAGGTAGTAAGGATTCAGATCAGAGAGCAGGGCTCTCAACTTTCGAGCGGGGTCGTGCGTGTGACTGCGTAATTTCCGGGGGGAGGGGTTGCGAGTGACTATTTTTTTTTCTGCGAGGAGCGGGGGGATGGGAGGGTGGGGGACGAATGGCGCTGAAACCATGAATGGCCACAGAAGCGCTGCGCTTGAATTGCATAACTAAATTTCAGCGTGAGGAAATACCATGTGTTGCGTGTGAACACCTCAAATTGCGTGTGTCACACTCTCAATGCGTGAGACTTGAGAGCCCTGTCAGAGAGTCCTTTTAGGTTTAAACCAACTGGATTTCAGCATTTAAACTGGCAACCCAAATGAGATGCTGATCGGTAATTGTCTTGAACCAAAATACCAAATGATAACATATTACAACAATTTGGCCATCAGGTCCAAATCAAATATAGCTTTTACTAATGACTATTCTAATGCTGATTTATTCTTAAACATGTCTACCTCATATCTACGTACTGTGAAATTTAAAATCAAAATCATCTTGCATACAGTTCCTTTTAAATTCTTATGACATAAAAAGGTTAAATTGTTATTTTTGCATGAAATAACATGTTATTTTGTTCTACATTTATACTTTATGCATTCTTATTAATTTTTTGTATATATTTTACACAGATCTTCAAATATATATTTTTCATAGAACCATAATAAATGTTCATATCTTGTATGTAAAGTGTCCATGTAATTGGCAGTCCATACTGTATAGTTGTGCTACGCGTCCCAGTCAGCATCATCGCCTGTGGTGGTGTGAGGAGCGGGTGGTGGGGGGATCACGTCTGACATTCGAGCAAACGCACCTCCGCTACCACTGGGGGTGTCACCTGCCTCTCCACCAGTTGGGCCCTTCCCAGAGATGCCTGAAGACAAAAATTGTAAAGTCTGATGTTTGGAAGCTCATTTAGTTTGAAGCCAAGATCTAGTAAAATCATTATTTAATAAACTACAGTATAATCTATCTCCACGGAGACGAGCAGTAGAAAGGTGACCCTGCTCACATTTCAGAGTGCATGTTTTTCAAGGTAATAAAATACTGTAGACAGTTCCAACCAAAGCAATATTATCCGCGGTGACTCCTTCACACACACCACAAAAGTTACAGAGTGCACCTTTAATCATTTACAGTAACATGGTTTGATCAGTCTTTCACACTTCCTTGTACAGAACTTTGTATAAGGGCTCATCTCTACACCATAAATATTTAATGTTTTACATTTAGGTTAGTCATTGTTTTATCCCTTATTCTAGTTTATTCAGTTGTTTAGCTTTCATTAGTAAAAATATTACATCAACAAAACAAAATAATACAAATGAACAGAGCACCTTTCCTGCGCAAGGCAAGCTTGTTGAAGAGATCCGACATGAAGTCTCCTCCAGTCATGGCCGACCCCACTACTGAAAATGAGGAGAGGGGGAGAGAAAGAAGAAGAGAAGGACGAGAGACAGGAAGAGCAGGATAGAAAGAGGAGAGGGAAGGGTAGAAGAATTATTAAAATGGCTATTTCAGGAGTTGGACTGTCCTACTGAGTCATTCACAGTACACTAACTCAACGGAACATCATGTCAACTAGACCCCTGATTTTGAGACAAGGAGAAAGTTGATCTAGAAAGTAATTCTTATGATTAAATACAACAGAACAATACATGTACATCAACGTTGACCAGCTTAATGTTTATAAAAATTAGCCAAATCTTTGACATAAATAAGTAACAAATATCAAAAATTAAAAATTGGAGAAATACTTAATTTTGCACAGAATATTTTAATAACAAGCTATAAATCACGTTAGGTACATTCAAGACCACTTTTACATAGTTTTACATTAAGGTGGTTTTATATCAAATCTACAAAAGAAAATTCACAAATATTGGACTCGATCATTTATACTAGTCTGCTGTACGTCGTAATGTTCTAAACTTTACACCAGTAAGTTAAAACAGTGTAACGCATTGCTCCTTGTTTTGTCCTTATTATCTGATTTCAAACACAAAACATAATCCCATAGACTCATAATCCCCCCTCACGCAAATGACCTTGTTCCTGCTCCTTCTGCTTCTTCTTCTCCATCTTCCTCTCCTTCACATTCCGGAGTTTGGCCTTCCCGATGCCTCCGGCGTTACGAATGGACTCCAGCAGACTGGCCCGGCCGTCAGAGGGCTGGACCACCTCAGATGGTGCACCGGACACTGGACCTGCACAAGGAAAGGAAGGAAGGGGAACTTTACATACAATACATGGGATAGGGAGGACAAATCTACACATAGAACACATTTAATTAAATCACAGACACTATTCAACTGTGGTATTCAAGAAGTGATAACAACTGCTAACACTACTGATGATTTCATGTGTTGCAAAGCATGTAACCACTGTGAATTTGTACACATGAAAAACATTTGGTATCTATGAAGCATTCAAATACCCAGAGGTGGGTAGAGAAGCCAAAATCTTTACTCAAGTAAGGGTAATGTTGCTTCCAAATAGATGCAAAACGTATCCGACCAAATAAACTTTTGTCCAGTTCACAAAATGAATTTCTCCTTTTGACACTTCCAAATAATATTACTCAATTTGAATATAATTAGAAGTAAATGTAATTGGAAGAACATAACTTTTATTACTGAACAGAATCTGGGATTTTAAAAGGATAAACACAAAAATGAAAATAACCAAATAAAATCTAAAGATACACAATCAAATAATTTAAGATCATTAATTTAATATTGCCAAATCCTTTGTCTCCTAAGCATCACAACACCAGCTAATTAGACATTTTAACAGTTCAAATAAACAATAACTGCATGTGCTGAAAAAGAACTAAAGACACTTCGTAAGTTTGATTTTTGACAGATACCTGAAGTAGGCGTGCGTGAGGCTTCAGTGGGCGTGTCTGCAGGTGGAGGGGGTGGGGGAGGTGGAGGAGGGGGTGGGGCTCCAGCCGGAACAGCAGGAGAGGAGGCGGGCTCAGGAGGGGGAGGGGGAGGAGGGGGCGGTGGAGGATGGACGCTTGGCTGCAGTGAAAAATCTGAAAGACAAAAGTACAAATACAGTGAACCCTCGCTCTATCGCGGACACGTGCTGCTCTGTCACGGATTTGTCCACGATGAGGGGTTTATCGTGGACAAACCCGTGACAGAGCAGCACGTGTCGCACACTTCTCCAAGGGGTTAGTGCGCGTCTTGTCCAGGGACGTGGCAGTGCTGCTCGCGGGGCTCCCGGAGCCGTGTCTCCCCCCATGCGTCACTATTAATACATTTTGTTGAAAATCTATGAAAGTTTGAGTGTTTAAACTAGAGACAAATTTGAGAAAATGTTAATTCCAGTCTGAGAAAAGCGTATAATGTGTGTGGTGAGGCATTTACAGCCTTAAAGGGATATGCCACCCCCAGGTCAAATTTGGGCATCTCCCCACAGTCCAGAGACTAAAATAAGTGGTGGAAAGCGTTTTCCTGCTCACCCAGCCATTGTCCGAGTCTGTCGCCACTGACCGCCGCGGTATCTGCAGCTACTCCGCCTTAGACTGGAGTCTAACGTTGCCAGAGAAAGATTTCAGCCAAAAGGAATTAATTTGCTCGATGCGTTTCCCAATTACTTTCTGTGTAGTGCGCATTCATATCGAGTGCAAATAAATGTGCAAATCAACACGGAGAGCTTGCCTTGGTCATTTTGGGTGGGAACTATTTTCCAGTGCGGAAGAATAAAGCCGAATCACGCACCACATTGTGCAACAGGGGAATCCCAGTTACGCACCGGGAACTGGGAGTTCCCCTGTTGCACAGTGTGGTGCGTGATTCGGCTTTATTCTTCCGCACTGGAAAATAGTTCCCACCCAAAATGACCAAGTCAAGCTCTCCGTGTTGATTTGCACATTTATTTGCACTCGATATGAATGCGCACTACACAGAAAGTAATTGGGAAACGAATCGAGCAAATTAATTCCTTTTGGCTGAAATCTTTCTCTGGCGACGTTAGACTCCAGTCTAAGGCGGAGTAGCTGCAGATACCGCGGCGGTCAGTGGCGACAGACTCGGACAATGGCTGGGTGAGCAGGAAAACGCTTTCCACCACTTATTTTAGTCTCTGGACTGTGGGGAGATGCCCAAATTTGACCTGGGGGTGGCATATCCCTTTAAAACATGTAGAATAATTGTAAAATATAAAGTTGTCCTACTTCGCGGATTTCACTTATTGCGGGCTATTTCTGAAACCTAACCCCCGCGATAAACAAGGGATTACTGCATTACTTTCTTTAGACAATAGAATGTAATTTTCACTTTCCACAAATCGTAGTACTTTTTTTTTATATGACCATGTGGTTTTATATCTGTGTAATCCCTCGGTCGTCCAGGCAGGTTCCATAGTGGGGCATGGGCATATAATGGTTGATGATCATATAGTTGTTCTGATTCAGCTGAAGATCATTCTAAAGGTATTCAGGAAAGGTTAATTTCTTTCTTGTGAATGTGACTTTTTTAACAAAGCCTGCTCAAATCAGTACCTAATTTTGATGATAGTTTTAGTATTAAGATTAAGACCTCACATTGATCTCACACACAGTGACAAATCTGCATTTGACCCAAGTGGGCTGTAGTGGGCACCTCGTCTTTCCGGCGCCCGGGGGGCAGTACCGTGAAGGGTCTTGCCCATTTGAGCCCAAGTTCTCTGGGTGAAAGCCAAGTGACTTACCAGCTGAGCTAGCCTTAAGCCTAAGCAATAAGATCATGGAGATGGTCCCCAGGCGCAGTCATGTGCTGCACACTGCTCCTAATAACAGGATTAGTATCCGATTTTTGATATTTTCAACAACTCTAGTCTGATACCAAATTAATGAATTATGATGCACACAGTTCAGTAGTGACTAAGAACGCCTAAAAAAGCAATAAATATTCAACACATTTGTAGCAGGGACATTCACACATTCTAAGACAATAAAGAAATGTCGTGTTGTAGTTGACTATAGACTGCTATGTACCAGGCAGGTCAGCGTCCACAGAGAAGGAGGGCAGCTCTGGGATGTTGTGGGTGTTCCCGGATGGAGCGAAGCCAGGGCCCAGATCTGCACTGTAGGACAGGTCATCTGCGATGCCAGGCAGGTCAGGCAGGTACATGGGCACCACCAGCTCCGGCACCTGGCCCAGGTTAGGCACATAGAAGTAGCTCTCTGCAGCCTGGGTACAAAGAACAGTTAAACAGATGAGAAAAATTTGAAACATGAAATTACACTATAACATTTTTGGAGCTTTCAACCATGTTATAACATCCCTCATCAAAAACATGCCTAAAGAGGTTTTAGATGTCATCGAAGCATGGCTTTTAAGCAATCTCTACCAGACGCTATTCGAACCCTCCTTATATTTTGCTGTAAGATACAAAACTGAGATACCCCTTCTTTAAAATAACATAGCACAGAAGTAACAAAGAAAATGGGATTATATTGGAACTCCGTTTTAGGTCACTAGAGGCAATGACAGAATGGACAAAATGCATCCTTTTCTGCCACTCCACTGGCAGGAGCAGAGGCCTCACACACCTGCCGCTCCAGCTGTTCTCGCTTCGTGATAGACAGAGGAGCGTCAAACGGCTTCTCCTCTTTCTCAGTCTCCAGAGCTGTGTGAGTCTTTGTCACCGCTCCAGCCAGAGGGTCCAGCAGAACATATTTCTTATATCTGCAACATACAGAGAAAGAAGGGATGAGAGGATGGAGGGAGACAGAGAGAGAGCGAGAGAGAGAGATGGGGGAAAGGTGAGTGATAGGCCAGAGGTTCCAACAACACATAATTCATATACCTATAACACAGGACAAAAAGGGGAGTGATGAAGAGAGATGGAGGGAGAGACAAGAAACAGAGAGATACAGGAGAGAGACAGGAGGATGAAAGGAGAAATGGAGGGAAAGGGAGAAAGAGATGAGAGGTAGGCCAGAGGGTCCAGGAACACATTCCTTATACCTATAACACACAGAAAAAGAAGGGATGATGAGGGAGGCAACAGAAAGAGAGACAAGTGAGAGATAGGCCAGTGGGTCCAGCAGCACATACTTCTTATATCTATAATGCACAGATAAAAAGATTGAGATGAAAGAGATGGAGGGAGGAAGAGACAGAGCGAAAGAAGTGGGACCAAAACATACTTATTATACCAGCAACACAATGGAAGAAAAGAGATGAAAGGAGAGATGGAGGGAGGGAGAGAGACCAGTGGGTCCATCAACACATACTTATTACACCAACAAAACACAAGGAAAAAAGGGGAGATGATAGGTGAGATTGAGGGAGGGAGGGAGAGAGAGAGACACTAACTGAGAGATAGAGAGACAGATCAAGAGAAAGAGTCAGAGAGAAGGAGAGAGAGAGAGAGAGAGAGAGACAGGTGAAAGATAGGCCAGAGGGTTCAGCAACATGTACTTCTGATACCTGCAATACACAAAGAAAGAAAGGAGGGATAAGATGGAGGGAGACAAATAGAGAGATGGAGAGGGAGAAAAAATGAAATGTGATTAGTGTGCCGTTTGTCTCACAGGTTCTCGGTGGTGTTGAAGAGCAGGAGCGAGCTGACCGAGGAGATGTTGCGCGGCAGACTGCCCAGCCCCTCCTCCGTCTCATCCTCAAACCTCTTCTTATTGTTCACACACACAGGGAAATACATGAGCCGCTCCTGGGACAGAGGGGGAGAGAGAGATAGAAAGCGAGACAAGGGAAATAAAAGAGAGAAAGATGTGTGTGTGGGTGTGTGTGTGAGAGAGAGAAAGAGAGAGAGAGAGAGATGGGCAAAATGTCAGCAAATGTTGAAAAAGGCATCTGGAATGCCACCAAAGTAACACAGAGACAATATTTGATAAGTCGGGAAATGTGCGCCTGGGAGCGGTGAATAATGCATTTCTGTGCGGGAGGAAAATGGACTTGTTTGTCTCAGGTTTTACAAAATATGTACACAGGGAAATGTACAAGCTTCTCCTAGGTTTGATCAAATAGTGAAGGTAAAACGAATCCTAAGTGATGTAGAGAGAAAAATGTGAGGTGAAGGGATATAAAGGATATAATCACAAGACCAATTAAGATTAGATTAGATATAGAACAGGGGGCTATAGAACTCTATCAGAGATTCATTGTTTTTGAAAAAATATCAAAATTTATGATCTACAAAAGTTGAACCTTACCATTATTTGTTTGGGACTGGCTCCACAACTGAATCCTTAATTAAAGTATAGTAAAGTAAAGTCCTTAAGTAAAGTGCTGTCAACTGAACACAACTTTTATGAAGCCAATATGTAAATATAATTTAACTATTATTTATTGTATTCAAAGAGAAGATGTTGAACAGTTTCATACAAGAGTGGGAATAGTATATGTATGTGAGAGGGCCAGAATGAATAATGTCTTGAAGGGCTCCTCATAGTTTCATGTGAATAGGCGCATTAATTGGTGAGATATTAACCATAAACCAGGTTAAAAAAAATCTGCAATCTCCATCTCAATATGAATCTAAAGATATTGTATTCTAGAATTATTCAGGCTGTAAATAATTCATAATGATTTATATAACAATATTTTAAATATATAAAACATATTCCAGCACAATAATAACAGTAATATGTAAATATCTTATTTTATTTTTTATTTTTATTTTATTTATTTATTTATTTGAATGGGACAGCATGTATTAATGAACGACTAGTGCCGTAAATACACCGGATTTAGCTAGGAGCTAATTTCCATCCGTAGTCCCATTGGAAGGGGTAAAACAGGATACAATAAAAGAGCAGAACATGCAGTGACAGACAATAATAAAAACACAGTCTAGATTAAGACAATACAACAAACATTATACACATGGTTGGACAAGACATAAAACAAATCTGTACAATCACTTAAAATGCCATGAGGTAGTTCTAATACTAAGGTGCTTTTAGTTAAAGTGCCTATGATAGTGCTCATTCACTCACTCACTACAACTTACATACACACACTCAGCTTCATGCACTCACATTCACTCTCACACTAGTCTAAAAAGATTAAAAGATTAAAATGATTTTTAGTGATCACATCTTTGATTATTAAATAGCCAACCCTTTAGTTATTTTTAAAAGACCCAAAGGTGGCGCTGTCCCTGACTGCAGCAGGCAGAGTGTTCCAGCTCAAACAGCCCTTTATAGAAAGAACGTTTTGGGCAAAGGTGCACTTTCTAAACTGGACTTCACAGTCTCCCCTCATTGTGGATCTCGTGCTGGTCTCACGGTTCCTTTTTTTGATGAATTCTACCATAGGTGGTGGGGCAATGCCATTTAGGACTTTATATACAAAACAACAATATTTAAAAGATTTTAGATTTTCGAAATTTAAAAACTTATATTTGTCTAAAAGTGGACATATGTGATAGGATTGGGGCTTCCGATCTAATATCTTTATTGATCTTTTGTACAGTTGTTCAATTGGCTTGAGAGCAGTGACACCAGCAAATGACCACACTGTAAAACAATAGTCAATATGAGAGAAAGAGCATAGAATGGAGGTAAGACTTTGCTGCCTCTGCTGTAATGAATGGCCGAATCTGTTTGAAATTTTGCATATTAAATTTGATGGTATTTGTAACTTTTTTAATGTGTTTTTTAAATGTGAGATTACAATCTAATATAACTCCGAGATATTTATATTGAGTCACCAACTCCAATTCCTCTCCATCCAAAAACACAGAAGAGTTTGACTGATTCACTGTTTTTTTGCTGAAAGTCATACAAACTGTCTTTTTTAAATTGAGTAAGAGGCAGCTTTGTTGAAGCCAGTTGTGCACCTTGCTAAGTCCAGTTGTAAGCTTGGCAGCAACAGTGCTGACATCCCTACCCTGGATAAAAAGGACAGCATCATCTGCATACATTAACGTATTCAATTCAGGGCAGACATCCGGTAAATCGTTGATGTATAATGAAAATAGCAGTGGTCCGAGTACAGAGCCTTGTGGGACTCCGACACTGCTGCTGAGGCACTGGGAGGTTACTCCGTTTACTGTGACAGACTGTACTCTATTTGATAAGTAAGACTGGAACCAAAGCAAAGCATCTGCTGAGAAATTGAAATGTGAAAGCCTGGTCATTAACACTTGGTGGTTAACCGTGTCAAACGCTTTCTTAAGGTCTAGAAATACAGCGCTGACATATGGATTTTTATCTAGTAATGTTTTAATTTTTTCAATAAACAAGCAGTTAGCCATCTCCGTCGAGTGGTTTGGTCGAAAGCCAAACTGCATTTTGTGGAGTTTGTTGACTCCTGTCTCAAGATGTTTGATTAATTGGTTTGCTATGCATTTTTCTGTGATTTTAGATACTATGGGTAAAATACTGATTGGTCGATAATTACTTATTTGGGTTTTAGATCCTGATTTAAAGATTGGTGTTATTTTTGCTTCTTTCCAAGATGACGGAACTGCTTTTTCATTGATTGACTGATTTACCAGGTGAGTAATGGGTTGTACCAGTGCCTCAGCATGCAGTTTTAGGAAATTGGCATCAATTCCATGCATGTCCTTGGCTTTGGAATTTTTGAGGGCAGCAATAACTTTTGCTACCTCTGATACAGTCACATTTTGGAGATGAGGACATCTTAATGTCCTTATGGTATTTAAATGGCCTTTACTCATGGAAACCGGACATGTCATTGAACATAATTTTGTGCTGATTTAATTGATCCTAAGCCAGTACGAAGACTGAAAATGACCAGTAAACAGAACTGCAAAATGCCACTAGCCTAGTCATCCTAGCTCCATTGCAATGTCCTCCGATTGCCAAGGTAATGTACTGTAAAAGTAACTGTGGCAATCAAATGCTATCAAGCTTAACAAACAGAAGGTATCATTAAGAAAATTAACTAAACTAACTATGCACACGAATTATTGTAATAAATAATATAATTTATAAATATCTTTACTAGTGCTGTCAGGCGATTAAAATGTTTTTTTAATTAAGTACTTAATAATTAATTACAGGATTTGTAATTAATTAATCTAATTAATTGCATTTTATGAGTGTGAGAGAGATTTAGAGGGAGAGATAGAGAAACTGAGGGAGAGATTGAGAGAGAGAAAGAGATTGTGAGTGAGCAAGCGAACAAACAAACTCACTTTGCGATTGAGTTTGTCAGTTTTCAAGTCACCACGCTCTTGTTGATAGTCCCGTCTTCATTCTTTTTATAAATAAACTTGTCGTTCAAAGGCCCTGGCAGCGATTTGCTCACCGCACGCCAAATTTAAAATGCGCGCGCATTGAATTGCCACTCATAATTAATTAATTTTTATAGTGTAATTAATTAATCTAATTAACTGACAGCCCTAATCTTTACAAAATATTGTGATTTAAAACGTACTTGGAGGGCTTTCTCATCAAATGGTCTGATCTTGGATTGTATCCGGTGTCTTGGGCGAGGCTGTGAGGAGGGGTCTGTTGCTCCACTAAAGATGGAGGAGTAATCGGCTAATTGATCTGGAGCCGGGTATTTGGCACTGGAGAACACCTACAAACAAGGTCAAAATAAGCAGAGCTGTCAGTCTGTACAGGGCTAGTGCAGTGTACAGTATGGAGGTTTAGTAGTGCAGTGTGCAGAGCTGTTACCTTAGTAGCTTTCTTACTGCCTTTGATCTTGTCAACTCGGGCCTGGGCCAGTCTGATGCGGTCTGTGACACTCTGGAGCTGCTGCCTGTTCTTCTCCACACTCTCAGACACTCTGCAGAAAGAAGACATGTTTAAACAGGATGTTGACGGGCAGGACAGCCAGATAGCTCCGGCAGGTTTGGCTAAAGAAGTAATCCAAAAATATTCATTTTGTCTTCTTATGTACATTAACTTTTTGGGTTCTTTTTAAAAGACAATACAGTAGGAGGTGTGTTTACCTTGTTGACATGTTTTGGCTGCTATCTACAAGCTACACTATATTGCCAAAAGTATATTGCCTTGACTCACATATGAACTTAAGTGACATCTCATTCTTAATTCATAGGGTTTAATATGACGTCAGTCCACCCTTTGCAGATATAACAGCTTCAACTCTTCTGGGAAGGCTGTCCGCAAGGATTAGGAGTGTGTTTATGCGCTTGCACTTTGTTATAATACCACTGACAGTTGATTGTGGAATATTTAGGAGCAAGGAAATTTCATGACTGGACTTGTTGCACAGGTGGCATCTTATCAGAGTACCACGTTGGAATTCACTGAGCTCCTGAGAGTGACCCATTCTTTCACAAATGTTTGTAGAAACAGTCTGCATGCCTAGGTGCTTGATTTTATACACCTGTGGCCACCTGTGTGTTCCATTATTTGGATTGGTTAGTGAATACTTTTGTAGTGTATCTTAAGAACTCTGGTGTTGGTGGTGACATGTTCCTCCTTTCACACACCTCCAAAAACCACTGGGCGATGAGGTGTGGTCAGTCTGAGCGACCTGCTAGGTCCATCAGGCTGACCATGCCTACAGAAGTAACAACAGCTGTCATGTCACCACCAACACCGGTGAAGATGCCAAAACTTAGCCACTTATCAACTTATCAACAAGGTAAAAACACCTCCTACAGTACTGTCTTTAAAAAGAAAACAAGATGTTAAAGGAAAAGTAACGTTATTTTACAATCTGAGCCTTCTTTCGGTAATAAAACAAGTCGTTTGACTCACCCATATCACGTTCGTGTCATTTGGAGCTGTTTGAAGAAAGTTATGTTGTAGCGTATCCGTTAGCATTTGTATTCGGGGCATTACTTTGCGGTGTCCAAATAACACAAACTTTAGCACATTTCAAATCATAGAAGCCCGATGTCTTAATGAAAGATTTCGTTTGAAGCAAAAGTGGCCTGTAATCCGAGATTTAGCCATAGTTTCGAGTAGATGAGGACGCCAGTGCGCATGCGCGGACTGCTCCCGGGACCCAAACATGAAACGCAAAGCTGAAAACTATGGATAAATCTCGGATTACAGGCCACTTTTGCTTCAAACGAAATCTTTCATTAAGACATCGGGCTTCTATGATTTGAAAAGTGCTAAAGTTTGTGTTATTTGGACACCGCAAAGTAATGCCCCGAGCAAATGATACAGCACCATGTTAACGGATACGGGATCATTAGTAGAACAGAACGGCTCAACATAAGTTCTGCGATACTGCTCCAATTGACAGAAAAATGCTATGGGTGAGTAAAACTACTTGTTTTATTGCAGAAAGAAGGCTCAGATTGTAAAAAAAAACGTTAATTTGCCTTTAAGGCTACAGAAGTAGTTTACAGCCACCAGTGTTGAGTGAATTAATAATGCAAAGATAATGTCAAAAATGTGCTATTTTAAGTGAGAGAAAACGTGCATTGTTTTTTTAGAGGGAGCCTTTGGCCCATAGCTGAACCTGTTGTTTTTAGAAGGGAAGGGAAAACATGCAGAGTTCCAGACACAGGCAAACTAGTAGGTAATTCAAGTAGCTTGGCAATCACAGTAAAGGGAAAAGAACAGACAGAAGTTCTGACAATGTAAAGGTGAGGAGGAGTGTAAATATAAAGGTGCAGTAACCCTATCAGATGTTGGACTTATCACAAATGCGTGCAATGATGACTAATGGTACCTTTGAAAAATGTCTGTGGATATGGTCTCCAGGTATACTAATGCATCTGCTATCTGCAGTATGGCCTCCTCTCTTCTCACGTCTGGCTGGATAAGTGGCACAGAGTACACCTGGCCCTCCAGGGAGTGCTTCTCACTCATCCTGAAACAAAACAGTGCATGGATTTTATTACAATATACAAGCTTTATGTAGAGATAACACAGAGGGAGAGAGCTCAGAAAGGCTCATGCTCCATCACACCAAAGGGATTACATACAGAATCATGGAATGTATATTAACTATTAAATTTGTATTCACACACGCACACACACTTATTATTTTTATTATTGTTGTTGTTGTTATTATTATTATACATAACACTTGTATAGCGCCTTTCTTGACATTCATAGACGCTTCACAGTTCAAAACTGACAAACAAAAAACAAATGAAGAACAACAATGAGATGCACGAAGAAGGCAGTTTTGAACAGATGAGTACACCCGCAATAAACACAGTACACAGTATAATCATCGCGACAATGAAGATGCAAAGCCTCCTCCACACTCCTGCACAGACTCCCATCAGCATCTGACCATCACATGACTGGTGTCAAGTACAAACTACATATTTCTTAAAATACTAGAATACCAAAGTAGGTCAGACAATTACGATGACCGCAAAATATGAGGACACCGCTATCCCTTTTATGTTTTATCCAATTCTATTTCACAATCCACAGTCCATGTTCATTGTTACTACTTGTAGAAAGCAAAATTAAGTGTCATGTTCAGACACTTGTTCTGATGAAAACTCACCTGACCATGAAGACAGCTCAGGTATAATGGCAATTTAAACAGCTTAGTTTAGAAAGCCCAGGCCCCGCTTCTGCGACATCAACAAAGCTGTGAAAACATCGGCGCTCACTTCCGCGTTCATCTGACACGTGACCACGTCTGATGCGTTTACGTGCTTACGCAATCCTCGTATGTTTTGTGTATAACTCCTTCCTTCAGTAAAATCGTGTAAAACGGCATTGCACACTTGCGTAACGTCAAATATTATGATTCAAACATGAGTACCATCTGTTTTGGCTGGATTTATGCACATAAAGTAATTATGTTTCATTTTTGTGGCTCTTCAGTGCAGTTTTTTTTTTCCAAATCATAGACCATGAATGCACCCCAGTGACTTGTAGATGTCGTTTGTTTGTAGATGTCATTTGTTTGTAGATGTCGTTTGTTTGTAGATGTCATTTGTTTGCAAACTCTTTGTTTTTGCTTGTTAGTGTTTAGTGTTAAATAACACTAGTAAATAACAAATCTACTTTATTTCTAATTTCTGCTTTATATTTGTGTTCTGTTTTTAGTTCTTACGCATGATATTGATATTATCATTATTATTATCGTTATTTTTAATCATTATCATTATTATTATCGATATTGGTATTGATATTATCATTATTATTATCGTTATTTTTTTGACAACCTAAATTCTGTTCACAAGAACATAGACAAATTGGATTACAGATGGAGGTCCCTGTGCTGATGGTAATAAATGAATGACTAAACGAGAAAAGTAATACTATACATATGACTATGTTTGTTTCACAATTATCACCAGATCAGGGCAGATGGAGGCTTTGGTGTGGGGAGATGTTCCTCTTCTCGCGGCAGACCTTGTCTCTTTTAATGCACAGCTGAAGAGACAAGGCAAAGGGTGGTCCTGTTGTCCGGGAGCAGCCCCTCTCTGGCAGCAGGTTCACATAAACACCTTGCCACTTTTAATGCATCACATACACCAACAACACAACTTCACATTAAGTTTTAATACCATCAGCACCAATACTTCCAATAAACATAATTTTCATGCAGATATAATAAGTAACACTTTAAGAAATTACATAAATAGTGATAACCAGAGGTAAAACATAAGAGCAAAATGATGCCGATGATGATGATACTAATAAGATATCAATAAGATATATATATATATATATATATATTTTTTTTTTTTTTTTTTCTTTCTTTTTTCCTGTCTTATTGTAATTGTTTTACACTGTACAAGTATTCAAGTATTGGAAGCCAACCACTGTCACCGGTTAATTGTAAAAACACAAAAATAAGGATCACTACTAACTTTGGGAGAAGGGGTGGGATTTAATAAGTTTTACTTCTACCCACTCCTTTTCGGGCATGTACATATATGCAAAAAAAAAAAAAAAGGGTCTATATATTCTTTCTTTTTTTTCTGTTCTTTTTTTGCTGTTTATTTAAATTGTATGACACTGTACATTTTCTGTGCACTACAAGTATCATATGCTCGAAATAAATTACTACTACTACTACTACTACTACTACTACTACTACTACTACTACTACTACTACGCGTTATACGTTATGGAAATGTCTGCATGTAGCTGTCTTAGACTACAAAGTGGTCAGTAGGGCGCGCTGTTGCTTTGAACATGCCTCTCTCCCTGTGGCTCGCATCTCCTCCATCCCCGAGCCTCCCTCCTCCTCCCGGGCACATCTGGATAGGGCTCCGCTCCTCAGCACCGTTCGGCGCAGTGAGAGAGAGAGAGAGAGAGGCTGGGCAGGAAGGAACGGAGGGCATCGGCTCCTTCATCATCCACAACCGACTGAGCAGCACCGCGGAGAAGCACCTCACCCCGTGTTTCCTCTGCGCGCCCGAACCAGGCTGTCGGTCCATCTTTACCCTCTCCCCTCTCTGTTCTAGGCTATGATGAGCTCCAGTCTGTTGGAAAACCCGGTGCAGGCGATTCTGTACCTGCGGGAGCTTACGACCATTGTGCAGAACCAGCAGAGCCTTATCCAAACCCAGCGCGCTCGGATTGAGGAGTTAGACCGGCGAGTGGACGAGCTGATCGGCGAGAACAGGCACCTCCGGGACGTGAGAGTCCAGCAGCAGCTCCCCTACTACCACCACCACCACCTGCATCACCATCACCCAGACCCGAGCTGTCATCACCACCAACAGAACCAGGACAAGGCGAGTCCAGCGGTGGAAAATGCAGCCCCTCCAGACTTGGATGCGGCTCCCGCTGTCCAAGCACCTCCTCCTCAACAACCTCTGGACCCCGGAGACATGCAGCTTGTTCCCGCAGACCCCTCCACTGTATCCCCCGTGGAGAGTGACCCAGAAAATGGGAGCAATTGTCCGAGCTGTCGTTCCTTGGTGCCCATGACCCCTACCACCCTATGTCGTTCTTTGACTTTGGCGAAGAAATCTGAGTAAGTGATTTTTCTTTACATATTTCACTTAAGGGTCTAAATAGAATAGCCACCTGATACTTAATGCATGTTTAGCAATTTCTTAAAAAAAAAAAAAAAGAATTAAATAAAAAATAAGTCGTTTGTGAAATTCAAATTTTCAGTGGTCTGTGCCAAAGAACTGGATTATTTAGACGACATCACGAACACTTGGTCATTACATAACAAACAGCTGTAGGCCCATGCCGTATGTACTTACGCATGGAGGTTACGGCGTTAGCAGGACACAGATGTAACACTTAGTAGCTGTCCATGGTGCTGCTTGTCATACAGCACAGACCTGAGCGCTTTCCCAGGACCTGCGGAGGCTTTGATGTTGCAGCTTGACATTTCTCACAAACAGGGACGTTTCTAGCCTCGTGACGGCCCTATGGAAGATAAAAGGCTGTTTGGGGGGCCTTCAGTTTGACCACAATGGAGAAATTTGCCTCCACATACCCCAGTCATGTTTATCCCTTATATTAAAATTCAGTTCAGGTTGAGCCACCCCTCATAATAACAAAATAATGCATACAAATGATGATAGAAACATAAAAGCTATGCTTAATTTCTACTAAGCTAGCAGCAGAGATAAACTGATATGTTTTTTTTTCATGGCTGATACCGATTGTTAAGAACCCAAAGAAACAAGTCAGATGGTCGTGAAGTTCTGCTGATGTTGTTGGGCTGATATATATGTAGGACCAATTTTGGTGATTTTCCCTCAAACTGTCTAGTTTGAATTTAGTGCAAATTTACCCCCGAACCTGTGTAGTCACATTTTTGCAGTATATATATATGTATATATATATATATATATATATATATACTCAACAAAAATATAAACGCAACACTTTTGTTTTTGCTCCCATTTTTCCTGAGATGGACCCAAAGATCCAAATTTCACTCCAGATACACAACACTACCATTTCTCTCAAACATTGTTCACAAATCTGTCCAAATGTGTGACAGCGAGCACCTCTGCCCCGCCGTGACAATCCACCCCACCTCACAGGTGCGCCACATCAAGATGCCGATCCGACATCATGACCAGTGCACAGGTGCGCCCCAGACTGCCCACAATAAAAGGCCACCCCGAAATGTGCATTTTTTTTGCTTTATTGGGGGTCTGGGGACTCAGAATCAGTCAGTATCTGGTGTGACCACCATTTGCCTCATGCAGTGCAACACATAATCTTCGCATAGAGTTTATCAGATTGTCAATTGTGGCCTGTGGAATGTTGGTCCACTCCTCTTCAATGGCTGTGCGAAGTTGCTGGATATTAGTGGGAGCTGGTACACGCTGTCGTATACGCCGGTCAAGCACATCCCCAACATGCTCAATGGGTGACATGTCCGGTGAGTATGCTGGCCATGCAAGAACTGGGACATTTTCAGCTTCCAAGAATTGTGTACAGATCCTTGCAACATGGGGCCGTGCATTATCTTGCTGAAACATGAGGTGATGTTCATGGATGTATGGCACAACAATGGGCCTCAGGATCTCATCACGGTATCTCTGTGCATTCAAAATGCCATCAATAAAATGCACCTGTGTTCTTCGTCCATAACAGCCTTTGAAGAGGAGTGGACCAACATTCCACAGGCCACAATTGACAATCTGATAAACTCTATGCGAAGATGTGTTGCACTGCATGAGGCAAATGGTGGTCACACCAGATACTGACTGGTTCTGAGTCCCCAGACCCCCAATAAAGCAAAAAAAATGCACATTTCGGGGTGGCCTTTTATTGTGGGCAGTCTGGGGCGCACCTGTGCACTGGTCATGATGTCGGATCGGCATCTTGATGTGGCGCACCTGTGAGGTGGGGTGGATTGTTTCGGCGGGGCAGAGGTGCTCGCTGTCACACATTTGGACAGATTTGTGAACAATGTTTGAGAGAAATGGTAGTGTTGTGTATCTGGAGTGAATTTTGGATCTTTGGGTCCATCTCAGGAAAAATGGGAGCAAAAACAAAAGTGTTGCGTTTATATTTTTGTTGAGTGTATATATATATATATATATATATATATATAGTAATATAATATTACACAAACTACTATTATTTTTTCATAAATTTTGTTTTTTATTGTGGTATAGAGCCTTTTGTTTTGTACTGGAATGGATACACCTTAGTATCATGAGACAACACAAAGTTGTAATATGTACACATTAGCATGCACCTCAGCACCACCCCTCCTTGGTACCAGAGCTTCATAGTATATCACCTAATGAGACAGCAGCACCCCTTCTGTCTCTGCGTGTTTATGTGTGGACATGTGTATATGTGCCTGTATGAGTGTGTGTCACATTATAGGGACTGAAATCTTTGTACAGTCACAGGGTGACCTTTGTTCACAGGGAGCCTGCATTGTTCGACAGTACGCCACTAAACTTATATTTATCTTGTATTTATTTAATTACAAGTGTTGAATGCAAAATAATACCTTGGAAAACCTGCATTCTTACTGTGAGCGGGCTTGCCTTTTTACATGTCTGACCTGTATGTCTGTCTCCATGAAGACAGCTATGTGTAATGCTACACTCTGGAATATGAATTTAGCAAAACACAACTACAGGTATGTTTTGATGAGGACATACAACATACATACAACATAGATCAGAAAATACCGTAATATGGGTCCTATGATATGATTTGCCAAGGAGTATTTTTGGTTAAGTTTAGGTTCAGAAATTAATCTTAGTCAGTTCAATGTTCCCACAACACCTGTTAGTGTGCATACAGATTAGTGTGGGTACATTTGTGTATGTGTGACTCCACCCTCACAAGCAGAACAAGACAACACTCAAAGAAAAGGCAAGAGGAGGCAGAGTAAATGAAAAAATACAAATAAAATCACAGATAGCAGCACCCTTTGCTCTCTGAGATGTAGTGATGAATAAGCTAAGGCAGAAGGAAGGATTGTTTGAAAACACTATATGAATGGACCAAATCTCCTTGTGTCTTCATATGGTGCTAACCCTATCATTTAGACGTCAACAAACATGTTTGTATGGGATTCTTGGATTAGTATAGCAGTTCACATTTCCACCTTCTGTCTAATTGAAATGTCCCTGAACGCAATTAAAATGTGTACTGAGAATGCAACCTTGATTAAAACATATGTACTTTGTAATGTTGTCAAAAGTATTGAAAGTCAGATACTAATCAATGCTAAAACTAGTATCGAAACTAGATACTGATACTGAAAAAAACACATAACAGATAAAAAATGTACCCTTCATTTCGATTTAAATTTACCTTCTTATCAGAAGACCACATGGTTACACAAATACTATTATTTGTGTTGGAAAATCTACAATATGGACTGCAAAAGAGCTTTTAAAATGGTAATTTGGGTATCAAAAGCAGTATTGAGTATCAAGTCTGTTCTTTACTATTAAAACTGAGTTTGAAATTTTAGCATCGTGTAGCTCTTTGTAAATATTTTGGTAAAGGGCCTGTCACCTGCATGTCTTATCTATCTTGCATTTAGACAAAATCAAGAGTTTATATTGCAGAGAAAATTGCAGTATGAAAAAATATACTTTCATACAACTTCACTTGCAACTTGACCTGTTGATGTCACCTTCTTGTCTCCATGGAGATAAATAAGTTCAATGACATACTGTGGAACATTTCAGGCAAAGCAATAACAGCTCCATGGAGGCAAGTAGGTGGTGGACGATTCATTAGAAAAGTTACATAGTGCACCTTAGACCTTAGACTGTCACTAAGGCAATCATAATATTTATCTGAAACATTCTGGTGTCATAAATCTGCCTTTACGCATCAAAGCCTGTGCCAATTAATGTTTGTTGTGTCATAATCACTTTTGCACCATTTGGTTTCAATGTCAGGCAGCTTACAACTTTGGCAGAGTGGCTGTATGCAGTGGCCTTGGTATGAGAGGAGTATATCTGTGTGGAGGTTGACAAATATGAGCTTTAAAGTGGCCCATAAACTTCACTTAATATGATCTAATTGAATTCTGTGTCAGTGACTTGATCTGATCTTGGGTCTGACTTGTGCCACTTATATACCCACTTCCTTTTCCTTTTTTCGGCTGGTTAGCTCAACTGGTAAGTCACTTGATTTTCACCCTGGGGACCTGGGTTTGAATCCCCCCTGTGCAATGAGCAAGCCAGTGTGGGTCCTTGGGCAAGACCCTTCACGGCAGTGCCCCCTGGGCGCCTGAAAGACGAGCTTCCCACTGCTCCTGAAAAAGGATGTGTCAAATGCAGAGAAATATTTTCCCTACAGGGATAAATAAAGGATGTCTTCTTCTTCTTCTTGCCTCTTTAGTTACACAATGTTGGAGTTGCTATGTTACTTCAAGTACTGTATTATTAACATTAAATCGTAGTACTTTTATATTACCATGTGGCCATATATTTGTGTATACCCTCAGTTGTCCAGGTAGGTTCCATAGTGATCCATGGGCGTATAATAGTCTATGTGCTCTTATAATTGTTCTGATACAGCTCAAGATCATTCTAAAACTATTCAGAAAAGGTTCATTTGTGTCCTGTGAATGTGACTTTTTTCCTTTTTGATAATTTTTAGCCTTACATTTTAGTATAAATTACTATCTGATTGTTTTTATACTTTAGACAATCCTTCTACAGTACTCATTTAAGTACTGTGTAATGTTGCATTATAACTTACTTAAGTCAGATTTTCTATTGATCACAATTAGCTGTCTCGTCATGTTTGATTCTTGTGACAGTTTAAATGTAGTTTTAAGTCCAGTTTGGATATTTAAAACTGCCATATGTAAACTGCTGTGATGATATCAGAGTAATTGAAAAATAGTTTAAATGATTTGTTATTGATTTTGGTTGGATATATTGTAGAACAATTGTACTTATCTTTTTTCATATTTAATGTTTGTGGATTTTTTTGTATTTCTCATGAAAATATCATGTGAGAGAGGGGAACTGGTAGCAGATTGTAAACCAGAACCTATTGTCTGTTTTATGATAGCACTTCTTTCCTGTATAGTGTGTACTTTCTTGATGAGCAGTACAATAGTCAAGTCCAGCTCACGTGCGCCCTTGACCGCAGTCTCACGCTTCAGCTCCTTATCGATCCATCATGCTTCTTTTTGGATGACACCTCTGTCTATAGCGCAGGGCTGGCAGGTGGAGGGGAGGTATCAGTGCTCCTGTCTGCACCCGTCAGCACCTGTCTACTTCTGTCGCACCTGCCTCTTTCTGTTTGTTCCCGCCTTCCCCTGTATGCACATTTAGAGTCCTCTGTGCCTTATTTCAATCTTAGAGCTTCCTTTTCTCCGACTGTTCCCCTGCTCTTCGGATGTATGACGTGTGCTTTTGTGCTCTGCCTTCGCACGTGGATATGCCTATGGGGCTGGAGAAAGCGTCCCGGCTCTCCCCGCCCCCTCTTCCCAGCTGAGCCTGCCATATATGCCCCACTTAGCCCATGGAGCGAAGCGTAATCAGGCTTTCTCCAGAGAGAGGAGAGGCAGGCACACTCAGAGCAGAGCAGGGCCGGCTTACATGGAGCCTCAGATGTGTCCAGACAAAGCCACTGCAGGAGCACAGAGCCACACTGCTTATGTCATGTGTTTGTGTCTACCATTTAACTGTAGCCAGGTGAGGATTAAATCAGACAAATGAGTGCGCAGAGACATGATAATATTTGCATCTCTAAAACTTGCCTGGGGTAATTGTTCTTTTCCTCACTGCAAGTTATTGAATGAAATTTAATCTCATCTGGGTGACAAAACACAGCATAGGTTCGTTGCTTATTCACAATCTGTATATATATGAGACTGTTACAGCAGATTGGCAGCTATGGATTTGTCAGGCAGTTCCAGGGCAGCTGTGACCGGGGCAACTTACCATCAACAATGAGTGGGGGTGAAATGGATAATGTCCTACTGTAATATTTTGAGAAGCTTGTCAAATGCAACAATAATCCAGTTATGTAAGATAGCACTCATGCCTCACAGCAAGAAGGTTCCGAGTTCGATCCCCTGGTCACCTGGGCCTTTCCGGGCAAGAAGGCTCTGGATTCGCCTGGGACTTTCTGTGTGGAGTTTGCATGTTCTCCCCATGTCTGGGTGGGTTTCCTCCGCACTTCGTTTTTCCCCATCAAACCTAAAAAACATGCTCCAGGGACTACAGGTTTCCACCTGTAGCTCTAGTGGTGCAACTTGGCACAATGCATCTCTCCTGTTAAGGTTAATGTAGATTGTGCACTGTCCCTGCTTCATAAATAAAATAAATAAATAAATTCATTATCACCTTCAGTACACACATATGCATAGTTTTAACTGCCTGTAAAAACCTGGCTCATACGCCTTCATTAAACAAATTTTGGTCATGTCAGTGCTTGCATTTCTTTCACTATAATGCATCAGTTAGCATTGCATTTACAAAGTGACACTGTCTTCTCTGTCTTCTAATTAGTAGTGTTGTTAGGACTGCAAGATATATTGCAATCAAATTGAAATTTTAAATGTTTGCAAATAGTAAATCACAAAAAATGCAATTAATAACAGAATTTTCTCTGCAAACAACAATTTATCCTCTCTTATTATGTAAAAAAAAGCAAATCTTGCAAATCCTGTTTTAATAGCATTATCTACTGTTCCTTGTCATGTTGTGGCTACTTTAGTACAAAATCTAAGTTTCTGCTGCCTTAAGTGGTCTCTGTAATTACCAATTGTTGATGACATTATGAAAGACCCCAATTAAAGCCAGGTGTTTCTGAGTAGTGAGTACAAACACCTGGCTGTAGCTGACCTACCTCTAGACCCTGCTCCTCCTTGTCTCTCACGCTTCCCTTTAGTCCTCCAGGCACTGGCCAGATTATCAGTTCTGTTTGAAATGTGGTTGTGGGCAGAGTTTAGGTGTGCAGTCCCACTTTAACACTTTGAACAGAATCTTACTGTCAAAACATCAACTGGTCATCCTCTATGTTGCAAATGCTTTGCGGTCTGCTGTTCTAAGAGAGGAGAAGGATGAGGTCTGATGTTTTCTCATGTAGAATTCATCTATGAAACTGCAGGTCCAAAGTGTGTATCAATACAGAGTATTGGCAGTGTCAGGAAAAGACGTGCCATAAACCGTTAGCTTGAGTCCAGTGTTTTATGCTCTTATATCTCCTGTACTCTGCTCTGTTCCACTTACCGCAGGAGGCTGGATCGATACATATAGATCCAGGACAAATGACCCAATGGCAGGTCTGACCGAGGCTTGGGTCCAGTGTAACGAGTGGGCAATAATCCATTGTAGCACAAGAGCGGTTTAGCCCCATAAAGACGAAAATGCACCATTACAGACCTGGTCCACCTGAGAGTTTGTCACATAACATTAGTGTTTTTCTTTTCATTTCATGATTTTCTCCCTAATATTTATGCTTATGGGCAAGAGACAAATAAAGCAGTATTCCCATACTAGGGCTGCAAGATTAAATGAATCACAGTTTGACTGGACTCAGCAAATTGCAAAGGCCGCCGTTTTTGAAGTACCATAATTTTCTCCACAAACAACTAAATATTCTGTCTTATTCTGCATAAAAACTGCTCACCCTGAAGCTTAGAACTATACCAACATGTTATTCTTGTATTAATTTGTCATTAAATCTAAAATGTGAATAGAATCCTATTATTAAAATATAAAGTGCAAATCTAACTGCAATTACAGTGCTTGGCCAAAAAAACAAAAAAACAATTAGATATTCTAAATCATTCAGCCCAAAACATAAGGTTCATTAACCCATCAACTCAACCCATCAATCCAAAAACATGCTCCATAGGTAAAATCCTCCAGCTGAGGTCCTGACCAAGCTGAGCAACAAGATCATGGAGATGGGTCTCTGGGCGCCTTCATGTGCTGCCCACTGCTCCTGAAAAAAAAAAGGATGGGTGAAATGCAGAGGACAAAAATTCCCTACAGGGATAATAAAGGATAATAAAAAAAATAAATAAAAAAGGTTACTAAATGAGATGATAGGTGATAGTTTATCTATTCAAATTTCAAACAATACAATGCATACTGCATGCAATATAATGTTCTTATGTGAACTGCTGGCTGAGGAGATGAGAATTTACTGTAAAGAGAAAAAAAAAAACTTGCGAAAACTTTGCAAAATCCCCCTGTATCTCCCACAAACCTTTTCCATAGTGTGGCTGTGAAATATAGATATACATTTACATATTCGGGTGTGGGTAGTTTTCATCTTGTATGTATTTATGTAAACAGGAAGAGGGGTAGCTACATATATTCAAAAGAGTAGGATCATAAAGGCAAAGTGAGTGGGGGTTGCCTTTGGGCCAGCTCTGTCCTCACTTCCCTTACTTCCTCTATTCTGCAGAGCACAGAGCCACTGCAGACCCCCGGAGTGCTGCTTGGATCAGAAAAAACAGATACCCAGCTCATCTCCTCATGCACTGTTGGGCTGAGAAGTTTACAAAAACACTGAATTGCATTTTGTCAGATAAATATTTATACCACACTGTAATTTCAGAATTTATGTTGATGCAAAACAGATGCTTAACTGTTACAAGTATTTCAGAAGCATGTTTGTGGAGTTCTAAAGTAACCATACCACCTTAAAAACAATCTTGTCTGATCTTGGAAGCGAAGCAGGGTTAGTCCTGGTTAGTACTGTGATGGTAGACCGCTGGGAATACCAGATGCTGCAGTGGAATGGCTCTTACTGATGTTTTGTTCTCAGGCAAGACCCCCACCTTGCCTAGTATGTTGTGTGTGAGTGATTGGTGACAGCTAAGGGTGCAGCATCTTACCACCAAGTGTGGAGTGAATAATCTAGTGTCAAGTTCAAAAAATTATATTATTAAAATGAACTACAGGGATAACAACATTTATTTTTCTGCAGCAGACAGTTTGTGGGATTGTTTTCTTATATAGGTATGGAAAATTTCCCACATTTTTTGCTCCATCCATTTTGGTTGTCCTTTTACATACTAGATTAGATACCAAGAGCAGATACCACTATAGCTGCGCTACATTCTAATCTGATTCTCACAGCTCGCCTCTCAGCTGAACAGTGAGGGCTGAGCAGAGAGGAGTTGAACATCAAGAAGCACATTCATTTTTCTTTCACATTAAGCTCAGCTTTAAACACATATGACTGTCACATGACAATATTTAGGACTCTTGAAGGTTTTAATAGTTCAAAGGATATCAGCACAGTGCTTGTGTTTAATAGTACCACCTTAAGGTGGCTAAGTGGTCGCCCAGACCTTTCCGTGTGTGTTCTGTGTGGCGTTTGCATGCATGGTCTGGGTTCGATCCCCGGGTCGCCCGAGCCTTTCTGTGTGGAGTTTGCATGTTCTCCCCGTGTCTGGGTGGGTTTCCTCCGGGCACTCCGGTTTCCCCCACCAACCCAAAACATGCACCATAGGTACTCCAGCTTAGGTCCTGACCAAGCCGAAGCAAGAAGATCATGGAGATGGTCCCCGGGCGCCCTAATGTGTGTGCTGCCCACTGCTCCTAATATATGTATATATATATAGGATGGGTTAAAATGCAGAGAAGAATTTCTCCAGTGTGAGATCAATAAAGTTCACTTCTTCTTCTTCTTCTTCTTTGCTTGTGCGTGCATTGTGACTTATTGGCATGACTGAATACAGGTTCAGCGCAGTCTGTAAAGACGTAGTAGTAAACATTTAAAAACAGCCCTTCAAATAAGTATTGAAATGTAAAAGTAGGCTATATTATAAAAATCATATGAAATGAATTAGATTTACCACTGTGATGTGATGTGAAAATAATGTATGGTATCAGTATTGTCAGACACTCAAAATGATATACTTGAACTCACTCATTTTGGAAAAAGTGGTATTGGTGCACCCCTAAGCCTGGTGAGTTTAAATGGAAATAGAAGAGCAAAGAAGCTGCAGAGGAGACTGAATTCCCATTTTATAAGTGCTTTAAAAACATATTTTTAAGGTGCCTAATCAATAAAATGTATTATTATTATTAGAATAAAAAGTGAAAAGTGTCTTGGCATTGATTTTAAAAACAGACACTGATATCAGCCGTACTAGCAAGACAAATATCATTACTGGTTGAAAAAAATCTCTATTGGACCTAGTTTGAGTTTCCTTTTATTATTGATAGTGTGTTTTTCTTGCCTTTGGTCAATGCTAATATAAGTAATTGGTGTCCTGCAGTATAACCTGCTATAACCTTTAAAATCTTGTCCGTGTTAATGTTCCAGCCCTAACCTCTTTCGTGAAAACCGCTGACACCAAACAGGAGCAGGACTGAGAGAGGGACTATGTTGTGTTGAAATATTCACTTGGACTCGTGTTAGGAAGCTGGCTGTGTGTCTGCTGTGGATGGATACATATGTGATGTGTTCAGGCTCCTCTCCTCTGCTTATACATATGGGCATTGGACAGGCTTGTTACAGTTTACATATATGTTCTCTGACCTGTGCTGGGAATCTGTGCACCCCTCACGTGAAAGACAATAGCAGGGCAAAAGGCTCCGGATGTTGACAGGTGATAAATAAAAGAGGACAATGCATTTTTAAAACAGGCGAATGGAAGGAAAGCTGTTGGATACACAGCAGTGCCAGGGGGAATTGGCTGGTGGTTACTTGGAATTGGAATGGCAAATACGGCTAACCAGTTTGCTTATTTAAGAATTCAGTACAAATATAAGATGCATATTATTATAGATTATTTTATCAGAATTTTTACTCAATCCATTCAGTTTGGATTTTTATCTGCTAGAGGATGGCAGATCTGTGTGTTTTCCTTCAACTAGTGATGAAACCTACTGTGCAGCAGAAAGTAATCAAGAGTGTTTCTCAAAATGTGATGTGTGCACCAGTGGCGGTATGTAGGCTTCCTCTGGTGGTAGGTTGTGCCCTCTGCAGTTTGAGTATTCCTTTTATTTAGAGACCAATCTATTCATGTTGTTGTCCTCTTTTGGGTTAATTGGTTTAATAATTGGTTTAATAATTGGTTTAGTCATGGTTAGGTCTCATTTTAGGCCTAGTTTATTCTCATTATAGACATTATAAGGCATAATTCAGGCTATATATTGTTCAGGTTTAGATCTGGTAGTACTCTGAAAGCCAGAAAGGATTTAGTGTCTTCAAATCTCCATGCATATCCCTGCCTAGCCCATGTCTCAAGATCTCACCCTCTCTTGCTTTAATTATGCTTATGTCTACAAATGGATGATATTGCATAATCAAAACATAGGTCTGCTTAGTATTGTATGTAATTATGAATACAAAATGTGAGTAAACTTGTACACTAACTTGAAGATAATTCACAGTGGCATTGCTCATTGATTATGTGCTTCATCACTCCTAGGCAGCTTGTGTTAGGGCAGCTTGATATCACATTCTTTAATCATAATTTTGAGTTGAAATCACAATTATTCAAACAATTGTTCACACAGAGAGAGTGTGGTGCATCAGCATGCTTATAATTAAGAGAATTAACAGATCAAATTAAAGTGGAACATATGTATATGTATAAACATGCCATAAAAGCTCCACCCACGGGCCACTTTTTTACTCACAGAAACATACACATAGAATACACTTCAGATTTCATTTCAATAATGTATTAACTATGTAAGTGTTATAATTATTGGTTGTGATAATGTTGGTTTATCAGTTAATCTGATTAGACAAACAGGGAGCCACATGCATATCAGCCTGTGGGATTAGCTAGTAGGATCATCAAAAAAATAGCAGATAATAATCAATACTACAGCTAGTGCCAAGGCTAGATCACATATGAATATAGAAGGAAAACACTGGACCTTTCCTAAATAGTTTTACAGTGGTCTTGATCTATATTAAAGTGGGACTAAACACTAAAACTCCAGCCACAACCTCATTTCAAATAGAGCTGTGAAACTGGGCTGTACATGGATGGCTAAAGAGGAGAGTGATGGGGAAGAGGGTGAGGTCTGAGGGTATAAGGAACCATGTGATTGGTCTAACAAGTATCCACACTTTAGACTCTGCCCCTGCAGCTTGTTGTTTATAATCAGAAATGCGTGGCTGTAATCAGGGCAGTCTTTCATGATGTCACATAGTACTTGAAATTGCAGAGGCCACTGGAGGCAGCACACACTTAGATTTAGACGTTTTGATCTGAAAGATGGAATATTTATGGTGTGTGTTCTTGGTAAAATTGAGGAGAATTTGTTGTACAGTGAACCCTCGTTTATCGCGGGGGTTAGGTTCCAGAAATAGCCCGCAATAAGTGAAATCCGCGAAGTAGGACAATTTTATATTTTACAATTATTCTACATGTTTTAAGGCTGAAAACGCTTCACCAGACACATTATACACCTTTCTGAGACTGGTATTAACATTTTCTCACATTTTTCTCTTGTTTAAACACTCAAACTTTTGTAGATTTTCATTAAAATATATTAATAGTGGGGCGGGGGCACGTGACACGCGGGCACGTGCGCGCGGGCACGTGCGCGCGGACACGTGCGTTTGTTTTGGTACCACATATCCATGCCATGTGCGAAAGTCGAGTGGAAAGCGACCTGGATATCATTTTGGGCAAGACTCAAGCCAATGCTAACAGTGCCAAACCGCTAACAGACGCCTCTGAGCACCACAAGACCAGGTAAGACCAACCTGCGCTCACAAGAGTTGGTTGCATTTCACCCCGGCTCCAAAATCAGTCCGCTATCAATGCGTCGCCAATACTCCACAGCTCTCTAGGACGGGGTCGACCCCGTCCTAGAGAGCTGTGGAGTATTGTGGAGTATTGGGTTCGTCCTCTCGTCCTCTCACGGGGAAGAGCCACTGTCTCCTCTGTGCGCGCGAGTGTCCTCTCCCCGCTGCGGCTCCCCCGGACGCTCCATGTTGATTCTTGGCTCTTCCATGGTCCGGCTCGCACTCTCTTCCATGGCTCGTGCAAGTAAACAAAGGCCACACCTCCTGTCACCCAGGCGCTCTCGTGAAGGAAATCTGAGACTCTGTCCCTACCATCCCTGGTCTAGACCTGGTTTAGTCCTGGTTTAGACCTGGTTTAGTCCTGGTTTAGACCTGCTTTAGACCTGGTTTAGTCCTGGTCTAGTCTCTTAGCTAATCAGGGCGCAGGACAGAATGTTACACTGTAAAAAAAAAGTTACACTATAAAAAAAATTGGAAAAAAAAAAAAAAAAAATTGGAAAAAAAAATCCGCGAAACAGCGAGGCCGCGAAGAGTGAACCGCGATACAGCGAGGGTTCACTGTATTTTTTTTGTAATACAATATGATTTGACCTGTAGAAGGCTGAATAACTAACTTCTATGGCGAATTATTGGTTTGTTCTGCTATTTATTTGTTGCAGCTCGAGCCTTTTGAATGAAACTGTCTATTTAAAATTGGTTGACTGGGATTACATTGAACTATATCAGTACACATAGACTAGTATACGCCCATGGATGTACAGATATAAGACCACTTGGTAATATGAACACAAGTACTATGATTTAATGCTGAAAGTGAAAATGAAAAGTTGTATTGTCTAAATCATTGTGGTATCTGAATCGGTTTTGAGTATCAAGACAAGAGTATTCCTTTGTATCGAAATCAAGTTTGATATTTTAGCATTGTTACAACACTAGTACATTCTAGTAGTTACATGCAAAAAGTATTACACATATCACGAGTTCGCCTATCACTTAAGCATGTCAAGCGTAGTCTATGTGAGATTACAAACCTTGGGAGTCCAGATTTGGCTTTAAAACGTGGGGTTAAATCAGTGCTGATCGGAGCCAGCCAGTGTAAACAAGTGTAGTCCGGCTGTGCTCTAATCAGGACACAAACACTTTCTAAGCTTTCTGCGCCTTAGTCTGACCTACATAGAATCTGCAGGCCCATCAGAGCCTGTGTGTAAACAGAGAAGGAGGAAATAATCCACAGGAATCAAATGCATTCCACAGGAAGATGAGATGGCGAGGGGGGGTTAAACATGAGAGGGAACGCACAGGCTAACAGATAGTACACATGAGAAAAGGTACCAGGCTTTGGATGCATACAGGTAGTCTTATATTTTGATAGTGGTTTATTATAACTGATGTTACAACATATGGATGCTGGAGCAGGATGCAAATAAAGCAAACATGAAGATTTTTTTGGGGTGACAAGGAGGAGATGGGGAGGCTGAGAAGGTTTATGGTTCTGCTGTTTTGGAGAAGGAGATGGGGCAGAAGAAAGTTGTGGCCCTTAGCTGAAACATAATTTTGAAGGTAGGGAGAGAGGCAGCATAATGTAACTTGAGAGGCTGAGAGGCAAAGGTAGCCTTATGCAAAGGGAATAAACAATAATAGCATAAAATAAATGTCTTTTATATTGTGGAACAAAATACAAAATACATTTTACAACTGAACCAAGAATGTTTACATTCTATAGCTAATTTGAACTAAAGAGCTGTGCAGTGTGATGTCACTATTGACCAAATCATTTATCACACTATACATTCAGAGCACTAAAGGATTTTAACTGAAAGCAACATAGGGAGGTCTTAAAAGCATGAAAAACAGAACTAGTTCATTTTAAATGGTTTGCAGTGGTCCAAAGTTACCGTATGCATTCTGAGCATCCTAATTATTCACTACAATAAGTATGAGTACATTTCTCAGAAACCAGTATAGATTTTTGCCATCATAGTAAAGTTAACACCAACTAAAGCTAAAGCACAGTTTCTGATTATCAGACAATAACCCTTTATAATGAAATGCAGACAGTACAGCAGACTTATTTTGACCTCAAGAGTTGCTTGAACAATTATGTCATGGAGCAAGACATATTTTGCTTAAGTATGTGGGTAAAAAAAATGTGGTACAGGGCCTTTAAAATTTCCATAGGATTACCACTGTCATGATGAGACAAAACTACGACAATTAATGGTTGGAGTCCTGGTCGACTAGCCTGGGAATTCCCAGGCCGCTTCCGTTCGTTTCGAACTGGAAGGCGGCCTGGAAACTCGTCCAAGCGAGAGTCCCAGATTTAGGGCCCCAATCAGAGAGCGGGGGAGGTGTGGCAAGACGGTGACGCGTACTACGTGACAAATGGAAGCTTGTAGTTTGAACTGACAACTGACATGATTGGCTATGGACTTACGTATACGCTCAATGATAGACATTCATAACGCCCAATAAACGGCCGTTGGCAATCGCTAACCACACCTCCGCTACGGGATTTTTCGAAGCGAGTTTCCAGACCCATATCTCACTTGTGATATGGTCAGGTGTTAACCAGACTACTGGTCGACTGAATTCTATATTAGTAGACAAATAATTTATTAGGATTATAAGAATTTATAAGGCCCCAGTAGAAAGGAATGCCTGGGCTGAATTAGCTAGAATCTTGGCAGTGCCTGCACACTTTAATCTTTCTTTTCACTGACAGTTTGCACATGATCCTAATGATTTTGAGAGCTTCTGATTTTACTAGTGTCACGTCTCCTTTTAGTCAGTTAATAGATTCACAGAATTTCCTTAATCTACTATAGCCCTAGACAAAATAAACCTAAGATCTATATTTAACCCAAGTGTAAGTGATAAAATAAGACTTACAAATATATGTAAAACACATGCCATGTACAATAACCAGCTTGCCTACGGTGGTGATAATGACTGCTTGTATGTGTCTTCCACAAATCCGTGCTAAAAATACCTACGTAAATTTGTCTTTTGACACTCTGATCCATCTGATTGCATTCCTGTGGTCTTGTTAATAGGAGTGTGCTAATAGTCTCAACCCAGCTGGTTCAGGAGTGAAATGCTTTGAACCACACCACACTGTGAAGCCTGTATAAATAGTCGCATTAACATTCTGACTTCTGCAGATGAAAGCACAAACACTATAAAGTCCAAAAGTTTGCATCCCAACTTTGGAACCATGCCCTCAATACTGCGCAACTTTTCTAAGCAGAGGATTGCAAAACTTTTTAAATGATCAGAGACCAAAACAACAACATTCTTCTTATTTTTCCACCAATTAATATAAATACATGCGTATTAAAGATGCACTGTGTAACTTTTCTGGAATAAAGTCTAACTTGCTTGTCTCCATGGAAATATTAATGCTTTGACTAAAGTGTTCAACAATGTGGCATTAAAGGTCCCATGGCATGAAATTTTCACTTTCTGAGGTTTTTGAACGTTAATGTGAGCTCCCCTACCCTGTTTAGGGCCCCCCCATGGCTAAAAGTTGCGAAATGTGTAAACTGAGCATTTGCGATCCTTTTCCGTGTTTGAAAAAAAGACAGCCCAAACGGGCGATTCTGAACAAGGGAACTTTCTGACTTCACACTCGGAGAAAAATGCAAATGCAGTTCCACCCCCCATCTGGATGTCTACCCACCATCTCTGGAAATCACCCCCATAGAGTTTGGACCGCGAACGAGCTACGCAATGCGAGATGCAGTTTTTTATTTGCCTGGAGGCACGTGAGAGTGTTTCCAGGCTCAGATGTCCTTTATCCGAGCCTCCGAAACTCTGAAACAGCAGTTTAATTTTATTTTCTATGAAAATGTGTTTATTTTTCAATGGAAAGCGTCTCATTTCTTCCTCCGCGCTTAAACGCGGAAGTGGGGCCAGCGCACATCGCACCGCTAAAGAGGAAAGAGCGGAGAGTTTGGCCACACCCCCACCCGCTGCACTGGCCTGTCTCTGTCCTCCTCATTTGCATTCAAGCAACAACGTCCAGAATAAAGTGTTTGAGAGAGATATTTTTTACTCTGACTGTGTTCATGGGGCTATCTCATGCACTGAGTCTTGATTTTGAAGAAGGATTCATTTACAGTATTAGGGAACCATTAAGGGGCCATATAAAAGCATCAAGAAGTACCATGTCATGGGATCTTTAAACATAATGGAGACAAGTAGATGACGTTGCACCACCAGGCCAATTTACAGGTCAAGAACCTTTCTTTTCCTGAATACTTCTAGAATGATTTTGAGCTGTATCAGAACAAGATTAAGACCACATAGACTAATACACCATGAACCACTATGGGACTTACCATATGGTAATCTGAAAGAAAGTACTACAATTTTATTCATTTATTTATTATTATCCTTTATTTAGGGAAAATTATTTCTATTATTTGCATTTGACCCATCCTTTCAGGAGCAGTAGGCAGCTTATCTTTCAGGCGCCCGGGGACCCATCTCTGTCATCTTATTGCTGGGCTTTGGTCAGGACCTCAGCTTACCTATGGTGCATGTTTTGGGTTGATGGGGGAAACCAAGTGCCCTGAGGAAACCCACCCAGACACGGGAAGCCGGGGGTCGAACCCAGAACCTTCTTGTTGTGAGGCATGAGTGCTGGCCACTCAGCCACCGTGCTGAAAATGACATTCTGTGTCTAAAGAAAGTGAGTGAAAGTGAGAGAGTGTTCTTCATTATCATTGTGGTATTGTAATCAGTATTGACTCCTAATATCAAAATTGAGCTTGAAATTTTAGTATTGGAGAGGTGACCCCCTCACAATACATTTGTGAAACATTCTCAGCAAAGCTGTAACACCTCTATGGAGACAAGAAGGAGAGTTACGCAGCGTAATAGAGTTGTATATAACTTTTGTTTTTGTGGAATCTTATAGTGACCTTTCAGATCACACCTCCTCTCTTCACACCTCCTGCTTTTACAGGCTGTGAACACCTACGGTAGCCCTGGAGGGACAAGCTGTCCCTAAAAATAAACAGCAAAAATAGGTCAGACTATGAATGTGTTTTTGTAGAGCTACCATCAGTTGATTATTAATGTTCATTTTTTAAATATCTATTCTAATCTAATCTTAACCAACAAACAAATATGTGCCCTTTCAGCACCATGTTATCCTATAAGTATGCAGTGTAATCAGACTCATGCAAAACTGTGGTTGTGTCCTTTGAATGCTCAAGGTAAGTGAGGAATAACTTGGACCACTGCAAACAATGTACACATTTTATTTTTAACATTTGAAGACAGTAAAAATCAGGTACAGCCCCTTTAGATTCTTGAACTTAGGCTCTTGGTGCTGTGTTACCAGTGCTTGTGTCTGACTGCAGTGCTGTTTTGTCCCACAGGAGTGAGACTGTGCTGCATCAGTTCTGCTGTCCTGCCCCGGAGCATCCCGAGGCCCCCGACTCCACTGTATCAGCAGGGTAAGAGTTGATCTCCTCTTAAACACTTCTTTTCTTTCCTTCCTACTCCTTCTCAGTTTTTCCGCCCTCTCCTCCCCTCTCCACCCTTCTTCTCTTCTTCCTCACCTCCCTTTTCCTCCCCTCTCCACCCTCTCTGCCCCCTCCTCTCACCCTCCTCTGCTCTCTGCCTTTTCCGCCTTTCCTCTCATCCTCTTTCCAATCGTCTCTTTTCTTGCCCTCTCCACCTTCTCCACCTCTTTTCTTCTCTATCCTCTCTTCTCCTCCTCTAATCTTCTCCACATCCTATTCCAATCCCGCTCACCTCATCCTTTACTCCCTTCCTCTCCACTTCACTTACCCTTTTTTCCTTCTTCTCTCTCTCCCTGCTCTCCTCCTATCCTCCCCCTCCCTTTTTCTACTTCTCTTCTTTTCCTCTCCTCTTTCTCCTTCTGCTCTCCTGTCTGTGTTCTGCTGACTTTCGCTGTTCCCCATGGGTCATTCAGAAGAACACGGCTCCACTCCATCAGATTACTTACACTGCAAAAATATATACGCATTTACCTTATAACTTAGAAAAGCATAATCCCATAACTATGTATGTTACAGTATAGTGATATTTGTAAAATTTTGACACAGCAAAAAAGAGAATTAAGAATATTACTGTGATTATTGTATCAGCACATCTATTGTAGTAGTATCCACAAAGGACCTCTGAATTTGATACATGACTTTCTTGATACAGAGAATATAATGATATGGTGGTAATTATGTGATAATTGTTGCACATAACCTACTATATATATCACTGTTTGTAAAGTGAGGTTTAAAATGGTTCTTTTTTATAGCCAGTACATTATGGACCTTACTGTTTTAAAAATCAAAATAGAGAATACTTCAACTGCAGTACATACCGAAGTTTTCTTTCGGCAATGAAAGAAGTATGAAGAACTGTATGTACTATTTAGATTTTAAATTTCATAGACATGACCTATTTGTGTCTCCAGATACAAGGTAAAAATATTCAAATTAAATAGCTTTTTCTGATAACTATTCTAATGCAGATTTATTCAAATTACAAAAAAAAACAAAACACTGGGCATTATGGCCAAGTTGTTTATGTCATATTTTAGTTATTTGGTTGTCAAGATGATTAACCAGCAGAATGAGCCTCACGTGAGTCTCTCATTTGGGTTGTGAGTTTCAGTGCAGAAATCCAGTTGGTTTAAACCTAAAATGCCTCTCTCTGATCTGAATTGTCACTACCTACAGCACCCCAGCATGACAGGAATGGCATGTCTATATACTGAGAATGAGACGAACTTGTATGTGTCCTCTCTCTGCAGGATGAGGCACTAGTAACCCAGGTTCACTTGTGATTGTAGTACATTTTTAAAGCTATGCAATTCAAGATCAGAGTGCAGGCTACATACAGTTCCTTTTATATACTGCCTACCATGTTTAAATTCGATTGATTTGTGGTCATACCCCTATTATTGTCCTATGATGATTTGACGCACATTTATTTGACACATGATGCACTTCCTTACACAACCCATTGAGCCAGCACTAACACTCACGCCCATGAGGTTTTTTTTCTAACTGCACCTACTCTATATGCCCCCACAGTGCAGATGGGCCAAGCCCACATGAGCGCACATACTGTATTTGTCAGCACTGATTCACACATGAGGAGTTTGTTTACCAGTGCCGCGTCTGTTTGTGAGATACATTCAGCGTCTGCCCATCTCCAGGGTCTCTCAGCATCCTCCATGGTAAGACAGGGTTAATCCAATCAAATCATCTCTCCACATCCTAGCTGCCCTCTGCCCCTCTGCTGTGTGTGCGGGCCAGGCTGTGCTGTGCTGAGGAGATGTGGAGGTGTGAGGCGATTTACTCAGGATGTCTGAAGCACTGACATACATAAATGCTATGCCCTATGTAACATTTCTAGTTGACTGTCAATTGCATTAAGGACACATATTATGCAAAACTGTAAGCTTTTCATATCATTGACCTCATCAAATACATACCTGAAGTTGTATATTGCTTCATTCATACTTGGCTTGTTTCATTAATTCATGAATTCAAAGTTGTCTTCTCCATGGCCAGATTGTTGCTTCACATCTTAAAATACGTTCTAATCATACTCAAGTCCATCAACCATCTTTGGACTCTGCATTCAATTTCTGTTCAAAATGCAGCCAAGTTTCCCTTTCCCTGCTTTTCTTGTATATATTCCCTTTGTTAACAGTCAGATCCTTAGAAATGACTGGTCATAATAAGAATGCATGTATTAAATGAGCAATAAAAACACCTGTAATTTAATAAAAGCAAGACAGACTCAACATTTCAGACAAAGCATTTCAGACAAAGATTTAATGGAGGTAAAGTAATATACAGAGATACTGGTGGTAGTATATTCCTCCATAATGAGAAATTCAGTCTGTTGTTGAGACTGGATATGTGACAGAATATTATGCTGTGTTGACAGGGAAACTACACTACTGTACCAAGGACACCTCCAGCTCAATCCTTGTTATCTGGTCCACATCATCAGAAGTTATTATATACTCCCTACAACAGAAGAATAGTCAGTCTTGAATGGACAATGTGTTGAGTATTCACTCCACTAGTGTTGTCACAATACTAAGGTTTCAAACTCGATATTAAGGAAAACTATGCGTATATTAGTGTCTGTGGTCTTACAGTATATTCACAGTCTGTTGTGAAGGCGGTGAATTGCTTTGGTATCATTGGTCTTTTCTAATTCTTCTCTCTGCTTATGTCTATCTCTGTAACAGTACATAACCTTTCAGAAGTGACCCAGTGAAAAAAATGTATTTTTGTATTGGGAAGCAAGACAGTGTCCAAATGAAGGGTCATTAGAATCAATCAGGCTGCATTCAACCAATTGATTCCACTACTGGCATATTTTAAGTAAGAACTGAAAAAGGAGCCAAAAAACCTGCATTGCAGTGTTTCAGATGACATCACAGCATTTTAGATCAATAACATTTAATACAAATTAGAGACAGATAAAATATTAAAATGCAGATTGAACTGACTATGGACACTTAATCACAGACTCCTGAAAATGTGTTGTTTAAATCCATTTTGTATTTTTTCTATCAATCTGTCTTAAACTTTTTAGCTAGTATTTGTACCTGCATTATCTCACCATGGTAACTGCTGAACAGATTCCACCAGAGATATACATGCATAACCTGCCCAGCGTGATGTCACTGTAAAGTATCAGTATTAATAAAGGATCTTTAAATGTAGGTTGTTTCAAGTAATGTTACCATGTGGCCTTATATTTGTGTAATCCCTCAGTCATCCAGGTAGGTTCCATAGTGGTCCATGGGCGTATACGAGTCTATGTGCTCTTATACTTGTTCTGATACAGCTCAAGATCATTCTAAAGCTGGCGGCACGGTAGCAGAGTGGTTAGCGCTCTTGCTTCACAGCAAGAAGGTTCTGGGTTCGATCTCCGGGTCGCCCAGACCTTTCCGTGTGTGTTCTGTGTGGAGTTTGCATGCATGGTCTGGGTTCGATCCCCGGGTCGCCCGAGCCTTTCTGTGTGGAGTTTGCATGTTCTCCCCGTGTCTGGGTGGGTTTCCTCCGGGCACTCCGGTTTCCCCCACCAACCCAAAACATGCACCATAGGTACTCCAGCTTAGGTCCTGACCAAACCGAAGCAAGAAGATCATGGAGATGGTCCCCGGGCGCCCTAATAATGTGTGTGCTGCCCTCTGCTCCTACTATATGTATATATATATAGGATGGGTTAAAATGCAGAGAAGAATTTCTCCAGTGTGAGATCACTGAGATCCAGTGTGAAGTTCACTTCTTCTTCTTCTTATTCAGGAAAGGTTCGTTTCTGTCCTGTGAATGTGTCTTTAGTAACAACACCTGCTCAAATGAATATCTAGTTTCGATACAGTTTTAGCATCAAATAGTGTCTGGTTTTCAATACTTTTGACTAGTTTCAAGTTCATTAAACAGTTTAAAAACACACAGTTATATCTACAAATGATCACTTGCTTGTCCAGTGTTTTAGCTAAACCCGATGTCCTAGCTTGACTCCAATCACTCCATTTCGGTTTGCTTCTCTCTCTCTGTTTCTCTCCTCTCTGTCACTCGATCGCGTCCAAAATGAAATATTCAAAAAGAACATCTTCTCATTCATGCCTTGTGAACATTAATTCCATGTTACAGCTCCAAGTCGAGACCAAACTGTGAAGGCTGCCTCTCTGTGTCCCCAATCCACTAATTAAGTGTCTTTAGCTCTCGTCTGCTTAAGATGTGCAGTCATTACGCCTTTCCAATCTCCTCGGCATCTCCTCGTTTGGCTTGCTCCTGTGATAACGCATGTGTGGAGGAGGTTTGTTGAGAATGTGAACACAGCCAAAGCACAGGGCAGGCACATATGTGGGGCCCAGTGAGGGAAAAAAAATGTTTGGGGGTCCACATTTGGTAGGTATGATTTAGGATTCACCAACATGCTACAATATGAGTTGAATAAAAAGGCAGCAGGATGATGTTGACAGTGCATGTTTAAATACACAGACATTAAATATTTAGATAAAAGTTAAAAGTGCATTGTGTATAATTTCTGGTGGAGGGTCCATCACTGCTTGCTTCTATGGAAATATCATTGCTCTGCCTGGAATGTTCCACAGTATGACATCACTGATAATTCCTTACATTTATTCAATTACAGGTGGTTTTACAGCTCAAAAATACCTGCCTCTCCAGATCTGACCTGTAACTTGGTCTGGTTTGGTCTCCATGAAGATAGAAAGGTTTAATGCCATACTGTGAAACATTCCAAACAATGCAATAACATCTGAAAAACATTTTATGGATCCCCACCAGAAAAGGTACACAATGCACCTTTAAAGAGACAGTAAACACTACACATTTTTTGCTACTATATGTGTACAGTGTTTTAATAGCTGTATCTACTTTTCCTATGCTATTAGACCAATGTGCTGTACTAGCCTAATTAAAACAAGGTGTTTCTGATTACAAACATCTAATATATATGTGGCTGTAGAAACTCAGCTGAATGTGAATGTGCAGGTCCATGTCCACAAGTGGGATGTTTACTGCTTGCTTTACATTTTAAGAATAAAGAAAATTGAATATAAACTGTTTATTCAGTAGTAAGATAGCGTTGGATATAAAGACTGGTATTATTGTAGCTCCTTCGAGCATCATAGAAATTATATTATGTTTAGTGTTAGATTCATATATTTTGAAATGCATGAAGGTAATTTGTGTTTTAGTGAAGAAATATTGGAGTCATCAGATCCACTGATTAAGTAGAGCCAATTGAAAAGTTTGTGTTGTTAACATAATGTCCGCCAGATGAGCGGAACATCCATTTTGTATGAATATATGAACATAGCAGCTGCAGTGAGTCTGTGTGATAACCAGTTGTTCACTGTACAGTTCTAAATCCATAGCTATGTGATGTTCATAGTTTATTCTCAGACCCATTTTTCCAGGTGAAACCCTCAAGTTTACTCTGATGTAGAATGAGAGGATATGGTTTTCACTGACCAACATGCATGTGTGTGCTTCTGTCTCTACTGAAGGTAGCTCCACACATAGGAACATCCTTCTTCTACTCCCCAGTCTGAGGAAAGTTGGCCTGGGGCAGACTGATGACTAGGGGTGGGGAATATGGTGATAAAAATTGAATTTTGAGCTTATCTATTTGACAATGTGCTATTTTGGTCATATTGTCATATCGTTATTCACCATTTCACTATTTAATTTAACTGTCTGCTCATAAGAGACGCTTCTCCCACCCTCTTCCTCTATTGGTCAACCTCTGTAAGGCCTGGAGTGAATGACAGCTGATTTAACCAATCATTGTGTGAAGCAGTTACCTGGCCAGCCAAATGATATCTCTCTGTATTTCCTATACAGCGCGATACCATTTGGACACCCTCGCTCCACTCTCGCTCCTCCGGTTAAAAACGGACTCCGCGATTCTGATTCGTTCAAAGATGGTGACGTCAGTGCACCCGCCTTTGCCCGCAAAGTCACTCTTAGGCAGCGGAAGTTCCTCCTCAGTTTTGAATCAAGATGGCGCAATCTCTGATTGGTTCACTTAGCTGTCTGTCTAAGCGCAACAGCAGCGCATTCTGGATCAAGCGTTACCAGACTCATCCGCTGGTACAGCGATGAGTCATGGATTCTTCCAGGCAAGTGAAGCAGATGACTTAATTTACTTCGTAAATGCAATATAATAAAAATACAAACTGTACATGAATCATGATAAAGTCGAAATGGCAATTTGGCTCCAAGAAAATTGTGATATGAATTTTTTTGCCATAATACTCACCCCTTCTGAAAAGAGGCGTGGCTGCTGTTTACATTACCATTAAAAGTTGTACAGAGGATTTTCCAAGGAACAAGAAATCCAGCGACTGTTTGTCCTTTTTCAATTGTTGCACAACTCCCTAAGTAGAAACACCTCCTCCTGCCTCCTCCTTAATGCTTATCTGTTTGTTTATAGCTGGTGTGCATTCAGAATCGCTGTTGCTGCTGTAACTATACTGTACGTTTTCAAATTATACCCGTCCAGAAGTAATTTAGCGACCATTGTGTCAGTTTTTAGCCCCTCTGCTTCAGTGCACACCATCGCTGGAAGGACTCTCTGAAAATCACCTTAGTTTGCTCCTTTTCCCCTTCTTTTTTCAGTCAAAAACTGACTTTCTTTTGTGGCTAACTGGTAGTTGATTCTTGTCTGCCATTGCAACAAACATTGTGCTAATTGCGAGGAAGGTACAGGTGGAAAAAGCCACTAAGAACCGCTGTGTTAGTTAGAGTAAACAGCGTCTTGTGTCTGTGGAATGCATGAGAGGCGTAGGTAAACTACGTAATACCAGCGTGCCGGCAAGTCAGTTATGCAAGAAGTCTAGGGAGTTTGATTGACAACCTAACACCCAGTACATAATGAGGTAGCCTTGTTATCTATTGGCTAATGTTTATCTGGCTCACCCCGTCCACAGTTGATGGATTTTCATTCTTTTTTAGAATGCGATCGGATTCTTTAGCTGCCGAAAGACCCTGGATTATTATTATTATTATTATTATTATTATTATTATTATTATTATTTAACTTTCTCCGATTTTATGACATTCCCTCAAAAACATGCCTGAAGAGGTTTTATATGTCATCCTTGTATGTCTGAGTAATTTAGTGATCTCTCCGAGGCCTTATTCAAACCCTCCTGGTGGCGGCACGGTGGCTGAGTGGGTAGCGCTCATGCTTCACAGCAAGAAGGTTCCGGGTTCGACCCCCGGGTCGCCCGAGCCTTTCTGTGTGGAGTTTGCATGTTCTCCCCGTGTCTGGGTGGGTTTCCTCCGGGCACTCCGATTTCCCCCACCAACCCAATCATAGGTAAATCCTCCAGCTTAGGTTAGCTGACCAAGCCGAAGCAAGAAGATCATGGAGATGGTCCCTGGGCGCAGTAATGTGCTGCCCACTGCTCCTAATAACAGGATGGGTTAAATGCAGAAATGGAATTTCCCCACTGTGGGACTAATAAAGGCATAGCTTCCTTAAAGGTCCCATGACATGGTACTTCTTGATGCTTTTATATGGTGCCTTAATGGTTCCCTAATACTGTAAATGAATCCTTCTTCAAAATCAAGACTCAGTGCATGAGAAAGACACATGTACACAGTCAGAGTCATAAAATCTCTCTCTGAACAACTCATTCTGGGCCTTGTTGCTTGATTGCAAATGAGAAGGACACAGATAGGTTAGAGGAGCGGGTGGGGGGGGCCAAATGCGCTGTGTGCTGTGTGCTGGCCCCACTTCCGTGTTTTAAAGATCCCATGACATGGTACTTCTTGATGCTTTTATATGGCTCCTTAATGGTTCCCTAATACTGTAAATGAATCCTTCTTCAAAATCAACACTTAGTGCATGAGAAAGACACATCTACAGAGTCAGAGTCATAATCTCTCTGTCTGAACAACTCATTCTGGGCCTTGTTGCTTGAATGCAAATGAGAAGGAGACAGATAGGCTTAGAGGAGGGAGGGGGGGAGGGGGGGCCCCCAATGCACCGCTGGTTCCTTGTGTTAGCGGTGCGCTGTGCCTGGCCCCACTTCCGCGTGTGTAAGCGAAGGAGGAAAGGAGAGGCTTTTCAATGAAAAAAAGCACATTTTTACAGAAAATAAAATTAAACCACTGCTGTTTCAGAGGTCCAGAGGGTCGGGTAAAGGACTTCCGAGCCTAGAAACACTCGCACGTGCCTCCAGGCAAATAAAAAAGCGCATTTCGCATTGCGTAGCTCCTCCGCAGTCCAAACTCTCTGGGCGTGATTTCCAGAGACAGGGGGTGGAGATCCAGACGGTGGTGGAACTGAATTTGCATTTCTTTTTTTCGATCTGACGTCAATAAGGTGCCTTGTCCAGAATCGCCCATTTGAGCTGTGTTTTTTTCAAACGCAGAAAAGGATCGCAAATGCTCAGTTTAGACATTGCGCAACTTTTAGCCATTGGGGGGCCCTAAACAGGGTAGGGGAGCTCACATTAATGTTCAAAAACCTCAGAAAGTGAAAATTTCATGCCATGGGACCTTTAAGAGCGGAGGAGGAAAGGAGAGCCTTTTCAATGAAAAAAACACATTTTCACAGAAAATAAAATTAAACCACTGCTGTTTCAGATGTCCAGAGGCTCAGATAAAGGACTTCTGAGCCTAGAAACACTCGCACGTGCCTCCAGGCAAAAAAAAAAACAACACATTTCGCATTGCGTAGCTCATTCGCGGTCCAAACTCTCTGGGCGTGATTTACAGAGACGGTGGGTAGACATCCAGACGGGGGGTAGAGCTGCATTTTTCGATCTGACGTCACATAGTTGCCTTGTTCAGAATCGCCTGTTTGAGCTGTGTTTTTTTCTAATGCAGAAAAGGACCGCAAATGCTCAGTTTAGACATTTTGCAACTTTTAGCCATGGGGGGTAGGCGCTAAACAGGGTAGGGAAGCTCACATTAACATTCAAAAACCTTCAAAAAAAAGTGAAAATTTCATGCCATGGGACCTTTAAGGTTAGCAGTAAGATTCTGTGAAATGCTCAGCCCACAAATCTCTGTTATCCATGCTCTCACATGACAGTTCTCCAGAGAGAGATAATTTATTGATGCCAAGTTTTGCTGCTGCAAACTGTTGCAGTTATACAGTGATATAAAACCGTGCATAACAACTTGACAAACCTGATGCAATAAGCTTCTGTAATAGCCTAAAGGGGGAGTGACTTTGCACCAGGAGCAAAGGGAAGGGAGACTCAGCATCAAAAATGAAACTTTATAAAACACGTTAATACATTGTTTTTGAGGAATATAACATTTTCAAAACAATAAAAGGTAACATAGCGATCTAAATATGTGTTAGCAGTTAATTACATTTTTAACTTACAAATCCTCACTCAAACAAAATGCTACCGTGGGGTTTGTGTAAACCCTTTGTGCTATAATTGTGCGCATTAAAAGCTTACCTAATACCTGAGAGCTATAGCCAACCATATTATATTGACATTGTGTTTTTTTTCCCAATACCTTTATGTACGTGTGTAATCTGGCCTATCGGTGCGCACTAATTCCCAGAGAGCTCCGTGAAATCCCACCCCCCACCCACTCACTCCACCCCACCTCCCCTTCAGCCTGTATGCTCCCTTATCACCCTTAGCCCCATACGCTACAGTGTAATCTGATACAAGTGCTAGCATGACGTCAACCCTGTTAGCACTGTCCACATGCATTAATAGCACAGGAGCCTTCAAATCCCCTAATGTATTCTAATGTACTCTAATGTATTCTGATGCAGCCTCTATTTTAATGGACCTTAGAAGGCAGACACTCTCTCTCTCTCCCTACACACACCCAGGCTCGTTCTATCGCAGCTTTCGCTATTACTTCTCATTTCACAGCCATTTTCAGTGCTCTCCTCGGTCACTTTATCTCTTTAAAGATAGGGACTGCAGCTCTAATCCATATTATTTGACCCAAGCCAAAAGATCAGAACAATATAGTTTTAAATACTGTATTACTAAAGGTAGAAAGTATATGTAGGAGTGTGTGTCCTCAGTTTGTTGTAGAACTATAGTCAGTGTTCAGACAAAACGAAATTTCAATTTGAATGATTGCAATTAGCAGACCACAAAGGCTGCAGTTTTTTGAATATCATAATTCCCTCCACAAACAACAAATTATTCTGCTTAAAATAACACAACTAACCCTGTAGTTTAAATCTGTCAAACATGTTGTGAAATGGGATTCTTGTATTAGTTTGTCTGTTCATATTTCAGTCTTTTTGTCAGGTCTTCTGGACACATTTAACATGTGAATTTTGACCAGAATGCTAAAATATGAATTTTAATTGAGGATTTATTCAGGGATTGTGTTTACCCAATCCGGAATATTCCCATAGACATGCAGTATCTTTTGTATAGGGAAGTTCTACCCCAAAGGGGATGAACTAAAATTTCAAACTTTGACACTAAGGAATACCTACACTCAATGCAGATTCTGATAACACAATAGACAATAGAATGTGGTTTTCCACATTAAATCATAGTACTCGCTTTTATATTACCATGTGATCTTATATCTGTGTAATCCTTCAGTCGTCCAAGTAAATTCCTTAGTTGTCCATGTTAGTCTATGTTATACATGTTCTGATACAGCTCTAGATAATTCTAAAGCTATTCAGAAAAGGTTCATTTCTGTCCTTTTTTAGTATCGATATCTGCTCAAATGAGTATCTAGTTTTGATAGTTTTAAAGATCCCATGACATGGTACTTCTTGATGCTTTTATATGGTGCCTTAATGGTTCCCTAATACTGTAAATGAATCCTTCTTCAAAATCAACACTCAGTGCATGAGAAAGACACACACCACAGACATGGTAAAAAAATATCTCTCTGAACACCTCATTATGGGCGTTGTTGCTTGAATGCAAATGAGAAGGACACAGATAGGTTAGAGCAGCGGATGGGGGGGGGGGCAAATGCACCGCTGTTTCCTGGATTAGCACTGCGCTCTGCGCTGTCTCCCACTTCCGCGTTTTATGCGCGAAGAAGGAAAGGAGATCCGTTTCAATGAAAAAAACACATTTTCACAGAAAATAAAATTAAACCACTGCTGTTTCAGAGGTCCAGAGGGTCGGGTAAAGGACTTCCGAGCCTAGAAACACTTGCACGTGCCTCCAGGCAAATAAAAAAACGCATTTCGCATTGCCTAGCTCCTTCGCAGTCCAAACTCTCTGGGCATGATTTACAGAGACGGTGTAGAAACACAGAACTGGGGTGGAACTGCATTTTCAGTGTGACGTCAGAAAGTTTCCTTGTTCAGAATCGCCCGTTTGAGCTGTGTTTTTTTCAAACGCAGAAAAGGATCGCAAATGCTCAGTTTACACATTTCGCAACTTTTAGCCATGGGGAGGGGGGGGCCTAAACAGGGTAAGGGAGCTCACATTAACGTTCAAAAACCTCAGAAAGTGAAAATTTCATGCCATGGGACCTTTAATATTGCTTAGTGTCTGATTTTCAATACTTTTGACAACTCTAGACTATAACCAGGGCTGAAAACTTTACTTTGTGGCAGTGTCCTTAACCACTATGCACCATGTCACCTTTGTGGATCATGGATTCACTTCCATCTGACAATGATTCAATTTTATTCACGTCAAAAAGATATGTAACATCCCATAGGGCTAGTCTAGATTACAGTAACTGGTCCGTGAACTTTATGATGCAGAATATTTTACTGAGCAAGCAAGGGCAACAGATGTGTCATGTTGGCAGTTCAGTCCCAACTCCTATTGTTCCTGTTGTGTCCTTTGGCAAGAGAGTTTACCCATCTTGCCTACCTAAAAATGTGAGTGAGTGACAGGTGATGGTCAGTAGGGCTCGAGACCTTTAGTTGTTTAGTCGACCAAAATTTGTATTCCTCAATTAATAATTATATTATTATTATTATTATTATTATTATTTTGATTATAATCATCCATATAGGACAACAGCAAAAAGGACAAAGTAAGTGAGCGAGTTTCTGAATATTTGGTGTTTTTTGGTATTTATATGTAAAAAGGCAGATGATTTATGTTTAATCTATCTTCATATAAATACATGTAATACAAGTATTTTTTCTGCATAAATAGTTATTTTTTCATGAACTCCAGTTGTCTTCTGCCATGTGGTCTTGTGAGTGCAGTTTGGGTCAGATAGAGATGCATAATAGTTTTGAGAGATTTAGCTGCGCTCCCTTCCTGGTCGACTAGTTGGTCTGCAGTACATGCCTTTATTTCACCAAGAATTTCTTTAATTGACTCCAGCTCTATTGGTCAGATGGGCTCTTGGTGCAGATTAGCTGTCATGCTGTCATCGGTCTATTAATTTAAAAACAGAGCTTTTGCCTGAGAAGTTACCCAACTTTTGTTAAAGGGATATGCCACCCCCAGGTCAAATTTGGGCATCTCCCCACAGTCCAGAGACTAAAATAAGTGGTGGAAAGCGTTTTCCTGCTCACCCAGCCATTGTCCGAGTCTGTCGCCACTGACCGCCGCGGTATCTGGTGCTCCTCCGCCTTAGACTGGAGTCTAACGTAGCCAGAGAAAGATTTCGGCCAAAAGGAATTAATTTGCTCGATGCGTTTCCCAATTACTTTGTGTGTAGTGCGCATTCATATCGAGTGCAAATAAATGTGCAAATCAACACGGAGAGCTTGCCTTGGTCATTTTGGGTGGGAACTATTTTCCAGTGCGTAAGAATACAGCCGTATCACGCACCACGTTGTGCAACAGGGGAACTCCCTTCCCGGTGCGTAACAGGGATTCCCCTGGCAGCGTGCTGCGTGATACGGCTGTATTCTTCCGCACTGGAAAATAGTTCCCACCCAAAATGACCAAGGCAAGCTCTCCGTGTTGATTTGCACATTTATTTGCACTCGATATGAATGCGCACTACACACAAAGTAATTGGGAAACGCATCGAGCAAATTAATTCCTTTTGGCCGAAATCTTTCTCTGGCGACGTTAGACTCCAGTCTAAGGCGGAGGAGCACCAGATACCGCGGCGGTCAGTGGCGACAGACTCGGACAATGGCTGGGTGAGCAGGAAAACGCTTTCCACCACTTATTTTAGTCTTTGGACTGTGGGGAGATGCCCAAATTTGACCTGGGGGTGGCATATCCCTTTAAGTGAGATTACATATTTGCTGTCTCTTCTTTGTTTGTGGGGCAATATTGAACTGAGTGACTTAAACAAACTAACAGAGATTTTGATGGAGTTCTGATGAGAAGAATCCACAATTATGATCAAAGAAAAGATGCACAGCTGTGTTTAGCCTGGAGATGTCAAACTAAGCTACAGTCTCTTTCAGCAGTACTCCAGCTGTCCCTCACTCCTCACACACTAACACAACATAGACACACACACACACAAAAGTTTGAGTTTCAAAGGAGGTGGTTTGACAAACACACCCTCTATGGCCATCTCCACAGCCCTGTTTAGAGCATGTCCCCTTTGTATTGTATTCAAACAAGAGGACTAAGCATTATCTGTCTGGAAAGAAAGATAGCAAAAGCATGCAACATTAACGGACTGCAGCACGTTGTAATTACACACCATTACAGAGGCACTTAGGCTTTGATTACACGTCTTTGCTGACATCAGTCTAGCCACACCAAATCTGCTGAATACCAACTTTTTTTCATGAATAATACATCACAGTTACATATTTCCAATAAGACTGCCAGACTGGGATGATGTCTGCTACATTGGCTGAATTGGAGAATTCCATCTGCTAGGGTTGTCAAAAGAAAGAAAATCAGATATTAATTGAACTAAAACTAATATTGGAATTAAATAGTCATCTTGCTCAGATGAATACTTGTAAAAACAATACTGATACTGCAAAAAAATCACATTTACAGGGCAAAATTTGAGCTTTCTAGAACAATTTTGGTGTCATTTTGAGCTTTATCAGAATGTGGGCTAGCACTCACACCTCACAGCAAGAAAGTTCTGGGTTCCATCCCCGGGTTGCTCGAGCCTTTCTGTGTGGAGTTGCTGCCCACTGCTTCAGAAGGATGGGTCAAATGCAGAGAAATAATACAGGGATAATAAATAAAGGATAAAAAAAAAAGTAAGTACAGTAGATGGTAACATAAATAAAGTACTATTATTTTGTGTATGAAAATGACATTCTATTACTAAAAAGGAGTATATTATATCTTCATTGTGGTATTGCTAGAGTATTGAGTAAATTCCTTACTAAAGTTTGAAATTTAGTATCTTGACAACTAAATTTCTATAACAAACTAAACTTGCCTTCCGCCTCAGTTTGTCAATATTTCTCTGTATTCCACTCCTGCCCCCTCCCCTCCCCCTCCTGCAATGTATTCCAAACAAAAATGATACCTTATGTAAATCTATTCTACTGTATTGTTGTATGTGTATGTGACTATTGTTATTGATTGTATTGCATTCTGCATTTTCTATTCTGTTCATGCTATTCTATTTAAGATGGAGCTGCTCTGCTGGCGACACAGAGAAGGGCTTTGGTTGCACGTTATTTTTGTCTGTACTGCAACCTTCCCCCACCTCTAAGTCAAATTTCTCCCTAGTGGAGATTAATAAAGAATCCTTGAACCTTGAACCTTGAACTCAATACTGATTTCTTTAAGTAATAATAATAATAATACTTTCTTTTATATTATCATGCGGCTTTACAGCTCAAGATCATTCTAAAGCTATTCAGAAGATGTTAATTTCTCTCCTGTTTTTAGTATCGATATGTTTTTATTTATATAGTGGTTTTTACCGACAAATGTCACAAAGACGCTTTACAGAGCATTATTCATTCACTCCATGCCCCTGGGCATGGAGTGAATGACTCCAGGGGTATGGAGTGGGATCAGGCTTTGACAAGCCGGTATTTTTGATACTTTTGACAACGTACATATTTCCAATGAAACTGCGACTGCGATGATATTGTGGAGTTGCACGGTACAATGGACGCGTAGCGTTGAGTGTTCCATTTGTGGACATGACTCCCAAAGAGAGCAAAAGAGAGCATTTGTTGTATTGGAAGAGATTGAAATGTTTTTTTTTACCCTCCATTGGTTCTGACTGTTTTGACAAGTTGCATCAATTCTTGTTTGGAATCATTGGATTTTTTTATTCTAATTTTGGCCATATTTGCCAAAGAACTCACGAATCATAATGCATCATAATCATAACATATCTCTCTGGTGTTGACCTGGAGATTTGTTTATATCAGCTTAATGTTGATGCAGTTAGTGTGCCGCATGGAGTTATGTTTACAGTGATATCAGTCATTTTATAACTGATGTTGGTGACTACATTCCAATATCTTGTTTTGTGTATGTTTTATTTTGCAAATATGCCTCCTGCTTGTTTCCCTGGGTATGTTATTGCTTCACCCAGACTATTCACCCAGACTACTATGCAGTAGCGCATTATATTGACCTCTCTTGTATGTATTCAATTACATGTGTTCTTTTGTTAAAAAACAAAACAAAACATGCATTATTACTGTGAGGGAGCTTGCCTGCCTCTCTACAGATCTTACCTGAAACATGGCTTTGTGGCGTTGCCAGCTTGAAATGTTACAAAATGCTTCTTTAAAGACAATTATTGATGATTATAATGTTGTTTTATGTTAATGTTGTGTTATCTATCTGCAACTCAGAGACAAATTTTGCAAAGTTGTAAAGGACAAATAACATTTTTACAATCTGGACCTTATTTTGGTGATAAAACAACGTCATTTACTCACCCATTGTACTTTGGTTCGGAGTTAGGCTATATCCATTTAACGTGAGTTGTCGGGGCACGATGTTGCAGTCACCAAATAACACAAACTTTATCACTTTTCAAATGACAAAAGTTCAATGTGTTTACACTTTCGTTTGAGTCAAAAGTGGCCTGTAACTAGAGATCCAGTCATGGTTTCGATTGGATGACGTCATCAACGAGGACCACGCGCAGGCATTCATTCCACTACTTTGCTTAGAAGACGCTCAGAACTTTTCTGTTGCAAGTGAGACATGGCTGAAAATTCAGACTTCGAGACTGAAGAGGAGTTATTTGAGTATGATGGCCGTCCCTATCGTTTTGAGCCTGAGTATACGGATGAGGAGGTATTAGAAAGAAGCAAGCGGAGACAGTTTGAGGAGCAGCGCACCAGAGAACAGCAAGCGACGGCCCGTCTACGAAAAGACAGTACCTGGTGGTGTTTATGTGGACATTGTATGTCGATGGCAACAGAGGAAGAATGCCTTTGCTGTCTCGAGTGGGATTTGCGGCCAGGAGATGAACGTCTGGGTAATGATAACAGAAATCTGTGTCTGTCAACTCTGGAGGATATTCGTGCCATGATGAACTATGGTGTTATAGAAACCTTTTTTCATGTTCTGAAACTCAAACTAAAGTGTAAACTAACACATTGAACTTTTGTCATTTGAAAAGTGATAAAGTTTGTGTTATTTGGTGACTGCAACATCGTGCCCCGACCACTCACTTTAAATGGATATAGCCCAACTCCGAAATCTCCGGAAATACTCCAAAGTACAATGGGTGAGTAAATGATGTTGTTTTATCACCGAAATAAGGTCCAGATTGTAAAGACGTTACTTGTCCTTTAACTGTGTTGTTAAAACTTGTTTGTGTGCAAATTGTCAACTGTTTGGGTTTGAGGCACAGGATACTTCACACCAAAACGTTCCCCCAAGCAATAAATCAAACACTTAATTAACAAACTTGGATGATCAGTACAGACAAGCAAGCCAACTAAACTCACTCTTAATCTTTCTTGTTTTTTACAGTGCACCCTTGCTGAGTCTGGAAGATGGGACTTCGTCATGTGCACAGCCAGTGGAGGGGACCAAGAGAGAGGGCCCCAGTGAGTACGAAAACAAGAACAAGCAGGTACGTGTGTGTGTGTGTGTGTGTGTGTGTGTGTGTGTGTGTGCGTGTGCGTGTGCGCGTGCGTGCGTGTGTGTGAGGGCAGCATCCTGACCGGAGATCAAGTTAGCAGGTGGGCCGCGCGCACTAAAAGAAGGTGAAAGATGACCATTTGACATTTCTCCCTCCTCACAATCCCATTCAGATCTATTTCCGTCCAAGCTGTTGACATGAAAAAGAGCACCAATGAATCCAAGGCAACAGGAACGCTGAAGATGCAAGGTTGTCATGGTAACAAGTAATAAGCGCTGCAGACAGGGAGAGAGAAATGTCTTGGTGGGAGAAAGTGGGGCTGGCTGCTGCAGTTGGATGTCCTCTCTCTCACACCCACTGCTAGTCGACTCCCACTCTGCTGTCTTTAACTCTAACTCTTTAACTCTTTTCTACTCTATAGTTCTACTGATATTAGGGCAGTACAAAATGTGTAAAAAACATTAGTATTAACAAAAGCATTATTGCAGCTTTAAATTACTTTTGGACACTGTATTCTTGGTCTTTAAACTCATATACATAACTCTCAAATATGCTAAGAAATTGAATTAGGGCTGCAACATTACCCCCAAGTGAACTGAAATCTCCATTTTAATGGAAACAATAGCAACAATAGCAATTCACGATTTTGAGCCTAATTAGAATGAGTCAGTCTAAGTTTAATGTTCTTTAAAAATACGGAACACTTTTTATTTCTAAAGATGGCAAAAATTGGGAATGTGAGTTTGGTTTCAAAATGCTTTCCACAATATGAAAGACATTAAAATCACAAAACAAACAAATTATGTCAATATTCTTAAAAATAACATTAAAAGAGAACCTTTCAGTCATAGGCACAACTAAACAGAGTCTGGATTTAAATATAGTTCAAGAAGACTGTTCACGGTTTTAGCTGCATAAAATTGAAAAGCTGATTCTCCAAGTTTAGTTCTGACTGTGGGAACAAGCAGGACTAAACCGATGCTGAACCAGAATTGAATCAGGACTCAACCCGGTCTAAACCAGGACTACATCATCATGTTCCCTAACATATTGGAAATTTACTTTGGTGATAGGCCATGGAGAGACTTGTACACAAGCAGAGCTGCTTTAAACTCATAGACTGTATATATGAATGGACATAGCTAACACGTTAGCCCCCGCGTTCCAAATAGGAAGTTCACATGCGGCTCTCCCGGCTCCTTCTGACCCCGGCTCCCATTGACTTACACTGAAATATTGTTGCCCCTTTCTCTGAAACTGCTGCTGTGAACCTTGTCATTTTAGTCTTAAAATGTTCTTATTAACCCACTCTACATGATCCTGAATTTTTAATTTCGCTATTTTGTCCCTAAACCAAGGTATAAACATAAATAATGGACCAATCAGATGCCTTCATTCCCCAAGGTCGTTAGCGACAGCTACTGCATTTCTTTGCTAAGTAAGCCCACTTTCCGGTGAGAAGGGCGGGCACATTTAACAACCTCAATCATGATTGGCTCTTCTGGTTGCTATGATACTCGCTGTTGGATTTCCAAATATGGAGTCTGGCTCCAAATTCGCTCCTATAACCGTTAGCATTGGGAGCTTAATGATGTGATGTCACACTCACTTAGTCCACTTTTTTATAGAGTCTATGTTTAAAGTCGATTCTCTGAGCCACAAGAAGCTGGTGCAGAGACCTGAGCACAGGACTTACTGTATGTGCTTGTACTTCTTGGTTCTAATCAGCAGTTACATGTGTGCCTAGTGTGCTGGATGGGTGTTTTACCTTTATAGTGGCTGGTTAAAGGAGAGGGGAAGCAGCAATTTGGTAAGTTTGCTATGTCTGATTTAGCAGTATGACTAATCTTGAACGATGTTGTCCATGTTCCCAAACATCACTCAAACCTTGAATCCACCAGACATCTGATGGTTCTCCTGCCAAAGCAGACAGCCACTTGGAACAATAACTCATGTCACATTCCACTATAGATTCCAATATTGTATAAGGAGCCACAGTGAACATAGCAATAAAAATACAATAACCACACTAGAATGTCCTCACAAACCCGGTGTCATCCTTGATTTGAGTTTGCAGAGCCCAGGTTTATTTCCTCTCATTTCCACTGTGGGACGTAGTAATGCAGTTTGTATAAGGCACCACATGAGAGGGGTGCGAGCAGGGGGAGATCAGGGCCTGAAGAGGAGCGCATGTCACAAGTCATCCATCCTGCTCCCGGTGCCATCAGAGCGCGTTAGCCACTAAATGATGATCGATGAGCCTTAGTCCGGATCTGAGGCTGTGATTCCTCTTGCTTTAAAAACACTGAGGCGTACAGCGTTCTCACAGGTACAAGGATTAACCCGTGACTACGACATCTGTGTCTTTTCAGAAGACACAGAATGCTTGTGTAGAGGTAACAGAATATTGTAGAGAAGGGCTGCACAATTTGGGATAAAAAGTCAAATAGCAATCTTTCTGACAAGTATACATATACTGCAATTTGCAGTATATATTTTTAAAAGTAGTATCCTGTTTAGAGTGCACATTGTAAACAACTCCAGGAGAATGAACATTTGAGAGAAGACTGCAATCTGAACTGCAAAACCAATACGAGTATCCCATGTATTTTCAGTACTAAATTTGACTAAAGGGGTGAATAAATAACTTCTTTAACCCCTTATAGATACAAACTACTGCTAACATGTTTCACTTAGCCTTTTATTTAGTGCACCTCATATTTTTATATTGTACTTTTTAAAAAATATCCTGCTTTAGGTTTTTGTATCGTTGGCATGAATTAAATATTGTGTATTTTCATAATATAGCAATATATTGCATGTAAAAATGTCTTAATATGACACTTATATTGGTATTGGAGATATCAAGGATTTTTCTTCCCATATATTGACCCAATATTGAAAAGTTCTCTTGGACTCTTAACTGTCTGCACGTCTTTTAGTGATTTCAATAGGAAATAGAAAATCAAAGAAGTGGCTGTCATTCTAAAAATACAAATTAGTTTATATTGTCTCTAAATACATATTGTAACTGTTTCATACAAAAGCACAAAGTACATTTGTGACCTTTACTCCAATTTTAATTTACAATGGCTTAGCTATAGATCTTGACATAGTTGTCAGCAAATATTGGTGATCAGGCAAACCCGAAATCCTATTATGCCTGTTTCTTCTCAAGGCAATCATATTTTCTGAGCAGTTCCAAACTTTCTGTGTAGAGACAATGTTCATTATACAATTGAAAAGATTTCATGCTGTGTGAAACTGCACTTCTGTACCAAGGACAGCTCCAGTTCAGTCCTTGTTTTCTGCCCAATGCCATCTGAGGTTATACTAGGTAATATTGTTACAACGAAAGCACAGTCAGACTTGAACAATGTGTTGAGTGTTCATGTCTCTTGGTCCTTTACTGATAGTAAACACTTTTCCTCCACATCAGTGTCCTGCCTCTGCCTCTCTGGCTACTTCAGTTATTCTACAGCACTCACTACATTCACATGCATATGGAAATTCAAGTGCACTAAATTCAGATGGCATTTGCCCCCAGATCACTGTCAGTTTATAGCAGGACAAAGCATTTGATTTTCAGACATACTATGAACAGCCTTATTTACCTTACTCACATGCTGCCGATCTAAAATGAGGGAGAAAATATTCAAACACATGCCTGTTATTTCCCTGGATGTTTCTTACCTTGTGCAGTTGAAAGCCTCTCCTAGTCTGCGCCTAATGTAAATCAGACTGTGCTGTTACATGCAGCATGTATCCGAGTACGTATTGGCTTCTCCAGATGTATTATAGACAACACCCCATTCATAGTTTAGATGCATTAAAAAAAAAAAAAAAAATTAGACTAGGCCTATTCTCTTGGAATGCATGTTAAAATAGTGACTGTATGGATATAATTAAAAACAACTTTGTAAAATTTTAAATGTCTAAGTCTCGACTCTAGGCCTAGGGCCGAAATGTTGCATGTCTTAATAAACTTCTCATTTTTCAAGTAAGACGGAGTGCGGGATTGTTTTCTCCTTGTGTGTTCTGGGTCTGCTCCCTTGCCTCCAACGCACCCGTCTGAAGAGATTGAAGTGTGAAGTTCTCATTTTTGGAAAATGTCTAAGTCTAACATTTCTCTGTCCTTTTCCTCCTCAGATAGAAGAACTGGAGCTAAAGTATGGCGGCCACCTGATAGCTAGACGCGCAGCCTGCCGTATCCAGACAGCGTTCCGACAGTACCAGCTCAGTAAAAATTTCCAGAAGATCCGGAACTCCCTGTCCGAAAGCAAACTTCCCCGCCGGATCTCCCTGCGCCAGCCCAGCCCCTCAGGCCGCAGTCGCAACTCTACCCAGAGGCACAGCTACACCCTGCACCCAGGGGGAGGACCAGTGCCCATGCGCTCCAAGACCCCCCCTCCTCCGCCCTGTCGCTCCACCTCTCTGCCCCCCTCCCCGGCCTCAGCACCCAACGCACCGTCCGCCTCCACCGCACCACAGCCCCCACTACAGACACCCACACCTGGGCCCTCTCTCACCCAGCTGGAGGACTGCTTCTCTGAACAGGTAAGGCATGGTCAGATCTCATGCTGGATTTAATTATCTGGATAAACTTTGGCCCAGCTGGTAGAGAGATTGGTGATCTAGGCAATGAAGGATTTGTTAGAAACATCTACACTGGACCCCTCCTTGAGCCGCCACCTTAACGGACGGGTCAGACTAAGAGCGGTTCAGAAGCCCATTACGATGAGTAATAGATCGAGGCCAGTTACGTCGCCCGGATTGGCGTCACCGGGGCCCCACCCTGGAGCCAGGCCTGGGGTGGGAGCTCGCCAACGAGCGCCTGGTGGCCGGGCCTTTCCCCATGGGGCCCGGCCGGGCTCAGCCCGAAGGAGCGACGTGGGGCCGTCCTCCCGTGGACTCACCACCCGCAGGAGGATCCATAAGGGGCCGGTGCAGAGAGATCTGGGCGGCAGCCGAAAGCGGGGGCCTCGGCGACCAGATCTCCGGACATGGAGACTAGCTCTGGGGACATGGAATGTCACCTCGCTGGGGGGGAAGGAGCCTGAGCTTGTGCGGGAGGTTGAGCGCTATCGACTAGATATAGTCGGCCTGACCTCCAGGCACAGCTTGGGCTCTGGAACCCAACTCCTTGAAGGGGGCTGGACTCTCCATTTCTCTGCCGTTGCCCGCAGGGAACGGTGGCGGGCTGGTGTGGGCCTGCTTGTTGCCCCACAGCTTAGCCGCCGATTGTTGGAGTTCACCCCGGTGAACGAGAGGGTCGCGTCCCTGCGCCTTCGGGTCAGGGACAGGTCTCTCACTGTTGTGTCGGCCTACGGGCCGAACAGCAGTGCAGAGTACCCGGAGTGCCTGGGAGGGGTACTGGACAGTGCACCGCCCGGGGACTAGGGTTGGGCGGTAATACGGTAATACGGTATACTGCGGTATCTAAAAATAGCAACGGTATCAGATTCATTACCATCATTAAAAAAAAAAAATCTTGCCCTAATATAATATTAACTATAATTAATTTAATGCCTAAATAAAGAGTGTTTGTCCAGCACTTATGTATGTGTGGTTGTGTTTGTTAATTTAATACTATTACAGTTTAAAACTAATATTACTATCGGAGAGATGACGTGTTGCGTCGTCACGTGACATTACCGCTCAGAAGGGAGAAGGAGAAGACAACATGACAGACCGCGCTGAGTTGGTTCCAAAGTAAAACACAACGTCTGCAATTTGGCAGCATTTCAGATTTCGGCCAAATGACAAGGGAGAGCCGGGAAATGTCAATGAGGCTGTGTGTAAAATGTGCATGAAGTGGCGGTGTTCTGGTGAAACATCCTACCCGTCGAGAGATAACAGCGGCACTGTGGAGGAGCAGAGCCAACTGCATATTGTCACGAGTGTAGTGCACTCGTGAATGTATGCATAATTCACCTTCTTAACTGTGTTGTTACAGCTTTGCCATGCGGGTTTTGCTCAGTTCTTGGTTAAGCACTTGGTTATAAAGTCACTGCTTCTGATAATTGTTGCAGTCCCTTTAAAAAAGGCGTGACGTTTGACACGCTGCTTTTGTGTTCTAGCACAGCGCATTTTCTGATATTCTCGCGTGTTAAAAACAACTCACCGTTTTTGAGTCTGAAATGTGAGAAGTTTTCGGGTTTCTTATTACAAACGCAACTTCCACACGAGGCTGTTATTCTGGCAGATGAAGACCCCCTTCTTTGGTGGAAATCCAATGGAGTCAGGCGCTTTCCTCTGATAAAATACCTGTGCGTTTGTGCCACAAGCTCCATCGGAACGGGTCTTCAGCACCGCGGGCAAAGTTGTCAATCCACAACGTGCCTTACTCAAGCCGGAAAAAGTGAACATGCTGTTTTTGCATTCAATAGCTTAATATTTTTATTTTCAATAAGGAGTAGCTTTTTCTGACGGACGAAAACGGTCCGGGATGTTGTATAGTTGTACGTTTAATTTATTTGATTCATGTTAATAGATTTTAAAAATATACAAACGAGCAGTATTTTCCACTGCGTTCTCAGGACAGGGTTATATATGCCCATTTTCGGTTATGTCTTGTTATTTATTGTTCAGATTTTCTTTTCTTTGATTCCTGTTGGTTTGTTAGCTTTAGCCCACAGACAATTATTATTATTATTTCGTCCCGTCGGTTGGCTGCTGTATTTGCACTTTAAACATTTGTTAATAAAAGTTACTAATTTTGTACATCTTTTGTTATGTTTTCAGTATCATTAGGCCTATGTAATGCTTGCTATTCTGTTTCTGAACGGTATAGGTGCAAGCTGCCATTTGGCGAGGCCACTCCACGGTAGTGCTACGAAGTGTTTTTGTTTTTTTTTAGCCTTAGCAACGGTAATACCGTATACCCCGGGAAAATGTGGAGACGGTTTAACGGTATCAAAATTTGGATACCGCCCAACTCTACCGGGGACTCCGTTGTTCTCCTGGGGGACTTCAACGCCCACGTGGGCAACGACAGTGACACCTGGAGAGGGGTGATTGGGAGGAACGGCCTCCCTGATCTGAACCCAAGCGGGGTTCTGTTATTGGACTTCTGTGCTATGCGCAGTTTGTCCATAACGAACACCATGTTCGAGCACAAGGGTGTCTACCAGTGCACGTGGCACCAGGACACCCTAGGACGGAGGTCGATGATCGACTTTGTTGTTGTGTCATCTGACCTCCGGCCGCGTGTCTTGGACACTCGGGTGAAGAGAGGGGCAGAGCTGTCAACCGATCACCACCTGGTTGTGAGTTGGGTCCGCTGGCAGGGGAGGAAGCCAGAAAGTCCTGGCAGGCCCAAGCGTGTAGTGAAGGTCTGTTGGGAACGTCTGGCGGACCCCTCTGTCAGGGGTACCTTCAACTCACACCTCCGAGAGAGCTTCTCCCGGATTCCGGGGGAGGCTGGGGACATAGAGTCCGAATGGGCTCTGTTCTCGGCCTCTATTGTGGTCGTAAGGTCTGTGGTGCCTGTCGCGGCGGCAATCCCCGAACCCGGTGGTGGACACCGGAAGTAAGGGATGCCGTCATGCTGAAGAAGGAGTCTTATCTGACCTTATTGGCTCGTGGGACTCCTGAGGCAGCCGACGGGTACCGGCGGGCCAAGCGTGCTGCAGCCCGGGCGGTCGCAGAGGCAAAAACTCTGGTTTGGGAGGAGTTTGGAGAGGCCATGGAGGAGGACTATCGGACGGCCTCAAAGAAATTCTGGCAAACCGTCCGGCGCCTCAGGAGGGGGAAGCAGTGCTTCACCAACACTGTTTACAGTGCGGGTGGGGAGCTTCTTTTCTCTTCTTCTTTCTTTATTAGTTTATTTGACAGGGACAATGTGCAAAAACATTAAAGATGCTTTACACCAGATTATAGCTGAAGCTAGTTTCCATCTGCAGTCCCTGAGCTGTTGACCTCAACTGGGGATGTTATCGGACGGTGGAAGGAATACTTTTAGGATCTCCTCAATCCCGCTGTCACGTCTTCCGAGGAGGAAGCAGAGGCTGGAGACTCGGAGGCGGACTCACTCATCTCCCTGGCTGAAGTCACTGAGGTGGTTGGAAAGCTCCTCGGCGGCAATGCCCCGGGGGTGGATGAGATCCGTCCTGAGTATCTTAGGTCTCTGGATGTTGTAGGGCTGTCTTGGCTGACACGTCTCTGCAACATCGTGTGGCGGTCGGGGACAGTACCTCTGGACTGGCAGACCGGGGTGGTGGTCCCTCTGTTTAAGAAGGGGAACCGGAGGGTGTGTTCCAACTATCGGGGAATCACACTCCTCAGCCTTCCCGGTAAGGTCTATTCCAGGGTGCTGGAGAGGAGAATTCGACCGATAGTCGAACCTCGGATTCAGGAGGAGCAGTGTGGTTTTCGTCCCGGCCGGGGAACACTGGACCAGCTCTATACTCTCCATCGGGTGCTCGAGGGTGCATGGGAGTTTGCCCAACCAGTCCACATGTGCTTTGTGGATCTGGAGAAGGCATTCGAAAGCGGCCGAAATGAGTTTCCTCCGCAGAGTGGCTGGGCGCACCCTTAGAGATAGGGTGAGGAGCTCAGTCACATGGGAGGAGTTTGGAGTAGAGCCGCTGCTTCTCCACGTTGAGAGGAGCCAGCTGAGGTGGCTCGGGCATCTGTTCCGGATGCCTCCTGGTTGCCTCCCTCAGGAGGTGTTCCGGGCATGTCCCACCGGGAGGAGGCCCCGGGGAAGACCCAGGACACGCTGGAGGGACTATGTGTCCCGGCTGGCTTGGGAACGCATTGGGCTCCCCCCGGAGGAGCTGGAGGAAGTGTCCGGGGTGTAGGAAGTCTGGGAGTCCCTGCTTAGACTGTTGCCCCCGCGACCCGGCCCCGGATAAGCGGAAGAAAATGGATGGATGGATGGACCTTCCTGAAATGTCAGGAAGAAACTGCAGAGGCCAGTTACCCCTTAATTGAAAATGAAAAGATATTAACCTGAGTTTTAATAAAACTATGATAAAAGCTCCTACAAATGTTTAGTGTCTGTCTATAGTTTTTTCTGAACTATTGGTGATTTGTCCTCAAATTATTTAAAGGCAGTTTTGACAATGACAGCTGAAAGGTGTCACAGCAGCAAATCTGCATGCACTATTGTGTTATATACAGGCACCATCTGTGCTGTTAAAGCTGTTGTAAATGAGTCTCCAGGCCCTGTCATGTCAGCTCATGTCGAGAATAGAACAGGGGAAGATGTTATGCAAAACTGGTAATTGAACCATTCATAGAGGCAACAACATCCTTTCAGCTTCAACGGCTTTATTTGTACATTGAAAGAATCAAATAAACCATTTCAGAACATTTCACCTTAAATATAACGTCTACACGTTAACAAGTGGGTTCAGGTCCCAGATACAGTACAAGAGAAAGTATGCTGTATCAAAGATCAATCAAAGATCAAAGTCAGCTTTATTGTCAATTCTGCCATATGTGTTCAACATACATTGAATCGAAATTTCGTTTCTATCTGGCCAGGTAGTGCAAAAAAGACAGTTTACAAAATACAATATAAAGACAAAACACAACAAAAACTATCTAAGACAGAGATCTAAAGTTAAACTAAAGTCTAAGATCTAAAATCTTAAAGCAGTGCAACAAAATAAATAAATACCTATATACAGATGTCCAAAAATGTGCAGTGTGCATAAAAAATGTGCAGTGGAAGATACAGCAGTGAAATGGTAATGTGCAATAGAATGTGCATTGAAGTTAAGATAAAATAAATGTGCAACAGTAGTAATTCTAGTGCAATAGCAGGAGTAAACAACAGTAGTAAAAGTAGTAGTATATTAACAAAGCAACAATTATGGAGTCCCTAAAACATTAGAAAGAAAGTAATTATAATTTGCCACCAGCAGGAGGTCTGTGTAGCTCTGAGAACAGACCACACTGTGGAATTGCCTAGCAACAGGTGCACCAGCATCTCCCAGCCAGCACTGAAACAGGGCTGTGTAAGGAGGGACACTCAACCTTAAACTTTAAATAATTTTAATGCTCAAAGGTTTTTTTAACTTAGCCAGTCATAGAAAGGCCAGTGAATTAGCCTTAGTAATAAGATCTTGTTATTTACTGTCCTGTAAACATTACCTTCTGATATGTTTAGGTGCTCTGAATAGTCTGTTTAGACCACTTGTATTGATTGTTGTTGTCTGTTGCAGCTCCACTCTCTGGCCCAGTCGATCGACGAGGCCCTGCGTGGGTGGAGCCTGTCTGGGGAGGCTGGAGAGGGGAAGGGCCTGCTCATGGACCCTGGGGCCCTGCGGGTAGCAGCAGAGAGCGCTGCCCTGCCTCGTAGTGCCAGCTCTCTGCTCATGGCCTTCAGAGATGTCACTGTTCACATAGACACCAACAGCTCCTACACCATCTCCTCTGCCACCACCACCACTACTACCACTTCGCTGGGTACAGCTGGGGGATTAGCTCCAGGCAGTAGGAAGACCTCCATCAGTGGTCTGGGGGACGACGATGATTTCCCAGCCCCTCCACCCAGCGAGGAGTTAGAAATAGGGGACCCAGGCTCCAGAAGGGGGTCCACAGTGCCATTACCCGGAGGTGCAGGGGGGATGGAAAGGGAGATGGGCTCCACCAGTACCTCTACCTCCACAGCAGTCTCCACGGGGACACAGTCCACCCAGCAGCCCGCTCAGATCTACACTCAGTACCAGCAGTACCACTACACCCACCCCTCACAGGCTCCTGGGGGCCCCACCCCTGAGTCTCTACAGGCCTTGGTGGTGTCAGTGCCCAGGGACCGCTGCCAGGACCCCGCTCTTTGTCGTTCACCCACCCTGTCCACAGACACACACCGCAAACGCCTCTACCGCATCGGACTCAACCTCTTCAATGTGTGAGTGATCACACCAAAATTTCACCCAGGCTAGGCTGTCACTTTTACTATTGTAGTGAAATAAATCCAAACGACTTTCTGTCTTGTTGATTATGACCTTTATCTAATACATTCAATCTTAGAACTCCAGTCTCCACATAAAAAACTAAATAGCATAAAAACTAGTTTCCCTGGTGACCATCAACAGATCATCCTGCTTCCATTCACACTGCAGCACTGCAGCAGTTGCTCTGCATTAGTTGGGGTTGGCTTAATCACACAGTGGAAAAAGGAGCAAACAGAATCCACTATGTACTACTACAATATTCAAATATTTTATATATAAGACTGTACTGGAATGAAATGGTAAAGTCACAATTTCTGTCCTATCTTTTCACCCTTTTTCCATAGTATTCCCCATACAATTATTAATGAAGCCAGCACTTACATTAAAACAACATAATACCTATTCACCTCAAACCTGAACCCATTTTAGAAATAAACTATAGCTAAAAAATGCATCCAGACTGATCAGCTAATTATTAGTATTATTAGTATTTAGGATCTAGATCAACCTAGGACCCTAGGTCTAGGTTGCTCTCTGCAAAAGGGTCCCTGTGGTCTTCCTCTCTCACGCTCTGGTTTCTCTGTCTCTTTGTGCAGGAATCCGGAGAGGGGCATCCACTTCCTGATCACCCGTGGCTTTGTCCCAGACACAGCCATTGGAGTTGCTCACTTTCTGCTGCAGAGGAAGGGCCTGAGCAGACAGATGATCGGAGAGTTTCTGGGCAACGCGAAGCTGCAGTTTAACAGAGATGTACTTGAGTAAGTCCTTTCTAACTAATGTTTTTTATGCTGAGTCACTAGTATGTGACATAGTATGACGAGAAAAGAGAGAAAACTGATATCTATCGCACAGATTTTCACATGTCCTTTTTAGCCTTCAATTTGCTTTTTCTCTAAAGTAGTGAGTGACTCTACCAGCCTTCTCAGAAGTGTCCTCTGCATTTTAGGACTTAAAATGACATTATTGGCAATTCCAGAACATTTTACACCAGTCGAGGACAGCTTTGTCCATCTGCATCACTTCCTACTGAGACTGAAGAGAAATCACATCCAAAACAGACTCCATGCCTCATTGTGTTCCAACAAAGAAACATACAGTGTTGACAGCGGCCTGTCTCACTGACACATATGCACAGCTTTACATTTACTCACCTCCAGCAACAAATGTGTCCTTTTATGTTTCATGATGCAGTCAAGAGCAAGGAGACTCATGCTTCCCGCTGTCGCTTCCATTGGCTCCAAACAGCCTATCACCATGATCTGGAGTGGCCATGACAAACTGTATTTATATTGTGAGAGCTTGTGGGATGTTTTGATATCATGGCATCGCTAATATTACAGACCATGTTCTCTTTCACTTGCACCCTGAATGCATGCAGATGAAGATTTTGTAAATACTTGTAATTATTTTTTAAATGTGTGCCTTGTATGGTGTTTTGCATTGAACATGTATGTATGACTATAGTGAGAGTGTTTTTATGTGTTCCTGTGTGGGAAGGTGTGAGAATGTGTCAGTGTGAATGTTATTGTTGATTGAGATATTTCACTGTAATTTATTAATGTAATAGGGACTGCAGATGGAAACTAGCTATGTAGCTATAATCTGGTGCAGATCATCTTTGTTTTATGAGCTTAATGTCTCTGTACATTGTCCCTTTTCAAATAAAGACTAAACTAAACTAAACCTCCACAACCAGTATCTATAGAGTACAGCAGACATTAATTTTCTGAAGAATATTAGCCACACCTGTTGATGTTTCCACTGACTACTGGGCCAAACTTTAAAGAACATTCTATCAAAACATCTACAACATAACCATAAGACCAGATATGTCGAAGAGTGTAAGAGGGAAGTGGCATGTCTGCGCATGTATATGTGACATCAGGCTGTGATGTACAGAGCAGAGTTTAAAGGTGAGAGAGGACATTATGGTAGGCCCAGATTGGTTGGATTGAGATTTAGACAACCAGTTCCATGACCCCTAAAAAGAAACAGAAAGAATGTTGTTACTTAACCAAATTAAAATAACTTTTTAAAAAGTGAAGTACATTCTTCCGCATGTTTTTGAACAGCTCGCAGGTGCTCAGAGTCAGACATGTGAGTGTGAAGATTACTTTTGGAATCTAAATTCGTCTAGAGTCTAGACTAAAATTACAAAAAATGTGAGAATGAAGTGTCAGAGTTTCATGTGAGTCAGTGTTTATGGTGTATCTCACCATACATAAGTGGAGCTGGGATCAGTGAAGTCATTCTAAAAATGTCCTTGAAACCACACGTTCAGACATCTTTGACACTCTTTTCTTAAGGGCAATGCTTTGCACAGCATATTTATATTCACTGTGTGTTGCACATTTGCACTCAAACTCACTTGACATCAAGCGTCTAGTAACAGTGTGTACAAACTCATCACTGCTGAAGCGATTGTACATCCAAGTACATTTAAAGCAAGAACCAACACATCATGAACATTATAAACAGAAGACAGTTCAATATATTTAAAGAGGACAGTTAGCTATTGTCAAATAATATAACATAAACAGGTAGATGCTTATGAATGAAATGTGAATGCTTATGTCTCCAAACTTTACAATAATTGTAATATTTAAAGGAAGAACCAGTCAAAACCAAACAAAAGCACAAAAACTGCTTCACATTTGGACCACTCAAGAACCATCCCATAATCCACACACAGTTACCACAGTGCAGGGATAAATAAAGCAGCAGTCTCTGAAAACATGCTGTGTGCTCTGACACTCAGTTCTTTAAACCACACTGTGATCCAGGCCCTCTCTGCTCAGCCTGGTGCAGAGCCTCTAGAAGTAGGTCAGAGCTGAATACTCCAACACCGCTGTACACTATTCTCCAAGACAGCTGCACACCGCTCTCCAAACACTTCTGCACACTGCTCTTCAACATTGCTGCACACCGCTCCCTAACACTGTTCCTTCCTAAAGTTTTTTGTGTACATGTGTAAGGCTGAGGCTTTCATAGCGGCATCTCACCCCCCACATGCTGCATGTGTTGCAATTCACCGCTCTTCAACACTGCCGCACATTGCTGTCCAATACTTATGCATACCGCTTCACAAAACTACTGCACACCACTTTCTAACACTGCTACACACCGGCCACCAACACTACTGCCCACCGCTCACAACCTCTGCACACTGCTCACCAGTACCTCTGCACACGCTCTCCAATACCTCCGCAAACTGCTCACCAACACCTCTGCACACTGATCACCAACACCTCTTTACACTGCTCATCAACACCTCTGCACACTGATCACCAACACCTCTTTACACTGCTCACCAACACCTCTGTGCACTGATCACCAACACCTCTTTACACTGCTCATCAACACCTCTGCACACTGATCACCAACACCTCTGCACCCTGCTCACCAACACCTCTGCACACTGATCACCAACACCTCTTTACACTCCTCACCACCACCTCTGCACACTGCTCACCAACACCTCTGTGCACTGCTCACCAACACCTCTTTACACTGCTCACCAACACCTCTGTGCACTGCTCACCAACACCTCTTTACACTGCTCACCAACACCTCTTTGCACTGATCACCAACACCTCTGTGCACTGCTCACCAACACCTCTGCGCCCTGCTCACCAACACCTCTGTCCACTGCTCACCAACACCTCTTTACACTGCTCACCAACACCTCTGTGCACTGCTCACCAACACCTCTTTACACTGATCACCAACACCTCTTTACACTGCTCACCAACACCTCTGCGCACTGCTCACCAACACCTCTGCGCACTGCTCACCAACACCTCTGCACACTGATCACCAACACCTCTGTGCACTGCTCACCAACACCTCTTTACACTGATCACCAACACCTCTTTACACTGCTCACCAACACCTCTGCGCACTGCTCACCAACACCTCTTTACACTGCTCATCAACACCTCTGCACACTGATCACCAACACCTCTGCACACTGATCACCAACACCTCTGCACACTGATCACCAACACCTCTGCGCACTGATCACCAACACCTCTGTGCACTGCTCACCAACACCTCTTTACACTGCTCACCAACACCTCTTTACACTGCTCACCAACACCTCTTTACACTGCTCACCAACACCTCTTTACACTGATCACCAACACCTCTGTGCACTGATCACCAACACCTCTTTACACTGCTCACCAACACCTCTGCGCACTGCTCACCAACACCTCTTTACACTGATCACCAACACCTCTTTACACTGATCACCAACACCTCTGTGCACTGATCACCAACACCTCTTTACACTGCTCACCAACACCTCTTTACACTGCTCACCAACACCTCTTTACACTGATCACCAACACCTCTGTGCACTGATCACCAACACCTCTGCACACTGCTCACCAACACCTCTTTACGCTGCTCACCAACACCTCTTTACACTGCTCACCAACACCGCTGTTCTTTCCTGTTTCCTAGTTTCCTGTGTACATGTGTAATTGGCTGAAGCTTTCATATCAGCCTCTTGTCACCTCACACGCTGCATGTCATTATGTTATTCATGCGCCCTTTTCTGTTGCTCTCATCTCTGCCATCAGAATAAGTGCAGTCTCCATGTGTGTCTTCCAGGTCAGTGCTTTTAAAGACAGAGGTAGGAGTAGGAAAGAGTGTTGCCATAAGCGCTGGACACTCATGCTCTGTGAATGTGGACGACTCATGCACAAGCCTTTTATTTTTAGACCACACAGACCATGACCAAGGACTAGTGTAAGTTTTCATATGGTAAAGCAACTGGGGTATTGTGGAATTACTTTTCTTAACTGTGTTTTAAGTTGGTGTAATTTTAGAATACAGTTAAAGTTTTTCAATGGGAAAGCTATTCAAACTTGAATGTGTCCATATAGCTACTTTTAACAGGTCTACAATGAAAATAACAAATTTAAATTTACCGCCTATTAGAGCCCTGCCTGGGTTGTGGGACCCGACGCAAAACAGTGCAGCGCGGGACATATTTTGAAAGCTCATTGCAGGCACGGGCAGGAGCAGGACTGCACAATACGGGAGGTGGTTGGGATGATAAACTGCAGTCCCCCAAACTAAATATGAGTGTAAAGTATATACAAATGATTAATGTATGCCTATCATACATTTTTTTATGACTATTATTTAAACAAGGTAGGCTATATACATTAACACTTGCACTGAGGCCCAAGCCCAAATATTTTTAGGAATGTTCATGGCCAGCTTATTATAGGCCTATATATATAGGCCTATTGATTTTTTTATTTTTGCCTATTCCTAGCCTATTGTTAATGCTGTTCATAATACGGGACTGTGTTTCGTAATCACATTTCAATTGTTTAAATGGCCTATAGGATATTCTAGTTTGTTTTTTTATTTTATTATCCTTTATTTATCCCTTTAGGGAAATTATTTCTCTGCATTTGACCCATCCTTCAGGAGCAGTGGGCAGCACATCCTTCAGGCGCCCGGGGACCCATCTCCATGATCTTATTGCTTAGGCTTGGTCAGGACCTAAGCTGGAGGATTTTACCTATGGTGCATGTTTTGGGTTGATGGGGGGAAACCGGAGTGCCCGGAGGAAACCCACCCAGACACAGAGAGAACATGCAAACTCCATACAGAAAGGCCCAGGCGACCCGAATCTTACGTTATGTCAGTTACTGAGGCCTATTTAATGTTTTTTATGGCTGAACAATAAGTTACCAAGTTACCACTTAAGGAATTTTGTGTGCGTGTGTTTTTTTTCCAAGCCAATGAAAAGACCTTTCGTGAGAAAGTGAAGGTCGACATCTTGTGGGATTTGTGGGCAGAAGTGTGACAAAATATCACAGATGCGGGCGGGAGCGGGAATGAAAATTACAATTCTTTGTGGGCGCAGGTGGGAGTGGGTAAATTCTGTCCCGCGCAGACCTCTGCTGTCTATGGAGGCTGGTCACGGTGAACTACAGGTTTTCAGAACAAATGCACTTGGGTTTTTTTTATGCACACATGTGCTACCAGTGTTTCCTAGGGCAAACATGTGTGTTAGGTGCTTTAACATTATAATATCATACAACACGGCATGGAAGGGTCCAGAATAGAGTACGTTCATCGGACCATGTACAGTATGTTGCAAAATACATTTCAATGCAAGTATTCAATATTGTGTAACTAAATATTCTTCCCATTACCGATGAGTGAACTCTTTTTCCATGTTTGACAGTGACTTGTCTTTTTTGAATTAAAGAAGATCAAATTAACATTTTTATTTTATCAAAGGATGTAATTTTTTTTAGCATAGCAAGGTTTGCATATCACCATTTAGATCTGTGAGCACTATGTGTGATTAATAGTGTCCTGTGTAAGCAAAATTTTATTGCTTGGCAGAATATGTCAGTTGGTGCTTGCACGCAACATCCTAGAGTATAATTTTAAACCCTGTTTGATTAGATGTCTTTTGAACACATGAAACTACTCTGTACCATGTAAATCACTGAAACCATTAAGTGGTCCTGTGTGTCTTTAAAATGCATACCCTTTCACGACCCTTAAACTGCCTTCAGTACTATCTGTTAGTACCACCGTTTGTCATCTCAGATTTCTTCACTTCAAATGTTTCCCCTGAAACGAATAAATAGTCTAAAATTCATGTTTACCGTGTTTGTATTATCAAAGTTGTTTTACCAATGCATACTAGATCTCATGTTTTAAAGGTACACTAATATTCCTTTTCCTCCAAGATGGTGCTGGTGCCAGTTCTGGACCAGAACCAATTTCAGAACCAGTTGTGCTGTTTTACACTCAAAAAATGATTGCTCCTAGTGCTCAAAACTGGTGCTTACTTGGCGCCAGTTAAGAGCTGGGCCAGAAATAAGAACCATTTTGGAATACTTAACATAAAAATATACATTATACACATTATAATTTATATACACAAAAAAGAGTCAGAGTCAGCCTTAACTTAAACACAACAAAAACTAAAGGGAGCAGTTATGAAAAAAACAACCAAAACTTTTTTGGGTATATGTACATTTTCAGGTGTACTTTTTGCCACTTGCTAGTCTCGGTGGAGATGTTCAATTTGCCTGGAATGTTCAATAGATTGACATTAAACTTGTATATCCAAATGAAGACATACAGGTGTGCTACCAGGTATAGTTAAATGTAATAAACACTAGATAAAGTAGTTGAATTCAATATTGTGCAATAGCTCTCCATGGAGACAAGCAAATAGAAAAGTTACATTGCATCTATAAAGTCTAACTGTTCAGGTAATGCAAATGAAAGCCTATTGTATTCTTTTGTCCAGCCGTAGTGATGTGTCCAAAGCTTACCTCCTGACCAGTGCTCTACTCTTCTCACAGCTACGTGGTGGACGAGATGGACTTCTCTGGGATGGAGCTGGATGAGGCACTGAGGAAGTTCCAGGCCCATGTGAGAGTCCAGGGAGAGGCGCAGAAGGTGGAGCGGCTCATCGAGGCCTTCAGGTGGGACTGGGGACATTGCTGCAGACAGAAGGGGGAGAGGGGGAGAGAGGTAGGGGTAAAGAAGGAGAAAGTGAGAAGAGAGTGGGAGGGGCAGAGGTAGTTGTGGGAGAGGGAATACGAAGACAGTGGAAGGGGCAGAGAAGTGAGGAGAAGAAGAGAGGGAGGGGCAGAGGAGAGGTAGAGAGGGAGTGAGGAGAGAGATGGGGGTTTAGAAGAGAGAGGGAAGGGGGGAGGGAGTGAGAAGCGAGAGGGAGGGGCAGAGGGAGAGAATGGGAGTGGCACAGCAGAGGGTGGGGAAGAGAAGGAGGGAAAAGAGAAGAAATATCAGTGGAGAGGGAGAGAAGAGAAGCATAGGCAGAGAGGGGGAAAGAAGAGGGAGATTGGGGCAGGGAGGGAGGGCATAGGAGAGGAGCTGAATGGGGGAGAGGAATAAAGGGAGAAAGAGAGGGTCAGACAGGATTACAGAAGAAATGAGGAGAACGAGAGGAATTGGCCAAGCCTCTCCTTGGCCAATTCCTCTCGTTCTCCTCATTTCTTCAGGAGAGAAGAAATGAGAAGAGGGAAGAGGAGAGTGGGAGAGGAGAGTAGAGAGGGGGAGAGAGAGGGCACACCGGGCACTCTGTCCTCTGGCTACTGATGCAATAAGAAACCTGGCTGTCGAGTAAATAGTGATTGTAGATTATTCTTTCAGTGCCTCTTCAGATGGTTAAAGGTATGATGACATTCTCTAAGGATTTTACAATGCAATGCAGCGCTGATTACACTATCAGTCAAAAGTTTGGACACACTTTTTCATATGTTTCTTCTTTATTTCACATTGATTATTGTATTTTCTCACTGAACACATTAAATTTATGAGAAACACATATGGATTGTAGTAAACAAAAAAAATGGAGAGTTAATTTTTTTTTTTGCCATATTGCCCAGCCCTAATATCATGTGAGGTAAGGCTCTTTCAGATCTATTCAAATGGTCCTCATGAAACAGGAGTCAGATATGACCTTGGTGTGTTACATATTGCGCTGTCATTATGTGCTCAGAAGCGCCAAAGAGGAAAACATTAAAATATACACTAAATGCAATTAAATAAAAACAGCAAACATTTCATATTATATTACATTTTAAAAAATCTAATTAGACACTCTTTTTTAGCTATAAACACGTTGTTTTGTAAAGGAATGCATGTCATGTTGTACACTTGACAATGTACTTGCCTTGTGCAAGGTCCACTATGGCTGCAAGTGTGTGTTGCATCTTCCATAAGGGAGTTAAAAAATACTGCAAGTTCCACACAAGTTTATTGGTATATCATCATAACCATCCACGAAATACACAAATCTATAGCACTCTATAGACCAACAGTTTACCTCTACACTCCAACACTTTCTCTCCCCATTATATGGAGAATGTAGATGTCGTAGACTTGATGGAGGGCAAGTCTCAGATGGGGGCAAGAGCCAGATTTCCCTGTTTCCCAATTACATTGTACTTTGCCATGAAATATCCAAAAGGTAATTTAACAAATGTTGTATCTGACAATTTCTAATAATGAATAGATTCAGAACTCACTGTATTACATATAACGAAGACCTGCATTGGCTGGAGGTGCTGTAGGTGCTTTAGGTAGTGACGATTCATGTCAGATAAATTAATGTCTGCGGATCATTTGAGGCTTATAAAAATATAATTGTAGTTTAGCAAATAAGAGCTCCCAAACTAATCTGGCTCACACCAGACTGATATGTGTAGCACTCTGAATTGAGTTCTACACATAATCAATCTGGGACAATCAGAATACGTGGAACGTTATGACGACTATTTGAATCTGATTGGTCTAAGCAACACAACAGCGGAACAAGCCCAAAAATCTAATTTTGAGAGAGAAAATTTGTCCACAAATGCACAGAGCACTTATCTTCTGCACGTTTTTCACAAACAAAATAGTCTGTATTGATCCTAAAATAGACTGAAGTACGCATGTGCGTTGCCATTTGTGTTTTGGTTTGCTTCTGCGCTTTGCAGATTCTCGTGAGTTTGTAAGCTCACAAATATCGTGAGAATCCATCATGCTGTGCAAGGTTACTCCCAAACAGCATTTTACACTATGCCTCACAAAGCTGGAACTGTCCGTGCACTGAGGCATTACATATAGAGTTTGAAACATAAGATGTAAAATATAAAAGTGTCTGATCCTAGTTGATTGATGATTGTGCTGTAATTACAATGTAAGGCTTGATTGCAGTTGGTGGGGTGTAATTAGACAAAGTGACGGCTTTATCCTGTCTCCACAGACACGGCTGTTTTGGTGTAAAATGAAGGAAACATCTGCTAGAGATGCTGCCTGACATGACTTCCATTAACACTTTCCTTTAGGCTCTAATGGGATTTCCTATTATAGACGGCCACTTCCACTGGTTATCCCACAGCACGGGCTCAGTCTCAGTCTTGAGCTTTGTACAAAGAATGGTAAAACAAGATATATCAAGGTAAATCTCATGATACTGTGCATGCACAAGCAGTGTAAAACCAACTACGTATAACGGTGACCCTGTATGTAGCAAAGTAAATATGATATAGTTTCCATTCGTACAGGACACTGACAAATGAGTCAATTTTCAAAGAAGAGTCAGTTTACAAAGAATGACTGTATATCGCATTCATGTGACCTCTCCCTTCTGAACTGCCTGTAGTTTTAAATTGAGCTGGAGGGCAAGCTACAATTACATGGTAGAATATATATTTTTTATATACGAATATGTGGTGTATGGTGATTACTGTGCCTATCCATATGAAACAAAAACTGCCACAATGTTCATAATTTACTCTGTCAGCACAAATCTAAGGTCATTTTTACCTCCAAAAATAACTTCAGAACATGGTTGCATTTTTGTCAGTTGAAAGGACGAAAGATTATCTAGTTTGTGAAGTGAGTGAAGTTTGGATATTTCTTACAGCAAATTTCCTATAGGGTTAAATAGATCAACGCCCTCCACCTCAAAGTGTGGCATTGAATTAAACTTAGTGTCAATGGTGCTTAGGATGGGATAGAATAATGGATTGGTAAAATTTTCTAGCATATGGTTGAGATGCTGAGTAGGCTGATTTTTGTTGCTGCAATCTTAGTCATCCAAAATTTGTATTAGTCCACTAATCTTTTTTGATATTTATATGGGATAACAGAAAGAAGTTAGTGAGTTAGCTGAAGATTTGGTATTTTAAGGTATTTATATGTAAAAAAAGGCTGATGAATAAATGATTCACACAATTCTTTATATAAACATGTCAGAGTTAGATCACAGATTCAATACTGCCACAGTATTACTAGAATATCATATGTGATATCATAGTGTGTGAGTCAGACCAACAGTGGTTTTACAATATATTTGAGCGCGTTTTATAGTACTTTTTCTGCATAAATAGTTATTTTTGCATGAACTCCTGTGCAGATCTAGTAGTGCAGTTTGGGTCAGACACATAGGGATGCATGATAGTTTTTAAAGCTTTTGCCACGTCCCCTTTTTAATCTACTAATTGATCAGCAGCACGTCTTTAGTTGACCAAGAATTTCTCAACCCTTCTGTGACTGGCCGACATTGACACAGGTGACAGGAAGTAGGAAATTCCGCCTTCCAGTTTGAAACGACACTTGAGCTGTATTGAACTGGGTCTCCATGGCACACCACGGACTAATTATTCCTGATTAGAGACAGAACCCAGCAGCGTCAGTGTGATTGTCCCGGAGATGGCATAATCAAGAGCGCCTCCAGCAGGATAAAAATAGACCCTCTGCATGCTCTGCTACGTTCTCCACAGTCTTCATGCCTCCTGTGTCTTTAATACTGAGATGAGCATGTTGTTACTCACGGTTATGGGTGGAGGGGCTGCTTTTGTCCGAGCCAACTCCTGCCCTACAGCATGATGGGTCTATTTGGAGCAGAAAAGACTGATGGTGCTCAATGAATACTTAAGTGCTGCTAGGGCTAGTTAGTTGTGTTCATTCTTCACGGCATACATGACGCAAGGTAGAGACGTGCAATATGGTTTATGGTGAATTGGAAAAGATTTTTACACCATAAGCCCTTATGAGTTTCAATGATCTTGAGCTCTAGCAGAACAAGTATAAGACCACATACACCCATGGACCACTATGGAACCTACCTGGATGACTGAGGGATTACACACATAAGATCACATTTTTATTATCATTGTGGTATCTGAATTGATATTGAGTTTAGAGAGTCTATTCCTTAGTATAACCAGATGGCAGACCTCCCTCCAGAAAAGTTCTATAGTACACCTTTAATTTACTGCAGTATGCAGTGCCAGCATGGAATAAATCGTCTCCTTTATTAATGATGAAAGGAGAAGTTCAATTTGTCAACTGGACAAAGTTTGTTTGGTTGAAAACGTTTCGCCGCTCATCCGAGAGGCTTCGTCAGCTCTCGACGAAGCCTCTCGGATGAGCGGCGAAACGTTTTCAACCAAACAAACTTTGTCCAGTTGACAAATTGAACTTCTCCTTTTATCATGGATTCTACCTGGACGACTGAGGGACTTTTCACGTATTGTATTATTAATACAATGTAAATGCAATTGTGTGTATATAATCAATATATACAGCCCAATTCCATGCTGGCACTGTATACTGCAGTGTATTAAAGGTGTACTATGGAACTTTTCTGGAGGGAGGTCTGCCATCTGGTTATCAGTCGAGATGTTGCTGCTTTGCCTGGAGTGTTGTATAGTATGGCATTAAATATATAGCTTGCATGAATTCAATTTCATTCGTTTTTATTGCTCAAAAATACCTCTCTCTCTACAAATCTGACCTGTAATATGGCCTGGTAGCATTGCCTGCTTGTCTCCATGGAGACAGATTAATTTAATAACATCATATGGAACTTCTGAATAATTCTTTTGAATATTTTATTATACATATTTTTTGTTATTCTGAAGTTTTCCATATTACCACCAGTGTGTGAGATGGGTCAATGAATAATGCAACATGAAGTGACTAATGCAAAAAAGAGACAAAGGACATCAGATAGGACAGGTGTTGGACAGAGAAAGGAGGGAATAAATGTTTTAAAGAGCTTGAGTTAGCACAGAGAGAGAGAGAGAGAGAGAGGAGGAAGGTAAGGAGAGGAGGAGGAGGATGGGAGGAAAAGGAGGACCTGAGGATATGAGTTGATTTACTGTGTCTCACTCTCAAAGCTACAGCCCAAAATGAAAGGCTTTAGTTTGACGTGACCTCTATGACACTTTTCATTATACAGACGCAGGTAAAAATCATGGCTAAGTAAATTAGCTTAGACCTTCCCCAAGGCAATATCTTCTTCAGATCACAAGTAGCAAGAAGTATTGATACAGAGCGGGATAAATCTGTGTATTCCGGTTGTGTTGCTATATTTTGTCTGGCTGAATCACGTACTTTGCTTTGCCCCACTTTTCTGTCAATAGCTGGATTTATCGCCTCTCCTGGTACAGTGTTCAGCAACAGGAGCTAATTTATGTTTATGTGAAAACTGTTTTAAGTAGACCTGCACAATTAACTGCAATCACAATTTGAATAGTTTAGCCCAGAAGTTGGTTTAGGTGATGTAATGCCCTCTAATATCTTGCCTTATACAAAAATAGTTTATATTTCTGTCTTCTCAACTGTCTTGTTCCAGTACAGATATTGTCTAAGGTGTCCACTACGTGCTGTCTGCATCTAATTATTTAGAGTTTTATGGTCTGATAAGCAGGAAGTGCATGTTAGCATGCTAGTGAATAGTGCTTGAACTGCATAAAGTAAGTGAGGAATAACTTTGGACCACTGTAAACTGTTTTGTTTTTCACGTTTTTAAGAGCTACAGTACCTTTAATGCTCCTGAAGGAAATCCTGATCTTAAAACATTTTTATAAACATTATTATATATATAATTATATTATAACAAAGTTCTTTGTAAATATAATTCTTATGATGCCTTACAATACATTAAAAAATATTTTGATGGAAATATTTAAATCAGTGTAACATTGCTATAGCACATTGTTAATATCCACATACATTCAATAGTCAGATGCATGCACAGCTTTAGAGCAGCTTTTTTCAGACAGCGAAGTGAAACTGGAGCACAACCAAACAAAGCACTGCTTTCGGTGCTTACTTCCAGGTTAATGAGAAATAAAAAACAATGTATTATTAGCTACAGATAGTACACAGTGGTCTCATTTAGTCATAAAGTGCTGCTTTTACAATATCCACACTAAATGTACTCCAGCTCAATAAGTTCAATAAAAATAAATACCCTTCACTTTCCATTTGAATATTTGAATTAGGTTGATATCTGGCACCCTCTGACGGCTGAGAGTAAAGCATGGACCATTTTAAGAACAATTCACGAGCATGACTAGTATCAAGCTGATGCTAACTAATAAACACTTCCTGTATGTGCTGAATAGATGTATCTAGTAGCGTCAAGGGAGTGTGGTTCAGTAAGTAGTAATTTCCACATCAACCGCACTACATAAACTTCAAATAGCCCCAGATAAATTTTTATGATTCGATATAAGTGACATTTCCTGTCTTTTTGGAGTCCACACTGCAGTAATCTCCCGCCATCTCCCGTCCTTGAAATGCTCCTCAAATGTGCCCACTTCCCCACGGACCCAAAGCCGATAAAATGGTCATTATTGTTTTCCCTTCTCCCAGTAAACGTCCACATTCTGTCAGATGCCTTCTTCATCCTGATGTCCACCGTTCCACCCCCTGGGCTCGTCTCACAATGTCAACACAAAGGCATACAACCACCCACTAATTCAGCCCACAAACCAATTACTTGCATCCTATATTGCAAACGCCGTTTCTAATCTATACCTATTGTCTTTTAGTCATTTCCCATTCGGTGCATCTAAGTCCTGATTTCTGCATTCTGCATCCATAATATGAGCAGGATAATGAAGGTGCAGCCCAGGTGATAGCCAGCAGTAGCCCACAGTGACTAGAGGTTAATTAATAGCTGCACTTATAATGGGATTGATGAGAGTTAGGCAAATGTATGTTTTTCTAATTGGAGCGGAACTAAAGTTTAATCAAAATAATACTGGGGGAAAAATAAAGCAAGCACTCATCAAAGGCAGGGAATAATGATTTTGGCCACAAGGGCTGTACATTTAAATAAATGTGCTATAATTACTAGTTGTTTTTACAAATGATCTTATTATTATATTTATTATTATGTAACTTTTCTGACGGAGGGGCTGTTACCTGCCTGTCACCATGGAGATTGCTTCATTGCCCTGAATGTTGCACAGTATTGCACTGTAGTGGAAATAAACACAAAAACTGAGCTGCCTCCAGTGGCCACTATAAGTTCAAGTAGTTGGTGACATCACACCTGACTGCCCTGATTACAGCTAGGTTTCTGATTACAAACACAAGGCTGCAGGAACGGAGTCTGAGGTGTGGATACCTGTTAGACCAATCTGTTCCGTCTAGCCCCAGACCCTGACCCTCCTTCCCTCTCACTCTCCCCTTTAGTCCTCCAGATACTGCCCAGTATGGCAGCTCTGTATGAAACGTGATTGTGGATGGAGTGTAGGTGTTTAGTCCCACTTTAAACATATTTATCTGAGTCGAATAATGAATGTTTGTCAAGGTATTTTTGAGCATTGAATACATCTGTAAAGGAATTTCTGTGAGATTGATGAGATTAGTTTTGACAGTAAAGTAAAGACAACAACAACAACTACCACACTAACACACACTTCCTGATAATTAAGCATGTTATAATTAGATTCAGACAGAACCTAGTAAACTTATTTTGACCTCAAGAACAGTGCCTCAGTGGTTAAAGCATTCACTGACCAAATAGTTGTTCTCAGCCCCAACCAGTTATTGTATCCTTGGGCAAGGGAGCCTCATTTCCATAGGTCTGTGATAAGATTTAGTTGCTCATTTTTCCCTCCACACGTCTTTTTACGCACATTTAAAAAATGTAGAATTGTAGAATTTGCCCTGTAGTGCTTCCTAACTCTGTGGGTGTGATCCGTAAGCCAATCAGAGCCTCCTGCTGTGCTTGTCAGCTAATCACACTCCATCACGGCTCCCTAGAGTGCAGCTGATTTCAGATGCATCAGGAGCACCCCTCCTCTCTCCTCTCTCTTTCCTCAGCAGTGATTTTGGTGAGTTCATGGTACCGGACCGCCACATCTCCTCTACAGTGTTACTTAACAGTGATTATGTCATCACGACGTAGCGTGATTCTACTCCTGTGTAAGTAGTGCTTTGTACAAGTGGAGAAGAGGGGAGGAGAGTGTGTTTAAATAAAACTCCTTATGTAACACAGACTGGAGACTTCTGAATGAAAGGAGCAGACTGGCACATACACAGGGCATGTACTAGATGCTTCAAATTATTTAGAAGGACACAAGGTTAAGGTAGACCTTTTGACTCCATAAAGACATCATCCTCTGTATTTGACCCATGCGTCAATATTGATGGAACTGTCAAGAGTACCAAGATGGACCCTAATGATTGGTGGAGTTAGCGCAGGGGTGTCCAAACTTTTTTCAAGGGCCACATATCTAAACACAGACGAAGCAGAGGGCCGATCAAGGGCCATAGACTGGTGCTCACTACAGTCAATAATTTAAATATATGCATGTTTAACACATTAGAATGAGCTATCAGTCCTTGATTCATGCTAAGATCCTCAAAACCATACATTAATATAAATAATATAATAAATATTAAATATTGTCTTATCAAGGTAGATTTTCAAAAAACTTGCAGTCAAAAGTTCTGCTCAAGGTAATTTGGGCCGATTCACCTGGGAGCCTGGGGACCAAGAAAAAATTGTCTGAGAGCCGCATTTGGCCCACGGGCCATAGTTTGGACATGCCTGAGTTAGGGGTATGTGATATGGAATATTAATTATATTAATATTAAAGCCACAGTACGTAACTGTGAGTCCAAAAACACACTAAAATAAAAGTGTGTTTTAATTTTGTTTTTCATCGCATATATATACAGTGGTACCTCACCTTACAAAATTAATTTGTTCCAGAAGTGGTTTTGTAACGTGAATTTTTCGTAAGTTGAGTAGCTATTTCAATGGTCAAAAGCCTGATTCGTTCCAAGGCCGCGTTCCAAGTTTTTTTTTTTATAGTGTAACTTTTTTTTATAGTGTAACACTGTGTTCTGCGTCCTGATTGGCTAAGAGACTGTAGACCCAGGACTAAACGTGGACTAAACCAGGTCTAAACAAGGTCTATACCTGGATTGGACCAGGACTAAACCTGGACTAAACCAGGACTGGATACCAGGATTAAAGCGCCGCGTGCGGGTCTATTTCCTGGTTTCGTGCTAGCACTGCTATTAGCAGCAGCACCAGTGTACCTCACGAGTCACGGCTGAGGCGAGCAGCGACTGCGTGCGTGGGGGGAAGGGGGAGGGCGGACACGTGTGTGATAGCGCAGCATGACCCGGCACGGGGCTGCAAGCACGAGACCCGTGCTCAAACCGTGCCTCCTCTAGACCAGATCTAAACCAGGTCTAAACCAGGATTAAACCACCACGTGCGGGTCTATTTCCTGGTTTCATGCTAGCTCTACCGGTGTACCTCACGAGTCACGGCTGAGGGGATGTGCCTCCCCTCGGGACGGCACGCAGTCCGAGCGCATGAACGAACACAGGCAAGAGTCACGGTGGTTTAACCCTGGTTTAATCCTGGTTTAGACCTGGTTTAGACCTGGTTTAGACCTGGTCTAGACCTGGTTTAGACCTGGTCTAGACCTGGTTTAGACCTGGTCTAGAGGAGGCACGGTTTGAGCACGGGTCTCGTGCTCGCAGCCCCGCGCCGGGTCATGCTGCGCGATCACACACGTGTCTGCGCGCACACTTCTCCGCCCTCCCACTTCACTATTAATACATTTTGTTGAAAATCTATGAAGGTTTGAGTGTTGAAAGAAAGACAAATGTGAGAAAAGTTTAAATCCAGTCTGAGAAAAGCGTATAATGTGTGTGGCTGAGCGCGCTTTATTTGAATTTTTGAGATTTCGCGTTTCGTAACTTGAATTTTCTTTTGTATCTAGAGACCAAAATTTAACGTGAAGGCGTTTCGTAACTTGGAATTTTCGTTTGTTGGGTCTTTCGTAAGGTGAGGTACCACTGTATATATATATATATATATATATATATATATATATATATATATATATATATATATATATATATACTGTTCAGGAATTATCAAATTTTATCCAATTATAAATTCTAGTAACTGAGAATATTGAGTTAAGATCTTAGATGTTAAAACTATTGAGGCAGTACATAGAACTAATATTGTACTTCGACATCCATTTACTTATTCACATTACAGTTTCTCAAGAATCTGGGTAGTCTCCCGTGTTACCATGGCGCTGTTCTCAGAGGGTAGTGAAATCTGACTTGTACAAAATCATTCTCTGTCATTGTGTCAGCCCTCCTCTATGTTCAGTTCTCCAGCCACTGTAGAGGTTTGTAGAGTCCTCTGAACTCTTTGAGTGGCTGACAGGTGATCAGGCTTCATTTGATTACGGTAAGATGGAATTTACAGAGTGAGTCTGAGAAATAAAGCTGTCCCTGTGTGTGTTGAATTTTATTATTATTTCAGTTGTAGTTTACCAGAGATGGCCACAGTTGCAAGGGAATTGCCATAGTGGCTCTTTATTTCCATGTGTATGTGGAACTTTCACTGTTATTATTTATCAAATCTAATATTTGAAGTATATAAAGTTATGTTTTGTTTAAAGTGAGGGTATTATGCTAAATAGACTAAATAGTTTTTTGGCACCTTCTACCATGTTATGAGGTTGTCATCAAAAACATGAATCTTTTGTGCATGTTTGAGTGATCTGCAATCACTATTCGAACCCTGCTTTCGATTACAGCATCACACGTTTTGTCTAAGACTCACCCACAAACCTAGATAACCAGAAAGCTCTCTTCAGCACTCTTCATACTCCCACCACAAACTTTAATTAGTTTCAGTGAAACTTAAATTAAAGTTTTTAATAAGTTGTTTTTGGCGAATATAGCATTTTCACAAAAAGAGGTGATCTTATGTGGAATTAATAGCCCATATAAGGGTCATACCCCCTCTTTATATATGTCAAACTGTAATATACCAAATACAATGAAGGAGACCAGTTTCTCCATTGTGATAAATGTTCTCTGATCACTCTTTTAGCACAGAGCTTGAGTAGTTAGTTCTCTCGCCCCACAATAATCTAAATCTAACTCAAAATGTAGCAGTGTGTTACTGTGGAGGCTGTCGCTTGTATCAGTCACTGGCCTAATTTCCTTGTCAAGGCCCATCAGCTCTCTGAAGCTAAACAAGTCCAGGCCTGGTTACCCCCCTCTGTAAAATGTGCACTTTGAACAGAATCCAAATATGAAAACAAACATTGCTAATCTAATAGTAATCACAAGGTTTGTCAGCAAAATTGCAATTAGATATTTTGCCAAAATCATTCAGCCCTACTGGGGAATGTGTTACTCTGAACCACTCATTATGATGAAGATTACTAAATTGGTCATCTTAATCTATTAGTGAATCAAATCAAGCATGCCCCGGTTCATCAAAATCTCAGTTTCATTTCACTATAATTGCCAGACTCAAATTTGTCAGCAACAGCCCTGGCCCAAAGTTTTGACTGCTCAGATTAATGTTTCTGCTCATTTATTCCTGTTCCTAATTAAAATGAATACTTATGAGAAATCTAATCTCATTCTTTGTCACTCTTTAAAATGTTATAAACTTGCTTATCTCATTCTAAAGTTAGATTTTGCACTGGTACCAAAGCATCAGGTGTGTAGTCTCATCTCTGCCTTATAGACCTGCAGCCTTTTATTTAGCAGGGCTCTATCTTTATAAACCAATTATAATTCACTGATAAGGCTTAGTTCTGATTCACTGTTATTTTCCCCAGGCTTATTTGAAGCTATATCAGTTAGCATCCTTAGCCAAGTCACTGTGCAGTATATTCTGTTTGTGTTTACTCTATCTCGCCATCTGTTATTGTGCTTTGTGTGCTTCTTGTCCCTTGTAGCCACCGGTACTGCATGTGTAAACAGGTGTGGGCAAGGAAATTCACTGTATATAGAATAACACAGACAAAGCAGAATGCAAACTGTACAGAAGTTCAAACCAAGCATTGTTAGTGATTTGTTGACTATAGCTACACTTATAGTTATAGTTCACATATATGCATGTATAAGATTAAGAAGAAAAACTGTATGCTGCAGGTTTTATTGTTAAGGAGGGAGTATTATGCAAATAGATTTTTTTAGCCTTCTATGTTATGGGGAATGTTTTTCCCTCATCAAAAACCCATAAGCCAATATCATCCATGCTCCCACATGACAATTCTCCATAAATATTCAAAAGCATGAGACAAAACAATACACTGCAACTTCATAAACCTGATGTGATGTGCAGTAGTTTCATTAGAGGGATGCACGCTGCGATGATTGTGTTTTGATGTCTCAGTGACCAGTGCGGAAAACAAAGGAAGGAGCTTTAAAAACAAAACTGAAACATGTTAATATGCTGTTTTCGGCAAATATAGCATTTTCAAAACAACAAGAGGTAACATGATGATCTAATATATTATTTGTGAGCAGTTAATACCCCGTAGAGGTAAATACCCCCTTTTAATAATGTAATCAGTGAAGGAGGGTTGCAGTTGTTTCTAATTTAAGCTTTTTGTTTTAGTTTATTTCAAAATAATAAGGTACTGCTGTAAGAGTATAAATTAAAACAACACTGCTCAATCATGCACAAGTTGAAAGTAATTAGTCCAGTAAGACTAAATGTACTGCATCAAGACAGTATTGTTACTGTAAAATGTGGTGTGGGACATTCCAGAATTGGAGGACATTTTATGTCCCACCCATCAAATATTAAATAATCCACATACAAAATACTAAAACATACAGTTTCTGAGTGAATTTACTTGTCCTGAGACCAAATCTAAAAAAATAAGATAAAAGAATGCTTGAAAATAGTTTTTAAAATACCAAATAAGTCTAGAGTACCCCCCAAAATGCCATTTTCCTCTTGTCCCACCCCTCTAATGACCAAATTGAATCTCAAATAAACCAGTTAAAATTGAATTGAAATTTCTTGTTTTTTCTATAATTTGTTTCATTGCCTCTCTCATTATATTTCAAATAATAATTATTATTCATGGAACATGTGTCCCCCAACATGCACCAACCCTGTTACCAGAACATTTTTAGCCTGGTAGAAGAAGAAGAAAGCAGAAAACCACATGATCCCCTGGACTCGACATCATCAACCAGTTTTCCAAAAGAATGGGCAGAGCAAATGTTTGTCTTTTCTTCTATTTTTCATATTTTTATAACATCGTAAGCCTTGATTGAATGTCTCACTCTGCCTCATGCAACCCTGTTATGCAAATGATCAGAATAAGACAATTATTATTATTTTTTTCCTTTACTTATTTGCATAGGCCTAAATAAGTTTTTCCTCTTGATTAGCAGTAACAGCTAAACAGCTTCTACTCCTGAGATAAAGCGAACATAGTGCGGATTTGCAACCCTGTTACCTGCAACCCTGTTACTGTGATTAGAGTAAATAAATAAATAAACCAAATACATCATGTAATAAAAATTTTACCATTGATCCGTAAGCTGAGCAAATCAAGCATTTGATAGTTTACTACTATTACTATTATTATTGATGAATATGACGCATTGATGAATATGTAGCAGAAAATCAGAAAAGTGAAGGTTTATTTTTCTAGAATTTTAAAGCCAAAATGTCCTCCAATTCTGGAATGACCCGTGTGCGTTGTAGTATTGATGTAATAGGACAGTCTAATGCTGTTTTCATGTGCATGTCAGGCAGTTGGGATGGCAGATTTCTTCAAGGGCGCTGCTCGTTCAAACAACCTGTGTGACCTTTGACCTGTGTGATGTGTGACCTTTGTGCATTCATGTGCTTTTGGTCAGACACTGAGAACACACTCTATCTGTTTGGAACTCAATGTTTTGAGTAGAACTTATTGCTTATAGAGTTATCCCAAACTTATCGTTCACTTAATACAAAATATCTTGCAATTTTATGTGTTGTGAACAATAATATTTGTGACTTTTTTCACTTTTGACTTTGACAGTGTTCATGTGCAACGTCTGTTTAGAAAGTTGTATTTTCAATGTATCTAGCACCACATTAAAGTGGCATAAGCACAAAGTCACTTGGAAAGTCTGATATTACCAAAGAATATGAAATAATTTACATTAGAAGTCATTACCATGATGAAAGGCAGTAGAACCAGACATTTCTCAATGTAAGCTAAAATGTTAAGCTAAAATATTCAGATGCAGAAATTGAAGGCACAGAAAATGTTGATAGGGCTAGACAAGAGAATTAAAAAATATTACACTAGAGATACTGTCAGTAGTACAGTTTGAGTTCTTTAAAATAAAATTTAAATAAAAGTGATCCTGTGTCTATTCCCTGACATGTGTTTGTTGTGCCTTTTGTCCCTCTCAGCCAGCGGTACTGCATGTGTAACCCGGACGTGGTGCAGCAGTTCCATAACCCGGACACCATCTTCATCTTGGCCTTCGCCGTGGTCCTCCTCAACACAGATATGTACTCCCCCAACATCAAGCCCCAACGCAAGATGGGCCTGGACGACTTCATACGCAACCTACGGGGTATGTGCGCACTACACAGGGTGCCACACTATGTCCCTGTGCAGTGTTTCCCATAGATTCTGGGGAGACTATGGTGGTACAAATAATTACAATTTGAATAATTTCATTTTATAAAAATTTTGTACTGTAAGTGATAGGGATGTCAACAATTAATTGACTTACGATTAATTGTCGATCAAGACGTTGGTCGAACAAAATGCATTAATTGCAATTAATCGCTAATCGCGGACACGCGCACCCGCGTGGTCATGAAACAAGGCAACCGCGCTGTGCCAAGCTCAACTCACAGCCGGCCGTAGGCACCAACAGCACTGCCTGGTCTACGCGCGAGGGCTGCTGAGCACGAGATCGAACCGCGGCGCCCAGAATGCGTAGTCTCAGCCCGAGCCACAAACCAGCCGCACGAAACCAGCAGCGGCACGTGGTGGTTTAATCCTGGTTTAGTCCAGGTCCAGTCCAGGTTTAGACCTGGTTTAGACCTGGTTTAGTTCTGGTCTAGACCTGGTTTAGTCCACGTTTAGTCCTGGTCTAGTCTCTTAGCCAATCAGGATGCAGAACACAATGTTACACTATAAAAAAATGTTACACTATAAAAAAAAAATTTGGAAAAAAAAATAAAATCTGCGAACCGCGATAGAGCGAGGGATTACTGTATTTTGTTATTCAGCATCAATACATTTGTCTGCTTTTTACTAAGGAATAATTAATTGAGGAATATACAATATAATAATACTATGATATATTTTTGACTCAGTGTTATGTATACTATAGCTTATATTCTTAAAGACCCTATTGAAACACTAAAATTCAGGTGAAAAACGCCGCTTATCAATTAATCATAAGTCGATCGATAAGGTCAATCAACTATAGATTAATGAATTAATCGATAATTTGCATTCCTAGTAAGTGATGTTTATAGTCTATATTTAATCCTGAAGAGGTTTTTCTTTACTTCTATATGGTATTAACTGCTAACACATAAAATATTTAGATCACCACATTACCTGCTATATTTGCGGAAACAATTTGCTGAACATCATTAGTTTCACTTTGGTTTTTGGTGCTCTGAGTCTCCCCTCCCTTTGCTGTCCTTGCTAAGTCCTCCTACTTTAGAGCACTATCACAACATAATCAACATGTAACTCACTATTATATCTGTTGTACATTGCATTAGGTTTGTCTAGTTGTTGTGAACAGTATCATGTTTTTATATATTAAAGGAGAATTGTCTTGTAGGAGCATGGATGACATACTAGGCTTGTGAGATGCACAGAATCTTACAGCTAACCATAAGGAGGATTCGAATAGGGCCAAGGAGAATAGCTAAATTACTGAAACATGCTTGTCTTGACTTGTAGAATATGATGGGCCACCATAGTCGCCTTTATTAATGGGCAACACTGCTGTGTGAAAGGGTACTTGCTGTTACAATATTTAAATTTTGCTTTTGTGCTCCTTATGTCCATCATTATCTTTTACCCCCTGCTGATTATGTGACACCTTCTCTTCCTGTTTGCTTTGTATTAAATATCACTGGGGGTGCTATGACTCTGTCCCTGTGGAGTAGGTAAATGGGTTGGAGATTGCCATGCAGATCTATGCGGCTTCAAAGAAATGCATTTTATTGCGACTGGGATAAAACATGGGGTATGGTTGCTGCTCAATCAGATTTGTTTATTTCAGTGATGCATGTGAAACAAAGGAGCTCATTGGTCTGGAGTCTCATCTCCGTTGCACAGTTATGTGCCTCCTGTCCAAAGAAAAAAAAAGAATATTACATTTCACAATACAACATCATTACCTCATTGCCTATACGCTATAACTTAACCACTGAGCCACGAGCAGGTCTTAAAGGGATATGCCACCCCCAGGTCAAACTTGGGCATCTCCCCACAGTCCAGAGACTAAAATAAGTGGTGGAAAGCGTTTTTCTGGTGACCCAGCCATTGTCCAGGTCTGTCAGCACTGACCGCCACGGTATCTGCAGCTACTCCGCGTTAGACTGGAGTCTAACGTCGCCAGAGAAAGATTTTGGCCAAAAGGAATTAATTTGCTCGATGCGTTTCCCAATTACTTTCTGTGTAGTGCGCATTCATATCGAGTGCAAATAAATGTCCAAATCAACACGGAGAGCTTGACTTGGTCGCTGACAGGGGAATCCCTGTAGGAAGGGAGTTCCCCTGTTACGCAGCGTGGTGTGTGCTTCGTCTGTCTTTTTCCGCACTGAAAAATAGTTCCCACCCAAAATGACCAAGTCAAGCTCTCCGTGTTGATTTGCACATTTATTTGCACTCGATATGAATGCGCTCTACACAGAATGTAATTGGGAAACGCATCGAGCAAATTAATTCCTTTTGGCCGAAATCTTTCTCTGGCGACGTTAGACTCCAGTCTAACGCGGAGTAGCTGCAGATACCGTGGCGGTCAGTGCTGACAGACCTGGACAATGGCTGGGTCACCAGAAAAACGCTTTCCACCACTTATTTTAGTCTCTGGACTGTGGGGAGATGCCCAAGTTTGACCTGGGGGTGGCATATCCCTTAAACTATAATTCACTGAAGTGACTATTAGTATACTGATCTTCATTTAGAATAGTTGTATCTAAATGTAAATGTGGTCTCTGAGTATGTACTGACTTGCAATTAGTTCTAGTGAAGATTAATTAGGATTTACCATGTCTATTTAACAGACTTAACATGCTCTAATGGGACCATGAAATATACTTTATGGTCTCACCACTCTGAATGAGGCTGGAGCGGGCAGCCTTGACGATATAACCTCAGAGTGGAGTGAGTGGTTGCCAGGAGCACAAGATCTGACTCGTAAAAGTGAAACAGCAGCGTAGCCGTATAATAGGATTTTTGATATCCTTGGTTTAGGTGTATCATAAATCATAGCTTCCACACTCAATCGAGAGGATGTGATAAAAACAGGCCTGAGTTTAGAGAGGGGGGGAGTGGAGCTTTGATTGACAGGCCCTTGAAGTGGAGTAAATGAGTGAACTCCAAGTCCCACCACAATCATCATGACCCGTGCACCAGCAGAACCCACTCAGCCCAGTCACTTTTACAATCACTGCAATTGGAGATTTTGACCACAATCAAACTCAGAGCCCAAGAAACATTACGAGGACTTTTCACAAATCAAAAGTATAATATTTTCAGAGCATTTTTCTCACAGCAAATAGGTGTGGCAGTCTCAATTTCATTGTAGTTAGCTCCTCCCTTCAGGCAGATATAAGGCAGTGTCCACCAGCATCTGACCAGAAATGTATTCGACCAAATAAACTTTTGTCCAGTTGACAAATTGAATTTCTCCTTTTGCCATGGATTCTACCTGGACGACTGGGGGATTCTACACACTACTTATGTTTAATAATAATATTTGTTTTATGTAGTAACGCGTGAAGAGTCCCTCAGTCGTCCAGGTAGAATCCATGATAAAAGAAGAAATTCAATTTGTCAACTGGACAAAGTTTGTTTGGTCGAAAACGTTTCGCCGCTCCTCCGAGAGACTTCGTCAGTTCTGGTTAGAGTGCTGGTAAGACACTTGCTTATATCTTGCTGCGGGGAGGAGCTAACTAGCTAGCTACTTTCCGAAACTATCTCACCTATTGGTTTCTGTCTTTTGTTTCTCTGGCGACTAGATTAGCATACCTATTCATCCCTACATGACTGTTTTTCACACCTCTGGCCCTGACCTGGCTAGCCCTATTGTTCCCCTGTTTGCTTGATCTAGGCTTAAGAATGGAATTATAGATGGGAGACAAATTATGTCTGACTCCACCATTTCTGTTCAAAGAAGGATTCTCTTTTTTGACAAAAATAGCCTCTTTAACTCCCCTCTCAAACCAGTTCTTTTCCCTGGCCAAGATCTGAACCTCACTGTCCTCAAATGAATGGCCAGTGGCTTCTAGGTGAAGATGTACGGCACATGACGGTCCACTCTGGCACGCCCGTCTGTGTTGGTACATCCTCTTGTGAAGTGGCTGTTTTGTTTCTCCAGTGTAGCGCTCACTGCAGTCTTGACTACACTGAATGGAGTAGACCACATTGCTTTGTTTGTGGCTCGGTGTTTTGTCCTTTGGGTGGACGAGTTTTTGTCTTAAAGTGTTTGTGGGTTTGAAATAAACTGGGATTTCATATTGTCTGAAAATCCTCTGTAGTTTTTCCGACACGCCGGCCAGGTAAAGAATCGCTACCCCTTTCCTCCTGGGTTCGGATTCTCTGTTGTCTTGTTTCTTGCCCTTGTCTCTCTTGGTTTTGTTAACAGCCCATTTAGGATATCCACAAACAGAGAGGGCTTCCTGCACATGTTGTTCTTCTTTCTCCTTACCCTCTGTGCTTGTGGGAACCACTTGGGCCCTGTGTTGCAATGTCTGAATAACACCCAGTTTGTGCTGCAGTGGGTGGTGTGAATCAAAAAGCAGGTATTGGTCTGTGTGTGTGGGCTTCCTGAAGACTTCTACTTGGAGTCCCCGGTCTCCTCCTATCGTTACTGCACAATCTAAGAACGCCAATGTGTTGTCCTTGGCATCTTCACGGGTGAATTTGATATTAGGATCTACAGAATTGATATGTGCAGTAAAAGGTTCCAAATCTTGAATTTTGATTTTTGAAAAATTATCATCCACATAACGAAACCAGTGTGTGGGAGGAGTGCCTGGATATGAAGCTAAGGCACTCTGTTCAAATTGTTCCATGTATAAATTAGCCATGATAGGGGAGACCGGTGAGCCCATCGCACAGCCATGAATTTGCCTGTAGAAGTTCCCTCTGAACTGGAAATAGGTGGTATTCAGACAATTTTCCAGCAGTTGGCAGATTTGGTCAGGTGAAAGTTTGGTTCTCTCTTCTAGCTTGGAATCCTGTAGTAAACTCCTTCTCGCTGCTTCGACCGCTACAGCTGTGGGGATACAAGTGAAAAGAGAGGTTACATCAAAGGAAACCATTGTCTCATCCTGACCAAACTGGAGAAACTTAACTTTGTTTACAAATTCGGCTGTGTTCTCAATGTGGTGCTCCGTGTTGCCCACCAATGGAGCCAAGATGGTTTTTAGGTGTTTGGCCACATTATATGCACAGCCACTTCACAAGAGGATGTAGCAACACAGACGGGCGTGCCAGAGTGGACCGTCATCTGTCGTACATCTTCACCTAGAAGCCACGGGCCATTCTTTTGAGGACAGTGAGGTTCAGATCTTGGCCAGGGAAAATAATTGGTTTGAGAGGGGAGTTAAAGGAAAAGTAACGTTTTTTTTTACAATTTGAGCCTTATTTTGGTAATAAAACAAGTTGTTTTAGTCACCCATAGCACTTTGGTGTCATATGGAGCACTTCCAGAGATGTTTTAGATTTGCGTTAGCCTAGCGCGACTTCTAGCCATAGCTCGGGGCATATAATATATTCCCCAAGCATGTAATATGCCCCGTGCGGGCTCCAAATAACACAAACTTTAGCACTTTTCAAATCATAGAAGCCCGATGTCTTAGTCTATGATTTAGTTTGAAGCAAAAGTGGCCTGTAATCCGAGATTTATCCATAGTTTACAGCTTTGCGTTTCATGTTTGGGTCCCGGGAGCTGAGAGCACAGTCCACACATGCGCACTGGCGTCCTCATCTACTCGAAACTATGGCTAAATCTCGGATTACAGGCCACTTTTGACCACACAAAATCGTAGGCTGACATCGGGCTTCTATGATTTGAAAAGCGCTAAAGTTTGTGTTATTTGGAGACCGCAAACAAGTGCCCCGAGAACTCACATGATGGAGATCGCAAATCTAAAACATCTCCGGAAGTGCTCCATATGACACCAAATTACTATGGGTGAGTAAAACAACTTGTTTTATTACCGAAATAAGGCTCAGATTGTAAAAAACGTTACTTTTCCTTTAAAGAGGCTATTTTTGTCAAAAAAGAGAATCCTTCTTTGAACAGAAATGGTGGAGTCAGACATAATTTGTCTCCCATCTATAATTCCATTCTTAAACCCAGATCAAACAAACAAAAGACACAATAGGGCTAGTCAGGTCAGGGCCAGAGGTGTGAAAAACAGTCATGTAGGGATGAATAGGTATGCTAATCTAGACGCCAGAGAAACAAAAGACAGAAACCAATAGGTGAGATAGTTTCAGAAAGTAGTTAGCTAGTTAGCTCCTCCCTGCAGCAAGATATAAGCAAGTGTCTTACCAGCACTCTAACCAGAACTGACGAAGTCTCTCGGAGGAGCGGCGAAACGTTTTCGACCAAACAAACTTTGTCCAGTTGACAAATTGAATTTCTTCTTTTATCATTTATGTAGTAATAGTACTCTTAGCTGAGTAAAAACTTTGGATACTCTTTCCGCACTGAGTAAGACAGTAAGTAAGTAAGAATTAGTGCGACAAAAGCTTTATGTTAACAATATGAAATGATTTGAACATTTGTGTTTCTTGCACAGCTCCTTCAGATATGATTTAGTTTGTCTAATTTTTCTTCCTTTTATCTCTATCCTTTTGTGCATTATATAATGTTTTGTCCTTCAGATTACATTAACTTTATATTATAAATCAGATGTAACATCCTTTAAGTTACTCTTACTTGAGTAGTAGTTTTCTCAAATACTTTTTTAATCTCACTTGAGTAATTTCATGGCTCACAACTTTGTACTTTTACTTGAGTTATGTTATTTTGAAGTAATACGAATATGAATATGAATATGAATATGAATATGAAATGGTACTTGAGTACATTTTTTGGACATCTCCAGTCCCAATTTTTCATCATTCCAAAACGTATGAATAGGTCACGATCATATTTTAGAATTGAATTACGTTATAATTTCAGATGTAGGGCAGGGGCCTATATAACATTCACTCTTTTTGAAAGAAATATCAATATAAAAACTGATTTATAAACCAAATGTATTATTTTTTTTAAAGATTGGGTCCACAGATTTACTATGAAATCTAGGCTCTAGGATAACTAGGATCACATCTTTGTGTTTGAATATTTTTGAAACTATTGTGAGAATTATTTTTTTTTAATCTTAATGTGTTTATTCTGTTAGTGAAGTTATTTAGCTTTCTGACAGTTTTTGTTTCATGTGAATAGGCCCATAATCACAAAACATCAGCTTGCTTCAGTGAAAAAGGCTGTATTGGTTTAGCACAGGGGTCGGCAACCTGCGGCTCCGGAGCCGCATGCGGCTCTTTGATCCCTCTGATGCAGATCAGTACAGTGGTCCCTCGTTTATCGCAGTGGTCATGTTCTAAAAATAACCCGCGATAGGTGAAATCTGCAAAGATATTACAGAATGAAACCAAAGATCCAAACCTGTTTTCAGGCCCTTAACATATTGCGTGTACAGTGAACCCTCGTTTATCGCGGGGGTTAGGTTCCAGAAATAGCCCGCAATCAGTGAAATCCGCGAAGTAGGACAATTTTATATTTTACAATTATTCTACATGTTTTAAGGCTGAAAACGCTTCACCAGACACATTATACACCTTTCTGAGACTGGTATTAACATTTCCTCACATTTTTCTCTTGTTTAAACACTCAAACTTTTGTAGATTTTCATTAAAATATATTAATAGTGGGGGGGGGCACGTGACGCGCGGACACGTGCGCGCGGACACGTGTGTTTGTTTTGGTACCACATATCCATGCCATGTGCGAAAGTCGAGTGGAAAGCGACCTGGATATCATTTTGGGCAAGACTCAAGCCAATGCTAACAGTGCCAAACCGCTAACAGACGCCTCTGAGCACCAGTCCTCACCACAAGACCAGGTAAGACCAACCTGCGCTCACAAGAGTTGGTTGCATTTCACCCCGATTCCAAAATCAGACCGCTATCAATGCGTCGCCAATACTCCACAGCTCTCTAGGACGGGGTCGGGTTCGTCCTCTCGGCGTGACGGGGAAGAGCCACTGTCTCCTCTGTGCGCGCGAGTGTCCTCCCCCCGCTGCGGCTCCCTCGAATGCCGCTCTCCCCGCTGCGGCTCCCCCGGCCCGTCCATGTTGATTCTTGGCTCTTCCATGGTCCGGCTCGCACTCTCTTCCATGGCTCGTGCAAGTAAACAAAGGCCACACCTCCTGTCACCCAGGCGCTCTCGTGAAGGACATCAGAGACTCTGTCCCTACCACCCTGGTCTAGACCTGGTTTAGTCCTGGTTTAGACCTGGTTTAGTCCTGGTTTAGACCTGCTTTAGACCTGGTTTAGTCCTGGTCTAGTCTCTTAGCTAATCAGGGCGCAGGACAGAATGTTACACTGTAAAAAAAAAGTTACACTATAAAAAAAATTGAAAAAAAAAAAAAAAAATTTGAAAAAAAAATCCGCGAAACAGCGAGGCCGCGAACAGTGAACCGCGATACAGCGAGGGTTCACTGTATTTCACAGTTCCTCTGACCGAGCCTCTTCGTCTGGGCACCGCTGCACTGTCGCAGGTTTTGTCGGAGCGAAAACTTGCAAACATACAGCACTTCAGAGTCACACTGCGATCGAACATATACATTTGGCTGAATGCATTCTGTGCTGTACAGGAGACATGGAGGAGAAGGACTGAGGAATCGGCAAAGGTCTACAGTCCCTTAGCCAATCAGGACGCAGAACACAATGCACATTGATACATTATAAAAAAATCAGCAAAACAGTGAGGCTGCGAAAACTGAACATTATAGCGAGGGACCACTGTATTTGATTAAAATGAATTTTATTTTAGTTCGTTCATTTTCAAAAAGTAATTCTATGGCACAAAGGCAAAAAAGCCGTTATATGCAGTGTTATTTCATTTTAAATTTCAAAAGGGTTTTGTGGCTCCCAGTGTTTTCTTTACTGTCCAAATGGTTCTTTGAGTGGTAAAGGTTGCCGACCCCTGGTTTAGAAGTTGTTTTTTTCTATGATCCCCAGTGGAAACTGCATCTTCAAAAGACGTTCCATCTGATATATAACTACAGCCTTCTGGATTTGCAACAATTGCATTCAACAATGTAACTGGCTAAAATGTTCATTTTTAATAACTTGTTTGAACTATTATGAAGTCTATTCAATCATTTAATTCATCAATATTTTGTTACAAAAAGCATGTTACCAGTAATAGGAAAGCTGTTTTTGTATAAGACCTGTCATGGGGGATGTAGTTTACAATATATTTGACCTCTCCTCCCCAACATTGGATCCTTTGCCATCCCTTATATTGATTGTCCTGAAGAAATTGATTCATCTGAAAGCACCAGATGGCCTGTACAAATTCACCTTCATCCGACCATATAAGGAAGGCTGTGACCATATAAGGTTTACTGTGACCTTCCTTTGTATTTTGTAGCAATGGGAGCAGAGCCACCTGTATACTCCAGTGTGCTGTGCTGTGTGCCATGTATGGAGAATACTGCCACATACTGTGAACATGCAAATGGCCTGATTTGCAGCTTCTATTAATAAACAAGGCTGTCACTATTCTGTGTGAAGTGATCCCATACAGCAAACAGCAATGCTGCTCTGGTCTACATGCAGGGACATGTATATATGTAGAGGTAACAATAAAAATAATGTCACTATGTATTGAATTTAATGTATTTTATTTGTTATTTATTTATTAATTTAATTGTATGTATGTATTTGATGTATAAGATTTCCTCTGATGATAAGATCCTTATGGTTACATAGTGCTTACAGCAGACAGCTTATACAGGAGTGTTATGTCTGATGTGAGTGGTCCATATGGTCTCCACAGGGGTGGATGACGGAGCAGACATCCCTAGGGACATGGTATCTGGCATCTATGAGAGGATCCAGCAGAGGGAGCTGCGCTCCAATGAGGACCATGTGACCTACGTGAGCCGCGTGGAGCAGTCCATCCTTGGACTCAAAACTGTACGTATTCAATAATTATGGACATAATTATACTGATAGTGACAACAAATAGTGACCCAAAGTGCCACTAAGACAAATTCCCGTGATTTTTGTGAGTTCACAAACACTTTGAGAATCCGTCTTGAGCAGCTCCGGCTGAATTGTTTGCATGTAGTAAGTTCCACATCAGCAATGGTGCAGAAACTGACCAGTCACAGGGTAGCACTGTGTTTTGTGATGGAGGCCAGTGCTAAACAAACCAAAGCGAACATGGCGACACCGGCAGATGTACTTTGCCTGTTTCAGTAGGAATACGATCATTGGTTTGAAACACTTTTGGCAAGAGCCAAGCCATATTGATGTGTAGAACTCTGTTCAGAGGGCTAAACATCAATCTGAAGAGAGCCAGGTTACGTTGTTATTTCTTCTTATTAGATTCTTGAAAATTGTGCAAATAATTTAGTGATATTGTGTGCAGCTCCACTCTCTACTGACCTTACTAACCACCTTAAAATCGTATAGAATAAACATAAGAGTGTTGTGTGCTTTCAGATTCTGGCTGTGCCGCACAGGCGTCTGGTGTGCTGCTGTCGGCTCTTCGAGGTCCCTGATGCAAACAAAGCTCACAAACAGAAGCTGTCACAGATGCAGAGGGAGGTGTTCCTCTTCAACGACCTGCTGCTGGTCAGACCATCAATATTATGTATAGACTGTGTGTATGTATGTACGTATGTATGAACAGACTCATTTGGGTGCTGTCCCTCCAGATCCTCAAGATGTGTCCTAAGAAGAAGAGTGCTGCCTGCTACACCTTCTGTAAGGCCATGGGGCTGCTGGGCATGCAGTTTCACCTCTTCAGCAACGAGTGTAAGAGCCCACCACATCTCTAGTCTCTGCCTCAGCCAGGGTCAGGTTGCCCCATTTAAGATGGCAGAAAACGTTGCATTGGTTGTTTGAAATTACTTTTTTGAAGAAATATTTTTAAATTTTACAGGAGTTATGTGACAAGTTGAGCAAGGTGATTTGATAAAGAAGGAATGCCTTGATTTTTATTGCAATAATTACATATCTAGCCATGAAGACACAAAATTACAAGCCAAGGCAGATTTATTTTTAATTGCTCTAGCTCCAGTTTTACACATAGTAACACACACGTAGTAAATAAATTCCTTCCACCAGACATTTTGTTCAAAGATTGATCCTAACGCTGAACAACCCACAAAGCCGCGACAAATGCCTCTAATATTAAACTTCAAATTCACTCTTTAAGATAAATGTCCACTTTGTTCACATCTGAATATTAAATTGCACCAAAACATGCTGTCGACTTTTTCAGCTTTTAAGACAATTACCTTCAGAATAATCCTTTTCATTCAAGTGGGATTCAAATCAAGGGCATTCTGTGTTTGAAAAGCAGCTCCTTCAGTATTTGGAGTAGAAAGGTGTGATTCATGAGGAGATAAATGAATTTTGACACGTCCCCTCTGGCTCCTAATCACCCATACTCCTGCCTTCAGCTGTGTGCCAGCCGGGGGAGTGCCATTAAATGTGTACTTATAAGACAAACAATTAACTTTTGTTAATGAAATGATGACCAATGGAACCAATGGAGAGGGTAATTACTTAGAAGATTCAAGATTGTTTAATTGTCATATGCAGAATCAACACAAGGTCAACAATGCAATGAAATGCTTAGGATCAGAAGAACCGTTGACTCGCTAAGATAGTCAAGAAGTACTAATAGCAGCAATAATAGTTCATGGTAAAAACTTGTTGCAAAAAGTGCAGGGGAAAAGGTAAACAATATAATTAAAAAAAATATGTAATAAAATACAAAGGTACAGGTAGGATTAAATAAGGTGTAAGTAAAGTATTTCACAGATTGCACATAATATAGTGTAGTATAAGTATTGCACGTGGGTTATGAAGCGGGTTATTGCACAGGTACAGTAGCATTTACAGTGAGGTAGTGAGTGACATACATGATACATTCATATACAGCAGCAGCAGTAAACATATTATGCATAAGGAAAAGTAGTTTAGTGCAGTATTATTTAGAGTTCAGTATTATTTAGAGTATTATCCAGAGTTCAGTAGTCTGACAGCTTGGGGGTAATAGCTGTCTTTGAATCTTTTTGTGCGTGCTGGCAGGCTCCTGTATCGTCTACCAGAGGGTAGCAGACGGAAGAGTCCTTGTGCCAGATGAGTATGGTCCTTAGTGAAAGGACTGAAAAGATAAATGTGTCATTCTTCAGTGTTTCGAGGAACGAACGAAAAAGTGAGATGTAAATATTGTCCAGAAAGTTAAAATAACATTGCACGAAATTTAATTGAGTGAAAACATAAGAAGCCGTATTCTGATTATGAAGATGCCAGGAAACAAGAGGGCTAGAGGAAGATCAAATAGATTGATGGACGTATTGAGGGCACATGAAGTTGGTTGTTGTGAGAGCAGAGGATGCAGAGGAGAGGGTCAGATGGAGCAGAGGATGAATAGGAAAGGAGCAGATGGAGCAGAGGATACAGAGACGAGGGTCAGATGGGGCAGAGGATACAGAAGAGAGGGTCAAATGGGGCTGCATTATGATATTTTGACAGTTTTAGTCAGAAAACATGAGGTTGTAATATCGACAAAGCCCAAACAGCTGTTACTGAGGAGGAGCGATTGCCTGTTTTTGCAACATTTATCATTTTCTCGGCTCAGTTTGATGAGACAAAAACAAGACAGGATTTATGGGGCAAAACTTTGGTACATTGTCTAATGTCTTTTATTGTCCTGTTTAAAAACTGTGTGGGAACTGGTTGTTTTATGTAGTGTTTAGCATACTTTTAAAAGTACGGCTACAATGAACCAAGGGAATGTCACCCATTTGACTTGGAGAGACACAGATGAATGAGGTGGAATTATAGTGAAGTGGAGGAGATGAAGAGGCCGGTGGTTCTGCTGCTGCGATACTGAGGGTTGTCAGTGAAATGACAGGAAAGGAGAGAAAGAGAGTGCATTTATATGAAGGTTAGAGAGGCCAAGATACCAGGCTGTGATTGAATGTGATAGATGACTGGTTATGGATATGGTAAACTAATTTCAATGCATACATATATGCCTCTATAGCGGTGACTCTTACACTCTTCACACCGAGTAACACCAAAGAAATGTTTTGGCTTTCCGAGTACCACCAGATATAAACCAGGTGTAGAACTGAAGACTATTCCAGGTCTAATCTAAGGCTAAACCAGGTCTAAGTGGATTACATGATTTCCACTGTAGTTCTACATGAGAAATTATTGAAATATTATGATAAAAATTGATAAAATTAACTCTAAAAACCTTAAAACCCTCAAACTGAAGAGCTGGGCAAGTACTAACTGAAGGAGTTCATATACCACAGTCTGAGAAACGCTTTTTTATAGCAATCACCTCAGGAGCAGTTCTCTTCTCTAGGTTTTGTGGCATATTCATGTTCAGGAAAACTATGCTGAGTATTCATATTTACAATGCAGATACTATTGATGGAAATTATACTTGAGAAAATCCTTGTTTTCATCCTGTCTGACTGTGGTCCTGTGCTTTCCCGTGTCCAGACTATGCCCATGGCATCACCATGATGAGCCCATTCACCTCAGAGAAGAAGCAGCTGGTGAGCTTCTGCTCCCCCAGTGGAGAGGAGCTCCGCAAGTTTGCAGAGGAGCTGAGAGAGGCTATCGCCGAGGTGAATGAGATGGAGCAGATCCACATCCAGTGTAAGTCTGAGTATAAAGGCGAGGGAGGAAGAGGAAGAGAGATCCACATTCATTAAAAGTTCAGAGTATACAAAGATGGGGGGAGAGGAGATAGAAGGGGGAGGGGGGGTCCACATGCAGCGTAGGTCTGAGTGTATATTGAGAGTCAGAGTATATAGAGAAAGACAAAGGGAGGGACGAGGGAGGCAATGGTCCACATTCGCCCTACGTCTGAGTACACGGGGATGGGTGAGGCGTTCACAGCCCTTGTAAGTTTTTAGTAAATGACCAAGAGCATCAGTGGGAGAGCATGATGAGAGGGAAAGTGGAAGAAAAAGAGAGGCAAAGAGACAGTGGCCTTATCCCTGTGTCTGTGTGCAGGGGAGCTGGAGAGGCAGCAGGGTATCCAACATGGCATCCACACCAATGGAGGTCAGGTGGAGCATACAGGCCACGGCTCGCCTTCAGGTAATGGGACACTGGGACACTGTGCACTTTATGACCTGGCTGTGCTCTCACTACTGTAACCATGGTGACAGAACACCTCACAGACTCTCAGGGCCACTTACCACCTCAATCAATATAGATTAGGGACATATAGTCACATATTTTGTGTTTCATTGTTAGTGTTACTGTTAAAGAAGACATATCGGGCCCGATCTTGCCCCCAATCTTAGCACTAGTGCAAGTGTGGGGCATGGAGCTCTAAAGAAGAGGTGTCCCATGCCTAAATATCAGATGGGGTGGAGAAGACTGAGGGCGTGGTGTGGCGCGTTCATTGAATTGCCATAATTGTAAAAATAGAAAAGTAGTCCACTGAAAAAGTAGTCCACTGAAAAATGTGTAACATGCTCAAGGCTTCTTTTATTTAGGAATATATTAGGATGTTAGGATTTAATGCTTAACATTCATAACATGTTCCTGTGCCACGTGGGATGTTCGTGCACCTTCCAGATGCCCTTCCGTAGATCACATCCCTTCGCCCGCTTTCTGTATCGCCTTAGCATTGCTCTATAATTTGGTTTGATCTGGATCTGTACAAAAGCTGCTCATTCACATAAGGCCGTTTACAGCGACGTCATTAAGTGTGTTTTCTTGCCGTCTGCGGTTCTAATTCTGCAATGTCGGATTTCTTCACATTCTTGTACCCTTTCTGTCATCAGATCCATTTAATTCCATTTAATTTTGTGATCACATTATTCCCATTGTGCCGCTTTGGTTATTTTATAAAGCAGTAGGTAGGCTACCATCAGAACCATAGAAACCTGCACAGATTTATATTCCATAATCCGCGAGACATCCACCTGTGTGGGACCAAATGCAGTGGACACCCGTGAGACGAGAATGTGAGCGGTCAGCAGTAGCAGAGGTGGACACCCGTAGCTCAGGTGAGAGACATGGAAGTGGATGCGACCAGGGGAGAGAAGGCGGTCAGCGGGTCTGCTGTGGGATGGGGAGCACATGAGATAGACACTGGTCTGCTGCGTAATGGGAGGCAAACAAAATGAGGAACGCAGAGAAAACTAAAAAGGTTGACGTGTGCGGGCGCACGGGCTTACAGGAGTGTGCTGTTTTATTGTACCCAACTTTTCCCCACACCCCTCTTTGCTGCCAGATAATGAGGCAAGGATTGCAGACTTTACCCACACTGGCAGAGCTTTTAATGCTACAGCGGTCACAGATTGGTTCAGATGCCATCACCATATATGTACTTGTACCGTCCCAACTCCAGCCTCCAGCAGCAAAGTACAGCTTGATCTAGACACGCCCTCTCATTAACGCTAGTGCTAGCTCTAAGATTGGGGGCAAGATCAGGCCCATTATGTTTAAGTCCGCTATATAATTATGGTCTATGACACTCATGGCCATGAATCACAATATTGATCAAACACATCTTAATAAAAAATAAACAAGTTAACTGACTTCCATGTTAGAAAACCGCGGTGCCCAATGGAAGCTGCAGATTGCGCTAGCAGTAGTGGATTTTTTTTTTCATCTGTGCAAAAATGACTACACAACACTGCCGAATCCTATTATATTTATATTTCTGATTAAGACCAAGAAAATTGAACTGGAGAATGAAGTAAGTACCGAGCAGTGGGCATGTACCGATGAAAATGGGGATAGATCGGAGCAATGACATCTTGAATACAGTAATGAATAAAGATAACTAAAACATGCATGAATAAAGCTCAATACAATTTCAAAGAGTAAATGAGAAGGGCAAACGACTATAAAATGTTAATTTTGCATAATAGGTCTACTTTAATGAGATTGCTCACAACTTGGAAAGCACTGCATGTTAATAGGGCTTGGCAAATTTGTATTGGAAAACATAAAAATGTCCCTTGGATATTTATTTTAATTATTTTATTTATTATTTTATTTAATAGGGACAATGCATACTAATGAACATCTACAACACTGGAGTGTAAAGATGCCAGATTAGAGCTGGGCGGTATGACCAAAAATTTATATCACGGTATTTTTCAACATTTTATCGGTATCACGGTATTTGACTGTATTTTTTTTTTCATGCATGAATAGGTGTTAACCCCATTTCCTAATAATTTAGAGAATAATTACTGCAGTAAATTGGCTTAGAATGACCAGACTAGTATTAGCCCAAGTTTTAAATGGTCCCACAAAATTCTGCTGTTCACAAAGGTGACAGTGTGGCACTCATAACTGTAATGAGAAGAAATCAGACTGCATGACTGTTGCAATCAAAATATGGAAAGCTTTATTGTGCAAGTTTTGCAACTTTAAAACATATTTAAGTTGGCTACAATGTAAAAAAAAACAACAACAACTAGTGCTTACCAATGGCTATGTGAAGCCTGTGACCAAAGCACTGGAGTCTTGTCCAATTATTCAGCTCGACAGCCTTAATGATGTTGGCTCCACTGTCTGTTGTGATGGCCACTAGTCTGTGCTCCGATAGACCCCAGGAAGCCTGCTGCTAGAAACTCACCAGTGTGATCATCGTGGAAAAAGTTTGTTTGCAGACAATGACTTTGTAACACCCAGTCGTCACTTATAAAGTGAACAGTGAGGCTTAGGTATGGCTCCATGCTGCGACTAGTCCATAAATCAGTTGTTGCTGAGAAGTGGCGAACGGTAGCCAAGTCTGCTTCTATCTTGGCTCTGTGCTTTCGGTACAAGTTAGGGATTGCTGTTTGGCTGAAGTAATTTTGACTTGGTAACGTATATCTGGGATCCAGAGCTTTAATCATCTGCTTGAAGCCACTTTTCTCAACAGTACTAAGTGGTACCATGTCTTTGGCTATGTGAACACTAATAGTGTTTGTAATATCAATCCACCGTTTGCTTTTATTGTCGTAGGCGCTACCCTTAGCAAACGCGTCTTTGAGTGCCAGCTGATTCGCGTTTTGTGCTGCAGTGCCAACTTTAATGCTACCCGCAGACGTGGAAGAGGCAGCAGGTCTTAGTTTCATGCATTCTTCATATTCGAGTAAATGATTGTGACGGAGGTGGTGAAGCAAATTGCTCGTGTTGCCTCCTGCGGCTACAACTTTAGCCCGACAACTCTTACAGAATATTGTTGTTTTGATCGGCGTCAGATATTTTAAACCCGAAGTACCTCCAAACAATGGACACGGCTCCTCTTTTCGGTACAAGTTCCTCTGATTGTGTAACATGCATGGTCAACGCTCAACACACACTGCTTTCACCGCTCTCATGCAGCCACATGCAGTTTGTTTGGTACCACTGCGAAACAGTCCCCCCTCAAACAATATCTCGCTGCGCGACGTTCCGCGTTCCCGACGTTCCGCGTTCCCAACGTTCTGTACGGACACACTCACCGGTACTGCGGTAAATGAAAAATTCTTACCGTAAAAAAAAAACCCCACCGGTATTCGGTGTGCACCGGTATATCGCCCAGCCCTATGCCAGATTATAGCAAAAATGCTAATTTCAGCATTTAGGTTATTTCAGCATATAGGCTATAGATAGGCAGATGGAATATCTATGTGTATGTATGACAGTGCCTTAAAACAGATGTAAATTGTGCAGTGACTTACAGTGTATCCTTGTTGTCCAACTATATATCTTCTTATACATTCAGCCTTATGTCTTTGACATTTCTTTGACTTGATTTGTGTTCTTCCCTCTCTGCGCTGCTCCTTTCCCACAGGTACACACGATGTTTATGACAAAACTGGCAACAACAACACAGTGGAGGTGAGTCTCTCTCTCTGCTCACTGTGGTAAGTGTCTGTATGTGCTTTCTAACAAACCTGCACTAGAGCAAAAGTGCGTTCTCCACGGCCATATTGTCAAAGAGAAATCTGCGCCCGGGGCAGAGCAGTGCTCTGGAGCCACAAATAAAGGGCTGTGTGTGCAGTGTTAGAGGGTTCGCCAACCCTCCACCAACCCTCCACTCTGCAGATATCACGGCCTCTTTCATCAGCACTGCCAGGCCCACTTCTTTCAACCAGTGTAGGGCCAGCTGGAGCTCACAGTGCTCACCATACAGACACATGAGATAGTTGCCATTAGCAGGCTGAGTGCATGTGCAGAGCGGAGGGACTAAAGTGGGCCTCTGAGGATTTGTGAAGGAAATGGATAAGACAGACCTTTGCCAAAATATGTAAAAATACATCCAAATGCTAGATCTATTATTCATTCCTTATTATAACTATATAATTATTATTATTACTATATAATAATGGATGATTACTTGTGATTTTGATACTTCCCTCAGAATATTTTAGTCTGAACATAGCATTGATAAAATTGGCTTTGAAAGGGAGCAAAAGCATTTACTGTTACTTTAAGAATGAATCAGATAAGAATAGGAAACATTATTTGGGTGATTGAGGTATGGAGCCTCTATTGTTTTATTATATTATCATAAATCTACACCAGTCCTTTTCTAACATCAGATATTAGAAAAGCCACTTCTCCAGAATGACCCTATGGCACAAGCTGCTTTTCCTGGACTGTTCCTCTGCTTCTCTGTGTCCTCAGCTGCTCCTCTAGATGTGAACTCTTGTGTTAGAGGCACCATGCCCTCGGTGTCACCTCTGTCCCATCTTCACTGTCCTCCCCTACTCTACCTCTCTCATCTTCCCCCTCTCCTTTTCTCCCCGTCTCCACACACACTGCACTCACTGCTCACTGCTCTCTCTCTCTGGGTTTGGGGATCTCACATCATGCCCAGGGTTCCCACACCTCAGCTCAGAACTCTGTTTTCTAATAGGAATGTTTCCCTGTGACAATGCATCGAGTAGAGTAGTTCCAGTGTCAAATTACTTTGAGATTTTGTAACTTTACAGTTGATTCCAAGTTTGTCAGGGCAGACGGGGCATGCCTCTGCTGGTAGATGGTATAACACAAGTGTAGATAACTGTATACAGGCGTAGATGTGTGGGAGCCCTGAAGTCTCACTGTGATGTGTTGGTTCCATGCACACTCACAAACATACGCACAGTCTGTGGCGGTCTCACTGCATGCTGCATGCCCATGTGTCAGTCACCTGAGGGCTGCAGACAGGCTGCGTTCAGGATGGTAACTCCTCATGCGTTCTCTGACTGTCCCTAAACTAGGTGTCAATTCACAACAGGCTGCAGACCTACCAGCTGAGCCAGCCCGCCATTGAGTCGGCCCCCCTGGCTCTGACGGCACCCCCCGCCCTGCTCAGTCCTGTGCAGGCTGGAGAGCTGCGTCCGGAAACCCTGATCCAGTGCCAGCAGATCGTCAAGGTGATCGTGGTGGACCAGAGCGGCAGAGGACGTATGGAGGCTTTCCTGAGCCAGGGCCCGGCCACACACCAGCTCATTCAGTCTGCTTTATCCACCCCTGTGCGCGTGCCCAGTGACGGCCCCCAGCCCCCCCTGCCTCCCCCTCCTCCCCCCTACAACCACCCCCACCAATTCTGTCCCCCCGACTCTCCTATGCCCCTGCACCACACCATGCCTCTGATCCGCCGACGCAACTCCAGCGGCTCACGCAGCATCGTCTGAGAGCACTTTACCCTGTCTGCGACAGGAGCAGAGACACTGCAGGAGGCAGACAGGAGCCCCTCATTACAGGAGCTGTTTTTGAACACCTCTGACTCTGAGACCATTTCCATCAGAACAGGCCCAGGAGCAGATGTGCGTCTTTCTTTAAGCCCCTCGACCCTGCATTTTCAAATGTCATCTCTCAAACGTGAGCTTTGTCTCTACGACCAAGGAGCCAAGCCAGGCTTCAGATTGCAACAGTTTCAAAGGGACATTAAAACACTCACAAGAATGCATCTCAAATTATTCATTTCGGCTTTGTGGCCACTCCTGTAGCTGCAGTTAGTTCTGCTTGGAGAATGGACACTGTCACATTTGGAATCTCTACTTCTCCACACACGGCGTTATGGTTTTTCTTAGTGTGCATAATGAGGCCAAACACAACTGTAGCTTTCATGTGTGCTGTGTAAATGTGGGAGCACTGTAGCAAGCTTCTGTTGTGTAGAATAGTGTGTACGAATGTCACTCCTTCACCTGGGATCTCAAGACAATCATGTGTGTGCTTCATTTGCTCACTGTGTGGGAGCGGTGTTTTTTTCAGCATTTTATGTTTGGCTCTCACATCTCAGGAAGGCTCGGTCTCTCTGTCTTCTGCCCTGTTGTGTCCGGCACTCTCACAGGTAGCAGGGACTAAACCAAGGTGGATTAAAAAAAGAATTTGTACATTTGCTCCTCATATATGGGTTTCGGAATATTCCTGCCACAAAACATGAAGATAACTAGCTTCAACAGGGTAGACCGAGGTCACACCCCCCTCTGCTCCCCTTTGCACACGACTCTTATAGACGATGCATTCCTTTACTGAATGTGAAATCAGGGGGAAACTCAAGATGTCCGTGGAATTATGCTCTCCTTCGTCACTGTGCAGTTTCTTTTACGCGCCGGTGTCTCTGTACAGCGGACCAATCATCTGACACTCTTTTTGCATCATGATGAATATATTGTACATAGAAAATTAAGATTTATTCTGAACAAGTGATCGGTTCGCCCATCCGTGTGTATCCTGTGTATTTGTACAGAGAAGATCTAGTTTAAAAAGACAGAATATATCGTAATTATTATAGTTCTATGATTATTCTTCACATTGCAAATCAGGGGATTCTCCTAAAATCCTTCTGCTATGTGTGCGTGAGCGAAGGGCAGCTTTTCTAGAGTACACCGCAGTTACCATGGCAACATACACAGATATGATTTCAGATCTGCATTAATCATTAAACCACCATGTCATATAATTGCAGGAGTGAGGGATGTGTCACTTGTTAGTAAAGGGCTATGCTGTATTGGCGACTATATACATGCATTTACAATAAAAGGGTGGACACGATGTGCACATAGCAGCCAAAGCAACAATTTAACTTCACTTTAGGATATGCTTGGTTTTAGAGTCACTTAAGAGTCTTTTACGAATGACTTGTAGTATTACCTATAGCATGAGATTTTGTTTTATCATTTGTTCGTACCATTCGTCATGGCATGTTGGGCCTCCTCCTCCTGTTTTTTCTTCCTGCTCCATTTCTTGGCCCAACCCCTACCTGCCCCCCTCCCCTTCTCCGTGGTTGTCATGGAGACGCACCAATCCGCATCCTCACTGTGGAGCACTGTCGGTAATCTTTGCACCCTCACTAGATTTCTAAAAAGAGATTTATAATGATCGACATGTTTATTAATGGATATTTCTAACTTTGCTTTTTGTTTGAAGAGAATGAAAGAATAAAGTAGTTTTTACTGTCACGCGTTGTGTGTCTCCGGTGAGTTTGTCAAGGTCGCTGCAAAGTTTTGAGTAATATAAAAGGGTTAAACAAACACAAGCCAGCTGCAGTATTGTTACATTTTCAACACCTGGATATCAAAGCTAGAAAAAATACTGAATCACTTTATTTTTCATTTTCAGCCTTACAGGTTTATCAAATCACAAATAGCCAAAACAAGTGAAAATCCATACAGTTTGGCTGAATAAATCATACACAGTTGTAAAAAAAACAGCGTGGCCAGTCATACTAATAGTAAGTTAAATGCTTTCTGCATTCCTTGTTGACAGATGTTAGTAGCAGAAATAAAAATGTGTAGATTAAACTATACAGTACATACAGTAATGGAAATAGGCTTGGAGGGGACAGGTTCCAGACCCACTTCACACTGTTACAAAAGTGATAAGTGTGAGCCAGCCAGGCTCACACTAAAATACTATACAAGAGAATAGTGCAAAGGTGATGGTTCAGAGCTCCCACAGAAACTGTTTTACACCAGTCACTGTAAAATGATGACATGATGTTGAGTAAAAAGCACATGACAAATGGCCTTCCTGGATGACTGTAAAAATTCTTGTGTTCATTTCTACTGTTCTACTGTTCTGTTTTCATCACTGATTCAGGGTCAGCTAAAGCCCACAGTTCAAAGATCTTCTCTGGTGCACTGAGGCGTCACTCCTCACATGGTTGTCTCCTCCCACTCCAGCTCCACATCACCTAAAAGCAGAGGGAGCAGAGTGCGGGTGGTTTGTGAGTCTTTGTAGATGGTGCTTCAGATGGGTGCTTTACCTTCCATGCCCTCTAGGGAGTCGGTCTTCTCCAGGGCAGAGTAGCTCACAAACCAGATGGACTGGCTGTTCCTTTTGCTGTTCAGGAGCTCTAACGTACTCTGGTGCAGGAAGATGTACTGGGCCTGGAAGGAAGCATTTACAAGCCATTATCGTTTACTAATGATGTCATTTTCAAGATGCATTGTGTAACTTTCCTTATGGAGGTTCCGTCAAATGCTTTTCTCCATGGACATGTTATTGCTTTGTCTGGAATGTTTCACAGTACGGTATTAAACCTTTCTATCTTCATGGAGACCAAACCAGCCTAAGATACACGTCAGATCTGTGGAGAGGCGAACCTACTCACAGTCAAAATGCCTGTTTTTCCAGATATTTTTGAGGAATAAAACCACCAGGTAGAGCTGTTTAATGTCATACTATGGAACATTCCAGCCTGAGCAATGATATCTCCATAGAAACAAACAGGAAGAAGTTACACAATGTACCTTTAAAACAAATTCAACTATTATTTATATCAGTGCAGCCATAACTACAATAACGCCATATGTTGTGTTTTTATCAACTGTAACAGAGTGATTAGCAATATTCCAATATTTATCATTCATGTGGCTTCAGTGATTAAGTGGGACACTCTCTAAATAAATGGGATGAAGGACAGGAGACTAAATGACTAAATGTGCAGGACAGCCAAAAGAGGGACAGGTGCTCACCCAAAAGCCTGCTATATTTATCCAACCACAAAATTGCATATTAACGTAGCAGATTATCTTCTCAAATAAACACTACAAGCCCATAAAATATTTTTTTAGCTATCTGAAACCTAAATAATATGTAATTCCCTCATCTAGGCTGGGCGATGCAGAATTTAGAGAGAAATATTACACTTGGATAGACATTACTGATCCATAAGGGAAATTAGATACAGTACCTCCTGAATTACACTATGAGAACAAAAAGGAAACAAAATAGTAATTCTAAACAAAACAAAAACTGAAATTGAGGAAACACTAAACTAAACTAAATTGAATGTTAAAATAAATTATATGGGGGTGTGTTTTGTTGTGTCTATATATAGTTCCTATATATGTAAATGCAGTATGCCAACAGGCCAGCCCTTTAAACTCCTTGTTATCTATTATTATATTATCATCTTCTCTCTACCCTTTGTTGAAATCTGTTATAATTCTTGTGTTCCTTTGCTCATCCATGGCAGTTGTTCATTATTGCGCTGTAATGAAGAAGCGATTAAACACGTCATGAGGGACACATAGTATAATCTGCGCACACTAAAGGGAGCTGTGGCTTTGCTCTGCAGAGGAAAATAAAGCTAACTCTCTTCAGGTATGAGTGAGCACAGAGTGGTGAGCTCAGACTGCTGTCACTCTCAGAATGGGGAATCCTGTTCAGCATGTGTCTCCAATCCACAGCCACATGATTCCCTTTGTCACAAAGAGAATTTTCCAAACTCTTCCACATGGGAGCAGGATCACAGCGGGACACCAGGAGCAAGTAGGGCACCCCACAGCCATGAGTGAGACATGTACTCATGTACTCATAATCATATGATTCTACTCATGATAAACTGCTCATGTGTGTTTTACTTCTACATTTTACACCTAATATAGTTCTTTATGGCATAATGTATATCAAGTGACACTGTAAAATTACAAATGGATAATAATAGCTATTGAAATTGTACCATTACAGCTGCATTACGTATATTTTGTGGTAGAGATTCCACTATTTGGCAGGTCCTTCACCAGAAAAGTGAAAAATTTATAGGTTAAGCAGTCCATTTTGAGGACATTAACAGTGTAGAGGCTTTTTTTAATTTTACGTTGCTGCTATGACAACAGTCCCAGTTGTTCACACTTAAAAATAAAAAAGAATAAAATTACAAAGATTTTTTTCCCCCTTATTTTACCGCAGGTATTTTGCTATTATGTTTCAAACATAACAAGCAGCATGTGGTTGGAAATCTAGTAGGTAATTATGTTGAAAATCCATCCTGCCAAACTAAGAGGCTAATGAATTTGAGCCCACTGGCAGCGTGGAGTGAAGTCTACCTGTGTTTGGCTTGTGTTTGCTCCAGGCTCTTTAAAAGTGCACTCAGCTCCACTCACCAAGTTCTGGACCATGCACATGCGCTCACTGCGCAGCTCAGCTACCAGCCCATAAATGTCCACAAAGTCATGGTCCCTCACATGCTGAATCAGGTGATCCAGGGCAATGAACACGCCGGTCCTGCCCACCCCAGCGCTGCACACATCAGTGTTAGTCACAAGGATCCCTGTAGTATAATGACAGACAGGAGCTGGGCGAGGCTTACCTGCAGTGAACCACTATAGTACTGGTCTCCAGTCTGTGAGTGCGCACGGCTCGCACAAACTTGATAAGCGTGGTGCATGACTCTGGGACGCCATGCTCCGGCCAAGATGTGTAGTTAAAGTGACGCACCAGGATGTAGTGTCCATGCTGCACAGGAGAACAGGGGGTCTTATATACAGGGTTACAGTACTGGTACAGTACATGTGGGGTATGGCTCTTTAAAGGGACCTGAAGCGTCAAGAAGCTGACAGATTCCTTTGTGCAGTTTGTTTATTGAGAAACTTGGAAACATTTTCCACAACTACAACTTCTATGTTAAAACATTTAGTTCAAAAAGCTTTCACCAGTGTTTCTTGTGTGACTCAAGAGTGTGTATCTGTGTGAAACTGCATCAAACACGTTTTAAATGAAACACATCTAATACTCCTGTGGCCTCCTTAAAGATGATACTCTTTTTGATTTTGATTGTGGAGTGCAGATTTATAATATCTTTTATTTATAAGACTTTTCTAAACACTCAAAGATTTATGCACGTATGAACAGTGTACAGCCATTTGCCTCATCATTAACATTACAGAAATGACTTCCTCTCCAATTCATTTTTAAAAAATTTAGAAAATGCTTAATGCTTAATGGTCTGGCAGTCACAGGCCATCATAACACGGTCGTGGTAAACTTAGCATAGCTTCTGTTCCTTTTCTAAAACATCAGAGCTTAGACTTAGAGAGCACTATATGATGTTTGATTAAAGCATACATATGTGTCATTGATTTCCTGTCAGATGCAGCCTGGTTGTGTGGGCTTAGTGCAGTCCTCACCCGCTCCACTCGCAGGGTCCGGACAGTCCAGTCAGGGAAAACCTCCTCAGACACTTTGGACACCAGAATGTCACTGAACACGGACATGGGCTTATCGTCCTCGGGCCAGTACTTATGACAGCGGATCTGCAATGTCCCAGTGCATATAAACACAACACACACACACAACACACAGGAGTCAGACAGCTGATGAGAAGAAACTGCTGGGATGTTCTAATAAGCCCACAGCACACGCACGCAGGCCTGTCTACTCAGTGTTACACATTAATACATGATTTATGGGAATGTCATCATTAGTACGCACACGGCCTTTCTCAAAGCACTGGGTGAGCATGACAATGGTGCGGGTGCCCGTCTCCCAGATCATCCTCCAGAAGGCGGCCACGGTGCCAGGAAGGGGCCCTTGGGTGGCGATGAACTCGTTGGGACACAGATAGCCCTGAAAAATCCCAGAGTTTAGTGACTATGTGCTGCTGAAGTCTTGTTAAAAAGCACTGTTGCGGTGGCACTCACAGAGACAAAGCTGGCATTGATGTAGTCGGAGCCGTCTGAGCCTGGCTGGGAGAGCAGCTTCACTCGGTTGTTATTATCTAGGCACAGAACAGGAATCACAATGTAGAAAAGATGCTGCTCCAACACAAGTGCCTTTTGTAATGCTCACTGTGTGCCATACTGACACTGGAGGCACAAATCAAATAGGGAAGCACTCCTAATGCTGTGGTAGCTCTGTTAGCTGTGGAGGGATCTGCTGAAAGGTACTTCTTATTTACAAAAAAGCCTTTCTACACCTACAGTTTTCATTTTATCACATGTCTATTACATCGAAGCAATTACTTAAAGCTGCACTGTGTAACCTCTCTCATGACGGGTCTGCCACATTCTTTTCTCCATGGAAATGTTATGTATTTGCCTGAAATGTTCCACACTATGGCAATAAATATTAAAGATCCCATGGCATGGTACTTCTTGATGCTTTTATATGGCTCCTTAATGGTTCCCTAATACTGTAAATGAATCCTTCTTCAAAATCAACACTCAGTGCATGAGAAACAGAGATAAGATGAGAAAGAGTAATTTTTCTCCCTCAGAACAGGTCATAATGGGCGTTGTTGCTTGAATGCAAATGAGGAGAAAAGAGCTGGCCAATAGTAGAGGGTGGGGGCGTGGCCAAACTCTCCGCTCTGGGCTCAGAGCTCTCAGCTGATCCATTTCCGTGTTTTTGCACGGGGGGAGAGATTTGAAGCGTTCCATTGAAAAATAAACACATTTCCACAGAAAATAAAATTAAACCACTGCTGTTCAAAGGTCCAGAGGCTCAGATAAAGGACTTCCGAGCCTAGAAACACTCGGACGTGCCTCCAGGCAAATAAAAAAACGCATTTCGCATTGCCTAGCGCATTCGCAGTCCAAACTCTCTGGGCGTGATTTACAGAGAAGCTGAGTTCAGACAGACGGGGGTGGAACTGCATTTGCATTTCTTTTTTCGATCTGACATCAATAAGGTGCCTTGTTCAAAATCGCCTGTTTGAGCTCCGATTTTTTGAAACGCAGAAAAGGATCGCAAATGCTCAGTTTAGACATTTCGCAACTTTTTGCGGTAACCATAGGGGGGGGGGCTAAACAGGGTAGGGGAGCTCACATTAACGTTCAAAAACCTCAGAAAGTGAAAATTTCATGCCATGGGACCTTTAATGTTTTGCATCTATAAAAGTGTTTTATTGCTAATATACACACATTGAAAAACATACATTTTTGACTGTCAGTAGGCCTGTCTCTTCACAGATCTGAGTTGTAATTTGGTTCTGTACAGTGGAACATTCTATAGACAAAGCCATATCATCTCCATGGCAAGTAGGTGGCAGGCCAAGTTACACTGCGTAGCCAAACTTTAAGATATAAACACTTAAATCTATCAGAAAAAGATAGACTAGTAGATAGATTAGATAAAGTAGTGAAATTATCCGTCCATGCAGCAATATAATTTTACTTGATAAGTTATCTTAGAATAAACTACCTCTAGACTAGAATTAATCCAATTTAGAGCTAGTAAGTAGATAATAAATCTGAAAACAAGATGAATAACCTGATATAAGTTTTAAAATCTTGGCCAGATCAGAGAAATTTGCAGTGCAGATAGCGCGCCTCTAAGTTTACTTTTGACACAGACATTGACAGTGGTTGTGTGGGTTTAAAGAGTGATGGTAGTTGGCACAGAATGACATATGTCTGTCTCAAGGCAGCTGTGGCTACTCTGGTACAACACATTTTACATTTTACTCTTTTGATCTCCTTGATGGTATTCCATAAATTCTATCGTCCATGTGAACCACAATGCATCATAATTTGTGGTTATGTATTTAATATTGTTATATCAGTATGTCCTTCATAATCTTGACATCTGAACACTGTCCAGACATGCATAACCCTCTCTGCCCTGCCTCTACTCCCAGGTCCTGCCTACTCCTGCCTGCTCCTGTCTGCTCCTGTCTGCTCCTGCCTGCTCCTGTCTGCTCCTATCTGCTCCTGTCTGCTCCTACCTGCTCCTGTCTGCTCCTGTCTGCTCCTGCCTGTTCCTGGCTGTAGTTGTACTCACAGGGCTTGATGTTGGGGAAGCGGTTCTTGGTTCTGTTGCAGGGCATGTCTGCATCTGTGGTGGCCAGGTCCTGCAGCAGCTTTGGTAGCGCCTGTGAAAAGCCCACACTTGTATATAGGAATGTCACATATCACATTTTACTATTGTGAGAAAAAACACCACAATTTAAAGATTATCCACGATTATTGACACCATAACCAACAGTGAAATCCTTTATTTATTTTTCATTTTTTTTTCATTTTTGCTAACTACCACATTTCAGTCTGTGACCTGGTTTATGAAATCAAGCTTACTGAATGATAAAGTAAACAAATTTTACATTAATTGTACTTTTTTGGAGTATATATTAAATGGAAATTACAGTACTTTACTTTAATTGTGTAACTTTTCTGTTGGAGGGCCCGTCAAATGCTTTTCTCGATGGAGATGTTATTGCTTTGTCAGGAATGTTTAACAGTATAGTATTAAACCTTTCTGTTTTCATGGGGACAAAATCAGACCAAGTTATAGGTCAGATCTATGGAGAGGCAAGTACATTCACACTGAGAATGCCTGTTTTTCTCTGTATTTTTGAGCTATAAAACCACCTGTAATTGAATACATGTAAAGTATAGCTGTTTAAAGGAGAATTAACATTTTTTACAATCTGAGCCTTATTTCGGTAATAAAACAAGTTGTTTTACTCACCCATAGCACTTTGGCGGAGATGTTTTAGATTTGCGATCTCCGTAATGTGAGTTCTCCGGGCAAATGTTTGCGGGCTCCAAATAACACAAACTTTAGCACTTTTCAAGTTATAGAAGCTCAATGTCTTAGTCTACACTTTCGTTTGAGTCAAAAGTTGCCTGTAATCCGAGATTTAGCCATAGTTTCGAGTAGATGAGGACGCCAGTGCGCATGTGCAGAGTCACAGCTTATTTCGCTCTCAGCTCTCGGGACCCAAACATGAAACGCAAAGCTGTAAATTATGGATAAATCTCGGATTACAGGCCACTTTTGACTCAAACGAAAGTGTAGACTAAGACATTGAGATTCTATGATTTGAAAAGTGCTAAAGTTTGTGTTATTTGGAGACCGCAAACATGTGCCCCGAGAACTCACGTTACGGATATCGCTAATCTAAAACATCTCCGGAAGTGCTCTATATGACACCAAAGTGCTATGGGTGAGTAAACCAACTTGTTTTATTACCGAAATAAGGCTCGGATTGTAAAAAACTTTAATTCTCCTTTAAAGTCCAGGCAGAGCAATGACATATCCATAGAAACAAGCAGGTGACTGACCCTCAACCAAAAAGTTACATAGCGCACCTTTAAGTTTGCCTGGTTAATTCTGCTTACCGAGAACTCCTCCTGAAACTTGGCGTTGTCATTGCTACACAGATCCTCCACATGCTGCAGAAAGGACTTCTTATTGACAGGCCTGGAAAAGCAATACAAGACACACATTTTCTCTAAGACAGAAAGCATCATTTGAGTTGTTCTCAATATTTGCTTGATCTAGGACTTACTTGAGGGATTTTCTGTAGCTGAGAAGCCTGGACAAAAATAGGTAATGTGAAAATTAGCAGTGCGATCTACGGTTGTCAAAAGTAACAAAAATCAGATACTAATTGATACTGAAACTACATACTCTACTCATTTGAGCAGGTATTGATACTAAAAAAGTCACATTCACAGGACAGAAATGAACCTTTCCTGAATGATCTTGAGCTGGATCAGAAGTATAAGACCAGATAAGACTAGTATATGCCCATGGATCACTATCAAACCTACCTCTAATATAAAAGAAAGTGCACTGTTTTAACTTTTCTGGTCAAGGGTCCGTCAAATGCTTTTCTCCATGAAGATGTTATTGCTTTGTCTGGAATATTTCACAGTGTGGTATTAAATCTTCATGGAGCCCAGTTACAGGTCAGATCTGTGGCGAGACGAGCCCACTCACAGTCAGAATGCCAGTTTTTCTAGATATTTTTGAGCTATAAAACCAATTGGATAAATGTAAAGTAGGTCTGTTTAATGTCATACTGTGGAACATTCCAAACAAAGCAATGATATATCCACAGAAACAAGCAAGTGACGGCCCCTCCACCAGAAACCAGAAACCGGTACTGAGTATAAAGTCTATTCCTTGGTATCGAAATTGAAATTTTAGCAATGTGACAACACTAGTGCGATCACAGTGTAGCATTAACTGGATAATCATCGCACGGAGGAGATCAGAGCTTGCAGAATCAAACCTCGGCAGATTAGAGGAATTCTAAAGGACTATGTGATGATCTGGAGCAGGCTTTGAGATTGGCTTGCAGGACTTTGATCGACACAGATCCCCAGTTGCTGATAAAGCCGCTATTTGTGCCCCTGAACAGCACTGGGCCGGTGAAGCAATTTGAAAAGGGCTGAGTAGGTAAACAAACTGGAAGTGAAGGGGAGAAGGAGCAGAGCAGGCAAACATCACATCACTCCCATGCAGGAAGAATGGGGAGATTATGCAATTGTTCAAGATATTGTTCCCTCAAGAAAAACAATATAGGTGATAAGTCAAAAAAATAAAATCAATATCACAATTTCTATTTTATCATGATTCAAATAGGATAGTATCTTTATATTGTATTTAAAAGAACTGTGTGTATTTTTATTTTAACTTCAATAAACATGACCTATCTGCGTCCCCAAATATGAGGTAAACGTGTCAACTACAGTTTTTCCAATAACAAATGTAATGCTGATTATTCTAAATAAGTTGTAAAAGGCCCTGTGCCCAATTTTCTTTTATGTATTTGAGCAAAATGTGTCTTGCCCCAGTACAGAAATATTGTATAAGCAGCTCTTGAGGTCAAAATAAGTCTGCTGTGTAGTGTCTGCATCAAAATATAAGGCTTTTAATGTTCAGATAATCAGGACATTAGCATGCAAAGTTGTCAGCTTTAATGTCAGCTTTAACTTATAAATTCATCCTGGTGATTAGGATGTTATGAATGCGCACAGTAAGTGAGGAATAACTCTGGACCACTACAAACAGTTTAAGACATAAGCATAATAACATAAGCATAATACTTTTACGTTAACTTACGTTTATTGCTACAAAATCACACACACACACACACAAACCGCTGAACTTACTGAATGACATAGATCTCTTTGCGCCTGAAAAAGAATGAGGAGTACCTGGAGGGAGAAGAGGCCTGACTGTGAACAAGCCAAAGTGTACTGGCTTATGTGTGAGCAAAGAGTAGTTATTTAGGCATTCCCCTAACTGGGTTTTATCTGGGCCACAGCAGGAGCAGAGCAGCACAGGCGTCATAAAAGGATCCATCTGGAGCCGAGACGACACAGCAAGCCTGACACACTATTTTATTACTACTTTAGCTCTTTGAAACACATGCACTAAACTTAGCCTGAACAGTCAAGATTTGAAGTTTAGCTATTAATGTCTACTGATTTACTCATGTTTGAACTAAATTAGAGAGGTGTTGGAGCAGAGATATGGAGGATACTGTATACTAAAATGTGATTTTAAGCTAAATTACAGGTCGGATCTGTGGAGAGTCTACCCAGTTCACATTAGAATTCATGTTCTTCAAGGAATCGTAACAAAAACACCTATAATTTAATAACTGTAAGATAGAAAATAGATTCGTATCTTGCCATAGTGTGTGTGGAGTCCATGGAGACAACCAGGTGGCAAACCCCATATCAGAAAAGTCACATAGTGCACCTTTAAGTACATTTCTGTTACAATCCTAGAATTTCTGCTTTATAGGCATCTTATCTTATCGTAGTCTTAAAAGGTAATACGAGTTATTATCAAGGTTCAAAAGTTGATGTAATAGTTGCTCTGCCGATAGCTCTTTTGTACTTTGGGGCACACAGAGGATAAAAGCAGGTTGTGGAGCATTTGCCAGGTCTCGTTAGAGATACTCAGGCGTGAGGATGCACATACACAGTGAGGCAGGCTCTGGTACACCTCCTGTTTTAGCTTCTGTGCAGCTCCACACTTGTGCGCTGGAAGTGTGCTCTTGACAGGAGCTCACATCAGCCCGCTGCAGCAAAGACCTTTTTGTCTGGTCGGCTCAGATCTTAAGTCTCGTCTCAATGCACTAAATAAAGCATTAGAGTCTAGTGGTGAACACCCAGTGCACGCTGCTACTGCTGCTGCTGTTTGGATACACGGGGAGGTGAGGATTAAGAAGACAAGAAAGAAACTTTAACTACGCAAGCACATTTGAAAGGTTCAGTGGAATCGTTAAGATCATCACTTATTCAGCTTTGATTTTTGCCTTCATTAAAGGCATTTTGGGCTCATTTTAAAGTACATATGACAGGTTTTTAAGTTTTTATAATTCTTACTTGGTTTGGTGGGATAATACCTGCAAATATTTTTTTATCATAGTTTTAGTAGTTGAGAATAAAAATATAAAAATACAGGAAGCAGTGGAGAGTTCTAAAACAAATTCCTCAAACCTCACTGTCACCGAAAACATTATCCGTCTAATTTACAGGAAAGAAACACATTTTTATCATTAATTTTGACGAAGCCTCTCGGATGAGTGGCGAAACGTTTTCAACCAAACATACTTTGTCCAGTTGACAAATTGAACTTCTCCTTTTATCATGGATTCTACCTGGACGACTGAGGGACTTTTCACGCATTAATTTTAATTAATCTAATCATAACAGACAATGCCACTGTTGATATTATGGTGACATTATGGCTGTTTTTGTCAAAAAAGAGAATCCTTCATTGAACAGGAATGGAGGGGTCAGACACAATCTCTCTCCCATCTATAATTCCATTCTCAAACCTAAATCAAAACAAACAAAGGAAACAATAGGGCTAGCCAGATCAGGTCCAGAGGTGTGAAAACACCTATTATGGCCCTGAATGGGTATGCTAAACTAGACGCCAGACAGAAACTGTAAAACAAAGAGGTGATAGTTTCATAGTAATTTCATTATAGTTAGCTCCTCCCTGCAGCTAGATATAAGCAGTGTCCATCAGCACTCGAACCAGAACTGACGAAGCAGCTCGGATGAGCTGCGAAACGTTTTCGACCAAATAAACTTTGTCCAATTGACAAATTGATTTTCTCCTTTTACCATGGATTCTACCTGGATGACTGAGGGATTCTTCACGCAGAATTACCTCTACGTATGTCATATCTGTTGCCCATGTCCAACCAGGAAGTAAAATTATAAACTTCACTTGAATTAAAAAAAAAAAAGTAGAAAGTAATCATGTTAACTGTGTTTTCCTGAAAAAGTACTCTAACCTGTCATATGCACTTTAAATTGCACTATTTAACTTTTCTGGTGGTGGGTCCATTACCTGCTTGTCTCCATGGAGATGTTATTGCGTTGCCTAGAGTATTCTACAGTATGGAACTAAACTTAAGTATCTTCATGAAGATAAGCAGGTGACTCCACCAGGCCAAGTTACAGGTCAGACCTGTGGAGTGGTGACTCTCAGTAAGAATATATTTTATCAAGGTATTTCTATCAAGGTATATATATATATATATATATATATTAGGGCTGGGAATATTAACGCGTTAATCGCGATTAGATTAATGTAAGTTATGATCGCGAACAATTTTTTTAATCGCAATCAGAGTTTGCCAGCATTTTCCGCAATTCTACCATCCATATGCAGCTCATTTGGTTGTATTAATTAAACTCATTGTCGGTTAAACGCGCTATTTTGAGTTTGCTAGTATTTTGTTCCTTCTACGCACCCGTAGGCAGCTCGAGCGGGCTTCAATCGAGTCGTCGGCATTGGCAAGGAAGGACACGCTGTTGTCTTCAGTTTAGCCACCTTAGCCACTATTACTGGTTCATTGTTACTTTTTCCTTTCTCTGCACTTTTTTGAAATAAAACAAATGGTGAGAAATACTTTGCATTGTGAGTTTAACTTTAGATTCGAACGGTCTTACTGCAAGATATCAATTTTAAACATGCAAAATAAATCACGATTAATCGCGATTAACTATGAAATTTCTGAGATTAGTTGCGATCAAGAAAATTAATCGTTTGACAGCCCTAATATATATATATATATATATATATATATATATATATATATATATATATATATGTTACATGTTGCACCTTATAATATTTCCCATTTTTAATCCAAAACTGTGCACTGAAGTAGTAATGAAATTAGTCAGAAGTAGAAAAATGTAAACTAGAGTGTTGTGCAGATAAGACATTGTGTTTGTGCAGAGGACAGACTAACTGACCGGTTGATTTTCTCCTGCTTGAGCTCCATGTCTGCGATGGCAATCAGCTGGTCCAGCTTACACTTGGTCTCTATGATCTCGGCCTCTCGGGGGGAGTAAGTGCCTCCTTCTTTCTTGTGCTGGTGGAGTCTAGATGGGAACAGAACAGTTACCAGGACAACTGCTTTCAGAATTAGGCACTGAAAGCACTCTATCTGCTCTAGAGTTGAGTGCATTATGTATTCACTCACACATTCACATTTTATAGGCATAGACACTGGTTGAAATGTCTTGCTCAGTGAGGCAATGGAGCTCAACAGTCCTGACCAATTTGAAGCCTACTCTCATTGTCAACTTTTTCTTTTTAGCATTTAAAAAAAAAAATTCAGATATTAAGAAGTTAAAAGTTAAAAAGACTACCCAGCTATGTGGTAACACTGTTGATGGTACATGGTGTTTTAATGCATATCTACTCTTCCTACTAGTTTTTTTTGGGCAATTTTTAGTGCAAACAAGGTTAATTTGTAGCTTTGTGGCATTTTAGTGGTTATCAGAGAGATAATGGATGAACTGCTACATATCCAGGAGCCAATCTGTAATCTGAATGTGATGAGCCTCATTCACACATGTGCTGCTCACTGGCTATCTGATTCCTGATAATGAACCATTGGATTCTTGGTGCGTCTTACTTGACAGAGCAGCAGATGATGATTATCAACAACACTGCCAAGAAAAAGGACAGGAGCACTCCTAGGATGATCTGCTCGTCTCTGGTTAACAGCTCGTTTGCTGTAAGAGGCACCACAACACAAAATCACATTGTATACACAGCTGAGCCAATTATGCACAAAATGAGAATCATCGTACCATCGGTTTTGATGTGCTCCGAGTATTCCGAGTCTGTGTACTCGCCCTTGATGTTGGTGGCTCGGAATTTAAACCTGGTTGCCATGGAAAAACACAGAAACTGTTACTACTGTAAGATAAATGAAATGAACCTACTGTATTATTTATTGTTTCAACCAGGAAGACTGCATTTGCTTTGTCTTTTAACGGGTACTCTTAACTGTAAACCAGCTCACAAGCCATACATACAACTGCATGCTCTATCCCCTTTTCTTCAACCACAATCAAATCTCTAGATATTTAGCAAATTCTGCCTTAATCTTAAATTGCACAATCTCACAAATGATACAACCATCTCTTTCCTCTGTTTGTTGTATGAAAACTACAAGGAAGCACCTGCCAGGAACAGTTTATCCAATCAGATACGTGAAACACAGTTGAACAAGAACTATGGAAACAAGTTCCTGATTTAGCTTCAGAGTCAGAGAAAAGACTTAAGAGGGCCGGGCTAACGGTTCATTCTGGCACATGTTTTTCGCTCATGGTTCAAACACTCACACATAAACAGTATTAGGCTTTAGTGGCCCATTACAGTAGGTGTCCGACTCGTTCAGGCAGTCGTCCCTCTGTCCGATCATGTATACTTCAGTCACATTGGGCAGTGCCAGCGGAGGCTTCACCCCCCACAGGAGGTGCTGGCCTATCCTCTGGTCGAGGTCGGGGTCTGAGTTTGGGTCTTCACAGGGCGGGTTGGGAAAGCCCCTGTCTGTGATGTAAGGGGTAGGAGACCGGGAGAAGGCGGCTCGCCAGTTAGTCACGTTCTCAGAATCTTTTACTGTCGAAATATGAAACAAGAATTAGACAGGAATTTGTGGTTTATAGGTGATTGACCAAAGTCATATTACTGCTAAAAAATAAAATTAGTAGACTGCATTCACATTCTAGAATTTGATGATGCCCATATAACTTTATGAGGAATTTACTGCTTTTGAAAAAGTAGATTATATATAGTAGATAATGAAATATTTTTTAGATTCTACAATGTTGTTTGTGAACCCAACCTATTATCAAAGTTTGATCAAGATGATGTCTAAAATTTTGGAATATTCAGATATCCTTTGCAGACAAAATATCCCATCTCCATGGGGGTCTTATTTGGTATATAACTACTACTAATCCTGTAGTTTAGAGTATCCTAAATATAATAATATTTAAAATCATATTGTTGCACATGTTTTGAAAATATGTCTTGTCAGCAGAATTTTATTTAATAAAAAGATTAAATAAAATTGCAATTGCAGTATTCACCAGATAAATTACAAAGAGTAATTCTTTCCTTTAAAGATATATTCCAGAAGAGTCATACCCCCTGACTCGGCCACGATGACCTGGATTCTCGCAATTGGTCCATTGTCGTCACTATAGAAACAGGCAGGCATGTGGATGGCGATACTCCTGTGGGTTACCATGGCAACCCCTCGGTGGTCCAGCATCACCTGGGGTATCTGGGTGGGCTTGGACGGAGCTGGGATGACCACATGTGAGAGAGCAGAGGAGATGAGTGACGGGTTATGTACTCTGCAGCATACACCCACACTGCACTTGTACTTTAGGCTTACGCATCATTTTTACACTGCTAATCATCTCCTTTCTCTGCTACACTCTCTTCTGCCCTGAGCGGTAAGTGCACTATTGTACCTTTGATGGCTGTAGTTATCTGGACGTGGGGGCTGGGAGGGCTCCTGCCTACTCCATTCCTCGCCAAGATCTATAATCAGACAGACAGGATTCAAAACTGTCATGAGTGTTTCTGGCATTTACCAAAGCACCTCTGTATAACCACGTAAATGTCACCAGATATTCCTGTAACTTCGCAGTATAAAACTTACTCCCCCCCACATAACACCATAATGACTTTAGGGACAAGATGACACTTGTGTGTATAATTTATCACAGAAATGCCACTTTTATGCTTTTGGTGACAGTTTTCCACTGGCTGATCTATTAGTAAAAACATTTTTGTCAAGACATGATATAAAGCTTTTTTGTGGTATTTACTGTGAGAGTGTACTTCAGGGCATTTAAATAAATTAGACAGAACATAGCAGTGTGTTCAAGGCCAGAAGGAATTTTACAATATCAGATTTTCCTGTTACAATTATTCAGAATTACTGACCCCACAGCCAAACAACGGTGAAATCCTTAATTCTTTCATTCACATTGTCTAATAGATCACCATTCAACCTTTTTCAATCAGAAAGTCAAGTTAACAGATAAAAGAGCACTGTACATAGTCTTACTTTTTTTTTTTTTTTGTTGTTGTTGTATAGATTGACTTAATTTTGTTTCAAAGGCTTAGATGGATTATATTGTTATTATTTTTCAATTCTTACTAGGCAACAAATTTTAAAGTGCAATATAGTAATACTAAAAGTTTTAACTCTACTCAATACAGATTCTGATACCACAATAATAAGAAAAACATGTTATTTAAACAATAAAGTGTAATTTTCAAAATTAATTCATAGTACTTTCTTTTATATTACCACATGGTGCTATAGCTGTGTAATCTCTATGTCTATGTGGTTTTATACTTCTGATACAGCTCAAGATCATTCTAAAGCTATTCAGGAAATTTCATTTCTGTACTGTGAATGTGATTGTTTTAGTATTGATACCTGCTCAAATGAGTACCTAGTTTCGATACTAGTAGTTATACCGATTAGTATCTTTCAATACTTTTGACAACCCCAGTGCAATAGATAAATGAAGAAAATGGAGACAATAAATGACAATACTGAAACTAGGCTAATTGATTAAACCAAAACTCTTCTAAATGTACAATATAAAAAAGACCTACAACAAATAAACATACTGAAACAGTAGTTTGTATCTGTCATAAAAGTCACCCTTCTACAGCTCAAATCTCACCATACAGAAAAAAAACTGTACAAAAAGGACCCACGATTGTTCTATCTATCATGTATTGAACAATAACTTCATATACTAGTGGTATTTATAACAGGCTTAGTTCCTCTGATTATTTTGCGATCTGAATAACCCTGTCCGGAATAAATGCTGACCCAATAGCAGTTGTGCCTGTACCTGTATTGTGTAGTTGTGTCCTCCTTTGAGGCCGTCGATGACTGCTGTTAGCTGGTTCTCCTCAGAGTGAACAGCAGTGAGGCTGATGTTTTTCACTATCTCCTGTCCGTGGTAGATGTACAAGTAATAGGCTGTGATGTTTCCACTGGGCACTTCTGGAGGGGAGAAGCTCACCCTCACTCGGTTCACCTCCTCTGGGATAACTGTTACTGTCACATTGGTCGGCGGGCTCTTGGGCTCTGCAAGCAGATCAGACAGTAGAATATAATAGGGAATAATGGGCCATTTATATAAAAAGAGAAGTTCAGCAACTGTCGTAAAGGTAAGCCTACATTTTCAGAAGAATTTTGTATATTTTGTACAATTGAATCAAATTAGATAAATAGTATTTGAGCTACTTTTGAGCTATTAATGCAAAATCTTTAACCATGGAAAATGTTCCAATGTATGGTTTTAGGTTTCTATTTCCATGAAATCATGCAGTTGACTTTCCAACTACTGTGTTTTAAAGTTTTTAATATAAGTACCAGAGGTGTGGACTCGAGTTATGTGACTTCGACTCGAGTCAGACTCGAGTCACGAATTTGATAACTTTAGACTCGACTCGACAAAATGTACAAACACTTGCAACTTGACTTGGACTTCAATATCAATAACTCATGACTTCACTTGGACTTAGGCCTTTTGACCTGTGATGACTTGCTACGTCCAATGAAAAAAAAAACTCTAAAAGTATGTTGATAAGGACCGCACTCGTTGTACTTGTGAATCTGTGAAAATGTATGCAAAGAGCATGTGCGCGCGGCTTGCACAACATCCAATCACAGTAGATCTACGTTGCTTTCATTCGACCGCATCAAAGGCAAATTGCACAACAAATGATGCGGAAACAAGCATCCACGCGCCAGTTTGCAAAATGATGCCGAAGGTAAAGGGGACTCGAAATGACACGAAACTAAAATGCTAGGACTTTGGACTCGACTTGAGACTTGTGAGCTTTGACTTTGGACTTGACTCGGCACTTGGATACTCTTGACTCGGGACTTCACTCGGACTTGAGTGCAAAAGACTTAGACTTACTTGGGACTTGCCCAGCAATGACTTTGTCCCACCTCTGATAAGTACAGTGAAACTGAAAAATAATTAATCACTACAAACCTCACGTTTAAATATACAAACGTTCGCATACCCTCCTCTAAGGTGTGAAACATGATAGGACCAATGGCCTTTCCATCAATGGCCGCAGACTGGACTGGGCCGGTGAAGGCGATGACAGTCACGAAGTAAGTGGAGAAAGCCGTCAGGTTAGACACAACCAGGCTATTCTTCTCTGCTGGGCCATGCACCAGGGACAAGTTCACCCCAGGGCCCTCTACCTACAATCACAGCACAACAAATGTAGCAAGGGGCAAGTTATATCCAGAGGTGGGTAGAGTAAACAAGTATTTGGGAAAACTACTACTAATGTAAGAGTAACTAAAAAAGTAATTGCCTGGACGTAGCATCTGATTAATAATGTAAAGATGAAGTAAGGCATAAGTAAGACACAAAAATGAGACAAACTAAATAGCTGAAGGAGCAGGGCAAAAAAACACATATGTTCAAATCATTTCATATTGTTAACATAAAACTTTTAAAATATTACTCAAGTAGAAGTATGCTGCTAGAAACGTAAAGAAAATGTAACTGAGTACTACCCACTTCTGGTTATATCGGCATACATGCATATTAGCATGTGCAGGAAAAACAAGTAAACCAACCTGAACTAGATATTTGGTTGGTCCGGAGAGAACAGCTGGCTCCTCCCACATCACATGTAGACTGTTGGCAGTGGAGGTCACTCGGAGGTCACGAGGGGGAGCGTCGGGATCTACAGAAGGAAGTTATGTAATATTTGCTTTTGATTTGTGTTTGTGTTAGAGGGCTGTCAGAACAAATCACATCCCCAACAACATTAATATTCATTTCAAATAGTTTCTAGTCTAGCCTACAGGCTGGAGAGGTAATCAGTGGTGTCAAAACTATCAAACAAAATGCCAAAAATGGGCTTTTTATCAAAATGACAGAGAATCAAGCGTACGGGATAGTGTCAGGCAGTTGGATTCCCATGATTCTTAGTAACCTGAGTGGACAGAAAAAAGTGACCCTGTCAGTAGCTTATGTGGTATTTATTACATGAGAAAATGCTGTGAAAAATGAATCAACTCTATTTTACAGTCTCAATGTTGACCAAAATAAATTCAAATCAGGTACAACAACTTTAAGTTTTAGAAATATATTGCTTCTTAAAAGTGATCTGTCATATGCTGTGAAATAGTTTGAGTTGTACTAAAAAGCATTACCTCCTGCCAGGGTCCGACCATACACCCAGGCAGTGTATTCCCCTACTCCAGCGTTAGTGACCGCAGCCACTCTGAAGCGGTAGGACCTGTATTTAGACAGGGCCTGCACTGTGAAGGTGGACTGGTCTGTAGTACCACTGGACACATTAAGGGACAACATGAAGCTGTCGTCAACACAGTCTGGCGTGTCATCTGTAATAGGGGGGGACGATGCACAAACAGTGGACAGCAGCTGTGCAATTATTCGGTACTGTCTGAGCAGGCCGGGGACGGACAGCGGAGGGGACCATTCCAGAGTCACATTGTTAGCTGTGGCCCCCGAGATGATGAGGCTGAGAGGGGCAGCTGGGACTGTGGAACAACAATGGTATTAAACACACTTCAAATAGATTACACAAAGTAGGCACTGAGAAGATTTCTATTAAGAGAGAGACACGGACTAGCTCAGAGCATCTGTCCAAGGACTACTGTCTCTGGTACATTTGCAACCATGTTAACTGGTAATATCACTGCCAAATAAACCATCAAAAAGGTGCACTATGTAACTTTTCTGATGGAGGGTACGTGTACGGTGTCTTCTTGTCTCCATGGAGTTGTAACTGCTTTGCCTGAAATGCTGCACAGTAACTTGCATTCATTACTTTTTTTCAATTCTAAAAACAGTGAAAAACATGTATTTTTACTGTGAGAGGATTTGCCTCTTCACAGATTCGACCTGTTTCTTAGAAGGGCTGTCATCTGCTTGGCTCTATAGAGATATACAGTTTAATGCCTTACTGTGGAACATGCAAAGCTATGACGTCTCCGTGACGACAAGAAGGTGTCGGACCTTCCAGAAAGTTACATAATGCATCATTAAACTAGGGTTGTTAAAAGTAAGAAACTCAGATACTAAAACTAGTATTGAAACTATAAAAAGTCACATTCAAAGGGCAGAAATTAACCTTTGGAAAAGCTGTATAAAGTAGTATAATTTAATGCTGAAAATTACATTTTGTTGTCCAAAGAGTTTTTTGTTAAAAAAGGCGCTTTGTGTTACAATTTTGTATGAAAAGCGCCTTATAAATATTGTTTGTTTGTTTGTTTGTTTAAAGGGATAGTGCGTTTTTTAAAAATGATAATCTGTATGGGTTTCCTTCTAAAAGTTACGTGTGTTGACACCGGCTTACCTCTGACAGTCTCAGCTGATTCCGGTTCGGCTCGCTTTCTGAAGCCCACGTAAGTAGGTCCGGTAACTTCCCTGGAACATGAAATAAAGCTTGTTTTTCTTCTCAAAACAAAACATTTCTTAGAAAGGTGATATATTTGCGTCCCAAACAGTCGTCCACGAAACATCCAGCAGCGTATTTCGCATTTGCGTATTAACTCTTTCAACTTGTATCACTACGCCCATGTTAACTCTATTAGCCTGTTCACTTGTAAACTTCAGCATAGACCTCCGCTGAAGGTGAATAGGCTGATAGAGTTAACATGGGCGTAGTGATACGAGTGGAGAGAGACAATGCGCGAATGCAAAATTCGCTGCTGGATGTTTCGCGGACAACTGTTTTGGACGCAAATATATCACCTTTCTAGCAAATGTTTTGTTTTGAGAAGAAAAACAAGCTTTATTTCATGTTCCAGGGAAGTTACCGGACCTACTTACGTGGGCTCCAGAAAGCGAGCCGAACCGGGATGAGCTGAGACTGTCAGAGGTAAGCCGGTGTCAACACACGGAACTTTTAGAAGGAAACCCATACAGATTAACAAAATAAACCCCCGCACTATCCCTTTAATATGATGGTTGTATCAGAATCACTATCCAGTATTGAGTCTATTCCTCAGTATTAACTTTTAAATAGTATTTGGGACAACACTACTTTAAACAAGTAGATTTTCAACAATCCTTGGTGAAGTTATCATCAGATGAGACACAAGAAAACCACACTTGTATAATAAAAAGTCCAGTCCGATTGGTGCCGTGCTGTACCTGACTCAGACAGCGTGCTGGCTGTACAGTTAACCACGTCTCCAGGCCCTGCAGAGTTGACTGCAGTCACCGTCAGAGTGTAATTTTGCTCTGGATCCAGGCCTGAGATGGTGTAGTCTGCTGTTTGTGCCCAATGGAGGAGCATCTCTGCGTTCAACTCCACTGTGATCTCATAAAACAGGATCTGGCCATTGGGGTTGTCCGGGCTCTCCCACCTTAAGTGCACAGAGTCCCAGCTCACTCCAGTGCACGACAGATTATTCACAGCGTCAGGCACTGCACACACAGTTACAGATATTTCAGAAGGCATTTGGACTTCAAGTTCATCTTTATTCTGCACTTAAATACACTCAAGGTTATTCGAATTTACATTTTAAGAAGATGAGAAGTGAATAGACAGGTTTGAATTTGGAATGAAATTTGATGATAACAGAGCATGAATACTTACTTTATTATCAGCTTTATCATGTTAGGGTTAGATAATAGGTTTTTCACACATTAAGAATTAAGTCCCCATAATCCTCCAGTTCCTGTTTAGTCAGAGAAATCAACCTGAGTTCCCCCTGCTCCATTCACACAGCATCAGTGGTTGAAAGTGGGTCTAACTGGCTCTACCATTAAAGAGTTGGTATTACACTATTTTCTGATATGTTATATTCTTGTTTCCTTGCCATAAAACATACACGGAATTGTGTTTTGTTTCATTCACACATGTTTAACACACACACTCTGCATATTCAGAGTTCTTCTCTCAAACAGAAAACACTCTGTTCCACCTTGTCATGTCATGTGGCAATACAGGAAGGGCTGTACTGTGTTTTTAACTCTATATACCTTCCCTAAAATCATTTGGATGATTTAAGCACTGGAATTGCCTATATCTATTGAGCAATAGGTAAAACGTAGCTGTAAACTTGAAGAATACTGCTCCATGACATCACAAGGAATTTTGAACTTTGGCGATATAATAGATGTAATAATACATGTAATAATACATACTTAAACATCTGTGAATGAAACAAAACAGAATATTTTTGTTAAGTTAACAGCATTCGATCATGTCTTAGATCTCAAAGAGTAAATTTTGTTGACATTGAAGCATCTGTAGTCATTGGTTTCCGCTTCGTGGTGCCATTTTCAGAAAGTTTGTCCATAAGATAGAATATTAATATAATAATACTGTATACTTTTCATCATTTTGAAACCCTTGGATACTGTGGAACATTTAAATATTTGATTAAGAGATACCATTATATTTCATCAATTACCATCATAATCCATTCGTCATATTATTCTTTCTCCAAAATGTGACACATTTGTACATACAGCATCTTGGGATAACACAAAACAGTATAGTGGTAATGTAATGTACACTAATATGTATGAATGTTGTGAGAGCTTGTTTGTAACAGCACAAACCTGACTCATTGGTAGTGAAGGTGACCGGGCTGCTGAACTGATTGCCGTGGCCCACTCGTGTGTAGCTGCACACACTTATCTCATAGGAGCTGTGGGGCCGGAACCCGGACAGATACTCCATAGTGGATGGACCCGAGGAATTCTATACACAAACAGTAAAAATGATAGAGTAGGTTAGTGGAGGGGATAACACTGCTTTGACTCTGTGCATTTGAGTGTGTAAATATCATGTTTGTGTTGCTTGGTGATCTGTGAAATTAGAGTTAAAAAGAGTGCGAGAGTACTTAGAGGCTTGCTGGGGTGCATTTTTGGGGAGGGGCTGTGGACTTTCGGGCTGTGAAATTAGCAGCACCTGGAGTGTGACTGTCTGTGTGATGAGCTCCAGGATCCTGAAGCCGTAGTGCGTCACCACTCCATTGGGCTCCTGAGCAGGCTCCCAGCTCAGCCACACCGACACCGCCGTGTAGTTGTATATGGTCAGGTTACGTGGAGGGGACATGGGCCCTGGGGCACAGCAGGATTACAAAAGTATTCATCAATATATTGTTTTTTCTTTTGTATACATAGTTCTGTGTCTTTCACATTCTGGATTTCAGGGCTCTGCTTTAAGGTACAATATGTAATTTTTTTGTGTGTTAGGATTGTATCCAAAGGAACAACATTTCCATTCGGAATGGACTAAAAAGTTACATACTGACTTCATTCATTTGTCAGGTTTTCAAAGGAAATACACAATATCCATAATCCCCTGTAATGAAACTTACATCCAAGATATCAATAAATGATCTAAGGATTTTAGAATTAAAATTGTAATTTTTTTAAATAGATTTTTTAGATGATAGGATTTTAGATACTACAAAACAATGCATGAATTGAGTGATTTTTTATGCCCACAATATGACAGCCCACATAGCTAAAAACAACTGGCTAATAAAAGCCAATATCTTTAAGACAAATGTACATTAACAGTGTATTCCCATAAGAAACACCATTACTAATACTAATACATCACTAATACTGACAAGTGAATAGACCCAAGAATTTGCTGTATTACAACCAAAACCTGCATTTTTACCATATCAATTATAGCAGCCCCCATCTGTATTAAATACTTTACAGAAAAACTGATACCTCTAAATGTCTTGCCTTTATAGTTTGAAGACACACCCACATTTGGTGCTCTGCTTAGTTTAATTAGCAATTTAGTGTTTTCATCCCAAAGATCCTTGACAAATTTATTTATTCTAACACAAACAGATATCTGCTATTTCCTTCAGTTGTACATCTACCTGGTTTCATCTTGTACCACTGACTGAAACTGCCCGCTAGAAATGCAGCTCAAATCCACAGAGACCAGACTAATTATTTGGAAAAATAGGAAGAATTGGTACGGCTGGCTGGGCTGTTGCCAAAGGCTCCACACTGCACCTTTAAAGCTTCATTAAGATCAAAGCTCAGGGATCATACATTTATAATCATGTGTTTTATAGAGATGCCTGTTAGCCATACTCTCTCACCTCCTTCATCTGTATGTAGGTGCAGCGTGAGAGCAGGGCCATTGCCTTTGCGGGTTGCCGCGGTGATAGATAAGTTATAGGCCGTGTATGGGAGTAAGTTGGTCAACTTGTATGAAGTCTCAGAAGTGGATGTAGTGTTAGTGCCTCCAGGGCCAGATAGTGTAAGGGTATACTCTGTTATCTCCCCATTTGCCTCTAGAGGGCGCTGCCATACTACAGCGATAGAAGATGATGACAGGTTCTGTGTGGACACCAGCACTGGAGGTGATGAGGGAACTAATAAAACAAAAACAAAAATCACAAAAAACAACATAAATGTGCGACCATTTAAAAAAAAAAAAGAAATACAGTATTTCTTTTTTTTCCTAATATTTTAGCAGTGAATAAGATCATCATAAGCAAAAGCTTTCATCTGATCTTTTATGTCCCTTCTGCTCTAAATGTCACTTTTAAATTTCTTTAGATTACCTTCATCACGCGTCCTCAGGTGCAGTGTCGTTGTGCGGTTATATGCAATGCCAGCTGTCGTTGCTGGGGTAACATTGAACACATAGGGGAAATATATCCTGAGCTTGGTAAACAGAAAGACAGTATCTGTAGTGGTCTGTCTGATGATCTTGTAAGGAGGCCCTTGGTTGGATGTGTTGGGAGGGAGGGCATCTTCCTGTAAGGTGAGCAGGTAATGAAGACGTCCATTGGGCTCCAGAGGGGGGTCCCAGGTCACCAGGATGGCCTGGGCAGTGGCGTTAGTCGCAGTCAGGTTGTGCACGGAATCACTGGGCACTAAAGACGGACAGGGGAAAACACATTAGCGGCAAGTCACTGGTAAATCTACTAACAGACATAGACACGGTTATTGACATCAAGCAACCACACACAATAACACTGTGTAGCACATAATTCAATATCATCATGGTTATGGTCACCATCTGTCACAGGCAATGGAATGATAAGAGAAAACAGATGACACATTTGACATAAATAATAGACACAACAGCAGAGTGAATAAGGAAACATTCCACATTGGCACACATTAAGGAGAAACGTGATGATAAAACATGGTGAATGAAATACTCATCCTGTCCTCCATGTTTGTACAGCTCTGTGCCTCCATGTTAGAGGCAGTGAGCAGTGCACACAGAGGGAAAGAAAAGACAGCTCAAAGGACATAATGACACTTGAGAGATCCATAGGAGTTAGTGAGACCCGAGTGATGTGGAGGTCTGAGCCCAGAGGAAGGTGCCCCGGCTGGGCTGAGTGAAGCACAAGAGACTAGCTGAACTGGTGGTCCCCTGTCAGGCTGGGTACAGGCAGAAACATAGTCAGTATAAGATAGAGAAAACATCATCAAGCTCATGATATACAAATATGACATGTCAAAATCTGCCACATTTTTCAGAAAATCACATAAAAACATGTACATCCATCAACAGAAAGTATGAAGAGCTTGGGTATGATTAAATTTGTATGCAAACGAAACACAGAATTTATAAAACATTAGAGCCAAAGTAAAACAGCTATTGTTTGTCTCTATGTTCAGACCCTACAAAGTTTAATCCTTGACACCATTGGTCATGTTTAGAAAAAGGAAACACAAACTGCCTGTCTATAAAGACCATCATGGACAGACAGTTTGTAAGAAAGAGTTATTTCCTTTGCCTAACTGACGCAAAGAGTTTTTATGTAATTTTCATCAGGATCAGAGATTTGAAAAAAGTGTGCAGATTGGTGTATATGGAGAAGTAAGCCGACAAGCATTATGTCCTTTAGACTTTGTGTGTGACAGACCTCCCTCTGGTAACAGTACAGTGAAAGTCTCGGTCTGCACTCCTCCATCTCCCTGGATGGTGCTGGAGGTCATCCACACAGTGTAGTTGGTTCCCCCGGTCAGCCCAGTCAGAGTGTAGGACAGGGCCTTTTCAGGAGAGGAGCTCAACTCATTGGTGTACACTTTCTAAAATTAAATACAAACATTTTTTTTTTTTCACAACAATGGCAAACAATGATGATAATAGATAATATTGCTTTTTTTATTCTTCTGCTGGAATGTCCCCATTGTGGGACAGATAAAGAATGCCCTATCCTATCTTATGATAATTGCAAATATAATGAAAACAGTGAATATACATTGCAGTGTAAGAGAGGTGCTGCTGTACTGAGACAAGACTGAAAGTTAAGTCAGACAGGAAAGTGGAAGTGGAGTGCACATGAGGCCGAGGCACAGTGAGCTGTGAGTCCAGTGGCCTCTGGATGAGCAGTACTATGAGCTATAATCCATCCAAAATCAATCTACAGCAAGCTCGTCTACACCATCTAAACTCTTTCACTGGGACCACTCATTAGACCACATCCTCAGCTGGCAGAGAGCCTTGACACTATTGAGAGCACCACGAAGTGCTGAAAGTCATTGCAGAGGCCATCAGCACAGGCATCTCAAGCAACAAACACCAGCAACTAGCAAAGCAGCAAACTGGAGAAGCAGGGGACTGGCGGCTGAAGATCGATCTATGGGAGACAACTCAAATTCCCAGACATCGCAGAGACTATACTAAGGCCAGATATGGCTCTGCTGTCGGAAACAACGAGTCAAGTGGTCCTGCTCGAGTTGGCCAGAAGGAGGCCATTGAGAGAACCATGGGTATACAGGGGTCAGGGCAGGCAAGCACACTGCAGCCCCAGTGAAGTCAGAAGGTTTGCTGTGCAGTTTCTCATAAGAGCCCTGAAAATGTTGGGACTGACTGGGACCAAAAAACAGCCCTGGTCTTTTCCCCCACAAATCAGCTTTTGGTGGAATTTGAGGTCCGCCCCTGGTTGGGGGAAAGAGGTCTACATTATAAAAGAACAATCAGAAACATCACACATGCAGCAAAGAAGTTAATTAAGATGGCTGAGGAACAAGCAGCGATCAGTTTTTGTGATTATTACTCATCACTCTGCTATTCACTGGTTTTATTTAACTCATGTCTTACTTTTACTCAGATCTTAGTCATGTGTCCTACCTGTTCCATCACAGTATAGTTGTCTCTGTAATAGATGGAGTAGTGCACAATAATCCCATTAGGCTCTTGGGGTGGGAGCCATGTCAGAGTGACAGAGGAGAAGGTCATGTTTGCAGTGGTCACATTGTGAGGAGGGTCATACGGCGCTGAAATCAAACAAACAAAATGGCTAGAATTCAAGAAAACATGTCGTAAAGATCTTAAAGTATAATGTTTGCACCTCAAGAACATGTACTGGTATTTTATATTGCTTATGTAGGCTGTGACTTTGGTGAGGTTCTCTCCTTTCCTAATACACCTAATACTTGGTTTCATCTACATAAGGAATTTAAACTTGGAAGGGGCAATTTTTGATATCTTCACCTGAATGATAATTTCAACCTGAACTGTTAAAAAAAAAATAATAATAATAAATAGAACATGAATAAATACGTTTAAAAACATAATAAAACAACTATGAAAATGCATTAAAAGGCATCTGAAACGTCTGAAAGAAGCATCACATCATGGATGACACAGTTCATTATTAATGGTCCTATATTCCTGACTCCTCTGAGCTTGTAGCCAAGTTATGATGTTGATACCTCCTCAAAAACATAACCAGAGATGTTTTGTTTGTTATTCATGCACTGTGTAACCCCGCACCAAAGCTCAAAATGCAATGAGATTGAAAGAATGAGATTGGCAATCATTCAAATGATTCTAGTGAAGGTGTAAGGAGTTTAAAAACACAGTGGACCACTTCCTATGTTATCGCTTGATGACATCACAAGGTAGAAGATAGTGTTTAGATTTTGAGACAAGAACACAACCTAAACATGCAGGATTTGTATGTTAAACATTTGTGAATGAAACAAAACACAACTCCTGGTATGTTTTTCATGAGGAAACCGCATCATAACACAGGTCAGAAAACATTGTATTGCCTTTTGACTGTACACAAGAGCTAGTGCATGTCCTCACCTCCCACACTAGTAGAAAAGCTGATGTAGACAAGCATTCCTCCATCCCCCAAGCGGGTCCAGCTGGACACGGAGGCATTGTAGGGGCTTTCAGAGTCCACATTTATCACAACTGAAGTCCCCGTCACATTCTGCCACTGCTCTGTCGTTTCATTCCTATCATAACCACATACACAATACCCAGGTCTCAATTTCAAACTCCTACTACATACTTTAAAGAGAGGGTATTTTACTTTACTATGGGGTATTAAAACAACATATTAACATGTTTAATAAGTTTCACTTGCCCTCTGGGTCCCCCTCCCTTTGCTCCTCTCCTTTTAGACTGCTATCACAACACAATCAGCAGGCATCCTACAAATTAAACTACGCATCATGTTTGTGACACCGTAGTGTATTGTTTTGTATTTTGCTTTTGTACATTCATGGAAAATTGTTGTGCAGCAGCATGGATGACATAGGCTTGTGGGCAGAGCATTTGACAGAATTTTACAGCTTTGAACAGAGCCCGGAAGAGATTGCTAAAATATTTTTCTTTAAAAAGCTCTTCTGGTGTGTTTTTGATGCTGAAACAATGTTATAACATGGTAGAAAGCTCCAAAACCTCCTCTTAATAACCTACTCACCAAATTCGGATTTTGTAGTACAGGATGTCAGAATTGGCTTCCTGTGGTGGCTCCCAAGACAATTCCACCTCGTAGTCAGATAACTTCCGCGCACGCAAAAACTGAGGTGGGGTATCAGGGGCTGAGATGTACAAGAGATTAACAACTAAATAGACACACAATTTAACAGCAGAGCTTGGGATAAAGAAAAAAAAACACTAGTGAAAGGCAGAAATCCCCTGGTAAAAGCTGAAACCACATCCGCTGAGTAGTACCTGTGATGTAACATTGATTAAAATGCAGAGAAACAAAGAGACGTAATTCAAGAGGAGGACAAGATGTAATCCGATGATCTTCTTCATCCATGATTTAATCTGGGATCCCATAAAACACCTGGGGAAAAAAAATGAAAATACTCAAATCCCTTACCATCCTCGAGAGTGGTGATGTTGATGGGCTGGCTGAAGTTGCCCGGGCCGACCCGCGTGTAGGCCTGCACCCTGAGCCGGTATTCCGTGTACTTCTTCAGGTGTTGGATGAGCAGGTGCTGCGTGCTGGAGGTGAGGTTGAGGAAGTGAGTGGAGTTCCAGAGCTCCAGACCGTAATGTGTGAGGTTTCCGTTAGGAAGCTCAGGAGGCAGCCAGGTCACGTTCACCTCACTGGGGCTGACCGACTCGTAGGACAGGTCGTTTGGTGGTCCGCCCGGGACTGAGAACACAAGATAAGTTTAGTTCATGAGTTGACAAGCTTTTCCCCCCTGAAAGTAATTTTTCCATCTTGAAAAGGACATTTATAAATTCAATCTACAGGCTTTAGAAAAGAAACACCTTTGACCAGGAGTGTCCAAACTTGTTTTCATCACATGATGCATATTAAAACAGAGACGAAATAGAGGGCTGGTCGAGGGCCATAGACTGGTGGTCAATACAGTGAATAATTCAAATACATGCATACCATCCACCAGACCTTTGTTCATGCTTAGATCCTCAATAGAATACACTAAATATTTGATATTGGCCTTATCAAGGTAGATTTTCAAAAACTTGCAGGAAAAAAAGTGTTGCTTAAGGTAATATGGGCAAATTCACTTGGAAATCTGAGGGGCAAAAGAAATGGGCCATAGTTTAGACATACCTGCCTTAGACCATACATTTGTTTAGCCCTTAATACTCGCTGGCTGGGCAGTACAATACTAAAATTTCAAACTCGATTTCAAAGATGCATAGACTCAATAATCAATACTAATTACAATACCACAGGGATAGTAAAAACACACACAGAATGTTATTATATGTTATTTTGGGCGGCAGTAGCTCAGTTGGTAGAGCGTTTGTCCACTGATCCAAAGGTTGGCGGTTCAAATCCCGCTCTTGACATAAGAAACATCAGTGGTTGTCAGATCCACTGACCCACAGGTTGGTTGGTACGATTCCAGCTCCCACAGATGAATGCTGCCGTTGTGTCCTTGGGCAAGACACTTAACCCTCCTGTGAATGTGTGTGTGAATGGGTGAGTGGTTCCTTGTTGTAAAGCGCTTTGGGTGCCTTCAAGGTGGAAAGGCGCTATATAAAGATGTGACCATTTACCATTAAATTTACTTTCTTTTATATTTCTATGTAGTCTTAAGACCATACTAAAGTTATTCAGGAAAGGTTCATTTTTTTCTGTGAATATGACTTTTTAGTATTGTTTCATGCTCTATCTATATGTAGTTTCGATACTAGTTTTTGTATCAATTAGTATCCAAGTTTCGATATGAAACAATACATGTGTGAAATAATACATTAACATTTGAGCAAACTTTTACATAACCTCTAATTTCACCCATTTGAGGTACTTTTGATGTTATTCTATCTTCTTTGCTGGCACTCCAAACCTTGCAAAGGGACTACAATTCAAGCCAGCCTCTCAGACAATACTGGCCCATTTAGAGAAATGTAAAATGCATAAACATACCGTCCTCTCCAGACAATAGCAGTAATGTGTCTGATCTTTGGTCTCCATGGCCAAAGCGGGTGAATGCTCTCACGGACACGTTGTAGAAGGAGAAGGGCTTGAGGTCCATTAGTGTGCCGCTGTTTGTGCTGGTGTTTATAGACGTCTCAAAGGTTTCATTGCTGTAGTGGACTTGGTAATACTGAATGATTCCGTTAGCCTGCTCAGGGGGAGACCAGGAGAGAGTGGCAGTGGAGGGACTGGTGTCGACCACAATGAGGTTGGTGGGAGGGGAGTCTGGCACTGAGGAAAAGAAAGTGATGATTATAATAGATTAAATAGACAGACAGATATAGATAGAGAGAAATATGCATATAGACAGGTAGATAAATAGGCAAATAGATAGATAGGCAGACAGACAGACACACAGCTAGACAGATAGATAGTGTCTAAACATACCATCCTCCTCGCTATAAACATAGATGTAGTCTTGATCGATGAGTTCACCTTCTCCCACTGCTGTAGAGGCTGCCACCCCGAGTTTATAGCCTGTATATTTATCTAAATCTGGAAGGAAAATACAAGGGTTTACAAAATGAATTGCTGTCATCAAGTTTCAGATGACATGACAGCTATGAGAAGCTCTATAATATTTTATGGAGATGATTGTCATGTAAATTATTAACTTTTAACAAAATATTAGAAATACAGTAAAAACATATTGCTTCTTACCTGTTATTAATAAAGATGTGCCATTGCTCTCCCACTGCAGCTCTTTGCCATCGTACACTCTGACCCCATAGATGGTGTAATGTGTGATTCTCCCGTTGGGGTTGACGGGAGGGACCCAGCTGACCAGTATGGAAGTGGAGCTGATGTTCTGGTAGGTAACATTCAGCACGGCGCTAGGTACTGAGGGAATAATATACACTCATATCATTGCTAGTTACATATTAAGTATAGTGGCAGCAACAGTAGTAGTGTACCCTGTTCTCTGGTCTTCTCCGTGATGTCTGAAGCAGGGCCTTCTCCCACTGTGGTGAAAGCACTGACCCTGAACGTGTACTCAGTGAAGGGGTTCAAATCCGACACTAAGTAAGACATCTCCTCCAACAGAACATCCAGCACCTCTTCTTTAAATATTACACTGGCTGTAACACACATATCATACTTGTTACACACACATACAGTGGTACCTCACCTTACGAATGACCCAACAAACGAAAATTTCAAGTTACGAAACGCCTTCACGGTAAATTTTGGTCTCTAGATACGAAAGAAAATTCAAGTTACGAAACGCAAAATCTCAAAAATTCAAATAATGCGCGCTCAGCCACACACATTATACGCTTTTCTCAGCCTGGATTTAAACTTTTCTCACATTTGTCTCTCGTTTAAATACTCAAACTTTCATAGATTTTCAACAAAATTATTAATAGTGAAGCGTGTGGGGGGAAGGGGGAGGGGGGAGAAGTGTGCGCTCTGACACGTGTGTGATAGCGGCATGTGTGACAGCCCACCCGGCTGCCAGCAGGTCTAGACCTGGACTAAATCAGGATTAAACCTGGACTAAACCTGGACTAGACCAGGACTAGACCAGGTGGATTAAAGCGCCGCGCGTGGGTCTATTTCCTGGTTTTGTTTGGATCGGGGCCTTGGAACGAATCAGGCTTTTTCCATTGAAATAGCTACTCAACTTACGAATTTTTCACGTTACGAAACCACTTCTGGAACGAATTAATTTCGTAAGGTGAGGTACCACTGTATTGTACTGTATAACAAAAGGTGATGTAATGCTGTGATTTCAAAATAGTATTTTGGCATTATATAACAGGTTAAATAGAGAACTCTATAAAATGCATTGATTTGTTGCATCTTTAAATCAATCCTGAAGAAGTTATACAAATAGACCATAATCCTTCCTTTTCTCAGCCAACATAAAGCAACTATTACTTATTAGGTTTGTCAAAAAATCAGATACTAAAACTGATATTGAAACTAGATACTTACTAGCTATCAATACTAAAATGTCACATTCACAGGACAGAAAAGAGCCCATGGACCACTTTGGAACCTACCTGGATGACTGAGGTATTACAGATATAATGTCACATGATAAAAGTACGATGATTTCATGTTGAAAATCACATTGTATTGTCTAATGAAAGACTGTTTTTAACTATCATTGTGGTATAAGACTTTGACACAAATAGTACTTAGCCTTAGGTGCAAGGATGTCACTTTTCTGGTGGAGGGTCTTAACTTTTGGAGATCTCAAAGCTTTGGCTGGAATTTTCAACTGTATGCTATTAAAAATGCATCTGTCATTAAATTACATGTGTTTGCTAAAATAAATACATTGAAAAACTATGAGAGGGTTAGCCTATCAACACAAACCTGTAACTTGGCCTAATAGCGTCACCTGCTCCTCTCCATGGAGTTAGATACATTTAATCCCATACTGTGGACTATTCTGGGCAAGTGCTTAGACAAAAGGCTCATTGGAGCATGTTTAGTTAAAGTATGATTTATATAATATAATGAGCCTCCCAACATATTTGTATATTATATTGTGATATTAATTGCGTAACAGCACCACGCTGTTAAAGGGCAACTTCTGGCGGAGGGGTCCCCAATACTGATTTTCTCTAGGAAGATGCTACTGATTTGCCTGGAAAGTTCCACAATCAGGCATTATTAATTTCCTCTACACAACACTAGACCAAGGGCAGATTTTTGGAGAGGTGGCCCCATTTATAGTAGAATGCATATTTTTCAAGGTATTTTTAGCGATAACTGTATAGTCTGAATAGTCAAGGTAGATAAGTTCAATGTACTTTTATTGAACATTTCATGCAAAGTAATAATCTCTATGGAGAGAAGCAACCTCGCACCAGAAAAGTTACATAGTGCAGCTTTCACTTTCAAAGTACACTTCACACAGAATGAGATAGAAATTAAATGTTACCTGTGATGCCAGAGCCGGTAGTGTAAGCTGTGTAGCGCCCAGTCACTGAAGTATCTCGAGCGCTTACAGAGTGATAAGCCGTGGTCATAGACTCAGAGGTCATATCTGTTCTGGACTGTCGAGTGAGCCAGGGTGGATGTGTCACAGGAGGGGCAGAGGTGACAGAGTAAGCTTGGGTGGGACTGTGAGAGGTAGGGCTATCTGTGATGTCTAAAGCCATGCTATAAACCTCTTCAGTGACTGTGTAAGTCAGGGTGGTGTGGGTGCTCAGCATGGATTCAGCAGTGGCGTCAGAGTCACTGGTTATGCTGAGAGTAGTAGTAGTAGAGTCAGAATCATGTTTGGAAACTGAAGGAGTGAAGGAGGCAGGAGATGTGATAAAGTCTGCGCTTCTCTTACTCCTTCTAGGCTGGGCGGTAAATGTCTCCTCCTCCTCGTATAGGCCAGTTGTGCTCTCATTCTGCACACAGTCACAATATTTCAGTTGTTTCTGAATGACAAAAGTATCTGTGCTGCTATGTTGCAAAAACCTGATATAATATATGATTAAATAATAAAGGTTCACAATGCAACTTTTCTGGTGGGAGTTTGCCACTTGCTTGTCTTCATAGAGATGTTTTTGCTTTTCTTAGAATACTCCAGAGTTTGGCATTAAATATATCTGTCACTGTGGAAACAACCAGGTGAAAGAACAAGGTAACTAAAAGTTTAGATTTGTGTAAAGGAAACCCCACTCACAATAAGAATGCATGTGTTTCAAGTTATTTTTGAGTTTGAATAAAAACACGTGGGTGGAAAAAGTTAAATGCTGTTCCACGAAAACCAACTACATAGTGACAAGCAACTGGCTGACTCTGCACTAGTAAAGTAACATAGTGCAAATGGGAAAGTGTCTCCACTGGCAGATAATTTAGTTTGAAATGAGAAATAAAAGTTAAATGAAGTTGAAACCGTCATAAATAAATAACAGTTAAAACTAACTTGCAAAAGATAGCAATAGGTCATTGTAATAGTGAATAGTGAAGTTGTTCACATTATGTTCACCGCAGGCCATACCTGAGGGGCTGTGAGGGTGATGTCCTGTAGCAGTGTCCCCTGCATCAAGACCTGCAGTCTGTACTGAATGATGGGACCATTAGGCTGAGCAGGACTCCTCCAGTTCACTCTGATGGACTGGGAGTCCTCTGCGTCTGCTGTCAGGGCCTGTACAGCACTGGGGGCTGAGCACAGTTACAGTTAAGCACACTTACAAATTAAGGACATGGATTTCCTTCTGGTTTCAAATATTACTATTTCAGAAAATTCATTTACATGCAGTCACTCTCCCCTCAACCTTCTTTCAACAATTTTAGCTCACTGTCTCCACTCCAACTACACCCTCAGCTTTTCCTTTTCTCTCTTCCTTTTCATCAGCAGTGCCTAGGCCCTGGTAGGTATTTTACATGCAAATCTTTCAAATCTATCACATGTGTTTAAGTGTATCCATTCCATAAACATCTCATTGCACCTCACTCATTTGGTTTAGTCACTTTAATTTTCTCCTTGTTGAACAGCTTGTATATGAAATGCAGAAAGTCCAAATGTAGTCTGTACCTTCAGCCGCTGTGATCACATGCATCTCTGCTGCTGGACCCAATTCTCCTGCTGATTTGGCTCGAACAACCATAGTATACCTGGTGTAAGGCATCAGACCTTTGAACTCAAAGCTTGTGTCAAAAGTGCTTCCATTCAAGAAATAACCTATACAGAAAGAAAAGAACATACGATAAGAAGGACACTGGACAAACCAATATGAATATCTGGTAGATAATAATATGGCATTTTCTTAATATCCATAAGAAAAATCCACAATATTGTACTGTAATCATTTGTTTCTGTGTATGTTCATGATCAATCCAATCCATTTAAAGGTCCCATGACATGGTACTTTTTGATGCTTTTATATGGTGCCTTAATGGTTCCTTAATACTGTAAATGAATCCTTCTTCAAAATCAACATTCAGTGCATGAGAAAGACACATGTACACAGTCAGAGTCATAATCTGTCTGTCTGAACAACTCATTCTGGGCCTTGTTGCTTGAATGTAAATGAGAAGGACACAGATAGGGTTAGAGGAGCGGGGGGGGGGCAAATACGCAGCTGGAGCGCTGCTTTGTGCGCTGCTTTGTGCGCTGGCTCCCATTTCCGCGTTTTAAGCACGGAGGGAGAAAGGAGAGGAATTTCAATGAAAAAAACACATTTTCACAGAAAATAAAATTAAACCACTGCTGTTTCAGAGGTCCAGAGGGTCGGGTAAAGGACTTCCGAGCCTAGAAACACTCGCAGGTGCCTCCAGGCAAATAAAAAAAACGCATTTTGCATTGCGTAGCTCCTTCGCGGTCCCAACTCTCTGGGCGTGATTTCCAGAGACAGGGGGTGGAGATCCAGACGGTGGTGGAACTGCATTTGCATTTCTTTTTTCGATGTTACGTAACAAAGGTGCCTTGTTCAGAATCGCCCGTTGGAGCTGTGTTTTTTCAAACGCAGAAAAGGATCGCAAATGCTCAGTTTAGACATTTCGCAACTTTTAGCCATTGGGGGGGCCTAAACAGGGTAGGGGAGCTCACATTAACGTTCAAAAACCTCAGAAAGTGAACATTTCATGCCATGGGACCTTTAAGAAAATATGCATATTCACTTTTAGTCACTTTTCTTAATCTCAATCAACCACTACAGGCATAGAATAAAGAATAGACTTCATCTTAAACCCAGCCTTACCTGTAGGCCCGTGAAGCTGCAGGACGTAGCTGAATTTCCCTGTCACAATTCTGGGAGAAATCCAGGACAATACAATGAACCTGGAGGTCACATTCAGTAAGGTCAGGTTCTGTGGAGAGTCCTCAGGAGCTGTATCAAAACAAATGACCAACAATTATTCTTTCACTTCCTCAAAATATTTTGCATGTCTCTGCAAGGCAACTATCTGAATGTTGTCCAATCTGCTTGGATTTGACTGATTTATAACTTTCTGTTGATTAAATGAACCATTTTGTGAAGCTCTGCAAGGTGACTGCAGGGCTACACAAAAGTGCATTGAACTGAACTAATCAAATTTGAATAATGATTACACTTATTGCAATCATTTAATTACAAAAATGAAAAACAAACAATTAAATGCAGTTCAGACTGATACAACTATCCATTCTGCCCCTCAAAACCCGGAACCCAACCAAATGCCTAATCTGCAGTGGCTTTTAAAATACTTCTAAAAATAGTAACAAGTCAACATTTGACAGTTCATAAATAAGTGTATTGGTTTGTTGTCATGATGATTTCAATCTCACATAATTATTATTAGTCTTTATCCATAATCGAGTACCTGTAGATGGGAGGGAATTATTTATAATAGTAATAATACTGGATGGATGTAAATGTTATGAATACAACACATTAGCACACACCTGATTCTGGCATGTGGACCATAACAGAGCCAGTTTTGCCCTCTCCCTCAGATGTGAAGGCGGACACTTCAAACAGATAAGGAGTGAATGGTCGGAGCTGATCCACACCCACAGATATGGGTACTTTCCACAGAGCGGCCGGGGGCACCGCTGAGAGGGTGATGGGTGGAGACGAGGCGGTCACCTCCAGAGGACTCACAGTAGCCCGTGACAAGATATCTGCAGCATCCTGGGAAGTAAGAAAAGATAGAGGAGCAAGGGTCAGGAATCTAGGAGCAGGTATGTAACATGTCTCGTATTATTGAGGTATCTATAAGATCATTTATGTAATCTGCAGCATTTAGTGATTAAAAAATGGTCTATCATGGTTTATCACAACAGTCAGATTTTTTTTTGTAATGACACTAACATTAGTTGGCGACCAGAAACCATTGTTTCTCTATTCAGATTAGAGAAAAAATAAATGTTCTGTTTGCACTTGAGCAGCATCCATCTCCAAAACACCATCCCAAAAGTGTAACCCTGTTTTCAGTCAGAGACTGTCCAGAGGTGGGACAAAGTCATTGCTGGCCAAGTCCCAAGTAAGTCTAAGTCTTTTGCACTCAAGTCCGAGTGAAGTCCCGAGTCAAGAGTATCCAAGTGCCGAGTCAAGTCCGAAGTCAAAGCTCACAAGTCTCAAGTCGAGTCCAAAGTCCTAACATTTTAGTTTCGAGTCATTTCGAGTCCCCTTTACAAAGAAATACAATTTCTACCAATCATATAATGTCTGCAAGATCTGTATCCATTTTACCTTTTTACACCACATCAAATAACATTAGAAAAAAATGAAAGGATTCAGGTGTGAAAAACATGTTATAATATTCCCCAAAAGTCTCATGGTTGTATTAGCTCAAAGCTATGTTTCTACTAAATACTGAACAAAAAGGTCCGAAAACTTATGACAGTGATTTCAGTTTTTAATAAATCTGCAAATATTTTGGAATTCTGTGTTTCTCTGTCAATACGGTGTGCTTTGTGTACATTAATGAGTAACAACAAAAACTTGGAACTTAAATGATTTTAGCTAATGGCTGCAATATAAACAGAGTGAAAACTTAAAAGGGTCTGAATACTGAGAGAGAGAGAGAGAGAGAGAGAGAGAGAGAGAGAGAGAGAGAGAGAGAGAGAGAGAGAGAAAGCGAGAGAGAATTTGAGGGAGCGATCACTCATCTTAAAACTCAGAGACTGCTTGTATTTCAACACTACTGCAGTAGAACAAGTGCACTGTATTGGCATCATATGCAGAACAGTTTCACGTTCAAATAGAGAGGGGTCCTTTTAGCACTAACCTTTTAAACATCAACCAACATTCTTATTCCACATGGGGTAACATGCCAATACAGAGAGTGGTGTGTATGAGAGAGAGAGAGAGGGGGGGGGCTTGGATGCGGTCGAATGAAAGCAACGTAGATCTACTGTGATTGGATGTTGTGCAAGCCGCGCGCACATGCTCTTTGCATACATTTTCGCAGATTCACAAGTACAACAAGTGTGGTCCTTATCAACATACTTTTAGAGTTTTTTTTTTCATTGGACGTAGCAAGTCATCACAGGTCAAAAGGCCTAAGTCCAAGTCAAGTCACGAGTTACTGATATTGAAGTCCAAGTCAAGTTGCAAGTGTTTGTACATTTTGTAGAGTCGAGTCTAAAGTTATCAAATTCGTGACTCGAGTCTGACTCAAGTCCACATCTCTGCTGTTAACGTATCACTGAAGATCAGACAGACTGCTGAAAATGCTGCTTGTTGAGACAGATTGGATCTTTGAGTCTGACAATGATCGACACAACATGTCCAAAGTGGTCAGGAAACGTTTATCACACACAGGGTCATCATTTTGGAGAGGCACAGCCACTATCCCCACTAGAATCCAAATGAGAGACTGTGGAGAGCACTTAAGGCTAGTGGTCAAAATCTCACTTGGGCTGTGCAGAAATCATAAAAATCAGTGATGAAATATAGGCAGATATTAACAACATTTATTGTGAAAAGGACTTTCCTATCAAGTAACTGTAATGTCACTTCTCAACATAGATTTTACACAATATTTTTCAGTGATTAAAAATGACAAACTAAAAGTCTTACATTGCAGTGTGGCAGTGAGATACTCATGATCTCCTCTGCATTGACGTTGAGCCTGCGGACCACCATTCCATATCGGGCGTGTTTGACATTGACACTGAACTTTGTGATGAGACCGTTGATGCGCTGGGGCAGATACCACGTGACCACCACATAGGAGTGGTTTTGTGCAAATGCAGTCAGGTTTGTCACATGTCCAGGAGCTGTACATAGCACAGACACACACACATAAGTAAACAGCGATGTGTTGTTCTCTATTATAATAATGTGCACTCACGGGACTCAGCTGTTTTTATATACAATGATTTGCTGAAGGCTCCCGAAATACCAGAAGAAACAGCTGCTACCTGGAAAGAAAACATGAAAAATGATGGTAACATAAAGGAGAGAGAATAAATTATATTTCACATGTTCATCTTTTAGACTATTATATACTGTAAACTGCAGCTGACTCTGTGGGGCTCAGTGGTAGGGCATTTGCATACAAACTCAAAGGCTGACACTTTTATCATTGCTGTTGTGTCCTTGAACAAGACACTTCACTAGCCATACCTCATTCACACACTGGAGCATAAATCCATGTGTTTTGTGAGATTTAGTCTACATTACGAGTACATGTTTACATGTTCATTAGGTTTCATTATTATACAATATTTTTTGTAGCATGTTATAATATTCTTTCATCATGAAAAAACATTTTCAGTGTTTTGTTTTGTTGTTTTCATGCATGTTCATATTAAGTTATCCTCTCCCGAGCCAAACACTCTGGACCACCTTGAAAGAACAAGAAGTGAGAAACCGTCAAATGTTCCTGTGTTTTTATAGAAGAAGCTTAATCAAAGATGCTTCAATCAATTGAAACACAACTATGGGTAAGACAATGATGAGGAGACACTCTTATAACATGGTTCAAAGCTCATAAAAGTCCCTTTCACATAATATGTCCCCTTTAAAGGTTATTGACCTTCATCAGATTCAAAGGCCTCTACTTCACCCATCAGTGCATCAGCAAAGGGCCCTTTGGGAAGTATCAATGCCAAGGTGTCTAAAGAGAATAATCCTATTCTCTGTCACTGAGGTGCTGTATGCAATTACCTTCAAAATCAATTAAAATATACAAGTTACAGCTTCCCTGAATGCAATTGAACTTAAAAACCTGTTGTTGTTCAAACACACATGATCACATAATCCTTTATATATAAAAAAAGTACTGTGTAATAATAAATAACACAATGGTAATATGAACCCCACACACATTGCCCTTTACAAAGTGCATGTTTTATAGTTGGCCTGTGCATGAAGGTCAGGATGGGTTAATGCATTCTGAAAACTAATAACCGTGATCATGCTGGAGCCCAGTGACAACAGACAGTGGAAAGAGCCCTGCTTTATCCATAGATCCCTTTACCTGCTTAATAATGCAATCTGGATCAATTACCCACATTCTGCCAAATACAGACAATAGCTCAGCAGGATTTGAGTGAGAAGGCCATTTTATAATAAATAAAAGAATTGTTTGTACCTGAAACTGGTATGTTGAGCCGGAGATTAGCTCAGTTAGCAGGACGACAGGGGAATCAAGCAACATAGTCTCCTCTGTGAAGTCAGTGGCAGGGTAAGGACACACTTCCCTGTACCTGCAGGGAAAGGTCATTTTAGATTATTCCAAAACATTTCAACAAATTAAAGGTACACTTTGTACACTATGTGTGTCCATGATTATGTTATTGCTTTGCCTAGAATGTTCCACAGTATAATGGAGAAAAGAACGTGACACCACCAGGCCACAGTCAGATCTGTGAGGATGTTCACAGTAGTGAGGCAATTTTAAGGTATTCTCATAATTTTAATTTTTATGATTTAAATTATTTTTATTATTAGGATCCCCATTAGCTGCCAGTTTAATGGCCGCTAGATTTCCTGGCATCCTCTTAGCCATAACACAATAGAAATTTGTTACATTTGCGTTTCCTAACAATAACCCTTATCACTGTAAGTTTTTATATTGTAAACTGTTAGTTTTTATATTATAAAAACTTACAGTGATAAGGGTAATGGTTGCATCAGTAAAAAAATTAAAAAAACGCTTGTCTTACTTTGAAAGGGTCATTTGGCTATCTGTAGTAATTGTAATGTTAATGTTTTTCTACTTCGTAAGTAATTAAAACAATTATCTTGATTAAATAGGAGATAGATGCATTTTAAGGACCTATATTAGACTATTTTCTGATGTATGTTATAATACATCATCAAAAACATCCCTGGAGTTTTGTTTTGTTTCATTCAAACATTTTTAACGCACAAATCCTGCAAATTTAGGCTGAGTGCTCAAGTGTTTTTAAACTCCATACACCTTCACTAGAATTATTTGGACAATTTCAGCCCTGGAAATGCCAGTCTCTACTGAACTAAAGGTAAAAGGTTGCTCTAACTTGAAAATTACCACTGCATGACATCACAAGGTGGAACAGAGCATTTTGAGCTTCGGAGATGTAGACAGACTAATAATAGGTGGTACAAAAATGACTTTCAAACTTTTATGACTATTTAAAGGGATATGCCACCCCCATGTCAAATTTGGGCATCTCCCCACAGTCCAGAGACTAAAATAAGTGGTGGAAAGCGTTTTCCTGGTCATCCCAGCCATTGTCCGAGTCTGTCAGCACTGACCGCCGCGGTATCTGCAGCTCCTCCGCCTTAGACTGGAGTCTAACGTCGCCAGAGAAAGATTTCGGCCAAAAGGAATTAATTTGCTCGATGCGTTTCCCAATTACTTTGTGTGTAGTGCGCATTCATATCGAGTGCAAATAAATGTGCAAATCAACACGGAGAGCTTGCCTTGGTCATTTTGGGTGGGAACTATTTTCCAGTGCGTAAGAATACAGCCGTATCACGCAGCACGCTGCCAGGGGAATCCCAGTTACGCACCGAGAAGGGAGTTCCCCTGTTGCACAACGTGGTGCGTGATACGGCTGTATTCTTACGCACTGGAAAATAGTTCCCACCCAAAATGACCAAGGCAAGCTCTCCGTGTTGATTTGCACATTTATTTGCACTCGATATGAATGCGCACTACACATAAAGTAATTGGGAAACGCATCGAGCAAATTAATTCCTTTTGGCCGAAATCTTTCTCTGGCGACGTTAGACTCCAGTCTAAGGCGGAGGAGCACCAGATACCGCGGCGGTCAGTGGCGACAGACTCGGACAATGGCTGGGTGAGCAGGAAAACGCTTTCCACCACTTATTTTAGTCTCTGGACTGTGGGGAGATGCCCAAATTTGACCTGGGGGTGGCATATCCCTTTAAGGTCTCCAAAAAGTGGACTCTAGAGTGGACTCTGTGACAAACCCACACACTAAAGAGCTGTCCAAGTACCAACTGAACGAGCTTGCGTACCATAGTTTGAGAAACATTGATCTACAACAGGATACTGAATGTTTTATTTAGGTAGATTGTAGAGTGTCTTTCAAAACAAAACCTTGTAGACAGACTAATAATAGGTGGTTACTCAAAGATGTGAGAATGAAACAAAACACAATTCTAACATGGCTTAAAGCTCACAAGAATCCATTTTGTGTAATAGGACCTTTAATTGGTTTAATTGGAGCATTCCAGACACCACAATAACTCTTCATGTAGACAAGTAGGTGGTGGACCCTAACCTTAAAATTTACATACTGCACATTTAAATGATTAAAAATAAACAATACCTGATAATAAATTCAGAGTATTTTGCGTCTGCCATTGTCCAGGACAGTAAGATTCCATTGCTGCCCGAAGTGTGACCCTCGAGGCCAAACGGGGTAGAGGGCACTAGAAGAACCAAAAATAAGGAGTAATTTGAAGAAGAACTGGGAGGCCTGTGCTTAACGTGTGCAGGAGTGTTTTGGGTTGAACTCTGAAGAATGAGCCCTTACATAGCACTGACATTTCAGTGACATTCACTTCAGGCTTATTCACGGTTTGCTTCAAAAGCCTGGGCTAAAGTTACAACAGATAAACCAAATACACAAGAGAGCACCCAGATCCACAGCCGTAAGAAATTTAGAATGTGAGATTAGAGGATTCTAAATGATAAATGCTAAACCTGTAGCCATCTCCAGCTAAATAATGGAGATTTTGTGTTGGGGAATGCTGGATTATAGAAAACAGTGATTTCTGAAGACGCAAACTGAAGATAACATTCACACAAAAGTCTTTTCTCACAGTTTACCACAGCTTCTTGAGAACCGTCCACCTGCTTTGACTGGTGATGTCTCAGCTGTCTGAACTGATCGCAATATCAACCTCAGAATGAAGGATTTTACTAGTCTGGCTGCCGTCTACAGGTTTTGGAAGTTTGATGATAAAATAATGTCAGATATTTCATGATTAGAATTGAGTGAAATATGATCTACAATTCACACTTTTCACACCACCAAAGAAAAGTTCTGGATTCCGAGTAAAACCAACATCTAAAACCAAATCTAAATCAAGTAGATAATATGACTATTTAAGGTCTAATCCATATCTAACCAAAAAGTGGACTCTAAAGTGAACTCTGTGGCAAAACCAAACACTAAAGAGCTGCCCAAGTACCAACTGAAAGAGCTTGCATAGCATAGTTTGAGAAACACTGATCTACAACATGATACTGAATGTTTTGTAGGTAGATTGTTGAGTATAGTGTCTTTCAAAACAAAACATTTTTACACTAAGTTCGATGTCTGTGTGATACTTGAACAGTATAGTTGAACAGCATATTCAACAACTCCCCATAAAAATATGATCACATTACTTTTTGTCACCCATTGCCCTGGAATTCTATTTGATATGTCACCATTTTTATGTAAACAGACATGTGACATTGCAGCAGAGAAAGAAAACTATGGGCCTACTAGAGCGTGCATGTGTGAATAGAGAGAAGGCATGTGTGCTACACATCAGATGGTGTAGGATTCTGGAGGGTCTCACCGCTGTTCCTGGTGCTGATCATGCGGCTGACTCCAGGGCTGATGTGGGAGGCGGCTGCTACAGAGACAGTTACATTGTACTCTGTGGAGGGGGTCACACTCACCACATGAGCCTGAGGACACAAACATGCATCAAACTCACAACCGTAATGCATAATGTGATGCCATCTAAAAATCATCATTGGTGTCTGCACATAATATATACTAGAATGCAGAACTTTTTGGTGTCAATGAAAATGCATAAAAAAGTACCATTTATCCAAGCTAAGTTATCCTTCCCATTATTATTAGATGTTTTTAGGTTAGGTTATTAGATGTCAGAGTAAAGTGATACAATGATAATTTACAATTAAATAAGAGTATGCAGTATTGTAGATTATCATTTTACATGTTTAACAATCAAACTTCCTGTTCAAAACACCATTGTGGCATTTGGCATGTAAATTGTCATGTTTTTATTGTTGAAACTTGGCTATGTGACATTTTAGGAACCTACATGTATCACTCAGTCTTAAGTTTTCTATTCAGAACTAAGTACAGGGATGTGGGTGGGAATAGGGGACAGTGGGACACAGGAAACACATTACTCAAATATTAATTAATCAATTACAATACTACAAAAATACAACTTTGTGTAAACTAGTGACAATAATAATGTTGAACTTGATTTTGTAAAATATGCCCATAATAAGCCATATATATTCCATATATAATTCCTTGTTACTTAAAGTAAGTCATGGATGACATTTTCTGGGACCTGTGAAACATTGACAGGCATGATGGCCAAATAACAATGATATTTTGAAACATGAGGAACCTTCTTATATGAGAAAGGGGATTTCTTCAACACCATGAAATCTTGTGAGGCTGAATCTAGCTATTTATGGGAGAGCTGGCTTGTTTCAGTTTGTTTCTACATATTCACACCTTTGGGGTTAGACTGATGACCAGTGTTTTAGGTGATCTGTCTCTAAACAGCATTTGTACTGCTATACTGCAGCTGCTTCCTGCTGCTGTCAGACTCATACTTTATGTTATCGCTCAGAAATATGACCAAGCCATTTCTATATCTCTGAAAGTGTATCAGCAGCAATGCACCATATGCATCTCACCGCCCATGCTATCGCCCTTTGCTATTTGAAACTGTATAATATCGTCATTACAACCACACTGTACATTTATCATTGCTGCTCTGAAATGGGTAGCAATCTGTTTACTGAGGTAAAGACATTTTGAAATGCCAACATATTGGCAATTCCAACATATATTTCAAACGCATATGTTTCTCAAGCATTTTTTCACATATTGTCATAAAAGAAAATGTAACAAACAGCAAAGATTAATCCAATCCGTGGGGCTATTTCGGTAGTAAGTACAGAACAGTGGGCGGGGATAGGGGTAGGTGTAAACTGAAATTTTGTGACCATCGAAGCCTTGAGCAGTACAAGTTTACTCCAACATGGACGCATAATATGCCCCCTTTAACTGCAAAGAGACACAGCCAAAGAAAACCAAGAAAAGGCTGGTAGTACACTGGTAGTACCTGTGCCACAGTTTGAGAAGCATCACTGAATATTCTTACCTGTGAATGTCCAAAGTAGAATATGAAAAGCAGGGACAGAAAGGCCATGCTAGGGAGTACACTTAGTATGGAAGACAGCTAAACGCAGAGGCCTCCTCAGTGGAGTAATGTCCACTGTCAGCCTCCCAACATCAGCTATTGTTTTAGTCCAGGCCAGTAGCAAGGAGCCAATTTGAAATGGTAAAACGTAGATCCAGAGCCAGTTATGTTATGTCAGCATTGAACAATAATCCTGCTGTATTCAGTTAAAGAAATGGTTCTCCATGGATGCCAAACACTATTGTCATTAGCATAAGGCTAACTTACTCCCTCTGCTCCCTGCAGCTCTACTGGGAGAGGTGCTTAAGTCAATGAATGATTCAGAGTTGAGCTCATGAGGCAAACTTAATAATAAATGAGATCTATTACTCTACTGTGTGCAGTGTCTGTGTACGGTTTCAGCTAGAGGTAAGTGACACCTGCTATTCAGGAAAAGAGGCTGAGGGGGCAGGGCTTAGCTTAAACATACCCAAAGTTTGGGTAGTAGTAAGACAATTCATTCAGATTTTTACTTATTGTTGTTACACGGTATTACATTAAAATTATCAGGTGATACTACCAGGCTAAGTTAACAATCAGATCTGTGGAGAAGATAGCTAACTCTCAGTAAGAAATTTGTGTAGCTATAAAATAGGTGTAATTAAATACAAGTGAGATAAACAACTTTATTGCCATACTGTGGGACATTTCAGGCAAAGTCAAACATCCCCATGGGACAAGCAAGTGTTCACCAAATAATATTTCATTTGTGTAACAATATTGTAGGTAATTATTTGTTACAAGAGAAGACAAGAGTTAAGAATAGTAGTGGAATGTATGCAGAGGTGTGGATTTGTGTACCTGTATGTATCCATTCTGGGCAGGGTGCACTGTGACTTTGCCCTCATTCGGTCGTAGGGTCACTTGATAATGATCCACACAGCCCTCTGCTTCAGGCCAGAGTAATGAGAAGGCGTGGGAGGACACATTTTGGGCACGCACTTCCCTCACTGGGGCTGGCACTCAGGACAAGCAGAGAGAGGACTGTATGTGAGAGTATATAGCGCCGGCTGGGTTCATGTGCTGTCAAAACCTTCTATAGAGTCTAAAGGTTAAAACTGAGCTGTAGGACAGATAAGGATCTTTTAGAATTAGCTTTCAAATTTCCTTAAGATAGTTGATGTGGGCCTTTTGGAATAAAAATAAAAATAGGCCTTTGGTAGATTAAAGAGAGTTTTTTACGTCTATTAATTGCCAATTGCCTATTTAGCTCACCATGATATCTTTTATTGCTTTGAAAAAGATATATTCACCAAAAACAGCGTATTATAAGTTTCACCCCCCCCTCCCTCCCTTCACTCTCCCTTGAGAACGTTATCACAACACAATCGGCGTTCATCGTACTAATGAAAGTACAGTACATCGGATCAGGTTTGTTCAGCTGTTGTGTACAGTATTGTATCATGTTTTTGTATAGTTATTTATGAAGGATTGTCGTTTGGGAGCATGGTTGACATCGGCTTGTAGACTGAGGATTGGACAGAATCTTACAGATAAAGAGGGTTCGAATAGGGCCTGGGAGGGATCAGTAAATTACTGAAACATGCATGGATGACATCTAAAATCTCTTTGGGCATATTTTTGATGAAAGAATGTTAAAACATGGTAGAAAGCTCAAAAAACAGATTTTTGATCGATGCGTAGCCTCTACCTGTGCTTACTGTCAGAGAGGCTGCACTCCCCACATGCGCTCCTCTCACTCTTTCAACACTCAAGTTGTAAGTGCAGCCATTTTGAAGGCCTGCAACTATGGCAACACGCTCCTCCTTTAGTATGCTCCAAGTGCTTGTCACAGAGGTGTTGGCTATGGTCACTCTGTGGAAGTCAAAGTCACCAGCTGCATTGTCCCAGTGGATGGAGACAGATGAGGAGTTGATGTAGTCCAAATGGAGACCACACACTCCTGCTGGGCCTAAAACAGATTTGATGTGCTTTTACTTGATAGTTTGACAGGTTTGATGTAGGACCATCTTTCTTACGTGTGCTGAAGTGCCTGTGCACAGCTGAACTGAGGTCAGAGCCCAGAACACTCTGAATGCTGAGTCCATACTCTGACCCCGGGGTTAAGTGACTAATCTCATGACTTGGACTTTGGACATAAATGTGGTCCCAGAATGTTGTGTTGACAAACTGCAGTCCAAAGTACACCTGGAACAGGAGAAAAGAGGATAGATGTTTGTTTGTCTTTGGTCACTGTGAGTGTACTGCTGGCTCATGCTTCCTGGTCATGGCTCAGGCACAGGTCATACATCTTTAAAAGGGTGGTAACTGAAGCTGCAGTGTGCTGTCAGCTGCTGCTTAGAGACCAAGAGCTAAGCACAGAGCCCGGCATAAGCAGCCCCACAAAAAAGCATTTTCAGTCCAATTCTGAATCCATATTTTGAGGTGTGTTCTCTTCTGCCCGCCTGGTGATTCTGCACAGCATACAAATTTTGGTTTCCTGATACCTTGTACCCGTCCACGAGTCCAGGTGGCGGTCTCCAGGCAACAAAGACAGATGTGACCCCCTGCTCGGACAGAGTCACGTCCTGAGGTGTCTGTGGAGCTGCAGACAGAGTCAGTGAGCACTCATCACAGATACCCACACAGGGGAGTGGGACTAGACTATGCTCATCCTAGTGGTTGTCATATGTGTGTGTGTCACCTCTTAGAATATGTGCTTAATCTATTCTTGCTGTATTAACTATTGCACATTTGAATCACATAATTGTTCGAAGCTATTATTTTTTAAAGGTTCTTTTTCTGGTGGTCTATCACCTGTGTGTCTCATAGATACAGTATGTTTACGTTTAATAGTATGCCATTAAACTTATCTACCTAGCATTTATTTATTCAATGTATTTTGTCATAAAAATCCTGAAAAACATGCATTTTTGCTGTATAAGGAACAGCATGATTGGTCTTACAGGTAGGCACACTTAAACTCCACTTCTACTGCCCAGTGTTTGTAATCAGAAATACAGAACCTGTCTCTAATCAGGGCAGTCTTTCGTGATGCCACCAACCACTGAAAATTGCAGAAACCAAACTAGATAAACCCGAAAAGTCCAAATTTACCTAGTTTGCACTAAAGTTGCCAAAAAGAGACTAGTAATAGTAGATAACACTATTAAAACACCACATACACAGTTAAGTAGCAAAAAAATTGAATTAATGAATTTGATAATCTACATAACCAACATTTTCTCCACAGACATTTCTTTACACAGACTCACTGGTATGGAGCGTAATAACAGCGGGGTGACTTCTCCGCTCTCCGCTGAGGCTCATCACTTCAATAGTATATTTGCTTCCTGGAGTGAGCCCTTGGAAACAGTACCATCTGTAAACACAAAACGGGTTTGGAGGATAAAAGCTATGCTCCTCATCATTCACATGGTATACTGCTAGCCACAAAATGACCTGTGCTCCGGATGCATATTGATTGCCGTTTGTTTGGCTGTTACATTTTTGATTGACAGCAGAAAGCTGCTCACAATTCCTCGGCCTGCAGTCCATCTAATGCATATAGATGATGTGGTTTTATTGGCGATGGACAGCTCTACGGGGCTGGGAGCTGATGTGTGAAAAACAATTAGTGTAACTGCCGAAAATTGAATAAAAATATGTGAGTCTACCTGCAGTGATGTTTATGTTGACAGGATAGGAGTCCGGGAAGAGACGCTTTTCCGTACGGACTGCAAAGTGATACAGCATTCCGGGAGTCAGGGAGGAGTACACAGCACTTTGACCAGGGACTTTCTGCACCTTTACAAAAAATAATCAAAGCTAAATCATTATTGCAAAGGTTGGAAAGGCACGTAAGGTTTCACTGCAGTCCATAGTGGACATATGCACACTGCCTGAAGCAACAGTAAATTGGTCACCTGCTCAAGGCAATGCAGCACATTTTAATGGAATACTGTTTCAGATGTATAAAATAGTTTTGGGAATGTTTTCATGGTTATGTTAAAGACTGATTTAGGGACAGCAGTGGCTAAGTGCAGGTGCCCACAAACCCCAAGCTTGAAGGTTTGAGAAGGGGGTGGGCAAATTTTTTATATATTATTTGTAGATTCCATTTTTTTTTGTCAGTATTGTTTATATTTTGGTCAAGCAAGTTTATATTTTGGTCAGACTAGTTAATAGTGCATACTGTAGTTGAGTATGTGGGCAAGACACTGAGGAGTAAATGATTAATAAAATAATTTCCCTTGTGGATCAATAAAGTTTGTCTAAGTCTAAGTCTAATGCAATGTTAAAGGTACAGTATGTAACTTTCTGGAGGTGGCACATCATCAGCAAAATGCCATAGAAACAGAAGGCAAACCATACTTCAGAACATTCTCCATGGAGACAGATACGCTTTAAGCCATACTGTGGAAGATTATTTGCCTCTCTGTATTTGTTATACAGATCCATATCTGTATCTGTATTTTTCCAGGCAAGAAGATTATATCCAAAGGAACAACATTTCCATGGGAACAAGCAGGAGGAGGCTCTACTCCAGGACAAATAGGAGTCAGGTTTGTGGATATACTGCTCGCAGTAAGGACGTATGTTTTTATATGTTTTTTTTTTTATTATTTATAAGCGTTTTTATTTTTTTTTATTTTTTTTATTTTTTGATGATAATGAGAACAAATAAGTAATAATAAAGAAATGTAAAAATATATATAAAAATGACAGCATGAGTATCATTAAATTTGACATCAATTTAAATTCCATGAACAACTCAACATATTAGAATGGAAAAGGTAATGGAAAAGAAATGCACCATATTTAACATAATGTTGAAACCAAGCTACAGGTTAAAATAATGTCAAGGGTTAGACATTAGAGACAAAATCTTTTACCATATGTGTGTGTTCACAGTTGTAACAGATGACTTCGTAGCTGTTGGCATGCCCCAGAGCAGGGTCCCAAAGCAGCTCTATAGATGAATGGGTGACCACTCCCTCCCTCAGCCTGCGAGGAGGAGTGAGGCCTGCAAATAGAAATCAGATCACATGTGTTAGTGCTGTAATTACTGCTTTACACTCATGCTCACCCTCCACTAATTAACAAGGGCCTACATTATTTTTAACCCTTGAGTTTTGCAGTGAATACTTGTTAGTCAAGGTCAGATGCAGTCCTGCATATTAGCAAGAAATTTAGTAGAAAGAAAAGCCAAACCTTAAAATATATTTGCAATCTGCGAAGAAAAATATTAAATGCTATAATACTGTTTCAAAGTTATAAATTTACTGTATCCAAAACCTTTACTCAAGTAAATAATATTACTCAAGTAGAAGTACAAAGTACAGTGGTACCTCACCTTACGAAATTAATTTGTTCCAGAAGTGGTTTCGTAACGTGAATTTTTCGTAAGTTGAGTAGCTATTTCAATGGAAAAGGCCTGATCCGTTCCAAGGTTGTTTTTTTTATAGTGTAACTTTTTTTTTATAGTGTAACATTTGTGTTCTGCGTCCTGATTGGAATAAACCAGGTCTAGACCAGAACTAAACCAGGTCTAAACCTGGACTGGACCTGGACTAAACCAGGATTATCCCGGGACATGGCAGTGCCGTTGGAGGAGCGCGTTGCTCGTGTCTCCGCGCTCCTTGCGCATTCCGCGCTAGAGCTAAGAGGCCGAGAAAGACGCTCTTTCAGCGGGAATAAGAGCGGGGCGGGGCGGGCTCTGGTTCTATGTGACTTCCAGAGCCGGGGGGCTGACACTGTGAGCTAACAGGCCGAGAAAGGTGCTCTATCGGCGGGCAAGACCGCGGGTTCTCGCTCGGGGCGGGCTCTGCTTCTATGTGACTTCCAGGTCTAGACCAGAACTAAACCAGGTCTAGACCAGGTCTAAACCAGGACTGGATCAGGTCCAGACCCGGACCAAACCGGGACCAGACCAGGATTAAATCACCCCGTGCTCAGCCGAGCCGCTCGGGCCCGCGGCCCCGAGGGGGAGTCACGGCCCGGGCGCCGCGGCTCCATCCCGCGCCGTGTCGACGTCGCTTTTTGATCCTTCGATGTCGGCTCTTCCTGTCATTGTGAAGCAGAATTCACCAAGTGTTGGATTGTTCACTCACTAATAGGGAACGTGAGCTGGGTTTAGACCATCGTGAGACAGGTGAGTTTTACCATACTGATGATGTGTTGTGATAGTAATCCTGTGTCTCCGCTCCCCTCGCGCGTTCGGCGCTATATTGAGCCGTATCCCCCCCCCCACGCTTCACTATCAACACATTCCATTGAAAATCTATGAAAGTCCGAGTGTTCAAACGAGAGAGAAATGCGAGAAAAGCCCAACTCCGTAGAATGTGTGTGGTGAGGCATTTACAGCCCTAAAACATGTAGAACAATTGCAAAATACAAAGTTGTCCTACCTTGTGGACCTCTCCCACCGCGGGCCGCCTCTGGAACCTAACCCCGTGTGTGTTGATAAAGTGTATTTACGTTTTGGGGCGTGCATCTGAGCGCGCATTTATTGAATTTTTGAGATTTCGCGTTTCGTAACTTGAATTTTCTTTCGTATCTAGAGACCAAAATTTGACGTGAAGGCATTTCGTAACTTGGATTTTTCGTATGTAGGGTCGTTCGTAAGGTGAGGTACCACTGTACTCACTCAAGAAAGAGAAAAAACTAATTTGGGAAAACTCCTACTCAAGAGTAGTTTAAAGAGCAACTCAACTGTTGGAGCGTGCCATCTGATTTATAATTTCAGATGCACAAAATCTGGTATTTTTAAAGGATAGACCACAAAAATGAGAAAACGATATCATCTATATCATATTTGAAGGAGCAGTGCAAGAAATACAAATGTTCATATAATTTCATACTGTCAACATTAAGCTTTTGTCACATGTAGACTTACTCAAAGTGTGAAGAGTAACCAAAACTTTTACTCAAGTAAGAGTGCTGTTACTTCAATAAAAATATACTCCTTAAGTAGGTAAGTAAGTAGGTAAAGTAAGGTACAAAACTGTAACAGAGTAGGCCTACTACCCACCTCTGCCGCTATCAAATATAGCGTGTTATTGCTGCTATCACTGCCTCTCGATCAATCACATCACATCAATCCATTAAAATAAAAACACTCCCTCTCCCCTCATTGTTCCAGTCATTTCAGCTACAGCCCTCCTCTGTCTCATACCCAGTGAAGCAGTAGAATGAGCAGCTTTCTCAGCCTCTCCAACTCCTCCTCTTCACAATTTCCAACTTCCCTCATTAACAATATATTTAGATACAAACAAAAACAAACTGACTCACTTGTTCTAATTTGCTTGGTGAAGAAAGGTGGTCCGGTTTGATTTCTGCTTGTGCTGCACACCTTGAATTGCAGTTGTGAGCCCGGGCTAAGGTTGCTAATGGTAACAGTATGGATGTCAGCATGGACAGCATACCAGTCACAGTTATAGCCACAAATTAAGTCCTCACAGAGTTTTGGACAAACACAAACTTTGACCCCGTCCATCAGACCGACTTGTGGAGGCTGGACATAGAGCTGGACACTTGTGGTGCCAACTGAGAGAGGAACAGCCACCTGGACTGACATTGGCTCTAAAAGATAAAGAAGAACAACATAATTTAAAAATGAACTGAGATAAAATATACTCCAGTCTGACTTTTTAGATGGTACTTTAGTTTTAGTTAAACCTAAAAAAAATAGATGCAAAAGTTATTCATCTGATTTAAGTGAAGTGATTAGTTCCTGCATCCTCTTCTGTCAACAGCAGGGGCATGAAGCAATTTAAATAAAACTACAAACAGTAGCTGCTAGCCTCACATTGATAAGTAAAAAGAGAAGCATAATAGTGAAAGCAATCTGATCAACTTAGTTCAACATTACAACACAGTTAAGAGCTCAGCAATGTCAATTTACCATAATATGAGACCGATAAAGGTGCACTAATGAACTTTTCTGGTGAATGATCCACCATCTGCTTGTATCAATAAAGATGCCATTGCTTTGTTGGAATGTTTCCCAGAATGTTATTTATTTATTTATTTATTTAACTTTTCTTGCATTTATTCAATGATCTATTAATAATTGGAATAACAAAAATACTAAATTCTGAAAAAATACTTTAAAATGCATTAACTGTAGTTATAGTATTAATTTACATATTATATTTGTCATACTTGCAGTGTGTAATATGCTGGTCTCCTGGCTTCTGTCATTTCCTTTAAAAGCCATCACTCCTATGTTGTAAGTTTGTCCAGGAATAAAAGGACCCAAAGAAACGCAAATTGACTCAGTTTCCCGGAATGCTTCAGGGGTCCCAGGATGCACCAGTGCAGATGTAGCCCCTGTATTATGGAGTGAGACATGTCTGACTTCGTATCTGTCTGGAGGGTCTGCATGTTGAGTGGTCCAGCAGACAGTCAAGTTTTCTGCTGAACTCTCTGCCACCAGCCCACGTGGTGCTCTCACCTCTGGAAAACAAAGTCAAGTCAGCTATCAGAGCTTAAACAGGACATTAATATTAATACAGAAAAATGTACTCAGCAGGGACATAGTTAAACCTTTCCTCAATGCAAGTAAACCATAGTTCTTAAAGGTCCCATGGCATGAAATTTTCACTTTCTGAGGTTTTTGAACGTTAATGTGAGCTCCCCTACCCTGTTTAGGCCCCCCCTCCCATGGTTAAAAGTTGCGAAATGTCTAAACTGAGCATTTGCGATCTTTTTCTGCGTTGCAAAAAATCGGAGCTCAAACGGGCGATTTTGAACAAGGCACCTTATTGACGTCAGATCGAAAAAAGAAATGCAAATGCAGTTCCACCCCCGTCTGTCTGAACTCAGCGTCTCTGTAAGTACGCCCAGAGAGTTTGGACTGCGAATGCGCTAGGCAATGCGAAATGCGTTTTTTTATTTGCCTGGAGGCACGTCCGAGTGTTTCTAGGCTCGGAAGTCCTTTATCTGAGCCTCTGGACCTTTGAACAGCAGTGGTTTAATTTTATTTTCTGTGGAAATGTGTTTATTTTTCAATGGAACGCTTCAAATCTCTCCCCCATGCAAAAACAAGGAAATGGATCAGCTGAGGGCTCAGAGCCCAGAGCGGAGAGTTTGGCCACGCCCCCACCCTCTACTGTAGGCCAACTCTTTTCTCCTCATTTGCATTCAAGCAACAATGCCCAGAATAGAGTGTTTGAGAGAGATATTTATGACTCTTTCTCATCTTATCTCTGTTTCTCATGCACTGAGTGTTGATTTTGAAGAAGGATTCATTTACAGTATTAGGGAACCATTAAGGAGCCATATAAAAGCATCAAGAAGTACCATGTCATGGGATCTTTAAGTGGTGGATCATAATATTATGTCGAGGAAGAGAACTTTGTGTATCTTGAGGGTCATTGGTGGGATTTAACACCTAAACTCCCCCCCATCCACATTTCAGATATCTGGTAAACTGAGCAGTACTATTGGACTAGAGAAGAGAGTGAGAGAGGAGGAGGTGGCGGGATCTCAGGGTATAAGGTATGAAGTGTTTGTAATCGGAAACACCTAGTTGTAATCAGGGTGATGTCACCAAGTAGCGGCTGGTTAGCTCAACTGGTAAGTCATGGACTTTCCCCCTGGGGGTTGTGGGTTCAAATCCCCCCCGGGCAATGAGCTAACCAGTGTGGGTCCTTGGGCAAGACCCTTCATGGTACTGCCCCCCGGGCGCCGAAAAAGATGGCTGCTCACTGCTCCTGAAAAAAGGCTGGGTCAAATGCAGAAGTCAAATTTCTCCCGTGTGTCACTGTGTGTCATTGTGTGTGAGACCAATAAAGGCCTAAGCCTAAGCCTAAAATCACTGAAGCCAGCAAGCACTTAGATTTAGACATTTTTGACCAGAATGCTGCAAATGTATCTAGTTTCCACTAAAGTTGTCAAAAAATATATCCTCCCGGGACCCGAAGAAAAAAAGTGTATCTAAATTATTAGGGCCCGAGCACTGAAGGTGCGTAGGACCCTATTGTTGTTGCTTCGTTTCCGTATATTCTTGTTCACACACGCTGGGGCCATTTTGAGCATGTTCCCATGCTTGAAAACGAATGTAACTTTGCACAGGCATCACAAAGTGCGGCCAGTACAACAGTAAAAAGACCTGGCCCCCGATGGCGCCCAGGAGCTCGCCCACTAACGCAATTTAAGCCGGGGCTGGCATACCGTTTAAGATAGCCGCACGAAATTTGATATGGATGTGTATCTCGGTAAGACGAACAAAAAAGTCAATACAAAGGTAGGGCCAAGCCCAACAGGAAGTGAGATAATTTGGCTTTTGTGTGATTTTGTGTGATTTGACATACAATGGAATTTGAAATACTCCTCCTGAACCGTAACTCAGATGGGCATAATTTTTGGTGTACATGAGCTCAAGACCATGGAGATGTTAAATTGCGAAAGAATTTCAAACGTGATGTAATATGACGACACGGCGGATTCATAAAGTTAGGTATTTGATTAAATGTACTAAAATAAACAGGAAATGGGTTACAAATCCATTTTGCTGTAGTTTTCTGGACTAAAGCTTCAAAGGGTAATGTATATGAGGACTACCAACATTTTAATGTAAAATAACTGGCAGTCTGACCTAGCGCCCCCATGTGATAGGCAAGTGAACTGTCAGAAAATGTACAGCTATTGAGCGCTTTAACACAAAGAGGATCGTGGGTGGCATACCATTTCAGCCAGACACACGAAAGTTGGTATGGGTGTGTATCTCACTAAGATGAACAAAATTGTAATTACAATGTCATGGCCACGCCCAACAGGAAGTGAGATAAGAAGACTTGTATTGCGATTTTGTGTGATATGATATACAATGGATTTTAAAACACTCCTACACCGTACATCAGATGGGCGTAAATTTGGGTGTACATGAGCTCAAGACAGTGGAGATGTTAAAGGTCCCATGGCATGAAATTTTCACTTTCTGAGGTTTTGAACATTAATGTGAGCTTCCCTACCCTGTTTAGGGACCCCCCGTGGCTAAAAGTTGCGAAATGTCTAAACTGAGCATTTGCGAGCCTTTTCTGCGTTTGAAAAAAACACAGCTGAAACGGGCGATTCTGAACAAAGGTTGTTACGTAACATCGAAAAAAGAAATGCAAATGCAGTTCCACCACCGTCTGGATCTCCACCCCCTGTCTCTGGAAATCATGCCCAGAGAGTTTGGACCGCGAAGGAGCTACGCAATGCGAAATGCATTTTTTTATTTGCCTGGAGGCACGTGCGAGTGTTTCTAGGCTCGGAAGTCCTTTACCCGACCCTCTGGACCTCTGAAACAGCAGTGGTTTAATTTTATTTTCTGTGAAAATGTGTTTTTTTCATTGAAATGCCTCTCATCTCCTCCTTCGTCCTTACACACGCGGAAGTGGGGCCAGCCACAGCGCACCGCTAAAACAAGGAACCAACGGCGCATTTGCCCCACCCCTTCCTCTAACCAATCTGTCTCCTTCTCATTTGCATTCAAGCAACAAGGCCCAGAATGAGTTGTTCAGAGAGGGATTTTTTGACTCTGACTCTGTACATGTGTCTTTCTCATGCACTAAGTGTTGATTTTGAAGAAGGATTCATTTACAGTATTAGGGAACCATTAAGGCACCATAAAAAAGCATCAAGAAGTACCATGTCATGGGACCTTTAAATTGCGAAGGGATTTTTGATATCTTGTAAGATGACAAAATGGCGGCCTGATGAATTTTGCTACCATTTGAAAGTGCCAAATTCAATAGGAGGTGTGTCACCACTTCATTTAGCAGGGGTTTAAAAGCCTGGAACCCCATAGGCTTATGTATATTGTGACTATGAACATTTTCAAGCAAATTAAATGGTAGTTTGGCATAGCGCCACCATATGGTAGGCAAGTGAACTGCAAAAAAATACAGTAGCTTAGCCCCCTAAACGTAAAGTGGGTCATGGTGAGCATACCACTTGAGCCAACCACACGGAATTTGGTATAGCCTTGTATATGATGAAGAGAAACATTTTTATGCTAATGAACTGCCCGTATGTCATAGCGCCACCATGTGGTAGACAAGGGAACTGTAAAAAAATGCACTGAAGCTGCTACTGTGTTTTAGATTGACATGACATCTTGTGCGGCTGAAAATACTTTGTATTGCTGGCATGGGGCATGCCCATCCCCTCCACCCCCCCCACCCACATAGGCCGCAGGTGCGAGGGCCCGAAAACGCCGCTTGCGGCTTTAATTATTATTATTATTATTATTATTTAAATTTTCTATTGGAGGTAAATGAACACTTAAGCATTTACATTTTGTTAATTTTTGTTTTTATTCATAATGTTGTAACATGTCCTCTGTAATGGACTGTAATGGTGTTGAATCCATGTGAAGTTAACAACCTAACAAAAACATTTTTTTTTGTTTTGATGACCAACATCTCTGACAAGCTTCTACAGTCACCTCAAAAAAGTTTTTACATTCCCTTTGAATTTCTTAAAGGGACAGTGTGTAAGATTTTTACCTGTTAATTACTGAAATTGAAGATACCCATTCAAAAATACATTGTTTTCCAAGCCTTTTCACTTCCATCATGAAATCAAAGTATTCTTTTGGACTTAGATATAGTCACATAAAAGGGGGATCTTCCCCATATAGAGGCAGCCATTTTGAATACGAGAGCCGCAGAAGGACATTTGGGCTCATCCTTCGCCTCGGCTCCTGCTAACAGCTGCTTAGCCGCGCTGCATATGGCTCCCCCCTTCCCCCCTCCCCTTCCCCTTCTCTCCTTCGGTCCTCTGCTCCCATATGCAGCCAGGAGCGAAGGAGAGAAGGGGAAGGGGAGGGGGGGAGGGGGGAGCATGCTGCCGGATCACACATCGTAATGGATATAACACGTATTTTGGACTAAATTGTTTTACTGGATTTTATTCGCTGGATCCTTATGGACAGATTGAGACCAAGTTTATGATGAAATACAGAGTTTGACCTGTGCAAAGCCTTCAAAGGTAAGCTAAGTAAGCTAAGTTTTGTGCTTTTCTGTATAAAAGCCCCATGTGCTCGGGGAGTGATTGTTTTGCAGGGAAATGAATTGCATAGTCAAAAAGAGGAGACTGTAAGGTTTCATTTGATGTGTAGATTGTCATGAATCATGATCGGGATTGTGTGTTTTCATGCGAAAAGAAAAAAAAAAAGTGAACGGGGGACCGCGTTTTATGTATACAGCGGTGCGCGGTTCGTGCGCGGGCACGCGCGATGTCGGCGGTACGTCGCGTCCGGGTGACCCTCGAGGTCTGCCATAGCCAAAAGAGGAAGTGGAATAGCTAGTAACCACCTATGCGCCACGAATCCTACACACTGTCCCTTTAAGTATTTATTTATTTATTTACTTATATACTTATTTATGTATTTATTTATGTATTTTATGTATTTTATTTTATTTATATTTGTATTTATTATTTATTTATTTGTTTACTTATTGATGCAGGTTTATTTATTATTTTTATTTATATTTTTATTTATTATGTATTTATGTATTTATTTATTTACTTAATTATTTATGTATTCTTAGTCATTATTTATTATTATTATTTATTATTATTATTTTTTTTTTATCATAGGGCAGTCACAAACTAGAGTCTATCTCAAAACACTTAAAAGATCGACTGGTTAACTCAATGTCCACTATAAAGGACACAAATTAATGGGCTGGGTCTCAGGAGGATATAAGCATGTAATATAGTAGATAAGGCTATTAAAACACCATATGCACAGTGTAGTAGTGTTTTGATCCACTTTAAAATAATCTGAGAATATTGTGTTCTATAGTGGTGCTGGAGAATAAAAAACATTTTCTGCTGCATCATGCAAAAAGATTTGACGAAGTAGATTGTACGAAGAATGCTGGCGATGTTCCAGTCATCTTTTTGAAATGAAATGGATGAAAATGGACTCTAATCTCCCCTCAAGCCCTTTTTCTGTTCTTTCTTTCTGTCATTTTAGCTAGTGTTTGCAAAGCTTCTCTGACTCATTTCCACCGCTGCAGACTCGATACTCCATACCTGTTCCGATACCACAATTATAATAAAAAACACTCTTTCTATAGACAACAGAATGTGATATTCAAGGTTTAAAAAAGTGTACAAACAAAAAATAAACTATCGAGGCTCTACTGGTTGAATTAACATGCATTTGAGCATATTATAGTTTACCTGTATGCACCAGAAGTGGAACCTGCCCACAGCTCTTGATCCCATACTTGGTGACTGTATACACGTCAATGCTGTAGTTCCTGTACGACTCCAGACCTCCAATAACAGCAGTGAACGAGTGCTGTCCACCTCTCCTAAATGATCTGGAAATATTGTCCATTCCAGCTATTCTCTCCTCTTTTAAATCTACATCTGTATAGTGCACAAGAAAGGACCAGTCTGAAACATAGTGTGCATCTGTCAGCAGCCAGTGGACACGTATCTGATCCACTGTAGCCTCCATCACAGTGACATTTAGTGGGGGAAAGGGCCCTAAGAGGAGAAGGAGGACAAGAATTAGACTACACTAAGAAATTTAATATTGCGTCTTGCTTAACATGACTCAAAGTTTGAACATTCAATGGTTCATAACATTGAAAGATCATTTAGTTAAAAAAAAAGGCTGAAGATGTAAACACTTATTTTTGTAAGCAACCTGTTTAAAAACAAGTCAGTCATCTTGAAGTACGTAAAATAATCTGTATCTATCAAAAAAATAGATCATAAACATGCACTATGTAACTTTTTTAGTGGAGGGACCACCTGCATGTCTCCACGGACATGATATTGCTTTGACTGGAGAGTTCCACAGTATGGTATTAAAATCATTCATCATAAATATTTGAGTTAGAGTTATTAGAGTTATTACTGGAAATCCTTAGCCGTGTCCCAATTCGAGGGCTTTACACACTTCGGAGTGCCCTTAAAACCACCCTCCGGAGTGTGCAGCCCTCGAATTGGGACACGGCTCTTGTTTTACAAATCCTTTGGAAAACATGGATTCTTATTGTGAGTGAAATTGCCTCAGTACAGACTTGACCTGCAACTTTACCTGGCTGGTGGCATCACCTGTTTAACTTAAACTTAAACTCATAGAACTAGGTTTAATGCCATTCTGTGCAAACATTCTATGCAAAGCTATAACATCTCAATGGAGACAAGCTGGCAGACCCTCCTCCAGGAAAGTGCATCTTTAAGCAGCCAAGAGTCAAATGTTTAAAAAGCTATTGTTTAGAATGTCACTTATAACTTTTTCAGATTTCATTTTTGCAGTATAGACGTGGCACACAGATAGTACAGTGGTACCTCACCTTACGAAATTAATTCGTTCCAGAAGTGGTTTCGTAACGTGAAAAATTCGTAAGTTGAGTAGCTATTTCAATGGAAAAAGCCTGATTCGTTCCAAGGCCCCGATCCAAGTTTTTTTTTTATAGTGTATCTTTTTTTATAGTGTAACATTGTGTTCTGACTGGTTTCTCAGATTGGATTTAAACTTTTCTCACATTTGTCTCTCGTTTAAACACTCAAACTTTCATAGATTTTCAACAAAATGTATTAATAATGAAGTGTGGGGGGAAGGAGGAGGGGGGAGAAGACTGCGCTCTGACACGTGTGTGATAGCGGCATGTGTGACAGCTGACCCGGCGCGGGGGCTGTCAGCAGGTCTAGACCTGGACTAAACCAGGACTAAGCCTGGACTAAACCTGGTTTCGTTTCGAGTCACAGCTGAGGCGCATGCAAGAGCTGCTCTAGACCTGCTCTAGACCTGCCCGCGTAAGGTGCTCACAGAGCGGCCTGGATAGAACCGTGAGGTCGGCCTCTTCAAGACCTCCAGGCCGGTGACCGGGACAATCCCCGGACCCATGCCCGCTTAGGGAGCTCTTAAGGCGGGCTGGCAGTGTCCCCCTGAGTCCCTGGATGTCTGGGGCTCCGTGCCTGGAGGGGCCCTGGAGAGCAGGTCTAGACCGCGGCTCTTGCATGCGAGCATCGGCTCGCCTTAGCTGTGACTCGAAACGATACCAGGAAATAGACCCACGCGGGGCGCTTTAATCCACCTGGTCTAGTCCAGGTTTAGTCCAGGTTTAGTCCAGGTTTAGTTCTGGTTTAGTCCAGGTCTAGACCTGCTGGCAGCCGGGTCAGCTGTCACACATGCTGCTATCACACGTGTCAGAGCGCAGTCTTCTCCCCCCTCCCCCTTCCCCCCACACTTCATTATTAATACATTTTGTTAAAAATCTATGAAAGTTTGAGTGTTTAAACGAGAGACAAATGTGAGAAAAGTTTAAATCCAGTCTGAGAAAAGTGTATAATGTGTGTGGCTGAGCGCACATTATTTGAATTTTTGAGATTTCGCGTTTCGTAACTTGAATTTTCTTTCGTATCTAGAGACCAAAATTTACCGTGAAGGCGTTTCGTAACTTGAAATTTTCGTTTGTTGGGTCATTCGTAAGGTGAGGTACCACTGTACATGATAGTGTTTCTCAGACTCACTTGTGTGCGCAGTTCGGGATTGTCCCAAGCTCCATTTGAAGCCCAAGGGATGAGAGGCCTGTAGGCTGAAGGAATAGATGCTTCCTGGGAACAGACCTGCCACTGTTACCCCAGGGGAAGAGAGAGCTATGGGGACTTTGACCAATTTACTGATGCGGCTGTGACTGTGTATGTGACTTTGTTCTCCATGTTTTTTGAAGTCTGACGGCTTGTCTTGTTGGTACAAAAGAAATATCTCCAAAGGTGGACGAGTGAGTGAGTATAGGGCTGGGGGTTCACTCCACTGCAGCTCCACCTCTCGCTCTGTCACTTGAACCAGGTCAAAGGAGAATGAGGAGGCCTCGGGCGGGACTGTGAAGAAAACACACAGACAGTTTTTTACTACATCCTGCTGTCCAAAGACAACCATACAGGTTTTAAAGATTAAGCACAGACCATAAAAAGAAATGTATTTGCTATAGTATTCCACAGTGTTAAATGAGGCAAAGAACATTAGCTTTGAAGCTGGTTATTAAAAGAGACATGCTATTGTGAAAGGAATTTGTTCACAATTACAAAATGGTTCAAATTAAGGTGTGTGGACTCTGATGCTCTGGATACATCTTGAAAAGGAGGGGACATACTTTCATTCAAGAACATTTGAGTTAATATAACATGCATCTAATTATATTTAACGTCTAATATTCAATAAAATGGTTGGGGTTTTTGAATCGAAAGGTCTACAGCCAATCCTCTGTCAGTAAAAGCATGTGGTTCGGAGTAGACAGAAGACTTTGGAGGGAGAAATTTTTTTGGGCTTTCATTTTTTATTTTGCATTTAAAATAGAGAATTCTCATCGATCAATATGAGGATCGCCCAACCATAATATTCAGACAGTATGGACAATTTTCCTTTCTTTCCATTTACGTTATGTCTATATGCCTATGTGTTTATGTGATCCTCTGCAAAAAAACAAATGAGTAACTGTAAAAAATGTGACCCAGACTCCCAGGAAAAGTGTCATATAAATACAGTAGCGGGGGTGATTTACTGGGGTAGTGGCAGATGAAAGGCAGAGGGATGCTGCAGAAGAATGGAGTGAGGAAGTATCCAGGTCCCGTGGCGTTCCTCTGAAGGGCAAAGCAGTCGCTCTGGTTCTCCGGGAGAACTGATGACATCACACTATTGGTCATATTATTGAGCGATCCGTCCGACCACACAGCCCGGCCCTCCGCCTGCAGAATGACAATGACAAACCACCTTGTGCACTTAACGGGATACATTGGGTTTCAGATGTAGTGACCTTCTATTTAGAGTTTCCTTTCTGTAAATGTTATGTCCTGCAAAACATTTTTCATAGTACTCTTTTTTTTTATTAATTTTTTTTTTTTTTTTACAGATCCAAACATTTTAAGTAGGATGTGCTGGATTTTTTGAGTTGATACGATATTGTACCTGCTGCTGTGGCTTTTAAAATCCATTACAATGCCCACAAAGATCCCAAATTTGCTTAATTTACTTATCCTATATTAGTATCAAATATTGATATCAGTTGATACTGAGATATTAAAAAAATATTAATATTGGCCGATATCAGTACTGGAACCGATATATAGGACATTCCTAATTTAAAATACTCTTCAAGTGCTTCTTCCATTTAATAGTATATTGTTGTAAATAAAATTCTGTCAGAATAAAAATAAATACATAAATAAATAAAAATAAAAAAATAAATGAAATTTAGCCACAAATTCATCTATAGCACAGGTTGTTAAAGTAATTGTAATTATAGCAAAAGAAGACAAAGTTTATTTGGTCGAACATGTTTCGCAGCTCATCCAAGCTGCTTCTTCAGTTCTGGCTAGAGTGCTGGACACTGCTTATAACTAGCTGCATGGAGGAGCTAACTACAATGAAATTACTATGAAACTATCACACCTATTTATTTTCAGTTTCTGTGTGGGGTCTTCTTAGCATAGACATTCAGGACCATAATGGGTGTTTTCACACCTCTGGACCTGACCTGGCTAACCCTATTGTTTTCTTTGTTTGTTTGTTGTTTGTTTCTTGTAATTGTAGTTTCAATGAGGTGTTCAGGTGATTAGGCACACTGGTCTTTCTAAAGGAGAGCCATCTTTCACGTGTGGCTATTCTGTGTAGAAAAACTGTTAAAGGTCCCATGGCATGAAATTTTCACTTTCTGAGGTTTTTGAACGTTAATGTGAGCTCCCCTACCCTGTTTAGGTGTCCCCCCCCCCCCCCCCATGGTTAAAAGTTGTGAAATATCTAAACTGAGCATTTGCGATCCTTTTCTGCGTTACAAAAAATCGGAGCTCAAACGGGCGATTTTGAACAAGGCACCTTATTGACGTCAGATCGAAAAAAGAAATGCAAATGCAGTTCCAGCCCCGTCTGTCTGTACTCAGCGTCTCTGTAAATCACGCCCAGAGAGTTTGGACCGTGAATGCGATAGGCAATGCGAAATACGTTTTTTTATTTGCCTGGAGGCACATCCGAGTGTTTCTAGGCTCGGAAGTCCTTTATCTGAGCCTCTGGACCTTTGAACAGCAGTGGTTTGATTTTATTTTATGTGGAAATGTGTTTATTTTTCAATGGAACGCTTCAAATCTCTCCCCCCGTGCAAAAACACGGAAATGGATCAGCTGAGAGCTCTGAGGGAGAGCGGAGAGTTTGGCCATGCCCCCACCCTCTACTATTGGCCAGCTCTTTTCTCCTCATTTGCATTCAAGCAACAACGCCCATTATGACCTGTTCTGAGGGAGAAAAAATACTCTTTCTCATCTTATCTCTGAGTGTTGATTTTGAAGAAGGATTCATTTACAGTATTGGGGAACCATTAAGGAGCCATATAAAAGCATCAAGAAGTACCATGTCATGGGATCTTTAATAAAAAAACAATTTTCCTCTATGAACAGGAGGCACTGCACTTTCAAAAGCTTTCCTCCACTGACCTTCAAGCAGCTTTCGTAATGTGTTGGTGAATGTTTTTCCACTACTTCACATTCCACTACTTGATTACTTTTCTCTAAAACTTTCTGCTTCAGTGATTAGAGCAAACACACACCACTGCATAACTATTGTTGTGTCCTTGGGCAAAATGAGTGTGAGTGATAGGTGGTCTGTGTGAGTGATAGGTGGCGGTGGGCATAGATTGGCAGCCTTTCTTTCCAAGGCAGCTGGTGCTATAGAAGTAGCTGTCCACCACTGAGTATGGAGGGAATCAATAAGTGGTGTTAATATGATTAACTTAGATTCAGGAGCTGGATGCCTCAAGCTCCTCGCCAGCCGACCACAGCTCATCTCGGCCATGCCTTCAATTAGCCAGAAGCCCTATTTATATCCCGACAACACCGTCCATGTCAGCTATCTCGACCCCCTCTCTCCCACCCTGTGTCTCTCCTCCATCCTTCAGCCTGAGGAAGGGGGGGTTCTGGGTGAGCATTTTCGATTGGAGACGGAGTCCTCGCATCTGCCTATCGTCATCTTTATCATATTTCATTGTTGTGGCGTGATCCTTGCTAGTGAAATACAATGTGGTGCTTTGAGAGGCTTTTAAAGTGCTATACACGTGTAAAGCTTTATTACTATTTCAAAGTTAATTCGCTTGTCTCTATGGAGATTGTATTGTTTTGCCTGGAATGTTCCACTGTATAAGATTTAAATGATTTGTCTTACATTCATTTAGTTACATTCGTATTAGTGTCCAAAAGTCTGTGAAAAACTTGCCTCTCTATTGATCTGACCTGTAGCTTGGCCTGTTGGTATCCCCTGCTTGTCTCCATAGAGATGGATACCATACTGTGGAACATTCTAGACAAAACAGTCACATCCCCACAGAGTCAAACAGATGGTGCAGTCTTCACCAGAAAATACATAATGATCCTTTAACAAAAAATATTTCTTCTTGATTAAAAGTCAATTCAATTCTAAGTGAATAATTCTCCAAATATCATTCACTTGTTGTTAGTATTGCATAATGCAGTTTTTGGAGTGGTTAAAGCCTTGGCATCTGTAAATTTAACAGGAAGCTGATTTGAAAATGTTCTTTCAAATACCCAGAGGTGGGTAGAGTAGCCAAAGATTGTACTCAAGTAACCGTACTCAAGTAAGATAAAAGGAGAAATTCAATTTGTCAACTGAACAAAGTTTATTTGGTGGAAAACGTTTCGCAACTGTAAAAGTAAGAGTTACTTCAAAATATTAGAAGTACAAAGTAGTAGCCCAAGAATTTACTAATGTAAGAGAAATGAGAGAAACTAAATCATATCTGAAAGACTCACAGCAGGAAGAGTAACCAAAACTTTTACACAAGTGAGATGGTTACTTCTATAAAAATACTACTCAAGAAAGATTAAAAGAATGCTGCCAGAAAAGCACTCTGAAAAGTACAATTTCTTTAAAAAGCTGAGTAAATGTAACTAAATATTACCCACCTCTGCCTTTAGAGAATTTGTAATTAAGCTTTGTAAATGTTTTTAGATTCTCGGTAGCTCTTTCTGTGAATTTACCAAAGCCAAACCAGTTCCCGTTAACCTTGCGGTTGTCTCTGTGTCGTGTGCATTACCAGTCTGTCATTGAGCGCGGTCCAGAGCAGCAGCAGGCTGTTGTGGCTCATTAGGCGTGAAGTTATAAAGTGCAGATCTTGGCGGGTCTTCAGATCGGCCAGGTGACTCCCCGCAGCCCTGTCTGAACAGCTCTGTTGGGCTTGGCTCCAGGCTAAAGCTTTCTTCTCAACAGTGTAGCAGTGTCTTCTGTTGGCCAGCCAGCTAGAGGGACACTGAGCTAGTCACACAAAACAAAATCACAGCACAGTTTAAATCAAACTCTAAGCAATCAGTGGTGGTGGTTAGATAATGTTGGTGGCATGTACCAAAAGCGCGTCACTTTGGTCAATTTAACAATAAATTATGGTAAGTGATTTTAAATGTTTTAAGTAGCCTATTAAAGGTCCTATATTATGGAAATTTACACAGCTTTTAGTCGTGTTCAGGAATGTTTCCTCATAAAAAACATACAAGGAGTTGTTCTTTGTTTCATTCACACATGTTTGAGTAATCCTGTGTTATCAGGCAATCTTCATCTGCAAAGCTCAAAATGCACCATTCCACCTTGTGATGTCATCAAGTGGTAGTTTAAAATTAACAGGTATTTTTAGCCTTGAACTGATTTACCGATTTACTCTAAAATAGACTAGAACAGGGTTTGGCAACCTTTACCACTCAAAGAGTCATTTGGACCCGTTTCACACAGTAAAGAAAACACTGAGATCCACAAACCCCTTTTGAAATTTAAAATGAAATAACACTGCATATAATGGCTTTTTTTGCCTTTGTGCCATAGAATTACATTTTGAAAATAAATGAACTAATATAAAATACATTTTAATTAAATACAGTGGTCCCTCGCTATATTGTGGTTCACTTTTCGTGGCCTAGCTGTTTTTTTTTTTTTTTATAGTGTATCAACGGGCATTTCTGTTGCCTTGATTGGCTAAGGGACTGTAGACCTTTGCCGATTCGTCAGTCATTCTCCGTGCCTCCTGTACAGAATGCGTTCAGTTTGCCAGATTTATATAAATGTTGGATCGCAGTGTGACTCTGAAGTGCTGTATGTTTGCAGTGAAGCGGTGCCAGGACGAAGAGGCTCGGTCATAAGAACTGTGAAATACACACGAAATACACTTTGGTTTCGTTCTATAATACTGTGCTTTTTTTGTTGAAAATCTACAAAAGTTTGAGTGTTTAAACAAGGGAGAAATGTGAGAAAACGTTAATTCCAGTCTGAGAAAAGTGTAGAATGTGTGTGGTGAGGCGTTTACAGCCTTAAAACACGGAGAATAATTGTAAAATATAAAGCTGATGACTTTGCGGATTTCGCTTGTCGGGGTTATTTTTAGAACGTAACCCCCATGATAAACGAGGGACCACTGTACTGAGCCGCATCAGAGGGATCAAAGAGCCGCATGTGGCTCTGGAGCCGCGGGTTGCCGACCCCTGCACTACAATAATCATAAGCTGTTCCCTTTTCGTTTTACCTTTTGTTCAGTTGAGACTATAAGTGTAGTAGTTTCAACAAAGCTAAAACAGTATATGTAGGGGAGTGATTCCTGTTTCACCATTCAATGACATCACAAACTGTTTTCAGTTTGACAGCAAAACACAGCCTAAACATGCTTGATTAATGTGTTATGAAACAAAACAAAACTCCAGACATGTTTCTGATGAGGACACAACATCATAACATAGATGAAAAATCTGCATAATATAGGTCCTTTAATGCCATTCCCCAAATTGGGAGTTATTCGGACATTACAACACAGGGTGCAAGTGGTTCCTACAAGCACAGAGGGAAAGGATATCCTAAATGGGCTTTCAACAAAACTAAAAGAGACAAGGACAAGAAACAAGACAACAGAGAATCTGAACCCAGGAGGAAAGGGGTAGCGATTCCTTACCTGGCCGGCGTTTCTGAAAAACTACAGAGGATTTTCAGACAATATGAAATCCCAGTTTATTACAAACCCACAAACACTTTAAGACAAAAACTCGTCCACCCAAAGGACAAAACACTGAGCCACAAACAAAGCAATGTGGTCTACGCCATTCAGTGTAGTGAAGACTGCAGTGAGCGCTACACTGGAGAAACAAAACAGCCACTTCACAAGAGGATGTACTAACACAGACGGGTGAGCCAGAGTGGACCGTCATCTGCCGTACATCTCCACCTAGAAGCCACGGGCTTAGCCAGGGAAAATAACTGGTTTGAGAGGGGAGTTAAAGAGGCTATTTTTGTCAAAAAAGAGAATCATTCTGGTTAATGCACCGGGCCCGCGTCTCACCGCGTCTCACCGCGTCTCACCGCGTCTCACCACGGGCAGTTCGGCTCTGGGCCGCGCGTATTCCGCGCGTAAGCCGTCGGGGGGGACACGTTACGCACAGACGGAGACACGGGGACCGGAGTCGGTGCGTCTCAGAGGAGACGTGGCACCGGGACTGAGGCTCAGGACGTGCCCGGGGGACGGCGCGTCTGCTCCGGCCTCCGCTCGGACCGCACGGTCGGGAGCAGACCCCCCCTCCCCGGAGCTCCCCGGAGCAGGGGGAGGGGGCGGCGCTGAAAACGCGCGGAGCCTGCATAAACTAAGCCACACAGACCGATTTTCTGGGCACAAAAAATAAAAAAATAAAAAAAATAACACAAATCAGCGTGAGAAATGCCATGTGTGGCGTGTGCGCGTGTGAATACGTCGAATTGCGTGTGTCACACTCTCAATGCGTGAGCCTTGAGAGCCCTGCGGTATGCTAAACTAGACGCCAGACAGAAAATAAAAAAACAAAAGACAGAAAGCTGAAAACAAGAGGTGGGATAGTTTCAGAATAATTTCAGTATAGTTAGCTCCTCCCGTCAGCTAGATATAAGTAGTGTCCATCAGCACTCTAACCAGAACTGACGAAGCAACTCGGATGAGCTGCGAAACATTTTCGACCAAATAAACTTTGTCCAGTTGACAAACTGAACTTCTCCTTTTACCGTTCCTCAATCAGATATATTTTGCCCTTATATTCCTTTGCTTTTCTATTTAGTATAAGCAGGCAAAAAAGAGATTTCATTCAAGCAGCAAATCAAGTGCTTGTTCAAGCAGATTCATTTCAAAACATTATGTTTCAAATTGACCTGCTGAGAGCAAAGAATAAATATGTGTTTTCTTCGTTTTCTTCCTGCACTTGTGAAGGTCTGTTATTTTACTGTATAATTAGCTTTGCCCTCTGCCCATAAACTTAGGGCAAAATACACAATAATTCACAAACCATAGGTTTAGACACGTGTTTATAGCATATAACTTGACACATATAGCTTGACATCTTGATTTTTGATTACATATTTCTGTTTCTATTCTCTGGCTGTTCTTAATCTTTGTATTGCAACAATGTAATTTCATCACAGTGGGATAAATAAAGGTTCTCTTATCATATTTTAAAGCTGCACTATGTAACGTTGTCTGGCCGAGGATCTCTTACCTACTCCTCTCCATTTAGATGTCATTGCTTTACCTCTAATGTCTAATAAACATATACATACATATATATTTGAACGCAGGTGTTTTCATTAATTTCCCTTACTGCGAGTGGGTTCGTCTCTCCACAGATCTGACCTGTAAATTGTCCTAGTGGTGTCACCTGTATGACTCCATGGAGATTTTTTTTCATAAGTTTCATAACTGTGGAATGGGGCTGCACAATTTGGGAAAAATATCTAATAGTGACAGTTTTCTGATTAAATGTGTGATTTCTGCTGTAATAATAGAATTCTGTTCAAAGTTCACATTTTAAACTCATCCAGAAGACTGACAAAAAGCCTGAAATATGAACTGAAACACTAGTACAAGAATCACATTTAAGAATAGGTTTTATGCAAATAAAGTAAAAATATGGTACTTCAAAAATTTTCCCTTCTGTGGAACATACCAGCAGAAGCATCTCCATTGAGAAAAGTAGTGCACCTTTAAAGATCCCATGACATGGTACTTCTTGATGCTTTTATATGGCTCCTTAATGGTAATACTAATACTGTAAATGAATCCTTCTTCAAAATCAACACTCAGTGCATGAGAAACAGAGATAAGATGAGAGAGTCATAAATATCTCTCTCAAACACTTTATTCTGGGCGTTGTTGCTTGAATGCAAATGAGGAGAAAAGAGAAGAAGAAGAAGAAGAAGTGAACTTTATTGATCTCACACTGGAGAAATTCTTCTCTGCATTTTAACCCATCCTATATATATATACATATATTAGGAGCAGTGGGCAGCACACACATTAGGGCGCCCGGGGACCATGTCCATGATCTTCTTGCTTCGGCTTGGTCAGGACCTAAGCTGGAGTACCTATGGTGCATGTTTTGGGTTGGTGGGGGAAACCGGAGTGCCCGGAGGAAACCCACCCAGACACGGGGAGAAACATGCAAACTCCACACAGAAAGGCTCGGGCGACCCGGGGATCGAACCCAGACCATGCATGCAAACGCCACACAGAACACACACGGAAAGGTCTGGGCGACCCGGGGATCGAACCCGGAACCTTCTTGCTGTGAAGCAAGAGCGCTAACCACTCTGCTACCGTGCCGCCAGTAGAGCTGGCCTATAGTAGAGGGTGGGGGCGTGGCCAAACTCTCCGCTCTCCGCTGTAAGCCCTCAGCTGATCCATTTCCTTGTTTTTGCACGGGGGAGAGATTTGAAGCGTTCCATTGAAAAATAAACACATTTCCACAGAAAATAAAATCAAACCACTGCTGTTCAAAGGTCCAGAGGCTCAGATAAAGGACTTCCAAGCCTAGAAACACTCGGACGTGCCTCCAGGCAAATAAAAAAATGCATTTCGCATTGCCTAGCGCATTCGCAGTCCAAACTCTCTGGGTGTGATTTACAGAGACGCTGAGTACAGACAGACGGGGGTGGAACTGCATTTGCATTTCTTTTTTCGATCTCACGTCAATAAGGTGCCTTGTTCAAAATCGCCCGTTTGAGCTCTGATTTTTTGTAACGCAGAAAAGGATCGCAAATGCTCAGTTTAGACATTTCGCAACTTTTAACCATGGGGGGGGGGGGCCTAAACAGGGTAGGGGAGCTCACATTAACGTTCAAAAACCTCAGAAAGTGAAAATTTCATGCCATGGGACCTTTAAAAATGTTAGACTCTTTACTCCAATTACAGTCAACCTTATTTAAAAGAAAAAAAAATCTTTTCACATATAATAATTCTCATTGACTGTACCTGTCTGTATAACCATGGTGAGTCTCTGCTTCACTGTCACATTGGGGTGCTTGAGAAACGCAGACACCAGGACAGCAGCCTTGACTCGTGCCCCTGGTTGAACATCGTTGACAGTGTAATGGGACTGTCCCTCTGTAGAGTTTATGTCCACAGTCCTGATTACAGAACTATCGTGGAGGTCATACAGGGCTAGAGAGGACAGCACGTGTTGTCTGGGAAGGCTCCATGCTAAGGACACAGATGTAGTTGTGCTGGAGAGGTGAAAGCTGCTCAGAGACACTGGGCCTAAACACAACATAATAGTTGAGTCCCACTCAGTGAATGGTGTAATCAGGGGGCATTGTTTGGAAAGTACTCACTGAAGTCAAAAGTCCTCTCGTCGAGTGTTCTGCTGTTATTAGTCCTTGGTGTCAGCGAGACTCGATAACCTCTCAAATCCTCAACAATGTAGAAGGACAGCGCACAATCAGGAGAACGCGATGAGCAAGCTACTGGCTCCTCATGCACCTGAGGAATGGAAGCTGTGTTTAGGACCAGATAAGACATGTAGATCAGGGCTGTTGACCTACATTTGCCCAAGGGTCAGATTTTTGCAGGGCCATAACCTCAAAATATCCCAATCACTAGATATGTTTCAGTAATAAAATATAACAATAACTGCTATACTAGATTTTTGTGAAAATAAAATGATAAAGGCTTTATCAACATCACTTTGACAATCCATTAGCGAAATTATAACCTGCATTAACCTAAGACTAGAATAGTACCTTTGGGACATTCTCCATTCTCCAACAGGCTCCTACAGCTCTGCTCATTCATTCAGACCAACTGTACAACAACTCACCTTTATTTCTCTTTTGTTATTATATTATATTGTGATATGTGAGCTATTGTGTCCAAGGAATTTCCCTCGTGGATCAATAAAGGTTGTCCAAATAAGTCTACCTGCAATCTAGATCTAAACCAACACTAAACCAGTAAAAAAGACAAAATATTTTAATATTTGGAACATGGGCTATGGGCTGGATTTGATCGGAAGACTTGATCAGACCATGGCTGCATGTTTTATAGGCCTGATGTAGATAAATCAGGAAAGGCCAAGTTTTAGTCCAGAAGCAAAATGGGGACTAAGTCCTTCAGCTTCCTGCACATGTGTCATAAAATTAGTACGTACTTTTCACAACTTACTTTTAACTGCAAAAAATGAAGCTAATAATTCAAAGGAAAACCAACGTAAAAAGATGTTAATGAAATGGCTGGCTCTAACACTTGTTTTAAGAACTGTCCCACTGTCCAAAGACCTGTCCTGAGTGAGTTGTCTCAATAAATTTTTCATAGTCTTTAAAAGTTATGATGATTGGTGCTCTGCCAACTTCATGTGTAGCTGAATGGCTCTTTAGAAATTCTAATCTAATTCTAATCATGAGCTCTAAAAGGATGGATACAGAAGAAAATAATTAATTATTTAAAGGGGCATTATGTAACTTTTTTGGTGCGGGGGTCCGCCACCTGCTTGTATTCATAGAGTGTTTTTGGAATGTTCCACAGCATGTCATGGACACAAGCAGAAGACCTCACCAGGGCAAGTTACAGTTCAGATCTGTGGAGAGGCGACCTTGTTCACAGAAAGAATTAATACTTTTCAAGGTATGTTTAGCACTAAAATTGAGTAAATGCATCAATCTAAGTTTATTGCCATACTGAAGATCCTGGGCAATGCGATAACATCTGGAGATAACGTCTTTTAGCCATTTTAAAAGGCTGTTATTCTTCTTTAAAAGTTCAAATTGGTCAAATTGGTCAGTGTATTAGTGATAGTTTGAGTAAATTCCTTAAGTTTGCAGTTAAGTTACATATTACAACATAAAACATGACATCTACAATAGACCTGGGTTGATGCATATCCTACAGGTCAGACATTATAATTAAGCTCTCCTTATTTTATTATTATGTCTTTTTGTGTCTTACCAGCTGGTGAGTTGCAGTCCTGCAGGTGACGAGGTAGCTCTCGACCTCCTGACTGTTTGGGAAAGGATTAAACTCCATCTTAACTTCAATAGGACTGGAATGTCGCTCACATGTCAGCCAAACCACCTGAGAGTGAAACAAAGAGATGATTTCAAATGTTATTGTGGGGATATTTGCAAGAGTGTTACTTACCTGACATACACTTGCCAATATTAGAAGATGCTCTGTTCCACCCATTGAAAATCAATTTCCCAAGCACAGTGTTACCCTGGACACATCCTTCCTTCCTGCATCCACAGTGAGAAGTCACTGCTCACAAGATCATTCCAAACAGAAGCCGTGGGTACGCTTTGGAAAGTCCCAGACTATTTAGATCCCTGACAAAGATGAATGTCAGACAGTTGAAGTGACTCAAGCTTTTTCTACTCAAACTAACACCTCAAAGCTGTTACATGCAATTACATGCCCTGTGATCAGAGCACCATCAACTTAAATGTAGTGGACTCTCTGTGTTTCACTCAACAAGAAATCTTTCAGTCTGTAATATAATGTATGGGAGGAGAGTGTTTATGTGTAAGTTCAGCCCACTTGCTTAGGAAAATATAAGCAGAGGTGGGGGCATCAGAACAGTGAGAGAGAAAGTTCACATACCACTGACAGCAATACAATACGTCACTTTTTAATTTCAGTGTGTTTATGTAAGTTGTTAAATATGGCCCAAACTGTATAGCGCAGCGTAGTGTTCTCTGGTTGTAGGAACGGGTGTGGCTGAGGCAGTGGCCAGTGTGGAATGATCGGCATGTGAGGGGAGAGAAATAAGGCTGACTGCTTTATAAGTCCAGTGAAGGGCACTGGTATTAAAGGTGACTCCACCACAGCAATAACAGCTCCAGGTCAAAGGTCAGCAGCTGTCAGCACAAGGAGGCTGACTCAGGTGGTTGTGTGTTTACTCACATCACTGTGAGCCAAGGACATATTAAGGACCAAGACAATATTGTGTCTGTGTGTGAAGAAAATCTTTAATATTTTAAACTGTTTCAAAATGTACAATTACTAATTGATAGTCAGAAATAACAATTTCCAATAATTAAAGCATCAACATTTTGCAAAGGCAGATATAAAAATAGATACAAAAATAAAACACTGGTTGCATTAAGGGATAATACACATGATCTAAATGACAGTGTAGTTCTACCAAAAGGACTAGGGAGCCAAGAGGCCAGCAGAGTCTGGGCTACTGTTGACTACAATGCAGAGGATGTGACAGTGAAACATACAGTACAACACTGTGGCAGGGCCAGTCCATTAGTGGTTTAAACGTGGCACTCTTTACACGCATGCTGCAATGTGTTTTAGTTCCACTGACATGAGCAGTCCAGAGGCTCCTGGAAGTTGTAGTCCACCACAGTGGCGTTTCGGGAGCAGTAGAGTGTGACGGAGCGCGTATGTAAACCACTCTCCCGGCAGCATTTACAAAAGCGAGCGTGACTGTTGATATTGAAGTTGAATATGGTCGCAGAGGGGCATTTGCCATCACAGGAATAGACAGTCACCTTTATGGGAACAAGACAACAGAGAGAGCTATAATAATAAGGAGACACTGACTGATAATGATGTTGTGTTTCTCACCGGTGCATTGCTCCTGCAGTCATCTTTTCTTATGGTGGTTCTTATAGCCACACGTTTGCAGGTTTTGCCATCTTCTTTACCTGTAAATGATATACATAAAATGAATTACTAAATAAATTGTAGTAATATATATATTATTCCTGCTGATCATGCTTTAAAAGGCAAGATGAAATAAAAAACTAAAGAAGCACTTGATGTCTGTGAAAAGGTTTAAAGATCACACACAAACACATGTGGGACTGTCTCTTTGTTGCCCAGCAGTAGAACTTTCAGACTGATGTTGGAGGTGTGGTCTGGGATTATCATTTAGAGCTGAACTAATGAATACTGAATCAGATTTCAATGGCACACTATGCCAATACTATAGAGTCATGTTTACAAACACAATACTTCGCAAATAGAGGAAGCATGCAGATATAGTATGTTAGATGTGTAAGTTGAGGGTACCTGTGTCACAGTTAGTACTACCAGTGGGAGTGACTGGATTAACGGTAAATGGTAAAACACCCACTCCAGAACCTGGCGGAATCACAATTATTGAGTTCAAACAACATAAAGAGTTAATATAATGAGAATTACAGAATGCAGTAAATGCAGCCTGCATGCACGTGGGTGTGCATTGGGAGTTATTCGGCCCAGCCAGGCATTGCAGTCATTCAATACAGACAAAAAGCACAGCAAGATAAAGTTGAACCACTGCACCTGACAATCACCAAACGGCAAGATCCAGGCTGAAGCAAGCAAGCAGGGCTGCACAGAGACCAGAGCTATTTCAGTGTTTCAAAAGGTTAAAGTCAAACTTTCACATTAAACTCAAATAATTAGATAATCATAGATTAGATTAGATCATACTCAGGTATGATCACTTTAAAACATGACATAAGAAACCATTTTTAACTTATTTTGTACTCAGCAGTGCATATAGTGTATATTTAATGCATAGGATTAGTGGACATTTGATCCAAGTTGTGTCAAATGTGACAGCAGGCTCAGCAGACTGCTCCTTCAGCCTCCTGTATACACCAGCCCACGCCCCCAACAGCCAACAAGCCCCTCCCACTGCCAGGCAACAAGGCGCTCACCGCTCTGATCCAGCACTCTAAGCATTACCCAAAGCACTGTGTGACTTACACGTCCTGCAGCATCCATCCACATAGCTCTGCACCACACCGCCGTTCTGAAGGAGGAATATGACATAGTCATATCATTTAGAATGATTGAAGTTAGATGGAGCATGTCTTTAGATAAAAGGGAGCAGACCTGTATACATTCTGTATCGTTGAAAGGAGGACATATGACCCCTGAGGCCAGGACCACTGCGCCTACACTTGTCTCCATGCAGTCAAAGCGTGTGCAGTTCTCCACCCACGAACTCCCTGCCTACAAAAAAAAGTTGGCACATTTTATAAAAACATTGTCATACAAGGAAGCAAAGTAACTGGTTTGGTTGAGTCTTACAGCAAAAAGCTCTGTGGTCCCATTTTCATTGGTAAAAGTGCAGGAGATATTTTTACATGAACCACAGCAGACTTGAGGATCTATGGATGGTACATAGATCTGATGCTGAAAAAACACAAAAGCAGTCATAAATCATTTCCACAAAACCTACTAGGTCTCTGTCTTTGCTACATACAGGTCCACATTTCTGAGAGCAGTTGACTGAGCTGATCTCCATAGCATAGAAGCCTGTGTCGGGGTCCTTGCGATGCAGACAGTGCACAGTGTAGCACATTTCTCCCTCAAAATATTGCACCAGAGACTGGCCAGGCCCCAGAACTGTCACCTCCTGGAACAAGCACACATCTGCTTTCCCTGTGAAAGATCAGCACAGTATCATGTATGTAATAATAGTTAGATATATACAGCATCAACACATTCGTACAACTGCACTGGTTCAAATGCACTTACGGCATACATGTTGAAGGCAGTCACAGTCCCCATTGTTTTCTGGAAGCTCCACCCTCACCTCTCCCTAAAAGCAGACAGTAGTTTGTGAATACACTCCTATTTATTGAATGTATTTATTTATTTATTTTTTTTTTTATTTTTTTTTTTTCCATTGCATTTATATAGCGCCTTTCATGACATGCCTTGTCATCCCAAAGCGCTCCATAGTTCACCGTTCATTCACTCCACACTTGGTGGTGGTAAGCTACCTTCTGTAGCCACAGCTGCCCTGGGGCAGACTGACGGAAGCGAGGCTGCCAATCTGCGCCATCGGCCCCTCCGACCACCTCCAACACTCACGCACACTCCACTTTTCATACTAGGCAATGTGGGTGAAGTGTCTTGCCTAAGGACACAGCGACAGTTTTTTTGCAACTGGCGCCCCACTGTGGCACCTGGAATTCCCAGCGGTCTCCCATCCAAGTACTAACCAGGCCCTGCCTTGCTTAGCTTCTGAGATCTGACGGGATCAGGCTTTGACAGGCAGGTATGGCCACTGGTATTTGTGGATATTTTGCATTTCCTGTTCTAACTTACTATTTGACAGCTTGGGAGGGAGTTGTCATCACATCGGCATTCTAACAGCAACAAAAAGAGTTAATTTACAAGTTAATTTACATTTACATGGATTATTCATATTATTTCATTTAATCAAGTAATATGGTTGTTTTTAGTTTTATATATGCAAGAATAATATATAATCACATATGTCCAAATTCAAGTGTTCAGACAGCACATAATGTAATATGCAGAGTCAGTGCGTACCACAGTGGTACTGAGGGCAGCAGTGTCCTGGGACTGTAGTTGTGATCAGAGAGAGGCCTGGAGCACAGCTCATAGAAGACTCTGAACACAGGTTCACATCACACGCTGAACAATAAAGAAAACAATCTTAGTTTGTAAACAACCGCAAGTGTGTCTAATATAAGGAACTGCCTTCATACCACAGTGATAGCGTGGACAGCAACTGTTAGTAGTATTCAGATCCACAGCTAGAATTTCCCCATTGGAACAGGATGGAATAGGCTCAATGCATGACTCACACACTGCATACACAGAACAGGTATTTGTGTGGTAGGCTGATGGCAGTAAACAGCTTGACCTCATAAGCGAAAGGTCCTTACTTCTGCCTGACCTTCAGCTATTAAACTTACCACACAGGTACGAATAGCAGCAGGATTTGGACCCTCTGACCTCCACCAGGAACTGGTCCTCCCTGCATTCAGGGGAGGACACAGGAGGGCACGCCATCGGGTCACACTCTGAAAAGACCAGGCACTTTTAAGACCATTTAAAAGCTAGTGCAAATAATAAATACAACATTTGTGCATGTCTACAGTGCATGCTAGATAAAATAAGCTCTCACCACATCTGTACTCTGGGCAGCATGATGTAGCACTGTAACCAATCACCAGTCGGTTTCCATAGTCACAGGGTGGGGCTTCATTGTCACAAATGGTCATATTGCATTCTGCAAAGAGAAGTAAAAACATAGATGAATCCTATGTGTAATTAATGTGTTATACAGAGTAAGATGATCTTCAAACAGACCGCAGATTTTCTTGGGACAGCAGGCTCCCTCCTCCAGCACATCCAGCACATACTCTCCCTCTCTCTCACACAGAGGAGTGGGCACAGAGTCACAGTCTGGCTCCACAGACACCACCGAGCCGTTCTCCATACACTTGTACAGACAGCAACCGCGCAAAGAGCCGTTCCACACTTCGCCTGGGGCCCGTGGGTTACCCTCATTATCTGTGCACACTGGAAATCCCAGCACAAAGACACAAAGCGATACAGTGAGTTTGTACTATATAACTACAGTATACACTTACATAATACTAACATCATATCTAGGGTGAGAGAATCTAAAGGAGAATCAATGAAAAGGTGCACTATGCCACTATTTTGATGATCGGGTTCATCTAATTGCTTGTCTCTAAAATATATATATATACTTTACCTTGGATGTTCCACAGTATGGCATTAAACTAATCTATCTTGCATTTATTCAATCACATGTATTCATTCTGTGGGCAGGATTGCCTCTCCACAGATTTGACTTGTTACCTGGCCTGGAGGTATCACCTGCTTGTTTCCATAGAGATGGACACGTTTAATGCTATATTCTGGAACATTCCAGGAAACATGAGGTCATTTCCAAGGAGACAAGTAAAGTAAGAAAAGTTACACATTGTGCCTTTAAGTAACATTTAGGATATGTAATTTTATGAGCAATCAATTGCTGGATTCATGTTTGGGAAATAATTTTGGAATAAAAAATAGGTTTAAAGACATATGGTTTTACTACATAGTGCAGAACTGAGGCAGTGACTGACCACAGCGATCCTCCGTGACACAGAAGGGAGAGTCTGCGCGGTGAAGGATGGTCCCGGGGCGGCACACACACTCCTCTCGGATAAAAGAGCAGGTGGTCTCCTCATAATAGTCTTTATTAAGACACGTGCGGCTGGTGCATGTGCTCACACAGGGCTGGTACTCTTTTCCAGGGGGACATCGTAACGCTGCAAGACACATGAGAAATAAGAAAGATACAGTGCTTTATAATGGTCTGCGAGTTACGTTTTGTGCAGCTCTTACGACAAAAGTTGGGTCTTCTCCAGTTGATGCACACTTGATGTGTGTAGCAGACTGCCACATATGCAGCTAAAAAGTCACATTGGTGATTCTTGTAGTGCAAGTCTCCGGCCCATATGATGTCACAAAACTGCTCTGGGGGAACCTGCACAAACAGAAAAAAAAAAAAAAGTTCCAAATCAGTGCAGGCAATGAAAAAGTAATAACTTGACGAAAGGTTAGTTACAAAGCATTTTAGAGAAGTTCCTAAAAGCTTCTAAAATTCCAAATATAGCAACAATAAAATCAAATACACACAATTCACAAAAAATATCCAGATTTTCTTGTATTCCATGTTTTTATCCTCTCACATTAGGCGTATCACAGGTAGAATAGTAAGTACACATCCCTATTCAAGTTATTACTACCTGTTCACTACTTTTGCTTGTCTCTAGAGCAGGGGTCACCAACCTTTTCAAAGCCGAGGGCTACCTTAAGGTCATCAAATAATACGAGGGCTACCAGCTCAATTAAGATAATTCAAAAGTCTAAATAATCCACTTTTACGCTGTATTATTATTTATTTGATCACAATGTATGCATACATGCATTAGTTATGTATAAATGACCACATTTGTGTTTCATTGTCAAAGCGACATTTATTTTGTGCAAATGAACATGTCACAATTAGATTAGCAAAAATATACTAGTAATGTGGTAATGTAGTAATAAATTTAACATTATTTCAACTCCCTTTTTTGTTTTAAACAAATCAAACTCTTATAATTTCAACATTGAAGCAGGCTGAATGATTTCAAATAATAATAATAATAATAATAAACACCATTAGCTGAGCCGTACTGCTGTTGTCCACGGACTCGTCGCTCTGGATGCTGAACCACCTGTATTCACGTAAGTCCTTGTCCAGCTGCTCATTCAAGTTTTCGGAAATAGCAGACACCCGTCTTGTCACTGTACTCGCACCAAGTTGTACATCGGCCAGAGTTGAGATGACATCTGATCCATTTTTCTCGTCTTTAAAAATAGTCTCAGCAATTATCATCATCGCTCCTTTTACAGTTTCTCCAACTGAAAATGTATTTTTGTTTTTTATCAAATAATTTGTTGCCTTGAAAGAAGCCTCGGCTGCCTTTTTCAGTGGTCTAGTGAAGAAAGACTGCTGCTTGGCTAAAGCAGCCTTTAACTCTCGTGCTTTCTCAGCTCGAAGTGCACTCTTAAGGGGAAAGTTTATGTTGAAGCTGCCGTGATTCGTAGCGACTTTCCACATTGTGCCGTTTCAAAATCGCCACTGTAGCTCCACAAATGAGACACACACACTTCTCTCTTTTCCATGTAAAAAAGAACTCTTCTTCCCAGTCGGTGTTAAAAACATACGATTTCTTTCTCTTCTCCGCCATGCTGTCTCGTCTTTTTTTTTTTTTTTTTTTGATGAGCAGCTGCATCAAACAGGTTAATTGTCATGCGCAGATAAGTGAACTTTGAACTCGAACAACATATTTTAAATTTTAAAATCTGTAAGTGTTTTTATTATTAGCCTACTTTAAAATATGTGCATATAAAGGAGCAGCATTTTTGTAAAACATTATTATTTATATAAGTACGAGGGCGACCTGTTCTATTTTTAGAACCTGCTCTGCGGGCGACTGAAATGGGGCTCACGGGCGACCGGGTGCCCGCGGGCATAGGGTTGGTGACCCCTGCTCTAGAGAGCATAGTACCATACTATGAGACTGGGATATTGCTACTGCCTAGTTAGTATGCTGAATTCATCATACACTCATGTACCAATATACAAGGCACTAAACTACCAAAGATGTCTAGTGTATTAATGAAGCACCTTGCTGTGGCAAGGCACAAAGGTTCTCTGCTGTAGCATGGAGATGCAGGTGGAGCAGTCCCCGATGGTGCAATTGTCTCCGACCCTGCGCATGTGCTCTGTCTCATCTGTGGTCTGCACTCTCCACGCATGAAGGAACACCATCATGTCACCCACTTCTCTCACCACTGTGCCGTTTGGCAGCTTTAGGTCATCCTCTGGGTGTCCATCACAACAGCCTAGAAAAAAAGTCATCACATCAAATCATATACTACTGCACAAACAAACATTTAAGATTTTAGGATAGTAACAATTCTGTAGATCCTAATATCAAATTCACCCGTGAAGATGCCAAGGACAACACATTGGCGTTCTTAGATTGTGCAGTAACGATAGGAGGAGACCGGGGACTCCAAGTAGAAGTCTTCAGGAAGCCCACACACACAGACCAATACCTGCTTTTTGATTCACACCACCCACTGCAGCACAAACTGGGTGTTATTCGGACATTACAACACAGGGCCCAAGTGGTTCCCACAAGCACAGAGGGTAAGGAGAAAGAAGAACAACATGTGCAGGAAGCCCTCTCTGTTTGTGGATATCCCAAATGGGCTGTCAACAAAACCAAGAGAGACAAGGGCAAGAAACAAGACAACAGAGAATCAGAACCCAGGAGGAAAGGGGTAGCGATTCTTTACCTGGCCGGCGTTTCGGAAAAACTACAGAGGATTTTCAGACAATATGAAATTCCAGTTTATTTCAAACCCACAAACACTTTAAGACAAAAACTCGTCCACCCAAAGGACAGAACACCAAGCCACAAACAAAGCAATGTGGTCTACTCCATTCAGTGTAGTGAAAACTGCAGTGAGCGCTATATTGGGGAAACCAAGCAGCCACTTCACAAGAGGATGTACCAACACAGGCGGGCGGGCCAGAGTGGACCGTCATCTGCCGTACATCTTCACCTAGAAGCCGCGGGCCATTCATTTGAGGACAGTGAGGTTCAGATCTTAGCCAGGGAAAAGAACTGGTTTGAGAGGGGAGTTAAAGAGGCTATTTTTGTCAAAAAAGAGAATCCGTCGTTAAACAGAAATGGGGGAGTTAGACACAACTTGTCTCCCATCTATAATTCGATTCTCAAACAAAGAATCATTAGGACAGACAAGCCATTGCAGAGGGGTGGAGAGGGTCGTTGTCTTGAATAGGGAATTGGACGCCAGAGAAATTTGAAATACAAAGAGACAGATTAGTTGATAGTTTCAGAGCTATTTCAGTGTAGTGAGCGCCGCCTAGGGCTTATAGATATGTTAATACAAGACGCCAGAGGAATTCGTAAAACAAAAGAGAGTAGCTGGGATAGGTTCAGAGCTTTGTTCAGGGTAGTTAGCTCCTCCCTTACAGCTAGATATAAACAGGGTCGAACCAGCATGAGGGCCAGAGCTGACGAAGCCTCTCGGATGAGCGGCGAAACGTTTTCAACCAAACAAACTTTGTCCAGTTGACAAATTGAACTTCTCCTTTTATCACGATAGTAACAATTATTATAATCATCTTAATAAATACCCAATCTGACCATAATATTCACATGATTGTGCTTGCATGGTCAAAGGGAAAAAGTTTGATCTTATTTATTCCTTTTCTTTTTTTTAATCAATATAATGTATTTTAAGAACAACAAAAAACTTCCTAGTTCCAACTTGTCATAATACAAAAAAAGTGATCTACATCCTTTGTTTGTGGTAACAATTTGTTACCTAACATTAACTGTAATCATACTTTCACATTTTGTTTAAAAGTACTTTATATGTGTAAATAGTTAGACACGTCTAAGTGAGAAATTTTAAATTTCACTTTGAATTATAAATGGAAGTTTAATAGGAGATGGTTTCTGCATTTGAATTATGCTGTAGGCTAGCTTGTTCCTGTACCAGGTCAGATGTAGTAACTACATAAGGATAACACTACTATGGCAGAGACAGTACTTTGCATTAAGCACAACACTAGTCCTTTGATGATCTCCACCAGCAGTTAGTGTTCTTACCACAGAGGCCTCGGGTGGGCACAGAGCCATTAGTGGTAGACATGTACTGCAGCACCATGATGCCAGTGCTGTGGTACCATTGTATACTGATCCCTCCTGGTGTATGGAGCAGGTACATGCTGCCGGTGTCCTCCACATACAGAGAGTGCCGTGAGAAGGGGAGCCTCACCGGCCGGTAGTTCACTGTTACCTGGACAAACAGCACAGTCTCAGTGTGACTTACCTAATGTTTATGATAGGAAATTAGGGAGAGCCACTGACCTTTCGGTCTAATCTGTTGATAATGATCCTGTAAGATGAGGTGGTGATATTCAACTTCTTGAAACACAAACCAGATGCACCAGTGGGACCCTGAAAGGAAACGAGATTGGATTAAAATGTGGGTTGAAACTAATAATTTCATATTTTTATCTCTCAGTACTATACTTACATAGCGTCGGATAGAATTGACACTCTACAAAACAAGAATACACATTATATATTGCTATGATACTTTTTACATATATTCATTTTACGTTCCTCTTACCTGACTCGTTGGACATTTTTCCACTGTACCAATTATAGACTCTCTTGGTAATTTCACAAGAATGTAGGAGCCATTATCATACAAGGCTACATTATTTCCATCAAAGGTGATCACCCGCAGGTCTGACATCACAGTGCAACGACCTGAAAAAAGACTTGTAAGCATTAATGAGTGAAAAAGAGCTATAACTATAATGACCATGTAAACGTACAGGGACACTGCCACTGTGGACAGCAGGGGTCAGTGCTGGTGAGAACAGGCAGGCCCAGCAGGTTGCACTGTGGCTGAGTGGTGTTATAGCGGCAGTGCAGAGACGAGTTGTGAAGTAGCAGCTCTCCATTGAAACAGATGAGCTCGGCACATTCGTCAATGCGGTAAGAATACGGTGGCTACGGGGGGAAAATAGAGATGTGTTTGAACATAGCATTTACATTAGACCCTGTCGGAATGCCCACTATAAGAATTATTATATTGTGTTCCTGACAATCCATTAGTTGACTCTCAAAACTAACTATTACGCATCTCTACTGTATGTATCTGACCCCAACTGTACTCACAAGACTACACCTACACGGAAGTTCATCAAATCAACAATTTATACAGACAAAATACTAGTGTATTTATATAAAATGTAATGTAATGTATTTATATAAAGACCGACTAAACTTGTGAATCAAAATTAAATCTGCTTTTTAATAAATACCAAACTATACCAAATCTTCAGCTAACTCACTCATTCTCTTTTCTGCTGTTGCTCCATATATATTCTTATAATCTAAATTAAATGATTAGTCAATGAATACAAATTGTGGTCAACTAAGACTCATTAATCAACTGATTAATCGACAAAAATGCCCTCAGACCTATTTGAACCATACATTTGTCCACTGTGCGAATTTTTGTTTTGTATGACACTGTGTATTTGTCTTGTCCTTAACATCATCAGATGGCTGAAAAAGGTGTTTTTTATTTTTATTTTGGTGCATTATAAAATGTATTATTTCAATTATTAGAAAGTTAATTAAGGTCCACTTTTAAAAAACACATACACAATACAAAAAGAGTTGAAGTCACCACCACTACAGCTTCACTACAGCTGTGAAAGTTTGAATTTGGACAAAAAAAGTACTTGTTATGAAATGTCTGTTATCATTACAAGTAAAACTATAGCCTAGAGGAGCAATTTAAAGTTTCCAATAGCCCTATCTATCTATACATTAAAAAGCATATTTTAAGTGGTGATGCTATTTCTCCCTCATTGTAGACCTCTCTGTGGGTATAAGATAAAAGTAGACAAACTGGTAAATTAGCACTTCTCCCCACACAGTATGTTTCACTTACTGTACAAGGAGAGGTTGGCAGAACAAAGGGAGTCATGGTGGATGCTTCTTCTGTTACAACAGTAGGACTTGTGGCTATTTCTGTCGTCAAGAGCTTAGTGGTGGGCTCAGTGGTTGTAGATGGTGTAGCAGTGGTTGTCATGGTGCTTGTTGAAGTCTCCATTTGAGTAGTGGTCTCTGCGGTAATTGTCTCAAGCAGTGGGGTTGTGCTCTCCGTTGTAAAGACAGTTGTAGTTTGGATGGTTGTAGTTGTGGGCATGGCTGTAGGAGTGGTCGGGGGAGCGGAGGTAGTAGTCGTAGTTGTCTCAGTTGTTATCACTGGGGTTGGGGTTGGGGTTGGCGTGGTGATAAACGCAGTAGTCGTTATGGTAGGAGTAGTGGTGGGTGGTAGCATTGTGGCTTTGGTTGTAGTAGTGGGAAAAGTTGTTGTGGTAGCAACAGCAGTAGTTGTAGCCACCGTAGTGATCATCTCAGTAGTGGTGGCTTCAGGTGTGGTGGTTGGAAAAGGAGTGGTTACAGTGGTGGGGGGCAGTGAAGGAGTGGTAGTGGTAGTAGTTGGTAAAGGAGTAGTTGGCGTAGTGACCAGCTCTGTAGTTAATGTGGTTGTAGAGGTAGTTGGCAGGGGAGGTGTAGTAGTAGTAGGAGTGAGAGTGGTGGAGGCGGTTGATGTCGTTGCAGTGGTAGTGGGAGCAGCAGTGCTGGTCAGAGTGGTAGTGGCCTCTGTGGTAGTGGTTGTAGTTGTGGTGGTAGTTGTGGTGGTTGTAGGCCTTGTTGTTGTGGTAACTGTGGTAGTAGTGGTTGGTTGGGTTGTAGTTCGGTTTGACCATGTCACATATGCAAAAGGAGTAGGAGTTGGGGGGAGCATCACACCTATAACAGTAAACAATACAGTGTAAATGCCATGTAAACTAAAAGCACAATTACAAAATGCGTGCTCTTTGAACTTACAGTCTTCTTTGTACACACATCTTCTGGTCACTTCATCAAGAACCATATTCTGTGGACATCGTGGGAAGCATCCCTCCACACTATGAAACACAAAATGCTTTAGTGCCACTGACCTGGTAAAGAAGACTTTTGGCTTAAATAATCTGAAACTTACGGGGGCAAAAACTGGCAGCGTGTTGCATCAGGATCACTACATGTGTGGACACATGGACTGGCACATGGCTGGTAGCGCCACTCACACATCATACGGTAGGGAATAACAAAACTGCTTTCTACAAGAACAAAAATTAAAATAAATGAAATTGAATAGTTACATCACAGAAGGGTTTATGGTATGGTATGAGGTATGAACGAGTTCCTGACCCTCCAGTGTAAAGCTGCTGCTGGCCTTAAAGCCCTCTGAGGAGTCATATCTTTGGGCTTGTGCGGCTGCTCGTGTCAGGGTCAGAAAGGTTCCTGGTTGGCTCATGAGTTCAAAGGAGCTGTGCCCAGGCAGTAATAAGCCCTGGTGCTGGATGAAGGTGGCTCTGCGACTGAACTCTGGGCCTCTGGTCCAGCGCTCCAGGTGAAGACTGCTGCGGCCGGATACCAGGAAGTAGTTAGGCCGCTCTGCAGATTCTAATGACACCACAGGGACACCTGGTATGAGGAGAGGGGAAGGACTTAGATCAGCTCGGGCACATGGCAGTGCTGCATATTTTGTGAGAATCTGAGCACCCACGTGATGTTTTATCCTTCTGCAGTCCTGCTGTGATCATGAAGTTGAAGAGTAAGCCTGGTGCAGGCATCTGCCCTGCTCTCTCTCTGAACAGAGGGAAGACAGTGCTGCTGCTGCGATTCACCCCAAACATGGTGTCATTATATACAGCACTCACTATGGAAAAGGGGCCATCGCCTAACTCTGATAGGAGACCAAACAGAATATGAGGAATGTGCCATGCTACAGGCAGTGCATGTTAAGTGCTCTTCTACCTACCCCGATTATAGTATTCACAATCATAAGCTGTAGAATAAGAGGAGATGAAGGTTGTTATATTTAGAATGCACATAAAACACAATAACATCAAAGTATAGCATTATGAATTTGACAAATGAAACAGCACTGCACTGCCTCCTGCAGACTACTGCAGTAGGTAAAAAGGAGAGAATGGACTAGCCATTAGCCTGTGTAACAGATACGGGTCTGTCAGACTTACGACAGACAGAGGGTGACCTCCAGTGTATGGTGACCCCTTGCTGGCAGCACTTATGTGCATATGCTGCGATAGACGTGCACAGACACTCACAGTCACCCCCACGATTACAATTGCAAGTGTCAGTCAGGCAGTTTCTGTAGAACCAGGCCACATCCACCTGGCAGAAAGACAAGCCATGTTAAAAAATGCATGTACATATTATATTCAATGCAATGTGGACCAGGATAGGGGGATCACATGGGGGAGCTGCTGGGGTCTCATGGAGGGGGTAACTGGCTCTCAATAATTCACATAGGAAAGAGGGGGTGAGTTTTAGGGACAAAATAATCAAAAGGATTGGGTCAAACTGAAATGGAGAGTACCATATAAATATAGTATGGTTCACCAGAATAACAGTAGTAACAGTAGTTATATTAATATATAATACATATTTTGTTTCTTGTAACAGATAAGATCTTACAAATATGATATTATTTTATAGAAATGAAATGTTCCTATGTATTTGTCTAGAAACTGTAGTACAGGTAGTACAGTTTCTGTTACTTGTAAACTTGTATTGAAATAACCATTGACACTATTTTTTAGACATACTGGTGGCTCCCTCTGCTGGACAACAACAGACAGGAAATGTTTGCGTGTGAATTCATAATTAGATGTAAAAGTGTGTCGAGACCCTCCTAATGACAGTTCAAATGACTCACCACATTGTGACAGGGAGCAAAGACGTCACTGTAGAGAAGAGCACACTCCCTCTTGGCATAAGGCTGTCGGCCCAGGTCCCCTTCACACGGTCGGGCCAGTACGTAGTCACTTTCACACTGAAGCACACATTACAACAGACACGCACAGCACCGGGTGATTAAGTGTCTGATTACTCTTAAATATCACACAGAACTCAGGGGAATGGAGTCCACATGAATTACAGATGCAAGTTGAAAAGAAGAGTGAAAGAGTAAGTGAGGGAGATAAAGCGAAGGAGAAATCAAAGAGGGAGGAGAGAGGAAGTCTGTGGTGCTTCCTACCTGCCCCAGGGCCCAGCTGTCTCCAAACGTCTGTGCATTATTCACCTCCATGCGGCTCGAGGTGGTCATGTCATTCACTGTCACACTGTCAAAGTTACCACACATTCCACTTAGGTGCCCCTGCAAAGACAAAGGTTACACAAATAATTTGCATAACAACAGTAACACTCATTATACATCATGGATGTAATGATACACAAACCTAACACAGAATTGTATCAATTATTTCATAGCTATTTTCTTGAAATTGTGGCATTTTCACAGACTACAAATGTTTTTAATGACTATTAGATATCTTAATTTTCCTAGTTGTGATAACATTGACCAATACTTAAATATTACTGTTGATTATACAATATACAAGTCCAAACATACCAATAAAATTAATTTAAATAAATCTTTCATTCAAATTTGGCCATAAACATGGTTTGAACTTCTGAATTTCAGTGACGCTATTGTGGGGCCCCTGGCCTCAAAAGAAAATTCCTGTACTAACACATCAAAGATTCTCTATGCCTGTGCCATCAGAGAAGTAAAATTGCATTTATATATCAAGGTCATTCATTAATTTCATTAATGAATTTCATTTAATTAATTTTTATTTGAACATGCAAAGTGCATTTGTGTAAAGAGATATTGCTACATCCCTAACTGTTCTCATGAAATAATGAGTTTTGAGTGTTCTGTCTGTTGTGCAGTAGGCAGGCTCTGCAGGTTGCGTGAGAGGCACACCTGCACACCTATAGTGTGGGATTGTTTTCTGACCCAGACCTTCCACTGAGGCCCAGCTCGGATGTGGACAGTTGTTTTGCGGTCCCAGAGGATGGTTAAGTCTTGACTTGCAAAATGAACAACGGTGTAGTAGCCTGCCTTCCACAATTCAAATTCAAATCCTCTTCCAATAACAGTGGAAGGATTCTGGAATAACAGATCAGAAGTGTTATGTGCTAAGGTGGAAATTTGTTAGCAGAATGAGTTAGCCAGAGGTGAGCTCCTACAGGGTTGCCCGAGTTGTCCATAAAGTAGATCTGGGTAAGTCCCACGTGAATGACCAGTGTTTTCAAACACACATTACCACTCTCATAACAGTCCTTGTTTTGGGCAATGATGGACAGCTCAGTTTCCTCTGTGCTCTGATGAAAGAAAATACATTTATTCATTAAAATTCTTGAAAGAAAAAGCAACATTTACTTTAGATTTTGTGCTTTGATCATTTAAATCCTGTAAATAATAATGCAACACAATCCAGACTGGAGGAAGCTGTGTCATTCCAGGTAAGTGAAAGGTGACAGGACAGGAAGTGGCTGTAGGCTATTAGGACAGGGCTGTGACCTCTGTGGCCATTCTCTGAGGTCTGAGTGGTGGTCGGCTGCCTGTTGGATCTGAAACGCTGTGTCTGTTGAGCTAATTCTAATTCTATATCCCTGGGAGCGCCAGAGCCTGGGGCTTTGAATTGAACACTAGTGCCTTTGTGTTGTTACTGCATTGCCCAATGTCTGATAGCATTACTACAGTGTAAAGCTATGTACAATGTTCACACAAACATTAGTCTTAATCTTGTTCTAATTAAGAGTGCAGTTTATATCAGGATTAAAAGATACAATTCAGTCTTGATAAAAAATAAACACAAAAAAACACTTTGCTCTCAAAGGCGTAACTACCCTGTACACACATACTTTGACACAATCCAGCAGAAACTGACACCGGTGTGGCCAAAGTAAATTCCAGAATCTTTCACAGAAATGCCAAAGCCCGTGTGCTCAAGTGAAACTGTGATGAAGCATGACTTACTTTAATGAGGTAGACCTGACAGTCTGAATGGTAGTCATACTCCAGTCCATCAAAGGTATGGTAGTGTCGATCACTGTAGATAGTGCACACAGCTGGACACGGGGAATAGCTGCAGTTAAAATAGCCGCGGTGGCACACACTGATAAAAAAAGAGACGTACAGTCATTGTACAGTATGTTTTACTTTAACTCTAATCAACAACAAACCCGTATACCATCTGTAACATGGCGTCTCAACAGTCTCCCCAGGACGGTATTCAAGTCCCAGCCAAGCACAAGGACAGTTCTCTGGATAGTAGCACTCTCCATGGTGCAGGACCAGCCTTTGAACATAAACAAAAAAGTCAAACATAGTTGTTCATCAAAGTACCTGCTTTCCTTGTCTATTTCACATATTATAATATAATGTACATATGTAAACCAACAAAGGTTTAACTTTAGGACCCTTAATGCAGTATTGTTGTATATGCTGTATTTTGACTTCTACTGTAAAACTGGCAGCTGTGGTGTTTTGAACGGCTGTAGCTGGTGATTACCCAGGAGGACAGACACATCCCGGTATGCAGGGCGTGTTTGGAGGGCAGGTCATATTGAGCATGAGGTTGCGGCAGGTTGGAGCGCAGGCCACCCCTCCTCTCTGCTCATTGCAGCTGTGGTACACTTTACCCTCTGGACACTCTCCAACTTCTGTGCTGTCTGACTCTGCAAGGGAGATACAACAGAAAATGAAGCAAGAAAGTTACAAAAAAAGTCATAAAGCTTAAAAGGAAGGGAAAATGGTGATACAGTGAGACCTTGTTCCTCCTGCACACACTCCATCCTCCCATTTCTGCAGAGGCTGTGAAAGAGAACAAGAAAAGGGAGAGGATAGAATGCAATAGGTTGGCTAGAATGCAAATATGCATACATCTTTTTTATGGAACACTAGGGGTGGCCTCTAAAAATCATATCACAGTTCTTTTGAGTTGAACTCATGATTTTGATTTCATTACTTTTTATGCAGTTAGTATCTTTTGATCCATTAACTAAACCCATCTGCTGCTTCACATTTCACTGTGATTGGTGAAATCTATATTTCATTTTTAGTGAAGGTATAATAGAGGCTGATAAATAGGAGTCATGGGTGGGAAAGTTTCTGTTTTTGAGCCAAAAGCTGCATTACACAGTGAAGGACTGAATCACGATATGACAATCTCATCAAAATAGCATATCAGGATTAGATCACAATTATTCAATTGAACACTCACCAGGGACCAGATACACTGAAGGTTACCTCTCCTGGCTGTGACACACCTCCCATGTAGTAGCAGTGGCACTGAGACCTTATGAAAAGCCAAACACTTTCAAATGACCGTCCATGTAGTTTAGACCACTAACACAGATAGGCTTTGAGGTCTTACAGCTGCACACAGCGCTGGCGTACATCATCGTAGTAACTGTTGTGAGGACATCCACATCCCTCTGCACACTCGGCTGGATCACAGGTCTCTTGGCCGGACAGAGCGCGACATGAGCGGCCACAGGAGGAGACACATGGGTGGTACAGCATCCCTCCAAGACACACCACGCCTGCACACAGGACATGACTAAATGTTACTATACTTTTATGATATTACATTTGTTATATATATAGTGATAATGTTAATATCACACTCACCACACTCAGACACGTGTGGCCTGAAGTTAATGTCCGCTCCATGTTTTGAGCAGAGGTATGTATAATGAGCCAGGACAGTGCACAGGCAGCTGCCCCCGCAGCGACAAGCCTGGTACCGGCACTGCTGTTGGTAAACGTTAGGACTGATGTAGCCATGGCATGGAGCAAACACACTCCCCACAAGCATCTCACACTGGTTTGCATAGTATACTAGGAAATTCATTATACACATTAATTCACTGATCTTAATGAAAAAATGTAGCATGTTCGTAGTAGTATTACCATTGTGCTGGTTCATCTCACATGGGTCTATGATGGGGATATTAACAGGAGCAATGCAAGCAGAAGACACCTTCCAAGCATTACTGTGAAGCTGAGGAGTTCCTTCAATCATTCCAGAGGGAGATCTAATAAAAGATGCATCATCACATAAATACACCAAAGAAGTAAACAAGCGATTTTAGAGATGTATTAAGATGGTTACAGGAAGTCATCTCGTAGATTTCCATTAAAGGTTCCACAAAGGCCAAGAGTCATTCCACGCCAATAATTTTCGATCTGCAAATAGATCCGGCCCCCTTGACCATCATAGAGAAGTCTCAGACCAATATCTGTCTTTATTTGAGTAAATACAGAGGTGAGCTTTCTTATTTCAACTGTTTCTGTAAATTAAACAACAGCATTAGTCATTCACTCATTTTTCATGTCAATTAAAGTGCAATGTCCCTTTGCAAATAAATAATGTGTCTGTGCCCTATCATACCATCCACATAGGGCAGAACAGGGGCTGGGTTCACTCCAAAAATTACTTCCCCTTCCCGGGTTAACGTGATTTGACGAGTCATGTCTTCATCCAGCACCAGAGTCACTGACTGAATACACACCTGATGCTACAGAAAGAATGCCATCAACTGCCTAAATTTAAAATCCTATTTTGATCTATTCTGAATAAATAAATAAATCCCTTTTACCTCGGCACATGTGGTATACTGGAGTGTGACAATAAACTTGCTGCTGGTGCGACTTTTGGTTAGAACATACTGGCATGCCCCTGGCTGAAGGAACATCCTCCCGTCAAAGGTGGTGACAAACACGTCCCCTACAACTGAACACTCGGCTTAGGAAAACAATATATGATTAGATTTTAGAATAAGCATCTGTACCAAGTATAATATGAAGAGTGTAGATTTACCAGTGCAGTTGTTCTCCGTGCAGTTCCATACTCCACCCATGCACACGCTGGAACATAACATTAAAACATTTATTGTACATCTAATCAAACTTGACAAGTCTACTGCATTATACGATGGAGTACTGACCAAACACTACATCCTTGCTGCAAAACATGTCCTTGTTCATATGATGTGCCATGGTAAACACATGGACACTGGGAAACAGCAATACATGTTCCATTTTGTAGGATAAGGCCTGGTAAAAAAGTAAGATGATGTATTTGTAAAGCACAAGTAAAATATCACTCAAAGGTGAAACACTTTTGTACCATCAGGACAGTAGCAGCCATCCAGACAATGCAAGTTTGTTCCCAGACATTCTTTCTCAAATGTGCATGTGGGTGGACAGCAACTGATGCAGTCTCTATAGACAAAACTGTCCTCACAGCCGTCATCTTGAGACAAATACAATATTTTACCTTAGGTGTTGCATGCTAAGCTACAGCATAAGTGTACAAGGGAATCTTACTGCAGGATGGAAAGCTGTCTCTCCATTCTCTCACAGGATACCCCACATGTGAGCAGGCACGAGTGTATTCAACCAAAGCTTTGCAAAAAGTATCCTCATCATCAGACCTAAAGGCAGAAACAAATAAATACAACCATTTCATACAATTCCAAAAGATGTCTGTTAACATACACGTATAAAAACTACTTACACACAAAGGTCGGATACACAACTGGCCACAAACGGATTAGGATCAATGTGTTGATGACATGACAGAAAGGGGAAGAAGAGAAGTGCACTGCATTTCTCTATGGCATCCTGTGTAAGACATAGACATATGACACATCATAATAGTGCTTTATACTGGTCTTTGTTACTATTGATCTTACGTCCATGTCTGACTCTGATTGGCAAGGCCCACTGAAGTCAAGATCTACAGCAGGACAATGTCGTTCATGGGGCAAGTCAATAGCCCAGCTGTTAGCAAACACAGCCGGCTCATCTGTGCGGGTCCCTTCAACACAACATCGACAGAAAATACACAAACAGAGACACAAAGAGCTTCAGAAGCTGGTAATAGGCCGTGTTTCCACTCTCTGCAGAGCATTAGTAGAGCTGTTAAATCATTTTATTTATATAATGAGGATGTATATGGGACAACCACAGAAAGGAGAAGTTAGTTAGTGAGTGGGTTATCTGAAGAGTTGTTTTTTTTGTTGTTGCTTTTTTTGTATTTAAAAAGGCATATTCAATTCATGATTCACAAATTGAATCAGCCTTTACATAAATACATTGCTTCCTAGTACTTTTTACAGAAGCCCTGACCAGCAAGCAAAAAAAAGGGGGGAACGTCATTTTCTAAGCGCTTTTTTTCCCACTAACAGCTCTCCCCCCAAAAAATCTTGCCTTTTTTTTGCACCAACAACTCAACAAAAAAAACATTTTTTTTTGTCTTTTTTCTCTTACACAAATGTTTGTGTTCTCTTTATGAGTTGTATGAGAACTAAGATCAATGCTTCACTGATCACAATACAGGCATAAGATGCTGTTTATTGTACTTATTTGTGCTGTTAGTTGTACTTTGTTGATGTCCTGTTCAGCTTATGTGGCAATATGCTGCAATATCTCGTAAAGGGGTGGGAATTTGAGTTTTAAGATAAATCCACACAAATCCCATTGCGACAATGATGTGCAAAGTGTCCTCTCCCCCAATTTGAGCACCACTCCACGAGGAAAACAGGGACACAAACAAAAAAATAACCTGTCTATATTAAAAACTTAAATTCCAACCCCTTTACAAATGCAGTGCTTTGCCACATAAGTTAAACAGGAGCATGTCAACAAAGTACAACTAGGGTTGCAAAGGGGCGGAAAATTTCCGGAAAGTTTCCGGAAAATTTTCATGGAAAATTTGGCGTGGGAATTTTGGGAATTTTCAAATTGGTAACTTTGCACAGAAGTTTTGGGAATTTATGGGAATCATTGTGAGTCATATACCAACATAAATATAAACATTTTATTTTGTCATCAGCTCTTTTATTGTAAAACACATGACTCACATGATTTATTTGTAAGAAGAACTTTATCAATGCGTATCTCCTTCACTGAACAACAAAGCATGAACATTGGCTAAAATGTGTCTTATAATTCAAAATTTTATGAAAGGAACTCTCCTCCTATCCAAAAACTTGAATTCAAAATGTAAAATGAAAGCAGCTTTCCCCTCTGAAAAGTCTTTCTTGAATGTCAAAAAGTCTTTTGTCAATCAAAATATTTACCCAAAGCTTCTCAAGCCTGGTTTTTGCATGTTCTCCTTTTTGCCAAATACTTTCAAGCTTCTTCCTCAATGTCCACAGTGTTCACTTCCTCAACATCTGACTCCTCGTCTTCTTCAATGTCTGTGTCCGTGTCTGTGTCCAATCTTGTGGAGGATGGTTCTGTGTCAGGCTCAAAGAGACTGAGGTTTGCAAGTATGGCCACTAATTTCTCCACTTGCTCATTTGTGAGCCTGTTCCAAACCTTTGAGTATGTGTTCCCATTGTGTGTGTGTGTGTTCTGTATTTGCTGTGAGCTCAGAAAAGTAGCTTTAGCTCTTTAGAATTCTAGAAGTTATTGTGCATGTGATAAAGGAATGCAAAATGCATGTAGAGGGTGTGGCTCAATGGCTCTGCACAAAATAGTGTCCTGCTTTATTCACAGAAATTTGATTATTTTAGCCAAGATTATGCTACAATTTTTTCTACCAACTATATTGATGCCCCTAACCTTCAACTTTGATAATTCCCAGTTTATTCCCATTAATTCCAGAAAATTACCGTTAATTCCCGAAAATTCCCATTAATTCCCGAAAATTCCCATGGAAAGTTTCCAACTTTGAAAATTCCAAACAGCCACCCCAGGGACCCATCTCCATGATCTTATTGCTAGGCTTGGTCAGGACCTCAGCTGGAGGATTTTTTACCTATGGAGCATGTTTTCATGTTGATGTGGGAAACTGGAGTACCCGGAGGAAACCCACCCAGACAGAGAAAGAACATGCAAACTCCACCCAGAAAGGTCCGATCAACCCGATTGAACCTGGAACCTTCTTGCTGTGAGGCGTGAGTGCTAGCCACTCAGCCACCATGCCGCTATCCACCTGTACTAAATTTTGGCATACTAAACTTTGGCATTTAAACTAATATACCGGAGTATTTGATTTTTTTAGCCACATCAACAGTAAAAAAAAAAAGCCCCAGTGGTCTAAACACAACCGCCCATTCAAGTCAATGAGCCGAGCTCAGTGGCGCATGTCTCCAGATTAGAGTGTGGATCAAGACAATTTTTTTCTGTCTGAGACCGTCCCTCGTCAGACACAGCAGTGATCGAATCCAAACCAAGCCCGAAGTGCATTAAGATATTTGTGTCCAAACCTGACTGAACCCGACACAATTAAAATCACACTATTTTCATAGGGCTACTTATGACACACAGAGGATATTGTTTGTGTGGCCCCTAAGGACCCTACCCGACTGAATTGGGACACGGCTAAAGACGCAAAACAAAAACTCGGGTTATAGCAAAAAATAATGAGAAGATTACTTGTTAAAGGGACAGTGTGTAAGATTTTTACCCGTTAATTACTGAAATTGAAGATACCCATTCAAAAATACATTGTTTTCCAAGCCTTTTCACTTCCATCATGAAATCAAAGTATTCTTTTGGACTTAGATATAGTCACATAAAAGGGGGATCTTCCCCATATAGAGGCAGCCATTTTGAATACGAGAGCCGCAGAAGGACATTTGGGCTCATCCTTCGCCGAGGCTCCTGCTAACAGCTGCTCACCCGCGCTGCATATGGGAGCAGAGGAGCGAAGGAGAGAAGGGGAAGGGGAGGGGGGAAGGGGGGAGCCTCGTGTAAACAAGCATGCTGCTGTATCACACATCGTAATGGATATAACACGTATTTTGGACTAAATTGTTTTACTGGATTTTATTCGCTGGATCCTTATGGACAGATTGAGACCAAGTTTATGGTGAAATACAGAGTTTGACCTGTGCAGAGCCTTCAAAGGTAAGCTAACAAACCTCGTTTTGTGCTTTTCTGTATAAAAGCCCCATGTGCTCGGGGAGTGATTGTTTTGCAGGGAAATGAATTGCATAGTCAAAAAGAGGAGACTGTAAGGTTTCATTTGATGTGTAGATTGTCATGAATCATGATCGGGATTGTGTGTTTTCATGCGAAAAGAAAAAAAAAAAAGTGAACGGGGGACCGCGTTTTATGTATACAGCGGCGCGTGCACGCGAGCTGTCGGCGCTACGGCGCGCCCGGGTGACCCTCGTGGTCTGCCATAGCCAAAAGAGGAAGTGGAATAGCTACTAACCACCTATGCGCCACGAATCCTACACACTGTCCCTTTAAGTGGTAAATTTCAAGTTTAGCATCTCATCCATATTATCCATAGAAATTGTCCTGCAAATAATGACATCCAGTCCACAAAACCGCAATGCCTCAAAACCGGTTTGAGGCATTCTTTGAAAGTAAAAAGGCGAGAGCAGTTCCTCACGTGTGTCTGTTTACATTCACTCAGCGCACGGATCAAGGTGAAGCTGCAGATTAGCGATACTGACTCTACTTCCTATGTACTTTATCACCAATGCTATGAAAATCACATATCTGAAGTATTTTTTAATTACGAAAGGTGCGCTCACAACTTTATAGGCTGTGATCTGCAACCATATCCCGCAGCAGCCATTAAGTCTCATAAGATTCTCCTCGTGCTTGTGGTGTGCACTTTTTGTCGCACGTTTAAAAATCATTTAAGACCAAAAAATCCTGTAATGTGTGGCGGCCTTAAGCTGTTTTTAATTTTATCGCGCTGAAGTGTTTGAGCCCAACCCGAGCCCAAACATAAGTTCTAAATAATTGCCAGAATCTGACCAAGCCCGTCGGATTCTAACGAGTCCCGTCAGACTTTGGTCGGGCTCTACTCCAGATTAGACTAGCCCAGTTAGACACTTCCGGTGACTCCCTGCCCACTGAACATGCGCAGTAGTGCTCTTTTCTCCCGTGGGCAGACGCGAATGCACGTCAGCGTGCGCAATAAATGTGGTCTCAATTAAAAACTGTGTTTAAGACAATTGAAGGATTTTGAGGTGAGAAAAAATATATGATCTAAAATAGGTAAAAATTGCCACAAAATCCGACCTTTTTGAAAACTGTAGGTGTCCCGTCTGCCAAACAGAAGCAGTTTATTATTACATTGCACTCAATGGGAAAAATAATTTATGGGCTGGAGGGATTTTTTTCATTGAAGTACCAGTGAGTGGCTACTATGCCAACTCAAAGACAGCTACAAGCTAGCAATATCCACTTATTTTAAAAGAGCTTTAATAGAGCTTCTATGAGCTTTTGCCTTTCCCCCTTTTTAGTCGACCAGTCAATTGGTTGAACATGTCTTTAGTTGGCCAAGAATTTCTTTAGTTGACTACAGCCCCACTGTGACACACTGGGCTCAATAAATAGCAGGTTAGGTGTCGCAGCGAGTTGATTTCTTTCTGGCCCCATCATACTTAACTGTAAATTATATCCTTTTACTCAATTCTACTCAGAATTTGTCATTAATTATTTTCTTTAGGTTCTATTTAATTGTGGTCTCTACAATACAATACATTACTCTTGCCCTGTATTGAATGCAGTTAAATAGGGTCCACAAAGGTATTGCAGATACCCACACCCCTGGCCTACACACAAACACATCACGGCAGACAAAGGGTGCATAGTTATTCAAATCAGTGAGGAATCCACAATGCTCTTGTCTTTGGCAATGGTATAATAAATCATAGTTATAGGAAGTGCCTGGTAGGTATAAAGAATTGAGTCAGTCTTACCTCTGGCAGTAGTGAGATCATCCCGTGGGAGGTGGTTGAAGTTACCACATAAACCACAGGGGGCACCCTGGTGCTCCTCACTCATTTTTAGGTAAACGCCTGATTCCCCATCCCAGGCCAGAGAGAACCCAAAGACACTCTTCACCAGCAGGTAGTCAGCCAGGCGTTCTATAAATACAGCTCCGATAGTGTGTGGCAGGCTGAGCCTATGACAAACAAGCAAACAAGTATATTATATATCTACTTGGGCCACAGCAGTTCAAAGTTATTTGAAACGTGCACTAATTGTGATTTCTGGTGGAAGGTCTGAAACCTCCATGTCTCCACAGAGAGGCTAGGGTTTTGTCTACTATGTTCCACAGTATCAGAGACATACATAGATAATTCCATACATTGGCCTGTTGCAATGCAATTACTTGGTTAGCTCATGCTTTCCAGAGTTGTGTACTGAACGGTGAAGCAAGTTCCCATATAAAATAGAACCTGTTTATTTCGTATAATCTATGTTGTATTATCAACAAAGTTTAACGTCTTGTTGTCTCATCAACAAAGCTTAACGCCATGTTGATGAGACAACATACATTTCATGAAGAGAAATGTTTAGTTTTCACAAAATCTGAATCTCAATTTAAAAGTAGTAGACTTATAAAACAACAAAGGGTTTGAAAGGGTTGAAAAAGGGTTGAAAAAATACATGGGATTGGCTCTAGAATTCTAAAAACTCCCTGGACTAGCTTGATGGCGAGTGACTGATAGTTCATCAAACATCAAACACCACATCTACTTTTTAGAGCCTATGCAAAGTGTGGCATAAACATTATCTCCATGGAAACAGGCTAGATACTTGGCTTGGTGGCCTGATAATAAAAACCTACACCTATAAATGAATAAACTAAAGAAAGATTAATACCATACACAGAGGTGGGACAAAGTCATTGCTGGGCAAGTCCCAAGTAAGTCTAAGTCTTTTGCACTCAAGTCCGAGTGAAGTCCCGAGTCAAGAGTATCCAAGTGCCGAGTCAAGTCCGAAGTCAAAGCTCACAAGTCTCAAGTCGAGTCCAAAGTCCTCGCATTTTAGTTTCGAGTCATTTCGAGTCCCCTTTAGAAAGAAATTAAATTTCTACAAATCATATAATGTCTGCAAGATCTGTATCAATTTTACCTTTTTAACATTAGAAAAAAATGAAAGTATCCAGGTGTGAAAAACATGTTATAATATTCCCAAAAAGTCTCATGGTTGTATTAGCCGCGTGCACATGCTCTTTGCATACATTTTCGCAGATTCACAAGTACGTGCGGTCCTTATCAACATACCTTTAGAGTTTTTTTTTTCATTGGACGTAGCAAGTCATCACAAGTCAAAAGGCCTAAGTCCAAGTGAAGTCACGAGTTATTGATATTGAAGTCCAAGTCGAGTTGCAAGTGTTTGTACATTTTGTCGAGTCGAGTCTAAAGTTATCAAATTCGTGACTCGAGTCTGACTCGAGTCGAAGTCACATAACTCGAGTCCACACCTCTGCCATGGAACATTCAAATCAGGGAAATATGGGGATGGTCCCCGGGTCAAATATAGAAACAACTTCTCCTGTGTGAGATCAATAAAGGTCAATCTTCTAATCCTTAACCACTGTAAGGCGCTTTGTGCTACAATTTTGTATGAAAAGTGCTTTATAAATATTGATTGATTGATTGATTGAATCAATAACATCACCATGGAGACAAGCAGGTGGCAGACCGTCCACTAGAAAAGTTACATAGTGCAACTTCAAACAATGTAAATGCATACTGACCGGCGACCACCTTGATGGACTTGATAACCAGAGATGTGAATTTCCTCCTCATTAGGGAAGAAGAGGCTAAGAGCTCTAGGGCATGAGTACACACTCCCCTCGCACACTCTGCTGTTATGAACCTGAACGAGGATCAAAGGGACGTGCGCACAGGAAAAACAGTGTTAATCCACACCCTGTAACGTGACCAGTTTATCTAAAAATACGCTCAACTGTCTGTGATGAGATGAACCCAGCATAAACCTGAGCACTATCAGAACCTGACACCAACTTAAATCTACTTAGCTCTATTTAATTGCTTCAAATTAGCAGATAAGCTTGATCTATACGCTCTTACCCACACGGTGTACTGTGGCGTGGCCGAATGGCAGTCTTGGGCCAGGATGTAAGAGCAGGTACCGGGAAAGTAGAAGTAAATCCCATCAAATGTTTCGTAGTGGTGCTGACCCCATGACCGGCAGATCCCGTCTCTGTCCTGGCCCTGGTTTGGTACTGACGATAAATGGACAATTTACTCACAAAACATGTTTGCAGTGATGAAATCCATGAACACAATAACAAATTTGAAATGCTAGGGAAGTGATAGGGCTAGTGCTGCACTGTCTTTCATCATCCTCCTTTTCTACTAAACTTATCAGAAGAAAATGAACACCTAAATTCTCTAAAGACTGTTGTTACAGGAATTCCCCCCTAGCTCGCCGTGCCAAGATGCTACCCTAGATTCACCTGGAAAATGACTGAGAGTGACTCACATGTCACGAGTGCCTTTTTATCACCATAACTACAGAGAGGTTTAGATTCTAAACTTTATATTTTAAGACAAAAACCTGATCTAATTGAGAATTTACAGAATACTTGATGTCCAGGGCATTGCAGATTGTTATGATAGAATGGCTGTGTATCATGTACAGTCTGAAGGAACAGGGTGGTTTTGTCTTCTGTGGGACTGATGGGGGCTTGTGTCTGAGCCCTCACTACAGTGGCTCTGAATATGAATTAAAATTGGAATGAGCAAATCTCAGAAAATCTGATTATTAACATTTGGTGTAGAGCTAATTAAAGCTTGCTGAAGGATCGGAGATCTGATGCATTCAGTGTATTAATTAGTGTAACACAATACGATTATTAACTGAATGGTGAGCATATGTGAGCACGTGTGTTCAGTCAACCACATTCATGCTAAATGAAATGTAATGAGTTTGCAGGTACAGTATTACTCACTGATCTGGCAGCGGTCTCCCATTGCCTGGAACTGAGCACAGTCACACGCACCACCCTCCTGACACCAACCTCCATTAAGACAACCACAGTATTCTGGAGAAGACAAAGTCAAATGTACTTTGTCCATTTTAATGTACTGTGTACAGGCTTTCTCTTTATAGTTTTAAAACAGTTACCTGAAGAAGCATCTCTGGATGTGTAATTGTGCACAATACCACGGGACAGTGCTCCCTCTGACAGCAGTGGCCTGTATGTCTAGGACAGAAGAAGCAGCAGACACATAAGCAGCATCATTGACACAAGTGTAACTGGCTGTAAGTTGTGTCAGGATGAGTGGGACAAAGTGAATGTGTTAGTTAGTGAGTGTGTCTTGTTCTGTACAAAGCCCGCTTTGTGCCCGTTTGGGTGTTTGTGCGCATGTGGGTGCCCTGACCTCTCCTGGTTCTCTTAGGTGTAGTGTACCAACCTCCTCCCCGAGGAGATCCCGTTTCCTCCGAAGTGCATTAGCCCTTCTGCGCACACAAACATGCACATTAGTGAGAGAAACAGTCAGAGGGGAGACTTAAGTGCACTTTACACCACTTGAATCTCGACTCCAAACTCCAAACCCCCTCGCACTCAGAAGCACACACACACACATACACACACCATCACAGATCTCTATCTCACCTCCAGTGACAGCACTGGGTCATAGAAGGATTGTAATCATCATTTACCTCTGTAGTTTCCCTGTTGATAGTGAAAGTCGGCTCTGAGCTCCTAAACACAAAAACCTTTCAAGTGTGAGAAGGATTTTGTTTTTTGGCAATAGAAGCAATTGTTTTGTCAAAGCAGCTTAGGGACAAATATAAATATAATTGTACATAAGAAATAACAATATGAATGGCACACAACTAATGTGTTGTACATACATGAAATAGCCATGTTATAATATTTATAAATAATTGCTCTTTTCCCTCTAACTTCAACTTTACAAAAACAGGTGCCATGCTTACCCTCAAGTAGCAGCAGATGGGAGATTGAAAATGACATAAGAAGAAATCTTTCCACTGTCCACTTTAAGTTCATTTCAGAGTCCGAAAGAAGTCCCGCCAAACTTTAACGGCGCATCTCAGTGGTCCCGGGAGAGAAGGGCGCGGGAGGACTGGACACACCGGGACGATGCGGAGTTTGAGGCTGAAACTTACTGCCCAATAAGTGTACCTGCAGGAGGCGACAGCCCCTTCAGCTCAGGACGGGAACAGCACCTGTGTGTGGGCAGGACTGGGCAGGACTGGGCAGTTCCGGGCAGGTAAGCACGCTGCCAGCGCACTCTGCTCCATTGTCTTGGCTTCTTTTATATGGAAAATCCATGATCATTTACCATTAGCTGGCAAACTTTCCCAGCTGAAAAACCGGATATTTAAGCAAAATGTGCAAACGTCAGCAGCTAATATCATACATAAATATCTGTTAAGAAACAACATAACCGTTTTTTAAAGAATATAATATCAGCGGTCACAAAACATGCTAACATGCTAACAAGCAGTCAACGAAAGAACCTGAAGGAGAACAGAACTTTCAGTGCTTTAAAATAGTAACTGTTAGTAATTTAAAAAAAAAGCTGTATTTTATTAATTACATTTTCTCTGTTTTAAGAGTCATTTCAATAAACAGCTAAATACTGTGGAACAGGGCTCTCAAGTCTCATGAGTGTGACACCCGCAATTCAACGTGTTCAATGTGTTCACACGCCACACATGGTATTTCTCACGCTGAAATTTTGTTAAGCAATTCAAAACTGTAGCCACTGTTCACAGCGCTTCTGTGCCCAGAAAATCGGTTAGTTATGCCGTTTTCAGCTAAAAAAAGTCACTCGCACCCCCGCTCCCCCAATATAAATCTCACTCCTACGAAACTTCAAAACTTGAGAGCCCTGATAAAATTAACCAGATTATTATAATAATTCAGCTAGCAGACGTAGCGTTATTATTTATTACTTACTTATTTATTATGTATTACTTACTTTATCCCCTCCCTGCCTGCATGCACTTTTTCCCTCTTGTCCAAATGTCCTGGAGCTACTGTGGCGAGTAAATTTCTCCTGTGTGAGATCAATAAAGGCTTATCTTATCTTATCTTATCTTATCTTGTTATGTAGCGAGCTAAGTTTTTCATTTGCAAATAATACATCTAATGGTGTATAGTTATGTGTTGTGTTATGTTATGATTTTTTTACCACTAGCACAGCTTTCGAAAACCTTTTTCAGACTGGAAATTGTAACAGGTTGGACCGCCCTTGCCAATCAGGTCTCAAGTTTTGCCCTAGATACAATGTTTTCTAATTAAAAATTAAGGTCAGATTTTGTCACAAATTTGTACTTTATTGCTGAGGAAAAAACTAAAATCAGTTAAAAGATGGGTAATGCAGTTTTAAAGAGGTTAGGAGCATTTAACTTTGAGACCAGTGGGCTGTACACACTCTCCATTACCACCATATTTAACCATAAACCAGTGATTATCGTCATTTTCTTAATCCTATAAATGTATAATCAAAATTATGTATGTGTCTTTCAATTTCTGACAGAACATGTTTCACTTCTCAACAAATGTATACCTTATTTTTGAGAATTATTTACATTTTAACATTTATATAAACAACAATTTTAACAACATATTTGTAATAAATATTTATTTGGCAAATTACAATGTCTGACTGTGATCAATGTAGAGATACAATAAATTGACAAAAAAAAGGCTTAAATTTATGATACAATCTTAGTATGAATTTCTAATAGGAACCTAATGTCTCCATTCCCTTTATGAATATCATACATTTGATCAGATATACTCTGAAATCTATTAAACTGAGCATTAAACTATTGAAGTTGATGGTGAAGCATACAGTATAACAATCATGTGACGTTCGGGTGTAGACCAATAATGAAGAATAATTGGAGGAGAGGTAGGGAGAGTATTTGAACATTTCAGGGACATAGACTCGAGACTGTCAGAGCTGTGTAGGCTACTGCTGGTGTTACTTCTTATTGGAAATGAGTGCGTTTATGTCCTCCTCTGGTTTCAGGCTGTGCCACTGGGCAATGGGCCGCCGCGGATTGGCCAGCATATCCAGCCAATGACGCTCCTCCGTGCCCGCGCTGGTAGCTCCAAGCAGTATTTTCCCAATGGCATCATTTTTCCCAATCTTGTCATAGTCCAGCACAGTTATAGCAACCTGCACTTTCTATGAATAACAAGCAACAAAACCAGGAACAGGTAAGTAATAGTATAAGTAAGTATTATTGATTTTTTCTTTCTTTATGTTTAGTACTTTTTACATTTTTGATGCATAAGGAAGACATCAGATATATGATGGAAGATATATGGAATTATGTAGTAAAGAAATAAAGTTAAAGGAAAAGTAACGTTTTTTTTTTTAACAATCTGAGCCTTCTTTCGGCAATAAAACAAGTAGTTTTACTCACCCATAGCAGTTTGGTGTCAATTGGAGCAGTGTCGCAGAACTTATGTTGAGCCGTTCTGTTCTACTAATGATCCCGTATCCGTTAGCGTGAGTGCTCGGGGCACTGATTTGCGCTCTCCAAATAACACAAACTTTAGCACTTTTCAAATCACAGAAGATCGCTGTGTCAGGGTAGACTTTTAGTAGATTCCAAAATGGCCTGAAACCCGATATCGCAACAGAAAAGTAAAGTTCAGAGCGGTGTTAGCTTCTTTCGGACTAGCTGTGTTTACAAAACAGCTGAGTTCACGCATGCGCACTGTCCTCTCTGATGACGTCATCAAATGAAACTATAGCTGGATATCGGGTTTCAGGCCGTTTTGGAATCCACTAAAAGTCTACCCTGACACAGCGATCTTCTGTGATTTGAAAAGTGCTAAAGTTTGTGTTATTTGGACACCGCAAAATAATAATGCCCCGAGCACTCATGCTAACGGATACAGGATCATTAGTAGAACAGAACGGCTCAACATAAGTTCTGCGATACCACTCCAATTGACACCAAACTGCTATGAGTGAGTAAAACTACTTGTTTTATTGCCGAAAGAAGGCTCAGATTGTAAAAAAACGTTAATTTTCCTTTCAGTCTACTAAATGATTTTTTTACATTTTATATTCAAATCCTCAAAGTAGCCACTCTGTTGACAGCACTGCAAACCCTTGGCCGTCTCTATGAGCTTATTAAAAATCTTATCTTAAGCAAAATATATTTTTTTCTACCATGTCCTACCATGTTCTACCTTGTTCTGCCATGAAGTTTTAGATGTCATCCTTGCATGTTTGAGTTAGCAATTTCACGTGGGCCCTATTCAAACCCTCCCAAGTTAGTTGTCTCTCCACACATGCCTATGTCTTTCATGCGCTCACACAACTATTTTCCATAAATATACAAAATCGTGAAACAAAACTGTACATAACAACTTGATAAACCTGATGCAATGTGCAGCAGTTTAATCAGCAGGAGGCACATTGACTGTGTTGTGCTCAGAAGGAGGAGTGACTTAGTGTAAACTGGCGACGTGGAGCGTTAAAAACAAAAGGTAAACTTATAAAACATTTAACAATTTTTGAGTACTTTTGGGTTATTTTTACTCTATTTTTTTATTTGTTACTTTCCATATGTCATGTCTTAGTTTGGATGTCTTCAGCGAGAATCTCCAATGTAAATAACAATGGAAATAAAGAAGAAAAATAAATGAATGTACCTCTATGAGATCACACGCCACCTCAAAACTGAAAGACTCGTTGTAGTACGGATTCAAAGTGTTCTTCTTTATTGTCGTTTTCTTTTTCTTGAGTCTTTTCCCATTTTGCATTAAGTGGAGCTTCACATAGGGGTCTGTTAAGAGAGCAGAAAGGATTAAATATGGCCTGGCACAGTTGCAGCAAATCCATCAGTATTTTAGTTGCTGCTTAACTGCTTGAAAGTTGATACACCATTAACAAACTACTTATCTGAGATCACTTGGTCACAACCACAAAGCGGGTCCTTTAATTTGTCGGTCTTGTGTGAATGTGTGTACATAGGATAAGTTAATTGTAAAATGAATCCAGAGTGTGTTAAAATACCTGATAAGCCACCCACGTCCATTTTCTTGAGGTTTTTGGCCTCCAGAATCACCACCGTCAGCTTCCCTGCAGTGGGAACATATCTCAAGGACAAGCAGATGTCTCCCAGCCGCTCGCTCTACAACAAGGAGACCAAGGTAATAAGCTTATTATCCAAACTCTCCATTTATGTTACAATACGGCAGCAAAATTATTACAGATATAACAGGAAGTACATTTTAAAATGGTGTGATATGGAGAGAAAGCAGTAAGTGGACTAGTCCAGTTCAGATTTAGTTATGTGATAAATCTCGTATAGTCTCTGAATGTTTTTGCCTAATCATGCTGAAAGTAGAAATGTATTCAACTCTAATGTTGGCCATAGGAATAAAGTAAAACGTTTAAATGAAAATATTAAAAGATTTTTATTTTACAAAATAATAATACTTTTTAAAAATCTTAGCTTGAGTCTCGTATTAATTCCGATAAAGCTAGAAATTACATGAAAACTTGTTCTCCCATTAATGTGATTTCTTTCAGTATTGATACCTGCTATATTATTTGTTTTAGTCTTGATTAGCATCTGATTTTTGATACTTCTGACAACCCCAAACTATATTTTAGTAGGTCTTTACAGAGTAAGTCCTTTTCCCTTTGGTGTGTATGTATTTGCTATAACAAGAGTCAGAGGTTTGATTCCTGGGGCTCACCTCCTCCTTCTCTGCTTTCTGCAGGTCTCTCCACTCCTGTAGGGACTGGCTGAAGTCGATGCTGCTCATGAGGATCTTGATATCTCCAATAGCGTCATGTTTGGAGAAGCGGTCAAAGTCATATACCGTCATCACCAGTGTCTTTCCTCCCAGCTCACTGTAAGGGACCTGAGCAGGCAGAACAAGGTACACTTTGGATTTTGAGTAATTCACCTTTAAGGAGTAAAGAGTTAGACTAAATACCCTTAAAATAAACATGATTCCACTTCTAGAGATGTAGATATTACTGTAATATGATATATGGGCATTTTTGTCATACAGTATATTGGTATTACAGTGCATATGACAGGTTTTCATGTTATTTAATTACTTTACAATTTGTGGAGAAAAAGTTTAGAAGAAAACTACAAAAAAAAGTTGCAAGTGGATTCTAAAACAGAATATCTACAGTATGTCATCTTAAATATTCTCTCCAAAATGCTGGGAGAATTTAGGAACAAAGGCATTTTTTCTGACAGTATAAACATTAATTTAACAAAATAAGTTAAGAGAAATAAAAATATCATCTATTTTTATTTGTCTAATCATAACTATTAAATGATTTAGTTATTTAGTGATTTGTTAATATTATGGTTGCTAGGTAACAGTGATGGAATCACCAGTGGCAAAAACTGTTGTTGTGTCCTTAGGCAAGACACTTCACCCACATTGCCTAGTAAGAAAGTGGAGTGTTGGTGGTGGTCGGAGGGCCAATGGCACAGGTTGGCAGCCCCTCTTCTGTCTGTCTGTCCCAAGGCAGCCGTGGCTACAATAGTAGCTCACTACCACTGAGTGTGGAGTGAATGAACAATGAACTGTAAATTGCTTCGGGTGTCTTGAAAGGTGCTATATAAATGCAATGATTAATTAATTAACCTCTAAACAGTTATCTCTGCTGTACTTGTCCAACTAGAAAGTTCACCAGAATTAAAAAATAGACTAACTAGCCAAATATTTTAGTAAGATCTTAACTATAATTATGTTAACTATGTCAACAAACTTGTTATATGCACTTTACATTATTTTGTTAAGCTTCCACTTGTCATTCCCAGTTCATCCCCAGTGCATCAACAGACTACTGAATTTAAATGGAAATGCAATAGCAATATAGCTAAACAAGTCCCTATATGTAGATAGTAATCATGAAAATATCAAATAGATTTTATATTTTTTTAAAGAAAAAGTTAATTTGTGAATGATACACCAACTTTACTTCAATTTGTGGACCTGTTTAGTTTGAGTGAGCTATGTAGGCACAAACAACTACACCAAACATCCTATCCTGTCCTTACCTTGAATGTGAATGTCTCATTGAAAGTGGGTTCCAGAGTTTTGCGATGAACTTTGGTTTCAAACTTTTTTTTCTTGTCTGGCAGGAGATAGACTTTGACATAGGGATCGGAACTGCCTCCCACATCCATAGCAGGGAGCTCTGCTGCTTGTAGGATGCCTACCACCAGCTAGAAAAGTGAAGGGAAGGGAAACTATTAAAAGAAGCACTCAGCATATATGTTTGTCTGAAAGTGTGGTATTTCAGGCAGGATAGAATGATCTCACAGTGTTATCTGTGAAGTTGTAGTCGAGGGAAAACTGCAGGCGGCCCAGCTTCTCCTCTTCTTTAGGCTCCTCATCAGACAGCTCAGCTTCCTTACTGGGGTCATCTTTATTTTTCTGTCAACATAAACATCAGAGCAAAACATAGAGTGCATGAGATTTTGTACAATGGCGGTTGTAGCTAGAAAGTATTGGGTTCAATTCCCAGGCAGAACAGGGCTTTTCTTCGTGACATTTGCTGTTTTCTATTAGAGCTATGCGATTACAATTGTAACTGTGAGTGCAATATATTATTGCTCTGATCAAGAAACACAAATCTGTTCAGAATGATATAGGCACAGGTTGACCAACTGACCAGTAGGGCCCACATATTGGTCATACTCAGCATTGCTCCTTTGTTGTGTGTTAGACCAAAATACTTTTTTTCCACTTGTCTGTACTACCCACCTCTGCCCTCACAATAGTTTTTACACATTTCAAAATCCTCAGCTGAAACTTGCCCTGAGCATGGTATCATTCTGTATGCTTGAACTGAGTTAGTAAAGCATACAGTTAACTGGAAAAGCCCGTAAAGATATGTTGTTCATGTTATAGATTGTGTACACATAGACAAGTAGACAACTACTGCTGCTTTGTTCAGATGAGACAGATGACACTTTGTGGATGTAACACCTTGATGCAGTAGAACACATACATATCAGAGCTCATCCCAGCTTATACTGCTGTGAAGGCTAGTTCATAACTCCATTAGCCCTGCTCCTCTGACAGCTGCACAGCGGGTGACCTGGATGTCAGTGTTGATACATGGGCAGAGCAGTGCATGTGCTATGTTACCTCTTTAAAACTGGACATCATTTCAGTATCACAGCTGCCCTTCTCTTTGCCGTTCTTCTTGTCTTTGTCCTTGTTTTTCTTTTTCAGGCACTTTTTCCACACACACAGACTGCAAGCTAGGACGGTGCACAAAGTCACAAAGCACAGGGCACCTACCTCCATGGATGGCACTGCAAAGACAAACAATGCTGTGATACCTATGTATTGTAAGGTGCATCAGTGATGGTTACAGTCACATTGTGTCATTGCTGCTGCATACTCAAGAGCATCTGCATCTTTTTTAATTAGTTGAATTGTCAATCCATAATTTGATTGCATTTTTTAGATTTTCAGAATAAAAAATACCCCATATTGGTACCAGGATGTGCACTCCCCATGGAAGGCCAGCAAAGGTTCAAGACTAGGATATAGGGATGAAGTTCTTTAGTGGTTTATTCGATGAATCCGCCGATGCAGTCTTAGTCGAACAACATTTATGTGAGCCGACTAATGATTTTATTTAGATTATAAGGACATATATGGGACAACAGCAGCAGCCACAGCAAAGTATGTAGGACTCAACCGAAGATTTGGAAGTGAATCATGAGTTTAATCAGCATCTTTTCATAAATATACATAGTTTTCTAGAAATTTTCTGTGAAAGAGCCGTCTTTTAGAACATGGATGGATAATTCAGTATTGTTACTGGCCATTGAAGACAGAAACTTTTGAGGAAAAGGTGCTGTTTAACTTTATTTCCTAGATTTACTTGGATATGATAAGCTCAATACTTACAGTGTGTTCGGCGTAATTCATTCATGAACTTTTTGATGCTGTGTCCTCCAGAATGCGTGTGATTGGTTGGTGTGGTAGTGTTGAATGAGAGGGTGAGGGAAGCAGGGGGGATGGTGGTTTGTAGCTTTCCAGTCATTTTCAATTCTAGTAAAACAGACAAATCAAAAGCATCTTCAACATATGAATAATAATAATCATTAAGATTACTAGGGATGGTCCAAAATTGATTTTTTTAGCCGATACCAATATTTGTCTTGCTGTTATGGTTGATAACCGATATAAGCCGATGGACTGGGAATGACACATGGGCACAAACAGACTTGAGCAAAGCAGGAAAAAATATTGTGATAAAAATATGTGGGTAAATCCAGTGATATTATCAATAACCAGTATACCTATGTCTACGGATGTCAAAATATCCAAATCAGATACTAATTGATACTAAAACTAGTGTAGAAAATAAATTCTCATTTGAGAAAAAAAAAATGAAAAGAATGATCTTGAGCTGTATCAGAAGAAGTGCAAGACCACATAGGCTAGTGTCATGTGCAAAGACCACTATGGAACCTACCGGGACGACTGGGGGATTACACAGATAAAAGGACACAAGGTAATATAAAAGAAACTGCTATGATTTAATTTTGAAAATCACTTCCACTTCCTACTTTTTTAAAAATTATCATCGTAGTATCTAACTGTCATACCGATATGACAACACTAATACCATTCCTAAAGATAACAGCTCTTCTTGCCAGTGCAGTACACCTTAACAAAGTGAGCAGACAAATGTACAAAGTGTCCACAAATACAATTGATCTGATGCTTAGGAGACAGTAATGTGCTTATCGACACTGTAAGGCCCTCAGTGTCAAGTGACTTCTCTGATTTCTGCTGGCATGGCACAACACTCCAACACAGGATATGAAGCTGTAGTCAGGCCAAAGCTGCTGACGGGAGGAGCAGGGAAGACGGAAAACAGGACAGCACTGCATCGTGGACCTCTGCTGTCACCCCCTCGTCAAACTCCTGCAAGGTCATGTTCAGATACCACACAATCCATCACAGGTTCAAAGGGGATGACTCACTCTAATGCCTCATACTTTGTCTTTTCTTCACAAGTATCTGGAGCTGAGTCAGCACATAGGACCTGATCCAGGCAGACATCGACCCCATGTGACCAGACGCTTTGCAAAAACGTAAGTAGGGAGAGGGAAGGGTTGTGTTGCATATTGACTGTGTATCAATGAGCTATGCTTTTTCTGAGCCTTTGCAGTATAATATGAATCTACTACTAAATAATATATTATTACAAATGAACATAAGATGTAAATAAATGCACATTTAAAAAAAGAAATAAATAAAGAAAAAGTTTCAATTTTACTGTTTGCATTAAAAAAAGTTTTGTGAGCATTGCTGGATTTTTTTTTCTGTTAGTCATATATTTAAATGATAATAATATAGAAATCTGCAAACTTTCTAATTCTACATGATATTAACATAGAAACGTGAAAACTTTCTCTTTGTAGTGCTACTAATTCTTAATTTGGGAGTTTGCCTGAAGCTTGTGCATATGTTTTACTTTAACTTTAAGGTTATAATGGCTTATGTCAACAAGCACAGTTCTGTAAAAAGTTGCAAGTTAAGTTTTCTAAAGTAATTTAAATATTATGAGTTTCTGAGTAACTTACCTGTGTGATGTTGCCTTGTAATTACTATTCCCTTGCCCGACTGCACAAAGAGTTGAGGTACAGCATCAGTGGAGCGGTGCAGGCTGATGGTGGGTGTGCGTATGCCTGTGGTGCCTCGGGGTGGTGCGGATGGGTGACAGGAGGAGGAGTGCAGGTGAGCAGGGGAGAGAGAGCCTGGTCCGTACCCTTACACCAGGCTCACGCTCAGACTCATACTCATGCACATGCAGTTTACTCATACTCCACAAACATGCCTCTGGGTCCATATGCACTATGCACATTTAACATAATATTTGTCATTTTCATTTGATTATGATATTACGTTCTAATTGTTCCTGACATGGGACAGCTTAGGCGTCGTATAGCAGGTTTGCTTACAGGTCACTCTTGTTGGGTCAGTGATGAATATGCATCAGGGAGGTGACATGGCCTTTAAAACCTCGTTAGCATAGTGAGAGTTCAGCAGTAGAGGACATTTACATTTAGAGTGAACAAGTGAATGTGTGTGTGTGTGGGATGCAGTACTGTCTCATACAGTCTATGTATAGATGATGTTTCCTCATTTAGAAACTTAGGATGTGGCTGCAGTAGCCCAGGGATCAAGTTCTGGCTCCACCCCTTTCACCTTGAGTTTCAAAGATACTGTATACAAACGGGGGGTAGAATATGACTAGATCTACTGTAGACTACTCTACCACGCAACATTTACAGACGGTTTAATTTTATATATGTTAAAAAGAATTATGTGTGAGTTTTTATTAATTATTTTTAAAAATTGATAAATATATTAAACAGCTGGATAGCCTTTGCATTTGAATAGTCAAATAAAATCTGTACGTGCTACTTTTTAATGGAATTTTAGTAGCAGTAGATAATCTTCTATACAATACTTGACAAATTAAGTTGTTTAAAGCTGAAGTTGTTAGTTGTTATAAACTGTAAATCAAGTATGCTCTGAGCAGGTGATACAGTGCTGTTTAGAGGAGCAGAGACCGCAGTAAGACTTGGGACTTGTGCTGTACTCAACTCTTATGATTTTAAATTTAACAAATTACAATTACATGGCTAGAATTTTAAAGATCCCATAGCATGAAATTTTCACTTTCTGAGGTTTTTGACCAAACGGGAGATTCTAAACAAGGGAACATTCTGACATCACACTCGTGGAAAAGTTTCCACCCCCCGTCTGGATGTCTACCCACCGTCTCTGGAAATCACGCCCAGAGAGTTTGGACCGCGAACGAGCTACACAATGCGAGATGCGTTTTTTTATTTGCCTGGAGGCACGTGAGAGTGTTTCCAGGCTCGGGTGTCCTTTATCCGAGCTTCCGAACCTCTGAAACAGCAGTGGTTTAATTTTATTTTCTGTGGAAATGTGTTTTTTTAATGGAAATCGTCTCATATCTTCCTCCGCGCTTACACACACGGAAGTGGGGACAGCGTACATCGCACCGCTAAAACGAGGAACCAGCGGCGCATTTGGCCACAACCCCCACCTGCTGCACTGGCCTGTCTCTGTCCTCCTCATTTGCATTCAAGCAACAACGCCCAGAATAAAGTGTTTCAGGGAGATATTTATGACTCTGACTGTGTTCATGAGGCTTTCTCATGCACTAAGGCTTGATTTTGAAGAAGGATTCATTTACAGTATTAGGGAACCATTAAGGTGCCATATAAAAGCATCAAGAAGTACCATGTCATGGGATCTTTAACACAATATTTAAAACTCTACACAAAAATTACCTAATATATACAGTAGTTACTTAGTCACTGCAACTTGAGAATTTGTAATTAGTTACTTAAAACTGATTTTAAAATGCTGGACACTGCATTACAAATAAAACAAATACAACATAAAAACTAAGCTAAACTAAATGATCATAGCACTGATGACGGGTTTCTTATTAATGTTCTAATTTATTTTAAATAATTAAATATCTTTCTGTTATGATCTTATGGTTTTGATGACTGCACACACCACAGTATCGCAGTATGAGCATTTCACAATAATTAATATTTACACAATAATACATTTGCGCACTAGATGGCAGTGCTGTTATAATGTAGATTTTCGGTGTACCGAGAGCTGAAGAAGAAGCCGTTTCTAGGATATGGAGGAAGCTTTAGACTGAAGAGGTAAATCATTGCTCACGTTTCTGTTCTTTCATCAAAGTTACGCGATATTCTTGATATACTAATTGCTAAAGTTTACAGCTAACCACGTGTTTTTGCGTCGTTAACTTCTGCAAATGTCGTTTCTTACCATAGCTCTTAACACATCTTATATTTTATGTTTATGAAGTCATTTGGCATCATAAATGTTGCGTTGGTTTTGCAGGGAGCGCCATGGAGAGCGCGGTGCAGACCGTGGGGGCTCTGGAGGCTGTGGTACTACGAGCCTTCGGTCCACACGGGGGGCAGGTGCTGTTCACTCGGGACACGGGGCAGGCGATGCTCACCCGCAGCGGAGCCCGTATTCTCACTGCATTACGGCTGGACAACCCACTGGCACGGTAACTAATGACCCACAGAACATAACACTGCATATGACAGGTTAGTTACCCTACCAATTTCACTATAGCACGTATCTAACTACATTTATAGCTACACTGTCTCTTCACAGACCTGCCCTCCAACTTTGTAACTTTTCTGATGAAGGGTGAGGTCTGGTGTTCTTACTTTGCCTGGAACTCTCCAAAGAATGGCTTGGATAAAACTTGTCTCCATAGAAAATGTTCAAACGTTTGTTAATAAAATAAAAATAGACTTAGCAATATTTTTATTTATTTATTTGTGTATTTATTTATTTATTTATTTGACAGGGACAGTGTACATTAATGAACATTTGTGTAAATGCACCAGATTTAGCCAAGAGGCTAGTTTTCATCTGCAGTCCCTGGGCAGATGTTACATTGTCACCCTAAGAAAAAAAACAGGTTAAAACAATGTACATACAAAATTATTTACACTATTTACATGCTTTCAGTCTCACTCATAGTAACAGCCATGCACACTTGGTAAAACATTAACAATATATACATACAACACACACACACACAGAACACACATACATCTGGCACCCCTCAGTAACACAACAAACAGGATAGAACAAAAAAGGTGACTCTAAAAGGAAATGAATGTGTGCACTGTGCAGTGCTGATTTTCAATTAACCACTTTTTAAAAAGAGTCTTAAAAGTGTGATATGATGGTGAGTCTCTGATATGTATGGGATAGGGATGTCAACAATTAATCGATTAACGGTTAATTGTCGATTAAGACGTTGGTCGATCAAAATGCATTAATTGTAATTAACCGCTAACCGCGGACACGCGGACACGCGCACCCGAAAAAAGGCAACCACGCTGCGCCAAGCTCGACTCACAGCCGACCGCAGGCGCCAACGGCACTGCTCAGCAGCCCCGGGTGTACCGCGAGGCGAGATCAAACCCGGAATGCGAGCCCGCGAGCCGCGAGGTGGTTTAATCCTGGTCTAGTCCCGGTCGAGTCCCAATCCAGGTCCAGACCTGGTTCAGACCTGGTCCAGTCCACGTTCAGTCCTGGTCTAGTCTCTTAGCCAATCAGGACAGAACACAATGTTACACTATAAAAAAAATGTTACACTATAAAAAAAATAAAAAATTGGATAGAGCGAGGGATTACTGTATTTTGTTATTCAGCATCAGTACATTCGTCTGCTTTTTACTAAGGAATAATTAACTGAGGAATATACAATATAATAATATTATGATATATTTATGACTCAGTGTTATGTTACTATAGCTTTTATTCTTAAAGATCCTATTGAAACACTCAAATTCAGGTGAAAAACGCCGCTTATCAGTTAATCGTTAATCGATCGATAAGGTCAATCAACTATCAGTTAATGAATTAACCGATAATTTGCATCCCTAGTATGGGAGTATTGTTCCATTAATGTGCTGCATTGACAAAAAATTAGGACTGTCCAAAGGTGCTTTTCCTGAGTGGGATAATGCAGTCCCCTCTAACTGCCCCCCTGGTTACCCGGCTTGAGGATGATCTTATTGTAATGAACTGTGAAAGTGGGGGTGAAGAGAGACCATTTATAATTTTAAACAGAAGGCAGAGGTTTGTGTATTTGATCATATTGTCCCAGTTCAGTTATTTGAGTTTGTGTAATATTTCACAATGATGATATTGGATTGGTTTCTTGTCAAGTGTTTTTATTGTTCTTTTGTAAATTCAATCAATTTGGTTTGAGGGTGGTGTTGTTTGTGTTTGACCATGTGGTTAAACAGTATTTGATATGGGAGCATATAGACTGTGGTGGCATTGAGTGAGCGAGTAATATTTGTTTTTATTTTTATTTTTTTTCATTGCACTGAAAAACATTTAAAGACATGTGCCCATACTGGCTTATATCTCCACAAACCTGACTCATATTTGGCCTGGAGGAGGGTCTCCTCCTGCTTTTTTCAATGGAAATGTTGTTCCTTTCGAGAAAGTTCCAAAGTATGGTTTTAACTTTCTATTTCAGTGGAATAATGCAGGTTATGTGCCACCTCCAGAAAGCTACAAACTGTAACTGAATACTTTATTCATTAGCAGTTTTAGCAGTTTTTGTTCTTTACAATTGTGCCCCCGATTGAAAATTGTGACAAAGTTGGTCTAATTTTCTTTTGTTAAGTAAGAGTCAGAAAAGCTTGTTTTTTGTGCAAATGCTCTCTGAATTTTATGGATGTTTTAGGACTCAGTGTTACTGTCACTTTAAGTTTTTAGAGAAACATAAAAACCTATCCATATGCACTTAAAAACATACATTGAATTAATAATTTTTTGTTTTAATAGAATCATTGTGGACTGCGCATCAAGACACAGTGCCAGAACAGGGGACGGCTCCAAGTCCTTCATCCTCCTCCTTGCCACACTTGTACGGAAAATCAAGTGCGCTGCCTGTACTGACCAGCAGGTGTCCCTCTCCTACACTTCTAGAGCATATTCTAGAGCCCGACGCTTGGCTGATGAGCTCCTGTCCTTCACACTGCATCACCTGGATAACCTTCTGACTGTGGGTGTCCTGCCTTCTGCCCAGCGCCTCATGTGGGAGCATATACACACCGCGTTACCATGTCCAGTTCAGAAGCTGCTCTGTGCGTTTTTCCACACCCGCCTGAGCCACAATCATTGCAGTTTCATCAGCGGACTCCTTTGTAAACTGTTATCCAACTGGACAATCAAAGACAACCAACCTTATTCCTCCCTGCAGTTTTTGAATGACTCTTGGCCTGCGCTGTATACTCCCGTAGTTGGCTTTCCCATCGGTTACTCCCGGTTACTCGAGGGGCAGGTCATCCATAGAGACTTTGCGATACCATCCACACAGATTGCACAAGGACCGGTCAAGGCTATTGTTTTAACTACACCTATTCACCCCAAATTTGTCGAAGCAGGGGAGGTGCTGGAAATCAAAGACAAGGGGAATATTCTGCATTTCAGCTCATTTGCAGAAAGCTCTCTAGAATGTGTGATCTCATACCTGTGCAGTCTGGGGGTGTCTGTGCTCCTGTCTTCAGTCAAACAGCCGGCTGTGGTTTTGGCCCTAGCAGCACAGGCACAGATCAGTGTGGTGGAGTGCATCAGCCAGGAGGACTTAGATCTGTTCATCCGTCTAAGTGAAGCTACAGCCGTCTCTGGCTTTTGGAATATCCAGTCAAAGCATGTGGTCTCTCTGGCCTTTTGTAAAACAGCACTTCTCGGAGCTCACAGGTTTGATTATTTTGTGTAAATTGTCACAAAGTAATTTCCACACATTGCAAAATGGAATATCTGCACAGGACTATTCTTGATTTGTATAATTTTTAGTACTTATTTTTATTTGGGCTATGCCAATTAATCAAAATGAGCAAATTGATTATAAGTCATAAGTATTTTACAACCAGTCATGTCATGTGGTAGCAAAGGCATATTGTTTGTAGTGTTTTTCAAAATTTGGATGGAAAAAAATATAAAATTTAACTAATGTAAATAACTTATTTTCTTATGTTTTACTAAAATGTTTATAAACCCTATTATTAGAAGCCATAATTTTTCACAAAAACATTCAAGTTAAAATTCTAATTGAGAATTGTAATCAAGAACATTTTATTTATTCATTTGTTTAAAAAAAAAGCCAAAATTGTAATCTAATGTATCAAAAAAATAAATACAAAAATTCAGTTAATTTATTTTTTTCCCCAAATTACTCAGTCCTCGTTCTTATTATTTGAATTGTTTAAAGTATTTCCCATTTTTTTGCATCCTATAGAGGAGATTGCACATGAAACAAGATAAATAAGCATAGTCCACTGGTTAGCAAGCTATGAATAAAATTAGTCAAAAGGCAGATTTATTTACTCAAATGGACACTGAATCCAAGTCTAACTATTGTAGATATTCCATCCTTTGAACACTTTCTGTGATATTGTTTGATTTTTTTTCTCTCTCTCTAAAGGTACGTCCACGTGGGCTTCCCTGATAAACAAGACTTCAAACCTTGCAGCCTGGTCGTCTGTGGGGCTGGAGAAGGCCAGACTGAACAGTATGCCTCTGCTATGCTAGATGCTATCAGGATGCTTTTGACCACCTGGCAACCTCCTACTTTTGCAGAATCTGAAAAAAACTCCTCCATTACACCTAACCGCCCTCCTCATCACCAAATCTGTCCGCAAGGCTGCGTTCTGACTGCCGGTGGAACTTTTGAATTCCTTTTAAGTCACTCCCTTCAAAACAATTCAGCTCTTAGGCGCACAGATATGATTTCCTGCATCTTGGCTGACTCCCTCCTCTGCCTTCCTCGACATCTTTACTCCCACAAACAATTGCATTTTGCTCAAATCCAATCCAAAGTTATAAAACACACACACACAAGCCCATTGTGTTCAGAGAGCAATATAAATGTAGGATCAGAATGTTGTATACAGGAGTCAGGGCTAGAGTCGGTCTTCTGTAAGTACGAGTTGATTTTGGCGGTGTTGCAGTGTGTCTCACAGCTTTTCCGGATAGACTCTGTTATTCACACACGCAGCAGAATAAAAACGATCACAAATATTTCCTGTGGTGAGGAGGAAGAGGAGGAGGAGGAGGAGGAGTGACATTGTATTGTGTGCTAATGGGGAGGCTGGCCTCTCTTTAATGCTGACATACAGGCATAATGACTGCATAGAACAATAAAAACTGGTGCTTATTCATTATAAGGTGAGATGTCTTTACTCATTAAAACAGCTATTCAAATGTATTTGTATTAAAGGTGCACTATGAAACTTTTCTGGTAGATGGTCCACCACCTGTTTGTCCCTGTGTAGATGTTAATGGTCTGGAATATTCCACAATATGGCATTACATGGTTACACTTTATAATGATTACACCTTAATAAACCTTAAAACACTTAATTCAGTAAAAAATAAATGTCATTCATAATGAAGTAGTTTATTAGGATGAAGGAATTATATTAAAATGGATTTAGGCTTAGTATCTACTTAATCTAGGGGTTAGGGTAGGTTATTTATTAAAGTGTATATGACAGGTCTTTCTATTTATTACTTTGGATTGTACTTGTGGTAAATAGTTATCATATTTTACCTCTTTTTTTTATTTAAAAGAAAAGTTTCAAATTAAAATAAGTAGTACTGAGTGTTAAAACAGAATACCCTTACCTAGGCCATGAAGATGGAAAATTACATCCAAAATACGGGCAGGGAAGACATTTTTCTGACTAATTAAACATTGAACAAAAAGCGGCTGTAATCTATTTTTATTAGTCTATTCATGGACTAATGTGTTTTGACAGAATTACAGAAGTTATCTCTACATTCTTATGTCATAGGCTGAGATTTTTAGTAAATTCTGAAATTTAAGTACTTATTAAACCTGACTTGTTCTTAATTAACATTTTTTCATTATGAATTCTTTCTTCATGCTTTATTAAGGCAAATTGGGTATAGTATAGTTATTATGAAGTGTTATTGCAAACATCTCCATGGAGATAAGCAGGTTGCTGACCCCCTGCAAAAGTGTACAGTGCACCTTTCATTCTAAAAAAGAATGATGTTTTGACCTGCCTTAGGCCAGCAGGAGAAAGTCAGTAATTAAGGTACGTTGTCCTGATTCAAACTAATACTGTATATTGAAATAAAGTGTTAGATGAATCAATCAAAATTCACTGAATGTTTTTTTTAGAAAATTACAAAGGCGGTATTAGAGGAGGTCATATGGTCAAAATATCTTCTTTCTTTGTTGCCTTCACAAATAATCCTTATCTTAGTAGTTTGTAATTTAGTCTCAAATCTTCTTATGGATGAGTTTTAAATTTACTAAATGAATCTTGATTTGACAGCTGAATGATTTGGGAAAAATATATAAGTGTGTTTTTTTTCTAATAAGCTTGGTGACTGTGATTAGATTTACGATTTATGTTTTATCAATAGGATTCTGTTCAAAGTTCACATTTTAAACACATCCAGAAGAATTGAGTTAGCTTGTATAATGATAAAAGAAGAAATTCAATTTGTCAACTGGACAAAGTTTGTTTGGTCGAAAACGTTTCGCCGCTCATCCGAGAGGCTTCGTCAGCTCTAATAAGAATACTGGTAAGACACTTGCTTATATCTTGCTGCAGGGAGGAGCTAACTAGCTAACTACTTTCCGAAACTATCTCATTGGTTTCAGTCTTTTGTTTCTCTGGCGTCTAGATTAGCATACCTATTCATCCCTACAACGACTGTTTTTCACACCTCTGGCCCTGACCTGGCTAGCCCTATTGTTCCCCTGTTTGCTTGATCTAGGCTTAAGAATGGAATTATAGATGGGAGACAAATTATGTCTGACTCCACCATTTCTGTTCAAAGAAGGATTCTCTTTTTTGACAAAAATAGCCTCTTTAACTCCCCTCTCAAACCAATTCTTTTCCCTGGCTAAGATCTGAACCTCACTGTCCTCAAATGAATAGCCCGTGGCTTCTAGGTGAATAATATAAGTATAATATAAGTATAATATAATATAAGTATAATAATGAATAAATCATTTGGAAAACTGACTAAACGATATTTCATAGTTTTTAACCAGTTTTTAAGCCAAATCTGTCTAACTGTCCAAAAATGCTATTAAATATTTCCCAAATTGATCAGTCCACAGCCCTGTATTAAAACTCTTTATATTGTCTTAGTTCAACTCTTCTTTCTGAGCAAAGGCATTCTGCAATTGCCTTTCCATTTTTCCATTTACAGCTCATGCAGACACCACAATAACGCCTTCCTTTTATAATCAGTGTTATCGGTGGAATTATGGGTGTGGGTCCGAAAGTCCAGCACTCGACTGTCGGCAAGCAAATCAGACATGGCTTCCTCCCGCTGTAACAATCAAATGTAACTCTATTCTAAGTCATTTAAGATCCCAAATGCAGTGTTAGAATGGTTCTGCTATGAGTCAGCTGGTGTTTTGGTAAATAATTGTGGAAAGTCTTTGTTGATTTGATTAAGTATGAGTCAGTAGGAGAAACTTTCTGATAAACAGGTTCACATGGGAAAATAAATCGTGCATAAGAATATGTACTATAGGAAAAAAATAGATATTGTCTTGTTTTTGCATAATTGTTTTTATTCAACATAGTGAACCAGTGCATATCATTCAACAAAATCTCCAAAACATGTCAATTACATAGTATAAAATGTACCTTCAGACAGCCTCGCTATACAACACTTTCTTATAAGTCTTACAAGTATAAAAACAAATCATTTTGGAAAAGTGAAAATTTACATTCAAAATAAAAGGTAAAAAAATTAACATTTGAACTGTAAATGAAAAATTTTAATGTGAAACTGCTACATCCACTTCCACCAAAAGCTTAAATGATTTAGTTTTGTATAAAATGATGACATTTCTTTGCATTGTAGGTAAATTGAATCCATTGGCAACAGCTGTCAAGTGAGGAGGTGGTTCCAGTATATATATGCACCATGAGTCTTGGCGGTATGTGATCAACAGTGTTGGGCAAGTTACTCAAAAACTGTAATGCACTACTTATTACTTGTTACTGTCATTTTAAAGTAATGCCTTACATTACAATATTACTCTAAATAAAAAGTAAGGCATTACACTACTTTTGCATTACTTTAGTTACTCTCGCCAAAATGACTGGAAATAAGGATTTGGCAATCTACAGTGCAAATCTCTCATGTGTCATGACTTTCACCTGGGTTGTATCGTTCCCTGTCCCATCCCCTCCTTTCCTGACTAATTTCGTGGTGCTATGGCACCTCTGCAAGTGCTTCGTCAAATTGCTTGTGCTGCATTTCGACGTGGAAAGAGGTTTGGGATTCACACACAGTGTGCATTTAACTAAAATGTTCTTGGAGTCCTTATTTTGGACGAAGTGAAAGTAGTGGGCGTATGCCCATCTTGAAAAGGAGCTAGCACTATCCGATTCTTCTGGTTCTGTCATCCTTTGTCAGTCTGCCAGTTCGAGACGAAGTAAAAGGAAAAGGAATGGTCTTCGCGGACTTTTATATCACTAGCTGATCTCGCGGAACTTTGTATGAAATGTAATGTTCTGCGCAGACTTATCAGATTCAGTAGCTGATCTCGCGGTGATCCGCAAACTTTGTATGAAGAAAACCCACAAAAACAAAGCAGGTTAAAAATGCATTGTAATGTGCGTTACTGGCATTGTAACAAGTAATATATTACCGATTTTCTTCCCTGTAATGCGTTACATTACTGCGTTACACCACAAAGTAATGCATTACAGTAATTAATTACTTTTGTAATGAGTTACTCCCAACACTGGTGATCAACACAGTTATATAAATGTCTCCTTAGAATATTAACAGCTTACAAACAGTAGTTTCAATCGATGGTCACAATAAGACACATATCTGTTGTATATTTATACAAGCACAGATGACACCATTATATAGCTTGGTCTGCTCACCATATCTCTTCTATCTCAAGTGTCAGCAGTACAGTTTAACATATTTATAAAAGTCTGATCCCAGCCTATTTTAAGTTTATGTTCTTCAACAAGCAGTGTTCCATTGGCAGTGAGGAGTCAAGTGACTCTGGGAATGACATCATGCAATATTAATACACATTTGGATGTGAGGAGGGCTGTCACACCACCTCCCGAGACTTCCTGATAGCACAGCACAGAAGCATGCTGAAGATCATCCCAAATACCTGCCAAAGTGAATTTACATGATTGCATTTAATACATGTATTAAACTATGACATCATAGCCTATTAACAATGAGACTCACCATAATAACTCCAATGGTGATGCCCACGCCTCCAATGATGTGCAGTTTGGAGTCAAACACCTCATCAATAGCATCTGGGCAGCTCTGCAAAACAACAACTTTGTTTTAAGAAGTAAAGTGATAAAACTCACTGTCTACAGCAAGTGTTGCCATAGTAACAAATCTACTCCCTTTTGATAGAATAAGATGTGATACAAGAAAGAGGAACTCACTTAATATCTCTAACAGATGATTTAGTTTAAATGTCTGTGAGTATGTTTCTGGACTCCACTGGAGTAATACCTTCGTAATCAGCTCCTGGAGTGGGTCTCCTCTGGGACATGTTTCTTTAGCGATATCATCCACTGTACCAGTGGGACCACAGCAGTTGAGCTGTCGAGACAGGACCATAATATTATTATGTATTGGGGCAGTTCCTCTCAGTGTACATTGATCAGTGGCCCTACATGAGAAGCATGATAGTACTCACCCCATGTTGAATGACTTTTAATGTCTCTTTTAGACGCTGATCGTTTGTTTCTTTGTACTTGTTGAAGGTTTGTATGTAGAAGGTAGTAATATCATTCACCACCTACAAACAGGCTTTTCTATTATAGGTTTCCACATCTGTGCCATTTAAATTGCTAAATGTATTATTCATTTTGAATTACCTTTGTTTGGTTTGAAAACCCCCAGATTCCTGCTGCCACCTCGACAGCAAAGATGATGAGAAGGAAGAAAAAGAACTGTACAAAGGACACAGTGCAGTTATAATGTGGCCATGACAGGACATGTCTATAAAAGCAAAGTCAGGTGGTACAAACTACTTTACATCGGCCCCACCCCTTAGAGCTTAACTACAAGCAGATTATGACGCAGTTGTTAGTTGTCAGTGGCTTTAGTGCTAAAGCTCAGTTAAACATTACACTCTAAGACAAGTACATGATCAATAGGGTTATCATCTGTCTGTTTAGTGCAAGAAAATAATGACACAGACCAGTCCAAGCATACAGGGAGACTCTTGGATGGCCCCACAGCAGCCCAGGAACCCCACCACCATCATGAGTGCTCCTGCTGCGATCAGGATGTACACACCTGTGGAAATGGAACACGCATGTTTATACAGTAGCATTTATTCACATGACACTATATTGTAATTGTCATACCAGTATAGAAGACATATGGAGAGTCGTCCCCTTCAAACAGGCCTTTGGTCTTTGGATCCAGCCTGAGCCACAGGCCAATGGCGAAGACAGCTGTCCCTGCAACCTGAAGACACAGATGGGATAAATAACACAGCTCAAACTATTGATTCAGGCTTTCAATAACTAGTATTGACTAGCTATTTAATAAGTATCGAGTTGTTACATTGCAGTTTCACCATAAAAAATCTATAACCAGTGTGAAAAAGGGAAGTGAAAGAATCCAAGGCATTCCCATTCCCCACATGCGCATTGTGGGCTAAAAAGTGCAGACTAAAGCACTAGCAAAACCTTGTCAGCAAACACAGCATTCCATAAACTTTGTATCCAAACCTTTGACACCACTCTGCCTGTTTGTAGCCTCACTCACCCCCCAGTCTCTCCTTCTTCACTCACAACACAACCACATCAAAGTAAAAAACATTCTCCCTACCCAGAAGATGCCGTTGAAGATAAACATGAGATATTTGACACACTGGATACCTCCTTTGAGTGCCATGCTGCCTCATGTAGCACTTTGTTTGTATTTTTGAACAGGAGGAGGAAACAAGATGGTGGCTGCCTCAGATGTGGGTAAAAGAGAAAGCACTAGCACCACCCGCCTACCTGACATCACCTGATCGTTCATTTTGGGAGGGGCAAGCAAAAGTAAGGAGAATACTATGACTACTACTATGACTGCAAAACAATCGTCATGACAATGCATCGTGATACTAACTTTCACAATATACTGCATCGATTCTTGATGCCAAAAATCGATTATTATTAATTAATAATTTAATATTAATAAATCCATTCATTACATTATTCATTTTTTTTTATAAATCCTATGCACTTTTTTCTTTGTGAAAGGGTATTGTTTGTTATGATGGTAGCTACCTCCAAAATGGCAAATGTTTGAACATCATTTTTTGTTTTAGAAAAAATCCTATGCACTTTTTTTGTTATTTGTTTGGTTTATTTGTTTTTGTTATTCAATAAATTCAGTTATGAATTGAGTTGCTCAGAGTTATGTATCAATTGAAGACACTACCCAGATACACAGCCACTGATATTTCAGTTATCCTCTTTTTTTTGGTACATTTTCACTGAAGTATGTCGAATATATTGCAATGCATCGCAATAATTCAAGTATCGTGATGCATCGTGATAGTATCGCATCGTGGCATATGAATCGTGACTTCTTTGCCAATACCCTCCCCTAACTATGACCAGACTAGAGTTGTGTAGTACATTTAATTGAGTAACTTTTTAAAGAAATTGTAGTTTTCAGAGTACTTTTCTAGCAGCATACCTTTACTCCTACTTGAGTAATATTTTTATTGAAGTAACAATACTTACTTGAGTAAATTTTATTTTTTTTTTTTGTAAAGTTGTACTACATAATATTATTTTATATAGGAACGTTACTCTTTCTTGAGCGCACATACATCACATCCATGATCGAGTAACCTGTGCTCTTTATATTCTAAGGACCCTGTACCAGACCAGTCGTCAGCTTCTTTTGTTGAACTGGTTGATTTTTTACCCAGGATTCTGCTCTGTCACTGAACATACACTTCACATCAGCTGAAAAGGATTTGTTGAGACATGTTTGAATAAATAGTTTTCCTGTTGTGGGCAGGACATGTTCACAACTGTATTTCCTGGTCGGATACAGTAGATACTAGTAGTTTAAAACACCAGAAACATTTTTACTTGTGCATAAATTGTGTTTTTGGATGGAATTTTAAGAGTCAAGGGATTCTATAAGTCAGTGCTACTTCCTATTTGAAAAAACTATATTTACAACATGTTCTATCCCACCAAACCACGTTATACTTCGTCTCATTTTTATTTGGATTTATCTGGGAATGGAAGAGCTAACAGGGCACTACAGGTACTTATGTTTGTACAGCAGGCAGCCACACAGACACGATTAAGAATGATTAACTCAGCTCTTGCAGCTCCCACTGCGCATGGAAATGTAATGACTCTTTCCTAGTACATGGAAGATCACCTCTCACTGTTCTTATAAGGGCAAAACATTTCATATGCACCCACTGCATGATACAAGACCGCAGCCCACCCATAACTGGACAGAAATAGCTCGTCCCAGCCTATGTTCTTAAATCCATTCACATACGACGCAACCGATACCTGCCAAACAGGACATGCGCAATTCAGTGCGCCACGTGACCCAGCCCTATTGTTTGATTATGAGCACAACAAACCACTATCATTACGCTTTCACAAATTCGGTAATACTAATACCATGCGTGGTGTCTGCGCAGGAATTGGGTCACTTGGCCACAGGGGATTATTGTGCCATCCGCTCTGTCCACACACGCAGCCGGACACTGTTTGTTTAGGAGGAGCATTTTCTAACGCTTATACTTATACTGGGGAATGAGAGGATTCCCAAACACCATTCTGTCAGTTACACTAATAATGATATTACACCACAGCTTCAACAGCACTTGACAAATGCACGCACAAAAATGTTCGCTCCACACTTACCCAGAAGACAAGGTTGAAGGCAAACATCAGGTATTTAATGCACGCCTCTCCGCCCGAAAGAGCAGCCATGGTGATCCACAGAGTAAATCACAGAGTAAATCACACTTGTATTAGCACCGGAGGAGGAGGAATAAGAAGGCGTCTGTAACAGTCACTATGCAGAATGGGGTTATCGGACACGCGCTTCGTGCTGTGCGCTCGGAGTGGTCCGCCCCTCACCACGTCCGCTCCAAACCAGCGTGATTCCACTCAGAAGCTGGATACTAATGTCATACTTTGCCATTAGTTACAATAAATATGGAGCACACGAGCCTAACCGTGTACAGAAGGAAGGTTGAGGCCACAGAGACCATTATGGCGTGCAGTGCGCTAGATTAGACAACGTCCTAAAAAATATTCCGTGTGTAGGCGACATGTGATAAACAGTTGTTGCTCCTGCAGCTCTGCAGCTGCGGCTGTGCTGCACACCGACAGTGCAGTGACGCCATCTGTACAGGCAAAGTGCACTGAACGGGAATGAACGTGCACGAGCATGGTAGGTGATAGGTGCAAGGCAATGTAATACTAAAAACAAGCACGGCCCGTTCATTTGTGTCCTTTATAGTGAACACTGAGTTAACCAGTCTGTCTGCGTGGGTTTTGAGATAGACTCTAGTTTGTGGCTGCACTATGATTTAAAACAGGGGTCTTCAACGTTTTTCAGGCCAGGGACCCCCAAACAGATGGCGAACTGGGCCAGGGACCCCCTACTATATATACGGCATAGAAGATAAGATAAGATAAGCCTTTATTGATCTCACACAGGAGAAATTTACTCGCCACAGTAGCTCCAGGACAATTGGACAAGAGGGGAAAAAGTGCATGCAGGCAGGGAGGGGATAAAGTAAGTAATAAATAATGCAGATAGTAATACGTAATAATAATAATAATGGAAAATAGTAATAATGATAATAGTAACAACAAGCACCAACATGAAAAAGGAGGATATTGCACGTCTGGCCTATATGTTAGAATTATACAGTCTGATGGTGGTGGGGATGAAGGATCTGCGGTAGCGCTCCTTCTTGCACTGGGGGTGTCTTAGTCGGCTACTAAAGGAGCTGCTCAGCTCCTCTACAGTCCGGTGCAGAGGGTGAGAGGTGTCGTCCTTAATGGACATGAATTTGGCCAGTACCCTCCTCTCAGCCACCTCCTCTACACGGTCCAGAGGACAGCCCAGGACAGAGCTGGCCCTCTTAACCAGCTTATTCAGTCTTTTTCTGTCCCACTCTGTGCTGCTCGGGGCCCAGCAGACGACAGCGTAGAGGAGAGCAGAGGCCACCACAGAGTCATAAAAAGTCTTGAGCAGAGGCCTGCGCACTCCAAAGGACCTCAGTCTCCTCAGGAGGTGGAGGCGACTTTGGCCCTTCTTATACAGGGCGTCGGTGTTGTGGGACCAGTCCAGTTTATTGTTGAGGTGAACACCCAGGTACTTGAAACTGTCCACAGTCTCTATGTCCTGCCCCTGGATGTTCACCGGTGAGTGAGGTAGTGGTCTCCTCCTGAAGTCGATCACCAGCTCCTTTGTCTTACTGGTGTTCAGGCTCAGGTGGTTGCGCCCACACCAGTCCACAAAGTCACTGATGACCGAGCGGTACTCCAGCTCGTTCCCCTCTGACACACAGCCCACAATGGCCGAGTCGTCGGAGAACGTCTGGAGATGGCAGCTGTCCGTGTTGTATGTGAAGTCCGAGGTGTATATGGTGAAGAGGAAGGGTGAGAGGACAGTACCCTGGGGGGCCCCCGTGCTGCAGACTACCACCTCTGACTCACAGCCGCGCAGCCGCACGTACTGTGGACGGTCAGTGAGGTAGTCGATGGTCCAGGCAGCAAGATGTCCATCCACTCCCGCGTCCTCCAGCTTCCCCCGCAGCAGCGCCGGCCTGATGGTGTTGAAGGCACTGGAGAAGTTAAAGAACATGACTCTCACAGCACTCCCGGCGGTCTCAAGGTGGGTGAGCGCCCGCTGCAGAAAGTAGATGACGGCGTCCTTTACTCCTACGTTTGGCTTGTAGGCAAACTGCAGCGGGTCCAGGGTGGGGCTCATTGTGTTTTATATTAAATTGAGCTAAGTGTCATGTATAAACATTGCTACTCTGTTATGGTACATCCAATACAAGGAAATAATACACAGGTTAATACTGTATTTTCATGTTTTTTTATTTTAAAGATGGGCCAGATAGGCCCTACGGGGTGGATGTGCTACTGCAGTTTTTAAACACAACTTGCATATAACACAGGCCTATTAAGATCGTTCACTGATTCAACCAAAAAACAAGTGCAAGGGAGAGAGTGGCTGTGCATTTTAAGACATCAAAGAGGGTGGAGGGACAAGGGAGAAATTGACTGGGGAAAAATGAAAATATATATTGTTTTTAAAAATATTAAAATATAAAATTATATTATTTTAAAGTGAAATCAAAAGATTTCGCGACCCCCCTGCAGTACCTCCGCCACCTCCCTAGGGGTCGCGACCCCCCTGTTGAAGACCTCTGATAAAATAATAATAATAATAATAATAATAATAATAATAATAATAATAATAATAATAATAATAATAATAATAATAATAATAATAATAATAATAATAATAATAATAATAATAATAATAATTTAAAAACATAAATAAATAATAAACATTTTAAAATAAATTAAATACATAAATAAATACATAAATAAATAAATAAATAAATAACTATAAATAAATAATAAAAATTAAAAGGGAGTCTGAAACCTTTTGGGGCAACTGTAGAAGCTTGACAGAGATGCTGGTCATCAAAAAAAAAAAAGCTAGGTCGTTGGATTTAACACCAAAAATGTCCCAGATGTCCATTACAAAGGACATGTTACTACATTATGAATAAAAATAAAATTAACAAAATGTAAATGCTAAGGTGTTCATTTACCTCCAAAAGAAAATTAAAATAATAATAATAATAATAATTTAGACACACTTTTTTTCTTCGGGTCCCAAGAGGATATAATAGCTTATTTATCTTAAAAACTGTAGCACAATAAGGAACCATTTTCTAACACAAATATTTCAGTTCAATTCCCAATTTTTACATTCTGCTATTGTGTCATTGGGCAAAACACCTCACATGCTTTGCCTCCAGTGTCTGTGTTCAGTGTGTGAGTGAGGGAATGGCTTCTACCAGCCCTGATTGTGCTGTGAGTCAGTGACAGTGGAACCTTTTAATCATGTGTTTATACCTTAGTGTTTACTGTTTGCTGTTTGCTGTGCCCGAGTCCCCTTATAGCGTGAGTATTCAGCAAGAGTGGGTCTGTTTGGGTTGGCCCGGCTGGCACTGTGCGCATGTGTGGAGTGGACCTATCTCTCAGCAGGCCGATCAGCGGGCACATCCTGCCTTTGTCCCTATGCATGTTTTGGATGTGTCAGTCCACAACTACCCACTCCAAAGAATCCGATAAGGGGAGGGAACTAACTTGCTGGGAATTTCTCTAATATAAACCCTCTTTCTATGCACAAGTCCTCTGTCCAGCACCATGCCCTAACTTGGTGCCTAAGTTGTCAATTCTTTTATTTTCAAGCTATATTTTGTACAGGCTGAAAACATGGAGGTATGCATATCTACATTTTTTAAGACATAATCATACTCAAATAAAAACTCTGTATATGTATACATCTATTTTGTTTCTAGGTTTATTGGAGATATTTGCTACATGTATGCATCCTTTTCCATCAGACCGGTAAGGTGCATATTTATTGTGCATGCTAAAATCATGTCTTATTTCTTGCTATAATTCAAACTTTTTTGGTGTAGCTTGGGTGACAGGTGCAACAGGCAGGTGCAGTCTGTTTGGTCGGCAGCACATCCACACGTTTGATGGAGTTTTGTATGAGTTTCCTGGAGACTGCAGTTATCTGTTGGCCGGGGACTGCACACATCGCTCTTTCACACTGCTTGGTGAGTCTGACCTATGGAGACAATATTTACTTGGTATTATTTTTGGGATATTTAAAGTCACTGTATGTAACTTTTTAGTCAAAAATATACTAAAAGAAAAAAAATGTATTTTCCATTTTGGTTGTGTTAATTGCACTGAAAAGCAAACAACAACAACAAAAACATGCATCCTTACACTGAGCGTGCTTGCATCTCCTCAAAACAGACTCTTATTTGGCCTGAAGGGGGGTTTCTTCCTGCTTGTCTCCATGGAAATGTTGTTCCTTTAGCTATAATATTCCACAGTATGGCATAAAACACACCTCCATGGAAATGTTCCCAAGTATGGTTTTCACTTTCTATTTCCATGGAATCATGCACGCGACAGGCCACCAACAGAAAGTTATATACTGTACCTTTAATTACCTTGCCTCTTGTTGTTTTACTGCCCCAACTACCATTCTCTCCTCGCCAACTAACTTACTTAATATTCACATTCAATATCTACTGCATACAAAATAATGTTTGTTTTAATTTTGAAGGCACTTCAGGTGATGGTTTTACTTTAAATAACAGTTTGTAAAAGTAGAAGAAGAAGAAGTGACTTTATTGATCTCACACTGGAGAAATTCTTCTCTGCATTTTAACCCATCCTATATATAGCCGGCTGGTTAGCTCAACTGGTAAGTCATGGACTTTCCCCCTGGGGGTTGTGGGTTCAAATCCCCCCTGGGCAATGAGCTAACCAGTGTGGGTCCTTGGGCAAGACCCTTCACGGTACTGCCCCCCGGGCGCCGAAAAAGATGGCTGCTCACTGCTCCTGAAAAAGGATGGGTCAAATGCAGAAGTCAAATGTGTCACTGTGTGTCATTGTGTGTGAGACCAATAAAGGCTTAAGCCTAAAATTAATCTAATCTAATCTAATCTAATATATATATATACATATATTAGGAGCAGTGGGCAGCACACTTGTGCGCCCGGGGACCATCTCCATGATCTTCTTGCTTCGGTTTGGTCAGGACCTAAGCTGGAGGACCTATGGTGCATCTTTTGGGTTGGTGGGGGAAACCGGAGTGCCCGGAGGAAACCCACCCAGACACGGGGAGAACATGCAAACTCCACACAGAAAGGCCCAGGCGACCCGGGGATCGAACCCAGACCATGCATGCAAACTCCACACAGAACACACACAGAAAGGCCTGGGCGACCCGGGGATCGAACCCGGAACCTTCTTGCTGTGAAGCGTGAGTGCTAGCCACTCAGCCACCGTGCCGCCAGCATGGTGGTATAATAAAAATGCTTGGGATTTCGACATTGTTCTGTTAATTTGATTACTGTATGTGATTACTTATGTAATAACTTACAAAAAAATGTATTTAAATTATTATTATTTTTGTTTATGTAACATTATTTTTACTTTATCTTACTGGAGAGCATGGTCATGGTCTTTTAGTCAATGAGAGTAAATTTATATTCATGGTGTTAATTATGAATAATCACAAAATCATGATGCTTCTGCCAACGATTATCATGAAACTAAAATAGAACTTGAGTATTTGTAAATGGTCACATTAAATGTGACTTTATAGTGCTTTTCCATCTTCAAGGCACTTAAAGCGCTTTACAACAAGGAACCACTCACCCTTTCACACACCAGTGTACACAGACACTGGGGGTGAGGTGGGTTAAGTGTCTTGCCCAAGGACACAACGACAGGATTCATCTGTGGGAGCTGGTATCAACCTGTGGGTTAGTGGATCTGACCGCTCAACTAATGTTTATGTCGAGAGCGTGATTCGAACCAACCTTTGGATCAGTGGACAAACGCTCTACCAACTGAGCTACTGGCGCCCAAACACGTGTCATGTTTTAGAAGTAGTTTTCTTAGGTCAGCTATCCATGGGTTTCAGAATGATGACAAAATAGGACTGTTGCCATAGCGATTAAGAATTAATAACAAATACCTAATATCTTTTGAATGGTGAAAAATCTTATTATTAATATTGCATATAAGAGAAAGCTGAATCCCATGAATATATTTGTATAATTTGCAATAAACTGTTAGCCAAGGATGTATCTAAAATGATTCCTATTTTGCTGTACTACAGGTGATTTTGTGGATGGCAAACGTGCTGGCATCACTCTGTTTCTTGGAGACGCCTTTGAGCTGCACCTGTCTGTGGATGGAATCCTCTCACAGGGAGAAAAAATGTAAGAGATATTTTACTCAGTATCTTAATACGCAGTTATTTCTCACATCAAGTTTGTTTGTGTGATTGTAGCCTGTCAGTGCCGTATGCATCCCATTCTCTGTTTGTGGGCACTGAGCTGGGCTTCTCCAAACTTTGGAGTGAAGAGTTTGGCTTCTCTGTGACAATTGATAATGCAGCTAACTTTGCGCTGACCCTGAGCAAGCAGCATGCTAACCGCACCTGTGGTCTATGTGGGAATTACAACGCCATCACCGCAGATGAATATACCGCTCAAGAAGGTATGCAATAAGGTCTAGTGGGTATTTACCGGTTCAAAATAGGTTTCATTCACTTAATTCACATAATTTCAAAATATCATTGTTGAATGAATTATCTGCTATTATTTTAAGTGGAACTGAACTCAAAATCTTTTTTATATGGTATTTGAATAGTATTGTCTAGTAATGTGGCTAGTGGCAATTTTAGTGCAAACTAGGTCAGTTTGCAGCTTTGTCATGAAGTCATAAAGTGTGTGTTGTCCCCAGTGGCCTCTACAATTTCAATTACTACATTACATCACACAGCGCTGTCCTGTTGCAGCCACTTGCTTCTGATTATACACACCAGGCTGCATGGGTCAAGTTTGAAGTGTGGATACCTGTTAGATTAGTCACAATGTATTATATATATCTGGATGTATCCCATCTCTTTGAACTGTTGCCATCAGGCAGACGTTACAGGTCCATCAGAAGCCTGTCCAATAGGCTGAGAGACAGCTTCTTCCCCTAAGCCATCATCAGACTGAACTCATGCAGGCACTACCCTGCCCCCCTGCCCCCCAACCGCACCACAATACACTACCTTACTACAATTTACTAATTTTGTAAATTGCTTGCATGCCAAGTGCTGATTGCTGCTATTGTTTGTTTTATTTTGTTTTTATTGAAGATTTGTTTGTTTGCCAGTCAAACATACGTTTTTTGTATGTGATACACCTGCAGAGAAGCCTTCCCCAATTTCGTTATGTTTTACCTGACATAATGACAATAAAGACTATTCTATTCTATTCTATTCTATTCTACCCCCAGACCTTGCCCCATCTCCCCCCTCACTCCTTTACTTCTCCAGATACTTCCCAGTTTAACAGCTCTATTTGTATTGTTTAGGTGTTTAGTCCCACTTTAATGAAATATCTAAACAAAAACAAAACAAAAATATGAATCTAACTAACAACAAACCACTTCTAATGTTCAGTAGTCTTCTTAAGCACAATTTGAAACAAACTTGAAACTTGACAGTTCTATTCCCAATCCTGCACTCAGTCATTTGTGTCCTTGGGCAAGATACTTCACTCGCTTTGCCTCCAGCATCTTTTGTGAGTTATTGCACATTCCTCTGTAAACCAGCAAGCCTGTGTGAGTGAATAATGTCACCTCTTTAATGTTACTGTGAACAAAAAGTTAATTTATAATGTTCTATTTGCAAAATTGGGTTTAATTTTGCCACTCACAATTAACCAGCATTTCATGTATTTTTTGCAACATACTCTACTATTGAATTCTCAGTCCTACACTTACACTTTTAATTACACACTAACTACACTTCTCCGGCCTAATTAGGGCATTATGTGAAAGCAAACTTTTAAGTGGAATCTCCTGTTTCTCAGTCCTCGTGACTCAATATTCTGAGTCACCAGGACTGAGAAACAGGAAGAGGAAAAGATAAGATGTAAAAGAAACAGCTGTGTTCAGATGAGATAAAGTAAAGCCCTGGTCTAATTAGTGTGTGTTTGATTCTAGGGTTTGTCACAGAGGACAGTTATGATTTTGCAAACTCATGGGCGGTGAAGGGGGCGGGGCAGATATGTCAGAGGGTCACCCCACCCACTCTGACCTGTAACAGCACCCAAAGGACCGCAGAGGTGAGAGCATGCATACAGAACATTTACAGTACAAATAAATGTATAAATGTTAGCAGATAATAGACAGTACACATTATCATTGATGATAGAGTAAAGTAAAGGACTTTTTGGCTGTCGCAGTTGCCTTATTACAACAGGGTCGGTGGTTAGAATCTCAATCAGGTCAGTTCCTACTATTTTTGGGCACTTGCGTGAGATGTTTAACCCAACCTGCCTGTGTGTGTGAATTTGTGTAAATGAGGTAATTGTTATCATTAATTTGCTTTGTGCTTTAAACAACTAACAAACTATTTCAGATGTTCCTGATAACAAGAAGCTGAAATGAATGAATGATAATGAACTGACTCCCATACCATGTGGAGTTTGCATTTTCTTCTTGTACCTTTTCTTGGTAACTCATACAGCTGCTAAAATTATAGGACTCCCCACACCCAACCTTGCAGATCTCAACAACAGGGCTATTGGACGATTTGCACTTTCAATAGAACAGGACCCCACTCACCCACTACAGGAACACCTCACCCCTCTGCTCTCAGGACGGAGGTACAGGGCAATCAGGTGCAGGAGGGCCCGCTTTGGCAGAAGCCTGATCCCTTCAGCCATCACATTTTTGAACAACAGGCCCCGCTGAGTGTGCTGTAACGCTTATTGTATGTCTTTGTGGTTGTTGTGTTGTTGCTGTGTGTGTCAAACAGGCTCTGTGTGCGTGAAAATGAATTTCCCCTTGGGGACAATAAAGCCTAAAGTCTAAGTCTACCTGAATCCTCCACCATAGTCCCCTGTTCCTCTCTCAGATCCTGTCCGCCTGCAATGTGCTGAGGCAGTCGTCCGTGTTCCTCCGCTGCGCTCACGTGGTTCCTCCGGAGAGCTTTGTGGCTCTGTGTCAGCAGGAGGCCTGTCACTGTGAAGGGGCTTCAGAGCACTGTTTCTGCCCTGTCTTGCTGGAGTACGCCCGCACCTGCCACTCCCATGGGGTAGTACTGACCGGATGGACCTCCGAGAGCCACTGCTGTGAGTCCTTTGATAGTGTGTTTGCCTTATCTTGTGCAAGAAACATAAGATAGATAGCTCTATACAATAATGTGGAACATTCCAGGCAAAGCCATGCCATCTCCATTTAGACAGGTGGGAGCAGACTCATCACCAGAAAAGTTACACAGTGCACTTTTAAATTCTTTAGGTTTGCACTGAAAGCCACAATAGTCTAGTCTGGTTAACACCTGACCATATCACAAGTGAGATATGGGTCTGGAAACTCGCTTCGAAAAATCCCGTAGCGGAGGTGTGGTTAGCGATTGCCAACGGCCGTTTATTGGGCGTTATGAATGTCTATCATTGAGCGTATACGTAAGTCCATAGCCAATCATGTCAGTTGTCAGTTCAAACTACAAGCTTCCGTTTGTCATGTAGTACGCGTCACCGTCTTGCCACACCTCCCCCGCTCTCTGATTGGGGACCTAAATCTGGGACTCTCGCTTGGACGAGTTTCCAGGCCGCCTTCCAGTTTGAAACGAACGGAAGCGGCCTGGGAATTCCCAGGCTAACAATAGTCAGTTTTTATCAACAGATGATAATGTAAGGAACTGCAGACCTTTGTACAAGATCTACCAATTAGAAAAAAATAGATCAAATTTTTAAAAATCATATGACTTGCAAAAAAATGTCCAAATCATGTGTTAGCTGAATTTATGAAATGTAAATTGTTATCTGAAAAACTTGATTGCGTGTTCAGTGATGATGTTTGTGTTGAACATAGTGCCCAAGTGTCCCATTGGGATGCAGTACAGTGAATGCACCAAGTCCTGCTCCACCACCTGTCACAGTCTGAACATCCAGGAGGTCTGTACAGAGGAGTGCTCTGATGGCTGCACATGTCCAGGTGAACCTATGCTTATGCCTGGGACTGTGAATGTCCATATTTCAGATGGTTGAAATATGGCTAGACATTCACCTTACATTTCACCAAAATTCTATGAAAGATTTTCAATACTGATTAGCTGATTTTGGTTGCAGTGGGCAAGGTGCTGGATAGGACACGCTGTGTCGAGGTGTCCCTGTGTTCCTGTGTGCACATGGGCCGACACTTCCCTCCTGGGGCCACCATCTCTCAAAACTGTAACACCTGGTGAGGGGACCATAAAACCTCTACAATATATTTATTATCAGAATACTGTGACTTACTAAAATCAAAGGAATACATGGCAGTACTTCATTATATAATATTATGTAATTTTTCCTTCTCTACTTAGTGATAAATAAATGCACAACAAAAGGAGGAACAAAGATAAACCATTTTTAAATGTTTTTTACACTATAATGCTATGTAACACAATTTACGTATTTAGCATATGTAACGTAATATTTTGTTTGTTAACTAAATACATGGTCTATGAGAAATGCATAATATCATCTATATGTATATATTTGCAATACCAATGTAAGAATTTAAATATTTAACTTTTTTTTATTTAACAATTATATTTCAACCAACATATATTTACATATTTTAAAAGCATGTATATCTATGACATTCCCATTTCAATGGTGTTTTTATTCAGTCGTGATATACTAAATTCGGTTTGAATGTACTATTATTATAGTTTTCATGTTTAGAATTCAGTTTTGATTTTGACACATTACTAGTAAGTACTGTTAAAAATGTTGCTTACACGCTGGAAATAGTAGTGCAAAATTCTATTAAGCTATGTACTTTTGAAAGAGTTTTTGTAGCCCAGATATAAATGTTATGAATGACTGTGTGTCTTGTCTGCAGTGTGTGTCGCCATGGTTCCTGGGAGTGCACTAACGAAGGCTGTCCGGGTGAGCAAATATGAAGCCATATTTAAGTGTAATGTATTTTCCTGCTGTAGTTGTACTTTATACATGATTGTATCTTTACAGGGGAGTGTTTGGTCTTAGGGCAATCTCACTTCAAAACATTTGACGATAAGTTCTTCACCTTTACCGGGCAGTGTCAGTATCTCCTGGCCAAGGACTGTGCCAACAGTGAATTTTCAGTTATTATTGAGAATGTGCAGGTATTTAACTGTATGACTTTTTTAGATTTTATTCTTTATCCCTAATATTCATAATTTGTATTAATAAAATATTTTAATGTGCTATGGTGTTATCACAATACTAACATTTCAAACTTGATTTTGACACTAAGGAATAGACTATATTTGATACTCCATTTCTTTAGACAACAGAATGTGATTTTCAACATTAAATTGTAGTACTTTATTTTATATTCCCATGTGGCCTTATATCTGTGTAATCCCTCAGTCATCCAGGTAGTTTCCATAGTGGTCCATGGGCGTATACTAGTCCATGTGGTCTTATACTTGTCTGGTACAGCTCAAGATCATTCTGAAACTATTCAGGAAGGGTTAGTTTCTGTCCTGTGAATGTGACTTTTTTAGTATCAATACTTGTTCAAATGAGTATCTAGTTTTGATTTTTTAGTTTTAATTTTGATTACTATCTGATTTTTGATACTTTTGACAACCCTAGTGTGCTGATGACCAGGATGCCGTGTGCACGCGTTCAGTGACACTCAGCCTGCCCTCTCTGGAGAACATGACCATAAAGCTCAAACATGGAGGATTGGTCTCTGTCAACAGTATGGACATCCAGACCCCAATGCATCATGGTACTCACATATACCTCATATGTATATGTCAGAAATGTACAAGTACCTCTACCAAATAGTAGATGTTGAGATATTTCTTATGTACAGGTCATCTACACATCCACAGGCCGGTCCAGTCAGCAGTGCATGTTAGATTCAGAGAGGACTTTCAGATGGAGTGGGATGGCCGTGGTCGTCTTCGCTTAAAGGTAAAGTTTTGCATAGAATATAAACTACAAATTTCTCCATTTGGCATTACCAGTCTTTGTTGAAATCCTAATCCTGTAATACTAAATACAGATATGCAGAGGTGGGTAGCATAGCCAAAAACTGTACTCAAGTAAGAGTACAGTTTCTTCTAAATACAGTGGTACCTCACCTTACGAATGACCCAACAAACGAAAATTTCAAGTTACAAAACGCCTTCACGGTAAATTTTGGTCTCTAGATACGAAAGAAAATTCAAGTTACGAAATGCGAAATCTCAAAAATTCAGACCAAGGTCTAAACTTGGACTGGACCAGGACTAAACCAGGACTAAACCAGGACTAGACCAGGTGGATTAAAGCAGCGAGGAGGGGACTGCATGCAGTCTGAGCGCATGAACGCATGAACGAGACCCATGCAAGAGTCTAGACCTCCTCTAGACCTGACCAGGTCTAGAGGAAGTCTAGAGGAGCCGCGGTGGTCTGGACTAAACCAGGACTAAACCTGGACTAAACCAGGAGGAGCCGCAGTAGTCTGGACTAAACCAGGACTAAACCTGGACTAAACCAGGAGGAGCCCGGTAATTCACCTGGTATAGTCCTGGTTTAGTCCTGGTTTAGTCCTGGTTTAGTCCTGGTTTAGTCCAGGTTTAGTCCTGGTTTAGTCCAGGTTTAGTCCTGGTCCAGTCCAGGTTTAGACCTTGGTCTAGACCTGCTGTCAGCTCCGCGCCGGGTCATGCTGCGCTATCACACGTGTCAGAGCGCCCCCCCCCCCCCCCCCCCCACACACACACACACACACACACTTCACTGTTAATACATTTTGTTGAAAATCTATGAAAGTTTGAGTGTTTAAACGGGAGACAAATGTGAGAAACACACAGAACACAATGTTACACTATAAAAAAAGTTACACTATAAAAAAAAAACTTGGATCGGGGCCTTGGAACGAATCAGGCTTTTTCCATTGAAATGAAAACGAATTGAAACAAATTTTTCACGTTACGAAACCACTTCTGGAACGAATTAATTTCGTAAGGTGAGGTACCACTGTAATTTGAATCAAGTCTTAGTACAAAGTACTGTTTTGACTAATTACTTAGGTAAGAATAAAAAAGAAATTGGGTAAACAACCAGTTAAGAGTACCTGTCTGTATGCAACGTCTGTTTTATACTGTACTTTGAAGCACAAAATGTAAATAAAATTTGTGGTGCAAGAAACACAAATCCTCAAATCATTTCCGACATATATAACCAGTAGGATTCATACACCACATTAACAGACTGTATCCTTAAAGGTACAATTCTTCATAAATGTCACCTAAATGTTATATTTTTGTCTGTTTTCATGTCAGCTGGGTCCACAGTGGCAGGGGCGCACCTGTGGCCTGTGTGGGAACTACAACAGTAACCAGGGCGATGACTTCCTGTCCGGGTCAGGTCTGGTGGAGGGAGGGGCTCAGGCATTTGCTCAGTCCTGGGGAATCAATGGAAACTGTGAGATCATCCACAAACAGGAGGGGGACCCGTGTGCTGCAAATCCCAAAAGAGGTACACTGACACTACCACATCCACATCTACTCACAGTACTACTTATTTGTGTGTAACTAGTATTTCATTTGTTGGTAAGCTAAAAGGACCTATATTCTATATATTTTAGTAAACCCACAAACAAATTACAATCATATTCTTGTAATGGTAAGTAGTAAGTAATAGTGATCTATTAATAATGTAATGTTTTTTTGTTTTGTTTGTTTGTTTGTTTTTTTATGAAAAGTATTTTGGTGGAGCTTAAAGATAAGTACTATGTGATAATCAGAGGTGGGTAGAGTAGCCAAAAATTGTACTGAAGTAAGAGTAACGTTACTTCAAAATGATATTACTCAAGTAAATAATAGTGGTCCAAGAAATTACTTACTTAATTGAGTAAGAGTAACTTAAAGAGTAAGTGGTGGGATGATTTATAATTTAATCTTAATACAGGTGGGAGGACAAAACATTAAATAATGCATAAAATCTGGTAGTAGGAGTAGGAGTATAGAAAAGCTAGAGCTAGAAAAGTATTCTGAAAATGTCTGTAAAAAATAAATTTAACTGAGTACCACCTACCTCTGGTGGTGATAATAATACTTCAAACCTGTTCCCAAATATAGTGAAGTCCAAGGTACTGATTCTCCTAAACAATAAAAGTAACTTTCGTTAAAGTAACCTTAAAAGTATTTACTGGTTTAAAAGTTTTACAGCAGTCTTAAAACTGTCACTAAATTATTTTGTTATATTGAATATTTTACCAATAATGTCTATATTGGGTTTGGATATGTTTACTTTATTATCACAAATAAAGGTAACCTTTATGAAATATTTGTAAACATTTGTTTCTTTTAAGTCATCTTCTTTCCCCCTGTCCCCTCAGTGCGTTTTGCAGAGGAGGCGTGCTCAGTGATGATGTCAGAGGTGTTCACCCCGTGTCACTTTCTGGTGAACCCGGCTCCATTCCAGCGCTTCTGCCGGTACGACGTGTGCGCTTGCTCTGATGGAGAGGAGTGTCTCTGCTCGGCTCTGGCCGCCTACGCCTCAGCCTGCTCTGTCCGGGGAGTGCTGCTCAGCTGGAGGTCCCCCTCACTATGTGGTATGGGGATCAATTTGCTATACATGCTGTAACTTTCATATCCAACTAAAAACTATGAAAAAAAATAAAAAAATAAATGTCTATTAAAATTGAGATAAGATAAGATATTTTGAGAATATACTAACTGTGGGATGACGTGGTTCAGTGCATCATCAAATGTTAAAAACTGGAACATTGCCATTTCAAACCTTGTCTTAAAGTGTGCATCTCCTGTTACCGACTTTCCCCACTCCAGTCACCTGTGACAGGTTGGACCAGGAAAGGTATCTGTTACTTTTTGAATGTTGTTCCAGATAAGCAGATACATTTGAAGTCAGCTAATGTACTGTATTTGGCAATCTGATGGCACATCTACCTCACAATAATTTTTTGTCATAGAGATTTTATGACCTTACTTTAAAATATTAAATGTCCAAGGAAAAACGATAATATGAGAGGGGACGTTTAGAGACACTGTTTATTGCTTTCACACTTGTTCTTGTTTGGTCCTAAACTGAACCCATTTCAGATTGGATGTAGACTTGGTTTGGTCCTGTTCTGGGCTAAACAAGGACTAGAACAGGACCATTGCCATCCTTCTACATCCTTACACCCATCTTGTCTCTTCTTCTGGTCAGCCATGGAGTGTTCTGGAGGTCAGGTGTATGAGGCGTGTGGGACTATGTGTGAGCGCACATGTAGGTCTCTGTCCGGGGCGGAGCCTGGCTGTGGAGCGGACTCAGCATGTGAGGAGGGCTGCTTCTGTCCGGCGGGGAAGTACCTGACCGACTCAGGACAGTGTGTGACCTCTGACCTCTGCCCCTGTCTGCATGATGGACAGCTCTACCAGCCCCAAGACATCTACGCTGACCACCACACCATCTGGTACAGCAATGCTAAATATCAAAGACTTAAAGGAGAATTAACGTTTTTTACAATCTGAGCCTTATTTCGGTAATAAAACAAGTTGTTTTACTCACCCATAGCACTTTGGTGTCATATGGAGCACTTCCAAAGATGTTTTAGATTAGCGATAGCCGTATCGCGAGTTCTCGGGGCATATAATATATGCAGTGGTGAAAGTAGTTTTCATTTCTTACAGGTGCTATAATGTCCAGTGCATCACTTTACCGTTAAAAAAAAAACACCCGTTGTTTTTTTTTGTTTGTTTTTTGTTTTTTTTTTTTTACGTTTTACACCTTTTTCATAGACAAATAACTTTTTTAATATACTTAATTATTTCATATTTTTTTAGTCAGCATAAACCCTCTTACAGGTGCAGGCAGCGCGCCGGCCTTAAATCTTCTACCAGTGCGCAGCACCGCCTCGCAATGGTTTAGGCTACTTTCACGGCCTCAGTCAGATAAGTTTTGACAATCCTTGCTTAACAGACTGCAGATATCTCTGCACGAGAGTTTCGGGTAGCTTTCAGTTATTCTCGAATGGCATAGTGTGGTTGTTTGTGTTTTCTACTTAAATACCGCACCTTACTTTTTTTTTCAAATGTGGGTTTTGGCCACCATTAACCATATTCTCTTAGCGGTGCTGCGTACCGGCTGTGAATTTTATACCGGTGCTGCGTTCCGGTGCGCACCGCTTTACTTTCACCACTGAATATATGCCCCGAGCATGTAATATATGCCCCCAGCGGTCTCCAAATAACACAAACTTTAGCACTTTTCAAATCATAGAAGCTCAATGTCTTAGTCTACACTTTCGTATGAGTCAAAAGTGGCCTGTAATATGAGATTTATCCATAATTTACAGCTTTGCGTTTCATGTTTGGGTCCCGGGAGCTGAGAGTGAAATAAGCTGTGACTCTGCACATGCGCACTGGCGTCCTCATCTACTCGAAACTATGGCTAAATCTCGGATTACAGGCCACTTTTGACTCAAACTAAAGCGTAGACTATGACATTGAGCTTCTATGATTTGAAAAGTGCTAAAGTTTGTGTTATTTGGAGACCTCAAACATGTGCCCCGAGAACTCAATTATGGAGATCGCAAATCTAAAACATCTCTGGAAGTGCTCCATATGACACCAAAGTGCTATGGGTGAGTAAAACAACTTGTTTTATTACCAAAATAAGGCTCAGATGGTAAAAAACATTAATTCTCCTTTAATGATGCTTTAATAATTATCTGTATAACTATAACTTTACATAACTTAAAATGGTCCGATTCAAGTCTTTTTAGCCATGATGTTTATAGTTTGATTTTTTTTTTAATTCTTATTGGTTCTGACTTGATTAGTAAACAAACAGATATAAAAAAATTTATTTGATTAATTTGGCTCATTAAAATAGCACACAAATATAATCAGAAAAGGAATATAAAGAATGCAGAATTGATCATTTTCACAGATTTTAATTTGTAACCATATTGTAGATGTAAAGCTAAATATTGTAAACTATTGCTTGTGCAGTCACTGTGAGAATGGAGCCATGCACTGCAGTTCCCCTGAGGAGGGCACCATGCTGTCAGACATGTTTTATGATGATGATTTGACCCCATCCAGAGGTAGGATTTATTGAAATTATACCTGAAATGTTTTTAAAAATATTGTATTCTAAGAACAAAGTTAATGACAAGGATGGCTCACACATGACCATGACAAGAATGGAAACACACTGAGACCAAATTACACATTTCAGTTTTCAGATGTATTTTTGCATTATTAATTCACTCCATACTCGGTGATGGGAAGCTAGCGGTGGTAGCCACAGCTGCCCTGGGGTAGACTGATGGAAGCAATGCTGCAAATGTGCACCATCGATACCTGCTTAGCTTTTTAGATCTGATGAGATCAGACCATAACAAGGAGATTTGGCCAAAATCTTTGCTTTTTATCAAATGTAAAGCTGATCTGCAGTAAGTAAAATGTAAAAATTATTGACAAAAATTATGGAAAAAAGGAGCTACTGAATGAACCATGTCCGAATAACGCATTTGCTAGAGAATCAGTTCAGACCCTCCACTGTACTATTATACACTGTATTTCAGAGCCTGTAGCCTCTGACTTATTTGTGTGTTTTAGAGCGGCGGTCGGCTCAGTGTGCTCCTCCCCTGGTCAGAGCAGACTGTGGGGCTCATGGAAGGACAGGTCTAGAATGTGCCAGGACCTGTCAGAATGTGGACCTCCCCTGTATCAGCGCAGCCTGCATCCCCGGGTGTCTCTGTCCACCAGGCACTGTGAGTGTGCTGTCCTAATGTTACTGTCCATCCTTTTATGTCAAACTAAAAACTTGACAATTTCAAACAGGTGCGCCATCGAAGAGACTGCATTGCACCAGAGGAATGTCCCTGTTATCATAACAACAAGCCTTACACATCCGGACAGAGCATAACTGTCAAATGCAACACCTGGTAAAGGACTGTAAATACTGTACCTTGACTCCATGGCAGAGACACACTTTTCTTTAACCATTTGTTTTATTAAAGGTCCCATGGCATGAAATTTTCACTTTCTGAGGTTTTTGAACGTTAATGTGAGCTCCCCTACCCTGTTTAGGCCCCCCCCCCCCCCCCCCCCATGGTTAAAAGTTGCGAAATGTCTAAACTGAGCATTTGCGATCCTTTTCTGCGTTACAAAAAATCGGAGCTCAAACGGGCGATTTTGAACAAGGCACCTTATTGACGTCAGATCGAAAAAAGAAATGCAAATGCAGTTCCACCCCCGTCTGTCTGAACTCAGCGTCTCTGTAAATCACGCCCAGAGAGTTTGGACTGCGAATGCGCTAGGCAATGCGAAATGCGTTTTTTATTTGCCTGGAGGCACGTCCGAGTGTTTCTAGGCTCGGAAGTCCTTTATCTGAGCCTCTGGACCTTTGAACAGCAGTGGTTTAATTTTATTTTATGTGGAAATGTGTTTATTTTTCAATGGAACGCTTCAAATCTCTCCCCCCGTGCAAAAACAAAGAAATGGCAATGAGCTGAGGGCTCAGAGCGAGAGCGGAGAGTTTGGCCACGCCCCCACCCTCTACTATAGGCCAGCTCTTTTCTCCTCATTTGCATTCAAGCAACAACGCCCAGAATAAAGTGTTTGAGAGAGATATTTATGACTCTTTCTCATCTTATCTCTGTTTCTCATGCACTGAGTGTTGATTTTGAAGAAGGATTCATTTACAGTATTAGGGAACCATTAAGGAGCCATATAAAAGCATCAAGAAGTACCATGTCATGGGATCTTTAATAACTTGTTCATCTCCAGCTTTACTTCATAGCACAATACACTTTAATTGAATCAGATTATTCAATTATTCAGATTATTCAGATTTATGTTTTACATTTACATTTTACTTAAAGGAGTCCTGTTGTAGTTCAGTTTAGTTCAAATTTTCATGTGCTCTGTGTACAAGTAGATATACTGTATGTTGTCATAGTTAGTCTTCTCAAGTACTGAGTACCTTTTATACTGAGTTTTGGTGTACTGTAAATTATGTTTTATATTGTACAGTGTGTGTCAGAAGAGGAAGTGGCAATGCACTGATAAAGTGTGTGATGGAGTGTGCCGCACAGTTGGGGAGGGCCACTACATCACCTTCGATGGGCTCAAGTACTCCTTCCCTGGGTTCTGTCAGTATGTGCTCGTACAGGTAAACATTACATAACTCAACATACATTTTTAGACTTAAAAGATCTGCTGCTGAGTTACAGGAGGAATGATAAAAACAACTATATTTCCAACATACTGTATTTCTAATGAGCCAATGTTAACCACTTATTATTTGTACTATTACAGTATAACATTTCAAAACAAACAATCTTTATGAAGCAATATCTTACGTGCTTAATAGTTACAGATGTATGGATATAAGTAACACTGTTCCATATATTAACCCTCTATCCTGCTCTATAGTGTATTTTCACGTCTCTGTCCAGGACATGTGTGGAGGAGAGGAAGGCTCCTTCAGAGTACTGGTGGAGAATGAAGCCTGTGGAATAGTGGGACATCGCTGTGCAAAAGCCATCACCATCTATTTCCAGGGAGGAGTCATCGTCATGCAGCATGGGGAGGTCACAATAATATGATTTTTTTTTAATTACATCAATACGCTTTCTACTTCTCATCATATTTTTATTAAATTCTACTTTCATGCCAATATTGAATAAATATTTTTCATGCACGTGTAAAACAACAAACAAAATATTCATTATATACATTTCGAGTTGGATTATTACAGCCTTGGTGTTGTCAGAGAATGTCAGAGGCAAACTGACTGGATTTGGGATATTCACTTAATCTTGCATTATGTAACTTTTCGGCTGGGGTCCATCACCTTCTTGTTTCTATGGATATGTCAGCTCTTTTTCAAATGTTCCACAATATGACATTTAACAGATCTGCCTTACATTTATTCAATTACAGGTGGATTTATAGCTCAAAAATTCGTAGAGAAAGGCATTTTGACTGTGAGGGGTCGCCTCTCTTGGCCTTGTTTGGTCTCCATGATGATTGTAAGGTTTAAAGCCACACTGTGAAACATTTCTGACAAAGAAATAGCATCTCCATGGAGAAAAGCTTTTGATGAACCCTCCACCAGAAACGTTTACACCTTTAAACACATGGGACAACTTCTGCAAAATTACATTCCAGAAACATATACAAACCATAAATAAAGTACCAACAGCATCATATAGCAATATTATTTCCAGGTGAAAATGAAGAGGCCAGTACTGCTCGACTCCCAGATGCAGATTATTCGATCGGCTCACTCCTACACCGTGCTCCTGGGAAAGCACATCTCTCTTACCTGGGACAAAGGAACTCACCTGCGTGTCCATATCTCCGCCATGTACAGGGTACAACATAATTTTATACATGTGACTATTAAATTTATGACTCTAACCTATGTTTGTGTGAGCAGGGCAAAGTGTGTGGTCTGTGTGGAAACTTTGATGGAAACTTGAACAACGACCTGATGAGCAGTAACAACCAGCTGGAGGTGGACGCGCCGCACTTTGGCAACTCCTGGAGAGTGGTGCCCAGCTGTGCTGACGTAACTCAGGTCTGAACAAGTGCTAGTGCTATCACAATACAAACATTTCAAACTTCATTTTGATACTAAGGAATAGACTTGGTATTTGCAATTATAATAAAAAACCTCTTTCCTTAGACAATAGAATGTGATTTTCAACATTAAATCATAGTACTTGGATAGGTAAATTTATGTCCTGTGATTGTGACTTTTTTATTAGGGATACTTACTCAAATAAGTATCTAGTTTTAGTATCCTGTGTAGAATCCCTCAGTCGTCCAGGTAGAATCCATGGCAAAAGGAGAAATTAAATTTGTCAACTGGACAAAAGTTTATTTGGATGAATACTTTTCGCAGCTTGTCCAAGCTGCTTCTTCAGTTCTTGCTAGAGTGCTGGTGGACACTTCCTATATCTGCCTGCAGGGAGGAGCTAGCTACAATGAAATTACTCTGTGACAATCATACCTATTTCTTTTCAGTTTCAGTTTCTGAGTTAAGTAAGCCTATTCAATATGCAGTGGGAGTTGTTAGCGTAGCTATTCATGGCCATAATGTGTGTTTTCACACCTCTGGACCTGACCTGGCTGCCCTATAGTTTTCTTTGTTTGTTTTGATTTAGGGTTGAGGATAGAGTTATAAATGGGAGACAAATTGTGTCTGAGACCTCCATTTCTGTTCAAGGAAGGGTTCTCTTTCTTGACAAAAATAGCCTCTTTAACTCACCTCTCAAACCAGTTCTGTTCAAGTACCAGTTTCAAGTACCTGGGTGTTCACCTCAACAATAAACTGGACTGGTCCCACAACACTGACGCCCTGTACAAGAAGGGCCAAAGTCGCCTCCACCTCCTGAGGAGACTGAGGTCCTTTGGAGTGTGCAGGCCTCTGCTCAAGACTTTTTATGACTCTGTGGTGGCCTCTGCTCTCCTCTACGCTGTCGTCTGTTGGGCCCTGAGCGGCACAGAGCGGGACAGAAAAAGACTAAATAAGCTGGTCAGGAGGGCCAGCTCTGTCCTGGGCTGTCTCTGGACTCTGTAGAGGAGGTGGCTGAGAGGAGGTTGCTGGCCAAATTCATGTCCATCATAGACGACACCTCTCACCCTCTGCACCGGACTGTAGAGGAGCTGAGCAGCTCCTTCAGCAGATGACTGAGGCACCAGGCCCGGCGCCAGACATAAAATAATAAGGGGGTGATGAGTCTATCAGAGGGGGCGGGGTCGCATCGCGTCGCACACACACGCACACACACGCACACACACGCACACACACGCACACACACATCCCACAACAAAGTGCGCTCCTCGCTCGCATGCGTAATGGGTCAGGCGTGCTCCTCGAGAGCTCGTGTATTTAGACTACACCTTTGTAAGAGACTGACTAAGAGTAAAAAGTGATGAGAGGGTTTTTATTATTATTATTATTATTTGAACATAGACCCTCGTGATCTCCTGCATACCACAAAACCAAGCCACCAAGTGATCTGAGCAACGCCAAGAGACAGTACATTAACGCCATATAGCCCTCCACCACAAGCGCAAACACAGCGCAAAGGATAAACCTTTCATGTACATATATTTATAACAACACATAACTTTTCTCTCACTATAAAGTCCACACCTTAACATAAAATACTGTGTAGGAACTGGAAGCTAGCCTACCTCAGAAAAGTTGAAGCCTTCGGTTGGATGTCCCGTTGAATCTTCAGAGAAGGACATCTCGCCACTCTCTGTTGAATTTCCTGGTTAGGTCAGTCTCAAATTCCAGCCTTATCAAGTTCGCTTTTCGTTCATGCAGCATGCTGCGTCTGTGCTCACTAAACACTGTTTTTAATGTTGAAAAAGAGTTCTCGCACATAGCAGTCGAAGCCCCAAATGTCATTGCCTGTTTGAAGGCAGCAAGAACCTGAGGCATAGCACTGAATGCGTATCTGTGTTTAGTGACAAGTTCACTCAAAGTCAGTGGCTCGCTACCCTGGCTCCCGACAAACTCGCGGGCAACGGTGAACTGTGTCTCATTTATTTCAGTGTGACTTAAATCCAATAAAGGTTTCAATTTTAGGATATTCAAAAAGTCCTCACTTGCAGGGTCTAGGGCTTGGCATGGCAACTGTGTATTTTGGGTTTGTCTCACTAAAACGTGCAGCCATTTCTCCAAGTACACTGTCAATGATGGCAAAAAACAGGCGTTTCCCTTCCTGTTCAGTAAATTCCTCCTGGTGGCCAAGACTCTCCTCGACCACATAGTGTCGAAAGGCTGCAGGTGCCTGTCGCGGCCGCTTTGCGGGGGCAGGGCCATCACTGGCAGTCTCGGTCCAGATGTTTTCAAACTCTTCATCACACCGTAGTCTCCTAAGGCGCTCTGTAGCGCTGTGTATAAGCTGCACTGCCGTGAGAAGGTCACAGTTCTCCGCTTGAAGCATTTTGCATTCTGCCCAGAAATAAAATCTCCGCTCACTGATAGCGTCGTGAAGCCCAGGCGCTTCTATCCTTACTTCTGCTGTTGTTTTCAGCGATCGCAACTCTGTCATGAACCCTGCAAGGCTAGCATGTGATTTCACAATTATGGACACAGTGTCAAGATGCCCTGTCCACTGTTGGTCCAATAGTCGTTTGAGGCTCTGTCCTTTGTACTGTGCTGCAACGGTGGGCTTTCGTAGAAACTTGTAGAGTGTGTTACAAACATCGAAGAAAGATTCGACTGCGTCTTCTGATGATAGGGCATGCACAATGATGAGGTGAAGTTGGTGGTTAAAACAATGAATGTAAGGGATCTCTCTGTGTAGTCTGTCCTGAATGATTCTCTGCATCCCTCCATCCTTCCCAGACATAACACTTGCCCCATCGTAGCACTAGCTGAGTATTTTGGCAGGGTCAAGGCCAACTCTTTTGAGTTCCGCAACCACTAAATCCGCTAGTGATTGCGCATCACATTTGTGGACCTGACATTCACTATTCACATAACGGATAATGATGCTGATGTTCTCGCGGCCTGGCGGATCCTTCGTTCCATCCACTTTTAGGGTATACCATGCATCCCTTCACAATTTCCTCTGTGACAATCCTAGCCATGAGTTCAATAACTTCGTTCTGAATGTCGTGTGACACATATGTAGCGTTTTGGGGGATTGTGCTGTAAACTTTGGCCAATTCTTTATTCTGTGTTAATGTGTAATTAAACAAAGACAGGAACAGCCCGCATCCTTTTTGATCTCGGTCATCAACTGCATCAAGTGCTCCTCGTAAAGGAAGCTTGTTTAAAACTAAGAAGAGAATTGTGTCCATAATCACAGACATATACATTCTGTTTCGGGAGAGCTGATCAGTGTTAACCAGAGTCGAGATCTCTTTTCTTGACGAACAGTGCTGCTCTTTTTCTTTCCAAGCAGTAATACAACGTAAATGCTCCTTCAGGGCTCTCAAGGCTCACGCATTGAGAGTGTGACACACGCAATTCGACGTATTCACGCGCGCACACGCCACACATGGCATTTCTCACGCTGATTTGTGTTATTTTTTTTATTTTTTATTTTTTTGTGCCCAGAAAATCGGTCTGTGTGGCTTAGTTTATGCAGGCTCCGCGCGTTTTCAGCGCCGCCCCCTCCCCCTGCTTCCCCGGAGCAGGGGGAGCAGGGGGAGCAGACACGCTGTCCCCCGGGCACGTCCTGAGCCTCAGTCCCGGTGCCACGTCTCCTCTGAGACGCACCGACTCCGGTCCCGGGGTCTCCGTCTGTGCGTAACGTGTCCCCCCGACGGCTTACGCGCGGAATACGCGCGGCCTAGAGCCGAACTGCCCATGGTGAGACGCGGTGAGACGCGGGCCCGGTGCATTAACCAGATTCTTACATGAATCCGTTAAAAATGTCCTGCTCCCCCCCGCCCCGGTCCCTCCTCCCCGCCCCTCTCAGCGCACACTGACAAGTGCGGTGATGATAAAACAAACTGAGAACCATCAGGTAATAACTTCATTTATATAACTCTCATTAGTTGCTTTGTAGTTTAAGTTTGCTCTTTAGACAAACAGGGCTCTCAACACGCAATTCGACGTGTTCACACGCTCACGGCATTTCTCACGCAATTCAAGCGCCCAAAATTGTTCACTCGCAAATTGCAGTCACACGCACGACCCCGCTCAAAACTTGAGAGCCCTGTGCTCCTTACTGTTAGCATGTCTGCTAAATCCCTTTGTTTTTTCAATGGCATGTTTCCAATTATTGTAGCCTGCCGTAGTGAAAGTACAGTCAGTGCCTCCAAATTTTCGGCATGCAAAACAAAAAGCAGCGTCTGCTTCAACCGAATACTCCAACCAATCTCGTCCGGTGTACCAACTACTTATGAACGACCTGTTGCAGTCATTTTTGTTCTGTTTTTTCTTGGGATATGAAGTCAGCTTTAGTTGGGCTGCATAATAGTGGCCAAGGTCGCTTGGCTGATGCAATGTACTACCTTGGGTGCTACTGGTAGACTGAAGAGACGATTCAGCTGGCTCCGCTGAAGAAGTCTGTAAGGCTGTGTCTGCTGGTGCTGGTGAACAAGGTCTCAGATCCTCTGGAGGAATCTTACTAGATTTAATCCACGTTCTTATATCCATCATTTAATCCACTTCCACTACAATGAAGCCTAGCAACCATATCCCGCGCAAGTTGTGCGGTGCGCGGCGCAACCCTCTGCCTATCAAATCGCTTTGAACAATTGCCGTATCCATTTGTTTTTAAAAAAATAATTAATTTGATCTATGTTTTAACTCATTTGTATTGCTGAATAGCGTGGGCTAGTATTTTTGCAGTATTTATTTTAATTTCTTTTTTCTTTTACAACTCTCACCTGAGGGGGCGGGACTGATGACGTGAGGGGGCGTCGCCCCCAAATGCCCCCTCGTGGTGCCGGCTGTGTGAGGCACCCCCAGTGCAAGAAGGAGCGCTACCACAGATCCTTCATCCCCACCGCCATCAGACTGGATAATTCTACTATATAGTCCAGACATGCAATATTTTTTTCCATCCTCTCCTAGTTACTGTTTTTCTATTATTATTACTTATTTTATTATTACTTATTTTATTTTATTCTTGCCTGCATGCACTTTCTTTCTTGTTCAAACTGTCTCTGCCTGGAGCTACTGTGGCAAGTAAATTTCTCCTATGTGAGATCAATAAAGTCTGAGATCTATACCTCACTGTCCTCAAAGGAGTGGCCCGTGGCTTTTAGGTGGAGATGTACGGCAGATGAAGGTCCGCTCTGGCTCACCCGTCTGTGTTGGTACATCCTCTTGTGAAGTGGCTGTTTTGTTTCTCCAGTGTAGCGCTCACTGTAGTCTTCACTACACTGAATGGAGTAGACCACATTGCTTTGTTTGTGACTTGGTGTTTTGTCCTTTGGGTGGACCAGTTTTTTTTGTCTTAAAGGGTTTGTGGGTTTGAAATAGACTGTGATTTTCATTAAAGAAAATCAGAAAATCCTCTGTAGTTTTTCAGAAAAACTGGCCAGGTAAGGAATAGTTCAGAATCAGAATCTGAAAGGTTTTATTGCCATATGTTTGAACATGTTCACAACATTAGGAAATTGCTTTGGTACTTGGAGTGGAATAAAATAGAATAAAATAAAGAAGAAGACTTAAATTAACAAATTTACAAGAATACAAGAATATAACAGTGCAGGTGCAGGTAATGATCAGGTGCAAAAAATCCAGCACAGGGTCATGTGACTGACACAGAGCAGGGGGTGGGAACAGTCCTAGTGTTATTATTGTTCAAGAGTCCAAAGAGGGGAAGAAACTGTTTTTGTGGCGAGAGGTTCTGGTCCGAATGAACCGTAGCCTCGTGCCTGAGGGGAGCAGGTCAAAAAGTCCATGACCAGGGTGAGAAGGGTCGGATGCAATCTGACCTGCACGTGTCGGTGTCCTGGAGGTGTACAGGTTCTGAAGAGATGGAAGGCTGGAACCAATCACAGCCTTACACACTTCCTCCTGGGTTCTGATTCTCTGTTGTCTTGTTTCTTGTCCTTGTCTCTCTTAGTTTTATTGAAAGCCCATTTAGGATACCCACAAACAGAGAGGGCTTTCTGCACATGTTGTTCTTCTTTCTCCTTTCCCTCTGTGCTTGTTGGAACCACTTGGGCCCTGTGTTGTAATGTCCAAATAACTCCCAGTTTGTGCTGCAGTGGGTGGTGTGAATCAAAAAGCAGGTATTGGTTACACATCTTGCTCGTTTCACCATCGTGTCACCTCACACGATCGTGTCCCTTGTCCCACACTGAACTGAAGCACAGGTATGCTGGTATGCACCACATATAGTAGGGTTCAAACTGAGTATCACCCAAAGTTAGCCAATAGTAGAAGGATAGGAACAGGTGGATATACAGTTACACCTAGCTGCTAAAACCCTGGGTATACAATTACACCCTAGCAGCTAAAACCCCCTTTACATTAAGGTCACACAAATTCCTCAGTATACTTACATACAGGAATACACAGTATACAGAGTATACACTTGTATATAAAAGAATCAATTCTCACAGTACAGTCTGTAATACAGCTGTCAATCAATGACTTCTTCCTTCTCCAGCTTCTGCAAGCAATCAATGATCTTTTTGTACCCATTGGTGGGGTCTCGTTTTAGTAATTCGTAGGTTGTGAGTTCAGGATCACTGTGCATCTCCCTTTGTCAGCTGGCAGGATGTTGATGCTGTGGTCCTTCTCTAGAGCAAAGATGGCCTTCCTCTCCTCTGGCGTTACGTTGGAATTCCGGAATTATTTAATTCTGGAACTCCGGAATTCCAGAATTCTAGAATTCTACATTCTTGAATTCTCCAGTTTGACTGGGATGAGACAATGGTTTCCTTTGATGTGACCTCTGTTTTCATTTGTATCCCTACATCGGTAGTGGTGGAGGCAGCAAGAAAGAGAATACCAAGCTAGAAGAGAGAACCAAACTTTCACCCGTCCAAATCTGTCAACTGCTGGAAAATGTCCAGCAGTTTAATTTGTTTAAATACTACCTATTTCCAGTTCAGAGGAAACTTCTACAGGCAAATCCACAGCTGTGCAGTAGGCTCAGCGGTCTCCCCTATCATTGCTAACTTGTACATGGAACAATTTGAGTGCTTTGGCCTCATATCCAGGCACTCCACCCACACATTGGTATCGTTATGTTGATGATAATTTCTCAAAAATCAAAAATCAACAACTCCCAGTGCATATTGAATAGGCTTACTTTACTAACATAAACTGAAAACAAATAGGTGTGATAGTTACAGACTAATTTCATTGTAGTTAGCTCCTCCCTGCAGGCAGTTTTAAGAAGTGTCCACCAGCATTCTAGCCAGAACTGAAGAAGCAGCTTGGATGAGCTGCAAAACGTGTTCAACCAAATAAACTTTTGTCCAGTTGACAAATTTAATTTCTCCTTTTGCCATAGTTTTAGTATCGATTAGTATCTGATTTACTTTCGACAACCCTAATTTTTACATCTATGTTTATGAGTCAGAGATTTTTTTGTTTATTTATTTATTATTATTTGTTTGAGGAAGTGTATAGTGTATAGTAGGGTGACATTGGTGCAATGTATAAGTCAATCCATTAGCTAAGGCTGCATGATTTCTGAAAAAAATATGATCAATAGCTATGTATAGCTATGTATATGTCTATGTATTATGTATAGCAATAACAACATTAAATATAGCTGCAAGCAGCAATGTGGGGCCAAGCACCGAAGGTGCATGTAGGCCTCAGCATGTAGGCCGCATGCAGGGTCTGACAGGGTCTAACAGGGTTTAACAGGGTCTAACAGGGTCTGACAGGGTCTGACAGGGTCTAACAGAGTCTGATAGGGTCTAACACAGTCTGACAGGGTCTAACAGGGTCTGACAGGGTCTAACAGGGTCTAACAGGGTCTGACAGGGTCTGACAGGGTCTAACAGAGTCTGATAGGGTCTAACACAGTCTGACAGGGTCTAACAGAGTCTGACAGGGTCTAACAGAGTCTGACAGGGTCTAACAGAGTCTGACAGGGTCTAACAGAGTCTGACAGGGTCTGACAGGGTTTAACAAGGTCTAACAGGGTTTAATAGGGTCTAACAAGGTTTAACAGATCAAAGACACATCAAAGACAGATCAAAGGTTGCTAGGTACGTTGCCTAGCAACGCAGAAAATTCCTGAAAATTTCTGCAACTTTGACCTGCTGGTGGCACTAGACGGTTGGGGCTGGGGGCCTATAAATTGCTGTGGGTAATGAGGAGACTGGCTGGAATGTGCATGCAAAATTTCACAACTTTTTACCAGACGGTTCTAGGGGTTGCCATAGACTCCCATGATGAGTAACATACCTTCGGTGCTTGTCCCCAATTAATGCACTTTTTGATATTTTACACTTTTGCATTTTATTTACAAAAACTCAGACAATTTCTGTCAGATGGAGTTCTTTTGAAAATATGTTGTGCAGCCTTACCACAAGCCCACAATGTGATGTTCAAACCTGGTTCTAAGGTTAAAAAAAAAAAAGGTTGTTAAGGTCCTGGACTGATATATTTTACCCTGAACGTATTAAGAGAAGCTGTTGCCAGGTAGCCTCACTTCTCTCAGCCACATGGTGGCTATGGTTACAGAAATAGCTTTTTACCATTGAGTGGAAGATGTGGTTTCACTTAGTTTTACATTTGCCCTTTCAGGTACCTCCCCAGTGCAATAATGACATCATCAAGCTGATCACAGTGGAACAGTCCTGCTATGTCCTTACTGGCCCAATCTTCAAGGAATGCAATACTCAGGTGAGTAATTTACACACAAAAAAATAGCTAAAATAAATATTAAAATCATATTATCACATTATTATTATTATTATTATTATTATTATTATTATTATTATTATTATTATTATTATTATTATTATTATTATTATTATTATTATTATTATTAATACCCTTCCAATATCAAGGTGTTATTATGGTTATTTATTATATTGACATTTATACAACCATAATACAATGTTTTACTCAGTCAAATTATATGGTATTCTTTTGTACTCAGATTGACCCAGAGCCATATGTGAAGATGTGCGTAGAAGCAGCGTGTTCCTGTCCCTCTGTGGGAGACTGTGCTTGTTTCTGTGATGTGGTGGCAGCCTACGCTCTGACCTGCTCAGAACAAGGCCTGTCTATCAGCTGGAGGTCCAATCAGCTGTGTCGTGAGTATTTGCATGTGCTCAAAAATCTGGTACATGCAATAAAATTTGAAAGTGTGTATTTTTGTGGGGGAAAAAAAAAAGACTATGGTGTAGCAGGTAATTCATTCAACCGTTAACAAAAGTGATGTCAGCTCTATTCTTGCCCTGTCTTGTTGTTAAGAGTAAGATACTTCATCCTAGTTGTGACAGGATAAAAAAAATCCATCCCTTTCAATAACACTCCTTTGGAGTAATATATATGTTTTTGTTAAATGTAGACTATTAAAGTTTTCAGGGGTCTATCACTTACTTATCTCCATGGAGATGCTGTTTCTTTGCTTGGAATGTTAAATATACATTTTTAAAAATATATAAATATAATAAATAAAATATATATTAATATAAAAATAAAAATATTTCATTGACCTTTGCGACTTTGTTCTTAGCACTTGTATTCAGGTTGTTTTTCATAATGCATTTCTTAGAAATAAAAAAATATATGTTTAATTTCCCTGAAGCTTTGAGCTGTGAGGACCTGAACCCCATGAGCGCAGACACAGGGGAGGAGTTATGTCAGTGGAGGTACAACGCCTGTGGTCCGGCCTGTCCAGTCAGCTGCCAGCATCCAGAGCCCCTGCACTGCTCACTCACCTGTGTAGAAGGATGCCACGCCCACTGCCCTCCAGGTATCCTACCAACAACTTACTGTCTGTATGCAACAACAGGGGGAGGAACGCAGTCACAAATGAGTCCTGTGCAATGAGTAATGGAGGAGATGAGCTGAGGAGACTGATGGTTCTGCTGCTGTGCTGGAAGTGTGGGTTGTAGCTAAGATGGCAAAAAGAAGAGCGAGTGCATTCATAATAATGAATAGTTTTAAATACATGTTTCCTCCTTTCATGGTGTGAAAATTGGGTGATGGCGCTTCAATATCAAATCTGTCCACACTAAAATATTTGCACAGGTTAGGACTGTATAGATTTTCTCAAAGTTGCAGTATAATTTACTGCCATGCTATGGCATTTTCATCCGGGGCCTGATGGGTTAATGTCCATATAGGCACCTTTTGTTTAAGAAGTCCATCAAAGGAATCAGGCTCTTATTGGCTGACACTGACAGAAATGGAGGTAGATTGGAGGTAGTAGATTATTCTATTCACAAAATATAAATATAAAGTTTGTAAATTAAATGTCAAAAGGAGCTAGTGTTTTAAAGGCTGTTTTTTTTTTCTTTCAGGCCAGTTGTTGGATGAGGTGCTCCTACGCTGTGTGGAACCCTCTCAGTGTCATGTGTGTGTTCATGACGGTCAAACTATCCCCCATGGGACCAAAATACTCCTCAACCAGGAAGACCCAGACAAGTGCCAGATATGGTAAAGCTACTTATTACATTTATTTATAAAAGAAGCATCAAATTAATTTTTTCTTCTTTCTAGTGACTGTGAAACCAACACCCTGCACTGTGAGGACTGTGCTTCCTCCCCTTCTCTCACCACCCCTGCCCCCACACACACTTGGGTGACACAGAGCACTCTGCCCTACACCACGCTGATGCCTGAGGGGAATTGTGACAGGGCCATGGATCTGGCCTTCCTTTTGGATGGGTCAGAGGCCCTGAGTGAGGAGGAGTTCCAGGTGACCAAAGACTTCATCCTGGGTGTGGTGGAACGCTTCCGGATGGGCTCAGCTCACACCCGAGCCACAGTGCTTCTCTACCACTCCGGAGTCAAAACTTATGACCTGCAGGTGAATGGGAATGCAATACAACATGCTATTCTGTTGCCAACCTTCCTTGTACTAGTAGGTAGCTAATGTTATGATTTAAAAACTTGACACATTGTACACTGGTGTTGTGGAGACACTTTTCCTATTTCTTTGGTTCCACAGTTGACATTTGCACTGTGTTTGGATTAAAATCACATAGTATTAGGTTCTAAATGTTTAGGAGCTTACTAGGTAATGAAAATGTGTTATCTTATTATAACCTAATAGTCATTGGGTTTCTGATGACCTCACAATGTTATATGGGACTAAATATTTAATTGAAATTGGTTGCTGGTAAAATAACATTCAGCAGACTCTATCTTCTATTAGCCTAATCACATCTGTAAACATGCCCCCCATCTTAAAGTAGATTTCCAAAGAAAAGACTGACTGATTACACCACGCTCTATGTTTGCAGGTTCAGAAGTGGTTGTTTAAGAAGACTGTCCATGACCTCCACTACACTGGAGGAGATGCAGCGTTCCTGGACGAAGCCATCAAGTACCTGGCCATAAACATCTATGACAAGAACAAACGTCAGCATGCAGGTCGCGTCGCCATCATTCTGACCGCCAGTGAGAACCCCCGATCCATGCGGGCCGTGCTCAAGTTGCTCCGTCGGAAATCCATCACCACTCTAACTGTAGCGCTGGGTCCTGGTGTAGACATGGCACAAATCAATGAAATCACCAAAGTCAGTACAGACAACAGAGCCTATATTCTCGGCAGTACAGGGGAACTCAACGACCGACTGTTAGAACTGACGGATTATCTTTGCACCCTAGGACTTGAGCCTGAAGTAGACAAGCCGAAAATTACCCTTACTACTACTACTAGTTCTACTACTACTACTTCTACTAGTACTACTTCTACTACTACTTCTACTACTACTACTGCTACTGCTAATCCAAATCTCCCCAAAAGTTCCACCAAGCCAGCTATCACCTCTCCAACCACCACTCCCCTTCCTCTTCTCATCCCAACCAAAGATCTCATATTCGTCATAGAAGGCTCAGATACAGTCGGTGAGGCAAACTTCAACAAATCATTAACATTTCTCGAAGAAGTGATCACTCAGCTTGCACAGGACGAGGAAGAGGTCATCCGCATTACCATAATCCAATATTCAGTGACGGTAACTATTGAAATTAGCCATTGGGAGATCAGATGGCAGAGAGAAAGACTTGTACAGAGGTTAAGGCAGATTCACTGGAAAGGAGGGAATAAAACCAACACGGGGGCTGCAGTTACAACAGTTTTCCAACAGATAGCAACCGCTCCTCCCACTGGTCCCACATCTCCACCTCAGTTGGTTTTTCTCGTCACAGAAAACCCACCAACGGACATTATAACTCGCCCAATCACCAATACACAAACGCATTTCTACCCTATTGGAGTTGGGCCAAAAGTCAAGGAAATGGACTTGTTCCCTCTCAGCACTCCACAGCGCCCGCTCATGGTAGAAGACTATTTCAACCTCACAAGCATAGTCCACCGCGTGATCAATATTACAAAGACTACAGTAGTGCCACGCTCCCCGACCCTCCCTCCTCTGGGTGTGCCCACTCTGGCCACACTGCCCCCCTCAGGTGCAGGACTGTACATACTGCAGACATCAGGCTGGCTGTTGACAGTGTACTTATGTGTGCTTGTACTCTGTCGTTGTTTAGTGCCATGTGACAAGCCCATGGACGTTCTGTTCTTATTAAAGGCGGGGGAACAGTTCAAAGACACAAAAACCTTTGTCAGAAGCTTCATCACGAATGCTAAAATAGGTACTGTCGTATCTATCTTTTAAATCAATATTCTCTATAGATTTTGACCATTGCACATAATCAGATCCAAACTCTAAAAGGCAACTAATTACAAACCACTATGTTAAAGGTCCTATATTACACAAAAAATGCTCTATGCCACCTTGTGTTGTCATGAAGCGGTAGCAGCTACCTTTCACTTTTCGTTAAGTGGAGAATGACAATTCCAGATCTGACATTTTCCAAATGATTCTGGTGAAGGGGTCTGGAGTTTAAAAACACAGTGGAGCACTTCCTGTATTACCAAATGACACCTCAAGGTGGAACAGAGTGTTTTCTGTGTGAGAGAAGAATTCAGCTTTAATATGTAGGATTATTGAGTTAAACATGTGCAAATGAAACAAAACAGAACTCCATGATAGCAGATCAGAAAAAAGCATAATATGGACCCTTTAAAAGTTAAAGGTGCCCTGTGTACAGTTTTTCTAGTGGAAGATCCAGCACCTTTTCCATCTCTATATTGTTCATTCCCAAAAATGTTCCACAGCTAATTGGTCTAGTTCCATGTTTTTGTATTATCTGTACAGTATTTCATAGAAAATATTACTAAAAACGTTTTTTACTTTGAGTAGTTTGTCTCTCAATTTAATGCTATACTGTAGAAATTACATATTGTGCCTTTAACTTTAAGCAAACTGTGATGCTTTTAGGGTTGTGTGTATTTTAGACAAGCAAAAACATTCTTACAGATAAAATGTATGCACATGATTCTTTGTATTAGTTTGAAGTACATTAAGACAACAAATGGACTTGAATGTTAAATGCTTTACAATGCTTTTGACAGGACCAAAGGACACTCAGATCGGTGTAATACAGTATGGTGAGAGAAACACAGCAGAAATAACCTGGAAGGAGGAGCAGCGCAGAGAGCAGCTCCTAAACCTGCTGGACAGAGTTCCCAGCAGGACTCCCACACCTCCACAACTCGGTAATGACCATGAACTACATTATCAGCCATCTACTGAACAAATATGTTAATTAGGGGCATGCCCGTCAACATTTAGGGGCCTGGGGCAAAGACCCTCACATGGGCTTCCCTCCAGTATAAATTAATAGGATGAAGGTCCAATTCTGGGCCCCTAAAACCCTTGGTCCCGGAGCAACAGACCCCTTTGTCCCCCCGTCTACTCCGTTGATAAGGGGTTTCACAAATAATTAATGGCTATCTCTATTTAATCAGCTAAAGCAAAAAAAACCTTTTCGTCGTGGGCCACATATCAAAACGTATTTGAAGCGGAGCACCACAGACAGCTGGTTAATACAGTGAGTAGTTCAGATCAGTGCATTTAGCTATTACAGAGCCAATTCACACTACCTTTAATAAGGCTTGGGGCATTCATTTTAGGTCTATGTCACACAACAATTTGATGTCATTGAGTTTATTGAAGTGGAATTGCTTAAATTTGCATCAATTTGCAATAAAAAATTCTGCTTATGATAATTTGGGCCAATTCAGGAAGAAGCTTGAGGGGCCCAAAATATTGTTCTAAGGGCCACATTTGACACACCTGAACTAAAGTACATAATTTGTTTAATTGTTTCTTTTAAATTAAATTAAATTAAATTAAATTAAATTAAATTAAATTAAATTAAATTAAATTAAATTAAATTAAATTAAATTAAATTAAATTAATTTTTTGTTTTATATTACTGTATTGGGAATAAGGATGGCCCCTCCTTGAGCCACCACCTTAACGTGGTGGAGGGGTTTGAGTGCCCGAATGATCCCGGGAGCTATGTTGTCGGGGGCTTTATGCCCCTGGTAGGGTCACCCAAGGCAAACAGGTCCTGGGGGACGGGTCAGACTAAGAGCGGTTCAGAAGCCCTTATGATGATTTTCCAATCAAGGTCAGATACGTCGCCTGGACTGGCGTCACCGGGGCCTCACCCTGGAGCCAGACCTGGGGTGGGTGCGCGCCAGCGAACGTCTGGTGGCCGGGCCTTTCCCCACGGGGCCCGGCCGGGCAAAGCCCGAAGAAGCGACGTGGGGCCGTCCTCCTGAGGACCCACCACCCGCAGGAGGATTCATAAGGGCCGGGTGCAGAGAGATCTGGGCGGCAGTCGAAGGCGGGGGCCTCGACGGCCGGATCTCCGGACATGGAGACTAGCTCTGGGGACATGGAATGTCACCTCGCTGGGGGGGGAAGGAGGCTGAGCTTGTGCGGGAGGTTGAGCGTTACCGACTAGATATAGTCGGCCTCACCTCCACGCACAGCTTGGGCTCTGGAACCCAACTCCTTGAGGGGGGCTGGACCCTCCATTTCTCTGGCGTTGCCCGCGGGGAACAGCGGCGGGCTGGTGTGGGCCTGCTCATTGCCCCACAGCTTAGCCGCCGAGTGTTGGAGTTCACCCCGGTGAACGAGAGGGTCGCGTCCCTGCTCCTTCGGGGACACTGTTGTGTCGGCTTATGGGCCGAACAGCAGTGCAGAGTACCCGGCCTTCTTGGAGTGCCTGGGAGGGGTACTGAACAGTGCACCGACCGGGGACTCCGTTGTTCTCCTGGGGGACTTCAACGCCCACGTGGGCAACGACAGTGACACCTGGAGAGGGGTGATTGGGAGGAACGGCCTCCCTGATCTGAACCCAAGCGGTGTTCTGTTATTGGACTTCTGTGCTAGCCACAGTTTGTCCATAACGAACACCATGTTCGAGCACAAGGGTGTCCACCAGTGCACGTGGCACCAGGACACCCTAGGACGGAGGTCGATGATCGACTTTGTTGTCGTGTCATCTGACCTCCGGCCGCGTGTCTTGGACACTCGGGTGAAGAGAAGGGCAGAGCTGTCAACCGATCACCACCTGGTTGTGAGTTGGGTCCGCTGGCGGGGGAGGAAGCCGGAGAGACCTGGCAGGCCCAAGCGTATCGTGAGGGTCTGTTGGGAACGTCTGGCAGAGCCCTCTGTCAGGGGCACCTTCAACTCACACCTCCGGGAGAACTTCTCCTGGATTCCGGGGGAGGCTGGGGACATAGAGTCCGAATGGGCTCTTTTCTCGGCCTCTATTGTCGATGCGGCCGCCCGTAGCTGTGGTCGTAAGGTCTGTGGTGCCTGTCGCGGCGGCAATCCCCGAACCCGGTGGTGGACACCGGGAGTAAGGGATGCCGTCAGGCTGAAGAAGGAGTCCTATCGGGCCTTGTTCTTTCTTTCTTTCTTTATTAGTTTATTTGACAGGGACAATGTGCAAAAACATTAAAGATGCTTTACACCAGATTATAGCTGAAGCTAGTTTCCATCTGTAGTCCCTGAGCAGGTGAGAAATACAATATAAAACGTAAACAATATAATCAATACACACTCACACACTACAAATGACCAATTATTACACAATAAAATATTACAATAAAATCTCACTCTCACATAACATCGGCTGGTTAGCTCAACTGGTAAGTCACTGACTTTCCCCCTGGGGGTTGTGGGTTCAAATCCCCCCTGGCAATGAGCTAACCAGTGTGGGTCCTTGGGCAAGACCCTTCACGGTACTGCCCCCCGGGCGCCGAAAAAGATGGCTGCTCACTGCTCCTGAAAAGGATGGGTCAAATGCAGAAGTCAAATTTCTCCCGTGTGTCACTGTGTGTCATTGTGTGTGAGACCAATAAAGGCTTAATCTTAAAAAAAAAAAAAAGATACCAGTTATCATTCTTAATGCTGACACTGCTGATTCTCTAATAATAATTTCTTAACATTAAATGAAAAGTTTTTCATGTCAGAGGAAAGTTTCAAACTTTGTGGCAATTTATTCCATTCTTTGATGGCTTTGAAAGAAAAAGCTGTCTGTGCAAAGGCCGAGCTCCGTTTAGGTACTCTGCAGTCATTGTGACTTGTGGACCTGGAGGTCCTGGTTGTTTGTTCAGAGCAGAGCTGTACACATTTTTTCAATGGAGGAGGCGCTGTGTTATTTAAGATTTTAAAGACTAATCGCACATTTGAATAGGTGATTAAATTGTCAAAGTTTAGCATTTTATGTTGTGCAAATATTGGACAATGATGATATCGCAGTGGCCTTTTGTCCAGTATCTTAACAGCCTGATTATATAAGGACTTTAAGGGTTTTGTTGTTGTCTCACATACTTGAGACCAACAAGTTATACAATAATTAATATGTGAGGTAATCATTGCATCCAGATAAACCTTTGCAGCATCATTGCTAAATTTGTTTCGAGTGTGTCTAAACACAGACAGACTATATTTTAAAGTATTAGAAACTTTTTTAACATGCTTTTTAAAACTAAAAATTGGATCCAGAACAACTCCTAAATATTTGAATTCCTCTACTGTTTTGAGTTGGCTCTTATTTATGTATATACATGGAAAGGAAGACTTCTGTTTTTGTGTCTTAGTAAAATACATTGCCACCGTTTTGTTTGTGTTCAAAGTGAGAGAAGCAGATTGTAGCCAGCGTGAGATGTTTTCCATGACATCAGTTAGTTTTTTTGCCACACTGGTCGCTTCACTCCCATGTACATAAACAACGATATCGCCCGCATACATTTGTATAGCCACATCACCACAAACTGAAGGGAGATCATTTATATAAATTGTAAAAAGCAATGGCCCAAGGACAGAGCCTTGCGGGACACCCATATCATTGGCCTTAGATGTTGACAGCTTTGAGTTGACACGTACACACTGGACACGGTCTTTAAGACAGGATTCTATCCACTGCAGTGCACCGTGAGACAGATTGTAATGGGTGAGCTTTCTCAGTAACACCGAGTGGTTGACCGTGTCAAAAGCTTTACTTAGGTCCAAAAATACGGCACCCACAACACCGCCCTTGTCCAGCTTTGCCTTTACTGACTCTATGAAAAAACAGCATGCAGTTTCGGTGGAATGGTGTTTTCTATATCCAAATTGCATGGGATATAGCAAGTTATTTCTGGAGAGGTGTTCTTTTAATTGTTCAGCAATTACTCTCTCCACAACTTTTGAAAGCACAGGAAGTATGCTAATTGGTCTGTAATTGCATACATTCTGCTTTTCCCCCGGGGAAAAGCAGAATGCAGTAAAATTGCAGTAATCACTGGGCTGATTACTGCAGTTTTAAAAGCAATGGGAAAAGTGCTCTCTATTTAAGTTCCTACTACTTGAATTGTTATATCTTGCTTTTGATAACTTCCTAATTAACAAAGTGAGGCTGTGGTCGGAGAGACCTGTAATCAAGTTATATGTTTTTGAAATTCGCTCTTCTTTATTTGTGAATATAAGATCAATCATTGTTTCTGAAGATTTAGTTATGCGAGTTGCCTTCTTCATTATTTGTACCATATGAAACTTTGTCGTTATTTGTTTTAATTTTTTGCTGCTGTTTTTGTCTCGCCAATTGATATTAAAATCCCCTAGCAAAATAGTTTCCTTGTTATTGCACTTTTTAAGTATCTCCGTTAGATGAGTAAAGAAAATGTCCTTTGCTGAAGGTGGTCTGTATAGCACAATAACCGCAAACGACATTTCCGGTGAAAGTCTGATTGTTATTCCCACACATTCCAGAGAATCACTGAGATTTTCAATTTTTGTACAATTAAATTTCTCTTTCACATATATCATTACACCACCACCTTTTCCCTGTTTTCTGTCACATCTGAAAACATTATAACCCTCAACATGAAAAGCACTTTGTGGAGTTGATGGCTTTAGCCAAGTCTCTGACAGACAGAGATAATCCAAATTGGAGTCTGTCAACAGATGTTCCAGTTGCTCAGTCTTTGACACAACACTCCTAATATTCAAATGCCCACCAAAAATGCCCTTTGGTTTAACTGAGGGCTCCCAAAGTATCTTTGCATGGTTTACTGTTTGAAATAGTCTGATTTCTTTCTGTTTTATAGCTGATCTCTCTGAACTAATTTCCGATTGACCCCGCCTCTTTCCCCTGGTGTGAGTTACCAGATCTTGAGGGGCCAAGGCAACATCCCCGAGCCGAGGCACTGGGCCAGGCAGGCAGGAGAGGTGGTGGGCTTGGCAGGTGTAATCCGGGCAGTGGAGGTGGTGAGCCTGACAGGTGCAGTCCAGGCAGTGGAGGTGGTGGGCCTGACAGGTGCAGTCCAGGCAGTGGAGGTGGTGAGCCTGGCAGGTGCAGTCCAGGCAGTGGAGGTGGTGAGCCTGGCAGGTGCAGTCCAGGCAGCAGAGGTGGTGGGCCTGGCAGGTGCAGTCCAGGCAGTGGAGGTGGTGAGCCTGGCAGGTGCAGTCCAGGCAGCAGAGGTGGTGGGCCTGGCAAATATAATTCAGGCAATGGAGGTGGTGGGCCTGGCAGGTGCAGTCCAGGCAGCAGAGGTGGTGGGCCTGGCAGGTGCAGTCCAGGCAGCAGAAGTGGTTGGTCTGGCAGGTGCAGTCCAGGCAACAGGGGTGGTGGGTCTGGCAGATGCAGTCCAGGCAACAGGGGTGGTGGGCCTGGCGGATGTAATCCAGGCAGTGGAGGTGGTGGGCCTGACAGGTGCAGTCCAGACCAAAAGCATAGTGTAGCTAAACTACAAGGTTTAAAGTGTTGCCAATATGGCAGTAGTGGCTCACTTGCTTGCTTGCTGTGGTGGTAGCCGGGTTAGCTGCAGCTGTTGTGTCCTAACCAGGTGGTTTGTGTGAGGCAATTGAGGCCCAGGATTAACCTCAATATCACCAGCCAAGATGAGCGGGATCACTAAGTTAGTCATACCCAGAGAAGATGTGTTTAATTGTTCATTTTTACCTGGAGGAAGTCTTGCATTGCCATAATCCAAAACTCTTGTGAACAAAAGAAGTTGGCTCCTCTTGGCTGGATATAGAGTAAAATTTTCCATTTTCCTTGGACATGTCAAACTTAGGAGAAGATAAAAGCATATAAATGCAGTGAACAGACAAGTAGATGGCGAAATCCGAGGTCTTTTGATGTTTTTTTGTTTCTTTTTAGACAAACACACAGCACCTGCTGAACTGTGTGGCTGCACCTCGGCGGCCATCTTGATTTCATGGGACTCCTGAGGCAGCCGACGGGTACCGGCGGGCCAAGCGTGCTGCAGCCCGGGTGGTCGCAGAGGCAAAAACTCGGGTTTGGGAGGAGTTCGGAGAGGCCATGGAGGAGGACTATCGGACGGCCTCAAAGAAATTCTGGCAAACCGTTCGGCGCCTCAGGAAGGGGAAGCAGTGCTTCACCAACACTGTTTACGGTGGAGGTGGGGAGCTGTTGACCTCGACTGGGGATGTTATCGGACGGTGGAAGGAATACTTTGAGGATCTCCTCAATCCCGCCGTCACGTCTTCCGAGGAGGAAGCAGAGGCTGGAGACTTGGAGGCGGACTCGTTCATCACCCTGGCCAAAGTCACTGAGGTGGTTGGAAAGCTCCTCGGTGGCAAGGCCCCGGGGGTGGATGAGATCCGTCCTGAGTATCTCAGGTCGCTGGATGTTGTAGGGCTGTCTTGGCTGACACGTCTCTGCAACATCGCGTGGCGGTCGGGGACAGTACCTCTGGACTGGCAGACCGGGGTGGTGGTCCCTCTGTTTAAGAAGGGGGACCGGAGGGTGTGTTCCAATTATCGGGGAATCACACTCCTCAGCCTTCCCGGTAAGGTCTATACCAGGGTGCTGGAGAGGAGAATTCGACCGATAGTCGAACCTCGGATTCAGGAGGAGCAGTGTGGTTTTCGTCCCGGCCGGGGAACAGTGGACCAGCTCTATACTCTCCATTGGGTGCTCGAGGGTGCATGGGAGTTTGCCCAACCAGTCCACATGTGCTTTGTGGATCTGGAGAAGGCATTCAACCGTGTCCCTCGTGGGGTTCTGTGGAGAGTGCTCTGGGAGTACGGGGTTCGGGGCCCTTTGCTAAGGGCTGTTCGGTCCCTGTATGACCGGAGCAGGAGCTGTGTTCGCATTGCTGGTAGTAAGTCGGACCTGTTTCCGGTGCATGTTGGACTCTGCCAGAGCTGCCCTTTGTCACTGGTTCTGTTCATTATATTTATGGACAGAATTTCTAGGCGCAGTCAGGGGCTGGAGGGGATCCGGTTTGGGAACCACGGGATCTCGTCTCTGCTGTTTGCAGATGACGTTGTCCTGATGGCTTCATCGAACCGGGACCTCCAATGTGCACTGGGGCGGTTTGCAGCCGAGTGTGAAGCGGCTGGGATGAGGATCAGCTCCTCCAAATCCGAGGCCATGGTTCTCGACCGGAAAAAGGTGGCTTGCCCTCTCTGGGTGGGTGGGGAGTCCTTGCCTCAAGTGGAGGAGTTCAAGTATCTCGGGGTCTTGTTCACGAGTGAGGGGAGGATGGAGCGTGAGATTGACAGGCGGATCGGTGCAGCGTCGGCAGTGATGCAGTCGCTGTACCGAACCGTTGTGGTGAAGAGGGAGCTGAGCCGAAAGGCGAAGCTCTCAATTTACCGGTCAATCTACGTTCCTACCCTCACCTATGGTCATGAGCTCTGGGTAATGACCGAAAGGACGAGATCGCGGATACAAGTGGCTGAAATGAGTTTCCTCTGCAGAGTGGCTGGGCCTTAGAGATAGGGTGAGGAGCTCAGTCACACGGGAGGAGCTCGGAGTAGAGCCGCTGCTTCTCCACGTCGAGAGGAGCCAGCTGAGGTGGCTCGGGCATCTGTTTCGGATGCCTCCTGGACGCCTCCCTCGGGAGGTGTTCCGGGCATCTCCCACCGGGAGGAGGCTCTGGGGAAGACCCAGGATGCGCTGGCGGGACTATGTGTCCCGGCTGGCCTGGGAACGCCTTGGGGTCCCCCCCGGAGGAGCTGGAGGAAGTGTCCGGGGTGAAGGAGGTCTGGGCGTCCCTGCTTAGACTGTTGCCCCCGCGACCCGGCCCCGGATAAGCGGAAGGAAAATGGATGGATGGATGGATGGAATAAGGATGGACTATAGTACCAGGGGTCGGCAACCCGCGGCTCCGGAGCCGCATGCAGCTCTTTGATCCCTCTGATGCGGCTCAGTACAGTGGTCCCTCGTTTATCATGGGGGTTACGTTGTAGAAATAACCCACGATAGGCAAAATCCGTGAAGTAGTCAGTTTTATATTGCATGTATAAATATGCGTGTATTTCACAGTGCCTCTGACCGAGGCGCCTGGCGCCGCTGCGCTGTTGCAGGTTTTGTTGGGGAGAAAACTTGCAAACATACAGCACTTCAGAGCAGTGACGGACTGGGATCATTGGCCCTGGCAATTTACACCTACAAGCGGCCCCGTAGTCTGTGGAACGGGGGGGGAGAGGTTCTACAGCTCTGCACCAAACACAGAACTGTAGTGACAATGCATCTGTGCGCTCTCAGGACTGGTTCTGCCGCCTGGACTCCAGGTTCCACCAGTTCGTTATGTGAAAACATTGCCGCTACTTCCCGATGCGCATTGACCACCCGGAGAAGTGTGCGCGTGGTCAAATCCGTAATAGAGCACGGCCGCGGCCCTTCTGGCATGTGCCCAAATGCCAGACCGCTCAGTCTTCAGAGTCACACTGCTTGTGATCGAACATTTAAATAAATTTGGAAAACTGAACACATTCTGTACAGGAGACACGGAGGAGAATGACTGACAAAGACAAAGGTCTACAGTCCTTTAGCCAATCAGGATGCAGAACACAATACGTGTTGATACACTATAAAAAATCAGCGAAACAGCAAGGGACCACTGTATTTAATTAAAATGTATTTTATTTTAGTTCGTTCATATTCAAAATGTAATTCTATGTCACAAAGGTAAAAAAAAAAGCTGTTATATGCAGTGTTATTTCATTTTAAATTTCAAAAGGGTTTTGCGGCTCCCAGTGTTTTCTTTACTGTGTGAAACGGGTCCAAATGGCTCTTTGAGTGGTAAAGGTTGCTGACCCCTGCACTATACTGATGAAAAATCTTTCTGGAGGTGGTACTTAACCTGCATGGTTCTATGGAAATAGAAAACTAAAACCAAACTTCACAACATTCAGAACCTTTCTGGGGTCAGGTCATACTTGATATTCTAATTTTGCATACCTCCAAAATAATGTATGTGTCGTATTATACATTTTTCAATATATCTCCTACATCTAATTTGTAGTCTAGGTTAATTTACCGGCTGGTTAGCTCAACTGGTAAGTCATGGACTTTCCCCCTGGAGGTTGTAGGTTCAAACCCCCCCCGGGCAATGAGCTAACCAGTGTGGGTCCTTGGGCAAGACCCTTCACGGTACTGCCCCCTGGGCGCCGAAAAAGATGGCTGCTCACTGCTCCTGAAAAAGGATGGGTCAAATGCAGAAGTCAAATTTCTCCCGTGTGTCACTGTGTGTCATTGTGTGTGAGACCAATAAAGGCTAAAAGCCCAAGCTTAATCTTAATCTTAATCTTAATTTGCAATCACATGTGAAAAAAATATTTTAATTACTTTCTAAACTCTTGCCCTACTGTGGCACCTGTGATCTTCTGCAATGTAATATAATACTAATATACTTGTAAATAATACTAATACTAATATAATAGTAAAAATGTATACAAAATTCACAAATAAAGCTTTCCATGCATAGTTGACACTTTTGACTCTTGTCTTTAGGTGCAGCTTTGCGGTTTGCCATACAGACTTCCCTTTCCCCGGCCAGCGGAGGCAGACCTGGGGTGGCTAAGATCATTGTCATGGTGATTCAAGACAAATCCGCTGATGACGTTAAAGAAGCGGCTAATGAAGCTCTCGCAGCTGGTGACTACTGCCTGGAACTTCCCTCACATGACTCTCATCTGGTTTTATTGACTTGTAATTTCTCTTCCTGTTAGGCGTGTCTGTGTTTCCTATTGGTGTGGGGTCAGGATATGACAGGGCGGAGCTCAGTGTGCTGGGTCGCCATGGTAACCAGGACAACAGCCTTCACTTGAGCAGCATGGACCAGCTGCTACTGCTGCTGACGCTGGATCATGGCTACACAGAGAGGATGTGCAGAGGTGCATGCGGCTCATATCCTGAAGTTATGACTCATGTGACTTATTTTCAGGCTAATGCTGTCTTTATGTTTTAGCTGGTCCACCAGGATTCTGTGTAGATGATAATGGAACTGAGAGAAAGGTTTGTATTAAAGTAGCAATCCTTAATTCTTAATTGTGATATGATTAGAATGACAATATTTAGCATCTTCAAAATCCTGCTAACACATGAGTTTTCTTAATTGTGTATAAGATTATTTCACGTATTCCTTATGACCTACCTCCCTGTTGTAGCCTGGAGAGTCGTGGCTGATGGAGGATGGCTGCCACTCTCTCCTATGTCACCCTAGTGGAGCAGTCACCATGCAGAGCCACAAAGTGAGCTGTGACAGCATGGAGCCCCCAGCCTGTGTCAACAACATGCCCGCAGTCAGGGTGCAGGAGAAATGCAACTGCCACTGGGAATGTCCTTGTAGGTCTTATATATGTAATTCACAATCTTACCCTCTTCCCTCATAATCTACTTCAAATTGATGAATACATGTAACCCCTTGACTTCGACCCTGGCTGTGTAGACGACACCACTCTTGAGGATTGTATATAAAAGTTTGGAACAACACCAAAAATAGTGGTTACAGTGTTGGACTGGCATCAGTTTCTGCCCCATTTATCAAGTCAGTTAACAGCAGAAGGGGCTATTTATCGTATAGTGGTCTATAATACAGTCCTTTTTCACCACAACAGTCCAATACAGCGATCGCATCACTCCAGACACTGCATGATGTCAATCTCACACTTCATCCTTTCCTCACTCATGAACAAGAACCAAGATACTTAATTTCTTATTTTATTTTTTTCTAAACTTGGATGTCAAGTGGAAAACAAAATCATCATATCAAACAGTCTGACATATGTCTATCTCCTCCCAGTGTCAGAAGTATATTCTAGTGGGCTTAAAAGTCCTGGTTTAGTCAGGCTTTAGTACAAGAGACCTCACATAAGTTGGGTTTTGCTGTCCAAAGAGCAACATAAAATGACATCACCACAAACTTAATCAGGGTTACTACTGTAGTATGAGGAGTTCTAGTTCTAAAAGTAATTTTTCTGTGTTTGTAGGCATGTGCATGGGCAGCTCGACCAACCACGTGGTGAGGTTTGATGGCCTGGCTCTCCGGTTGGACAGTGAGGGCCTTTGCTCCTACACCCTGCTGACTGTGAACAAGAGTCTGAGTGAATCGTCTGAGGTGAAACTGCACAATGGACCGTGCATCCACCCCTCTGAGTACAACCAAGTCTGCATGAAGGCCATAGAAGTCATCCATGGACCTTTCACCATCACGCTAAAAGATGATATGACGGTAATGCTACTCTGAACATGACACTAAATTGAAATAGTCTATAGCAACGTCTATAACAATAATCATAAAACCTAACAGTTACTATAACGAATTCTACACCCTATTTTATTCTTAAAGTACAGTATCCAACTTTCATGATTTCTGCATGATTCCAAAAAGAGTTGTTTTTCAGTGCAACACTAGTAAATGTACTAACATGGAGTATGGCTTTATTAATACATTTCATTTTTTTAAGAGAGTACTAAATGTAGTGGTAAGATAGTGAAATATTTTTATTTATTTTTATGTCATAATAATGTTATCATTGCCTTTGATTACGAAACTCTCAGTGGGCCTATGAAATAAAATAAAACCATTTATTTAGGCTGTATCATAAAATAATCCACTTTGAGTAACATTATTACAAACAAGAAATCTCATTCTCTTCTCTTGTTATACAATTTCTTTTCCGGGTTATTACTTTAGTAACATTTAAAAGAACTAAACAATATGACTGAGGATACTGTTCTATAAACACAAGCGTTTGATCACTTTGTGTTGTGAGCAGGCTCTGATGGGGCGTGAGGAGTTGGCTCTGCCCTGGACACATGCAGGTCTGCAGCTGGTGCGTTATGGGGGCATCATGCTGCAGCTGAAGTCAGACCACGGCTACACTCTGACCTTTACACCTCACAGCAACGAGTTCACCATCACTGTGCTTAGTTCTAGTGCTGCCGGGCCCACCAACGGACTTTGTGGTGAGAGCCCTGCGCACAACCTACACCCCACCACCTGCAGCCAGGTACTACAATCAGCAGCCAGTTGCTGATTGTAGTACCTTCATTAAAACGGTGTAGGCTACATACTGCTCCTATAATTTCTCTCATTGATCTGTCAGCTCCATTAGTCATGTTAAATTAGCTATTTTTCCTATGCTTGATTGTCCACTTTGAATCAGAATCAAATCACTACAAATTTTAAGTGTGGTTTCTAATGAACGTGTATGGACTTAAAACACAGAGGAGTTTCAGTGTGTTGAAACTGTTGTATACTTGAGGAGACAAGTTCCTCCTTTTTGTACTTCTTTACTATCAATACATTTTATACTTGAAGCTCAGGGTCAATATATCAAGTATCAAGTATTGCTTCAAATCTTGCGGTAGACCTAACCTATGACCTCCTGCTTTCTCTCACATGATTCACTCTTTCAGGGGTCTGTGGAGAGGAGCAAGCCAACCAACTCCACCTGCGTGACGGCAGCCTGACCTCAGACCACTCGGCCTTCATGTGGGACTGGAGCAGCTCTGGAGGTGTAGAGGGGAGTGAGGGTGTGTGTGTGCCCAAGAGGAGGCCCCAGTGTGCCCTGGGAGCGTCCATGGGCTGTCAGGCTCTCCGGTCTGAGGTGTTTGCCCCATGTCACAATGTGGTCCCGGTGCAGCTGTTCCTGTCCCGCTGTGAGGAGCAGGCGTGCGAGCAATCGGACGTATGCGAAGTGCTGTCGGCCTACGCTCAGCTGTGCAGGCAGAACGGAGCCTGTGTGCACTGGAGGGGCGTGCACCTGTGCCGTGAGTCTGCACCACACAGCACAGGGAGTCATAACTGAAAGGATTATGAATCTATTTGTGTTTTTAATGGGAGCAAGGCCATTCATGGGGCATCAAGGAATCTATACTGAAACATGATAGGAAAATATTTGACATTTCTTCCAAGTCTGTTGCCTGTTTGGACAAAAAAAGTGATTGTATCAGTAGCTTCTGTATTAGTTATTACCTGAAAAAATTCTAGAAATTCACCACAAATATTAAATAATTGTTGTTACATTACAATAGGTGATATTTGATTACTTGATTGTGGCAGCGTTCCAGTGCCCCAGTCCGATGGAGTACCATGCGTGTCGGAGTGACTGTGTGGAGGACTGCAGCAGTATCCAGACTCTGGCAGAGGAGAGGAACTCGTCCTCCTGTGTGGACATGCCCACAGAGGGCTGCTACTGTCCAGAGGGCATGGTCCTCCACCAGGGGACGTGTGTGCCACCTGATAGCTGTAATCAGTGCGTGGACCAGCAGGGACACACACATGCAGTGAGTCACTCTATTGCTCAGATAGTCCTCTTTTACAGGCTATGCCAACAACCCAGTTATGATGGGACTCTGTGCTGTGGTCCCTTGTTGCCATAACTGCTCATGAGAGCAGGTCAAACTTTGTGTTTAAAAATCCCATGACATGGTACTTCTTGATGCTTTTATATGGCTCCTTAATGGTTCCCTAATACTGTAAATGAATCCTTCTTCAAAATCAACACTCAGTGCATGAGAAACAGAGATAAGATGAGAAAGAGTCATAAATGTCACTCTCAAACACTTTATTCTGGGCATTGTTGCTTAAATGCAAATGAGGAGAAAAGAGATGGCCAATAGTAGAGGGTGGGGGCGTGGCCAAGCTCAGAGCTCAGAGCCCACAGCTGATCCATTTCCTTGTTTTTGCACGGGGGAGAGATTTGAAGCGTTCCATTGAAAAATAAACACATTTCCACATAAAATAAAATTAAACCACTGCTGTTCAAAGGTCCAGAGGCTCAGATAAAGGACTTCTGACCCTAGAAACACTTGGACGTGCCTCCAGGCAAATAAAAAAACGCATTTCGCATTGCCTAGCGCATTCGCAGTCCAAACTCTCTGGGCGTGATTTACAGAGACGCTGAGTACAGACAGACGGGGGTGGAACTGCATTTGCATTTCTTTTTTCGATCTGACGTCAATAAGGTGCCTTGTTCAAAATCGCCCGTTTGAGCTCCGATTTTTTGTAACGCAGAAAAGGATCACAAATGCTCAGTTTAGACATTTCACAACTTTTAACCATGGGGGGGGGGGCGTAAACAGGGTAGGGGAGCTCACATTAACGTTCAAAAAGTGAAAATGTCATGCCATGGGACCTTTAAAGTTCCCTTCATTTTAAACATACCTGGGTTTGTGTGTTTTCATTTAAGTAGCTCTCAAAACACAATGTTAATGTGTTAAGTTGAATATTGAATTTGATGAAATATAATCTATAACAACACTTTAAAAAATAAAATAAGAATTATGCAACGTCGCTGCACTATTTGTGGCAGAACCACAGTTTGCAATAAAATCTAAACTGTTCATTTGCAGAACTATTTTTTCACATTTTGCCTAGTCTATAAAGTTTTTCAAATGTTTATTAAACAATATAATAATAATAATAATACTATTACATTATTTAATTTCAAAAATGGTTGCAGTTACAAATAAATAGTAACACTTGTTTACCTCTCCAACCTGAGTGTGCAATGCTGATAATAACATAGTACAGTAACATAACATAGTAGTATTTTTCATTTATATACTGTATAGTGTTTACTGATACTGGCCACATTAAAGAAAATCATCTCATTTCCTCAGTACATGCTTTCCTGGGTCCCAGAGGAGAATCCCTGCCTGATCTGTTTGTGTTTAGACCAGCGGCGCATCAACTGCACTGCCCGGCCCTGCAATGACGTCAAAGGCATTTTTACACTGTTTTACTATTCTATCTCTCTTTAAAATCAGGTATTAATAAACACATGGCTGTGATTTGAATTATTGTCTGTTTGTAGCTCCTGTGTGTGGTCCCTGTGAGGTTCTGAGAGAAAAGAGGGGGTCTAAGTGCTGTCCAGATTATGAGTGTGGTAAGGCACTGTACATACATTTCTTGCTTTCCTACTGCATTTACTGCTGAATATTATTTATATCTTTATTTATTTATTTATTATTTATATGCAGTTTGTGATCTAATAAACTGCTCGGTGCCTGAAGTGCCTCTCTGTGAAGACGGACAAACCTTAGTTTTGAGAAACCCAGGAGAATGTCAACCAATACATGAATGTGGTAAGCAGCTATCCTTTTACACTGATGAATTCAGAATTATATATTCATTTTAATCCTTTAATTAAAGATGAACTATGTAACATTTTGATGAGGGTCTGTCGCCTACTTGTCTACATGGATACACTATTGCTTATAGGCCACAGTAAGGCATTAAATTTGACTGTCTCCATGCAGACAAGCATATGACACCCAAAGATCAACTTATTGGTCAGATCTGTGGAGTGGCGGGCTGCTCAGAGTAAAATTGCAGTTTTTAAGTGTAATTTTTTAGTAATCAAACACCTATAATTGATTAAATGGAAGATAGATTATTTAATTCTATATTGTGGAACATTCCTGGCAAAACATCTCTGTTGAGACAAGCAGGTGACAGACCTCTGCACCATAAAGGGTACACAGTTCTTTAATGTTTTAATTTATGTATTTAACATATTTTAGACTAGCTTCAATATTTTAATTCTAATAAAATGCATAAGAGACAGCAGAGTGAAGAATGTTTCCCTAACTAAATTAACAGTATCTAAAATAAGATAAATTTACCCATCAGATTCCAATAATTTCAACCTTACAATTAGTAAGATGTCTGTGTAATCCCTCAGTTGTCCAGGTAGGATTCATAGCAATACTACATAACTGAATTTTTCTTTTGCTTACAATTAGTCTTGTTACAATACAAAAATAAAAAAGTGATACCAAGGAAAAGACTTGACACTCAATACCACAGTGATAATAAAAACACTCAACACATATCATTTTTAACATTAAATCATAGCAGAGGTGTGGACTCGAGTTATGTGACTTCGACTCGAGTCAGACTCGAGTCACGAATTTGATAACTTTAGACTCGACTTGACAAAATGTACAAACACTTGCAACTCGACTTGGACTTCAATATCAATAACTCGTGACTTCACTTGGACTTAGGCCTTTTGACCTGTGATGACTTGCTACGTCCAATGAAAAAAAAAACTCTAAAAGTATGTTGATAAGGACCACACTTGTTGTACTTGTGAATCTGCGAAAATGTATGCAAAGAACATGTGCGCGCGACTTGCACAACATCCAATCATGAATACAGATCTTGCAGACATTGTATGATTTGTAGAAATTGTATTTCTTTGTAAAGGGGACTCGAAATGACTCGAAACTAAAATGCTAGGACTTTGGACTCGACTTGAGACTTGTGAGCTTTGACTTCGGACTTGACTCGGCACTTGGATACTCTTAACTCGGGACTTCACTCGGACTTGAGTGCAAAAGACTTAGACTTACTTGGTACTTGCCCAGCAATGACTTTGTCCCACCTCTGAATCATAGTACTCTTTTATATTATGATGTGGTCTTATATCTGTGTAATCCAGGGGTGTCAAACTCCTTTTGGTCCGGGGGCCGTATCCAGCCTACTTTGATCCAAAAGGGGCCGGATCAGAAAACTCTTCTGTCTTCTCAATTCTCCATTCAAGTTATTGTATTGTTCGAAATGCCATGTCTCGTTTTGGTATTTAAGATTAGATTCCTTGAGCACCGCCACTTGTTGCAAACACACCAAGCATACAGGTTTCCCATTCACCTCCATGAACAAATAGGAATTAGTCAATTTTTCTTGGAAAATCCTGTACTCTGTGTCCACTTTTCTCATTTTTGACATTTTGCTGATGAAGGTGTCACGATCAGCAGTCAAAACGATGGTCCTTTACGAGTGTTTGGAAAGAGGCAAGTCTTCATTTGTGCTGCTCTGGTGGGAGGGGCCACGCAGAGGATATTTTAATAGAAAATTTAAATATAATTAAAATATTTAGAAAATCAGCCGAGGGCCAAATTAAAGGTCTTGGAGGGCCAGATCCGGCCCCTGGGCCACATGTTTGACACTCCTGGTGTAATCATTCAGTCCTCTAGGTAGGTCCATGGTCATATACTAGTATACTGTATGTGCTCTTATACTAACAGTATTTTTAATTTGGCCTTTTCTTAGTCTGTAAAAAGGAGCAGTGTGATCTCCAGACCCCTCCCACTTGTCCACCACACCGACAGCTGTCAATCAAAAAGACCACATGCTGCGATGCATTCGAGTGCGCATGTAAGTGTCAGAACGCCACACGCTCCTGTCCTGTTGGCTTTATCACGTCTACTTCCACCAATGACTGCGGCTGCACTGTCACCAGCTGTGAGCCAGACAAGGTGGGTACACAGGCATTTAGAAGGTGATGAAGAGGTGGAGAGAGAGAGGCTGAGGAGGCTGATTGTTCTGCTGTTGTGGTGGAAATGGGGCGGAGGAGTGTTGTATACAAAAAGAAAGCAGTAAGATAGAAGGTGCTTTTATTTTAATGACTTGAGAAATGATTGGTTGAGTGGCAAAAGTAGCAGGCAGTTTGCCTGCTACTTTTAAAGGAACTGTATGTAAGATTTTGATATTAAATTCCAAAAACATTACCTAATTGTTGTGACTGTAGTACCTTTACTACTGTAGTAATGTAGTACCTTTAACAGTCTAAGGGTGCAGCTGAGGCTACATACATTCTTTCTTAAAGAGTTCTCTCTTTGAATTGAATTTGATCTTAAAGATGCACTATGCAATATTTCTGACGTTGTATGTTTTAGATTCTCTAGTTTTGCCAGTGTTCCTCTATATGGCATTAAAACAGGTGTTTTATTGCTCAAAAATGCCTTGAAAAACACTTAGCCTGGTTGGGTCATCTCAATGGAGATGATTAAGTCTAATGCCATACAGTGTAACATTCCAGGCAAAGCAATAATATATCCACCAAACCCTCCACCAGAAAGGTTATATAGTGCAACTTTAAAGTTGAAGTGATTTTTTTGAAAGATGGAAAAAAACACTTATTCTTCACCCACACATATTACGCATTTTTAGTCCTTGATGTTAATGCTCCTCCAGCTTTCAACTTAATATTCATCCCAAAGTAATACAAACAAGAATCTTCTAAACTGCAGCTCTAGCTTGTGCAGTGATGTGCTCGTCTCTCCTTAGGTGTGTGTAGTGGGTGCCCAGGCTCACCCGGTGGGCAGTGAGTGGGAGGACGGCTGTACCAAGTGTGTGTGCATTCAGCAGCAGGACGCCCATAGCTCCCTGTACGTACCCCACTGTAGCCAACGCACCTGTGACACCGTCTGCCCTCTGGTGAGTGACTGATCCTGACAATGTACTAAACATAGATCATACTACAGCAATAACAATGGGTCCAGTAATGGAACGTGAATAGAACACATGAAAAAATGTGCCCTATGTTTTCGTACCTCAACAATATGCTAGATTTTAATTGCTCCAGTATTGTAAAAAACTGAGGGAATTCTTATCCCTATTCTTATCGTTTATTCAGCCAAACGTGTTTTGTAACTACAGAACATCTTTGTAAAAATACAAGTTTAATATTCATAGACATTTGGGCCAACATTGGTCAGCAGATTATCTTATTACACCAATTCATAGACTAAAATGGGATACTGGCTGAACCAATATTTTGGAAGATGATATCCAATACCAGTATGCATCCCTAAGTAGGACATGCTAAAAAAAAAAAAAAGTTTCTTCTTCTTCATTTTTTTTTATGTGTTTATTGCAATTAGGGCCTCCTTCTACTTGTTTCCATGGAAATGTTGTTCCACAGCATGGAATCAATTTCTGTGGAATCAAGCAGGTGATGTGCAACATCCAGAAAGTTACACATTGTTACTTTAACTGTCAAGTGCTGATGTTTGACCTCGTTTGTGATTATTTATCTTTATTGGGACTATCCACATGAAACAAAATCTGTTATAAAGTTTCTTGTGAGTGTTAGGAAATTTTACTTGTCTACTTACCTTCTTCTTCTCCTTTCGGCTTGTCCCTTTTTCAGGGGTTGCCACAGCGAATCAACTTTTTCCATCTTGCCCTGTTTTCTGTATCTTCTACTCTGGCTCCAACTAACTCCATGTCCTCCCTCACTGCATCCATAAATCTTCTCTTTGGTCTTCCTCTTTGTCTCCTACCCGGTAGCTCCATCTCTAACATTCTTCTACCAATATATCCACTGTCCCTCCTCTGAACATGTCCAAACCATCTCAATCTGGCTTCTCTAGCTTTTTCTCCAAACCTTCCTGTCTGTGTTGTCCCTCTGACGACCTCATTCCTGATCCTGTCCATCCTTGTCACTCCTAAAGAGAATCTGAGCATCTTTAACTCTGCTATCTCCAGCTCTGCCTCCTGTCTTCTGCCTATTGCAAGTGTTTCTAATCCATACATCATGGCTGGTCTCTATTCTGGTCTCTGGTCTCTACAACTATTCTGTAAACCTTTCCCTTCACCCTAGCCGGCACTCTTCTATCGCAGATCACTCCTGACACTTTTCTCCAGCTGTTCCATCCTGCCTTCACTCTATTCTTCACCTCTCTTCCACACTCTCCACTGCTCTGAACAGATGATCCTAAGTATCTAAAATCCTCCACCTTCACCACCTCTGCTCCTTGTAACTTCACTGTTCCACTGTTCTCCCTATCATTTACACACATGTACTCTGTCTTGCTACGACTGACCTTCATCCCTCTTCTCTCTAATGCGAACCTCCACCTCTCTAGATTTTCTTCTAGTTGCTGCCTACTCTCACTGCAGATCACAATGTCATCTGCAAACATCATAGTCCATGGCGACTCCTGTCTGACTTGTCTACTTACCTAACATTCAATAAAGTGAAAAAGTCAGCCACGTCCAACAGTCTAGTGGAAAAATGAATACTGCTGATATCAAAGGAGCACATATATATATATACATTCTGCACTGACTTCACTGAAATGGTACAGAAATGCTGTGTCCTATTGGAAGAAAGAATCTGAGTGGCTGCAGCAGACTCTTTTGTCTATATGACCTTGGTTTCGATGAGACATAAGTTAGCCTTAGCTATGGGGCATTCTTGCAACTAAGACAGAGGTAAAACAGTTTTCCCATATAATGAATTACTTATTTGGACATTTGAGTCCATTGTTACAACAACTAATAATAAGTAAAGAATAAACAGTGAGGAGCAGTGTGTTACCATTGTTTTTACACCACAACACCACAACACACAGTTAAGTGGTGCTTTAGCATCAGTGCATTCTCTTTTCAGGGCTCCACATATGCTCCATCAGACAGTGAGTGTTGTGGAAAGTGTGTAACATCAAGCTGTGTGATTTCACATGGAGAGATGAGAGGAGACACGCTGATAGGAACTCAAATACGGCATGTATGTACTATATATGTTCACTTTCCTTCATTCATGCGTTCACTGTATTGAATCTGAGCTGATCCGGTGCTTTCTGTTCGGAGCAGGTGGGCGAGGTGTGGTCTTCTCCTCTGGACCAGTGTGTCCTGCAGGAGTGTGTGAAGGTTCACGAGCAGGTCTTTGTCACTGAGAAGAACGTGAGCTGCTCTGCTGTGGACACTCCCTACTGCCCCCTGGGGACAGAGTTGCACTGTGCCAAGGAAGGATGCTGCCCCTACTGTCACTGTGGTAATCATATTATACAGTGCTTACAACTTAGGAAACTCTATGGCATTTTTTCTAAACATGAACACAGAACAAAAGTTGTTGGTGAGTAATTTTGTATTAGTCAACAAGTCAAAAAAAAAAACAAAAAAAAACATCTACATTGTTTTTATTGTCTTAAAAACGTGAAAAACAGAACTAATAATAATAATAATAATTCATAGCATTTATATAGCGCCTTTCATGACACCCAAAGTGTCAGTTCATTGTTCATTCACTCCACACGGTGGTGGTAAGCTATTATTGTAGCCACAGCTGCCCTGGGCAATGTGGGTGAAGTGTCTTGCCTAAGGACACAACGACTGCCGACTGGCGCCCCACTGTGGCACCTGGAATTCCCAGCGGTCTCCCATCCAAGTCCAACTAGTTAATTTTAAACAGTTTGCAGTGGTCCAAAGTTATTCCTTATTTCCTTACTTTATGCATTCAGAGCATTCTAATTATTCTCGGTGATGAGTTTATAAGCGCTTTTCACAACTCTTAGAGGCCAGAGGAGATTTTTGCCACAGTGAAGCTAACAAAACTAACATGCTAACTTCGATGATTATAAAATGTGATTAGCGATTGCAGCTCAAGGCAATATTCATAATTCATTTCTACCACTGGCTTTTGGAAAATAAAAGTATAGGACAGATCAGGAATCAGGATCAGGAATCAGGAAGGTTTTTATTGCCATATGAGTGAACAGGTTCACAACATTAGGAACTTGCTTCGATACCTGGAGCGGACAGACACTCCGAGCACCAGGGCTGCCATTCGCGGCGCCAATTTGGTTACAACAGAGTAGAAAAAAAAAGAAAAGATGCAGACAATTTTACAACATGTAATGACAGAAAAACCAATTGGAGAGGTAAACATACGGTGATCTTTTTCTTTGGCAACAGAAGGAAGGGTGGGATGGAATGTCTTGTTTTTGTTTTGTAGAGTGCTGTGTAAGATAAGGCCCCAGCTGTGACCTTGGACGTGTTTGTGCAGAAGCAGAGTCAAAACAAAGCAAAGTCCAGTTGCATCACAATTTCAGGAGAAAATTTAGCATAATCAATACATTTTTAGAACCCAGGCGAACAGACAATTTGCCAGAACCCTGGTTTCTGCCAGTCACCCCAACTTCATGCCACCAAGCAGGACTGTGCGACTCACAATCCTCCCGCTGGCACGTATGATGAATGAACGCAGACTGATCCGCTGTTCCACACAGTTCCACATCCATTATCCGAGATGTTATCCAGTGCCAGACAGATTTCCACAAATTAGGTGTTTCAGTTCAATCTGTGTTTCCCTTCGGATCTAGATACTAATTAACTAAAAGTTTACCGACAGACAACACTAAAACAAAAGCCTGTTTTTTCCATTCTAGTTGTGTTTATTGCACAGAAAAAAATTAACTTTCTGTGTCCATGAAATCATGAAAGTGACTTTCCACCCCAAGAAAGATAGATTAGATAATAGAAGATTAGATACTATCACTGTGTGCTGATTTGCATGTATCAAATTTGCTGTAACATAAATTGATTCTCACAAGATTTAATATGGTTTACTTTCCCCTATGTATGCGTGAAGAGTCCCTCAGTCGTCCAGGTAGAATCCATGATAAAAGGAGAAATTCAATTTGTCAACTGGACAAAGTTTGTTTGGTCGAAAACGTTTCGCCGCTCATCCGAGAGGCTTCGTCAGCTCTGGTTCTTGATAGTTTCAGAGCTATTTCAGTGTAGTGAGCGCCTCCTAGGGCTTATAGATATGCTAATACTAGACGCCAGAGGAATTCGTAAAACAAAAGAGACAGAGGAGCTGGGATAGTTTCAGAGCTTTTTTCAGTGTAGGTAGCTCCTTCCTGCAGCTAGATATAAACAGGGTCTAACCAGCATGAGAACCAGAGCTGATGAAGCCTCTCGGATGAGCGGCGAAACGTTTTCGACCAAACAAACTTTGTCCAGTTGACAAATTGAATTTCTCCTTTTATCTTTCCCCTGTGTAGTTGTTGCTTTTGTCCAGTGGGGGTCTCTGTCTCTTTAGATTTAACACCAGTCTTTTTTAGTAGTATAAAAATGGTCATAAATAAGATGTGTTTTTTTTGCAGTCCCTGTGGAGGCCTGTCTCTTCAACAGCACACTGATTGGAGTGAGTTAAACATTGACTTTGATTGCGTTGGTAAATGCTTCATAAAGCCTGCATTGTTATGACTGTGTGATTGTGTTGTTATTGTGCAGCCTGGAGAGCGCCTGATGGTGGACCTGTGCACTCACTGTGAATGTCAGGTGGAGCAGGGGGCAGTGACGAAATTCAAACTGTCCTGTAAGAAAACCACCTGCCCCGAGTGTCCCATGGTAATTCCTATGTTTAACTACTCTATGGATTATTAATATGACTGTTTTAATTTTAGAAGATATACATCCAAAAGTTCCATCTATGAAACACATTTTTTCTGATACTTTACATTTTATTTCAACAAAATAAAGATGTTTATTTTTATTTGTCAATTTTTAAAGAAAAAGAGTAGTCTAATCTGCCATGTGAGTCCATTCACTTTGTGTTGAAAACGGCAGAATTTATATAACCCACCACTTCACCGTGGCATTGTAGAAAGCAGCAGATTTTTTATTGTGTTTTTATAGTTGAACATTGTTAGCATGACATTTCTGAACCCTACAGATAGGGGGTGGGTGAAAACAGACACTTTCAGAGCACTCAATGTCAATGCATGACAATACAGAATAACTCAAACATGCATGAATCAATGGAAATACAACTATGACTAAGTTTATGATGAGGGATCACTGTGATAACATGGTTTAAAACTCGCAAAAGTTGATTTTGCATAATATGTCCCCTTATAACCTCTGAGTAATACTTTATACGTGTCACTTGGAACAGTAAATGACTAACAGTACTACTTATAATGGCTCTAATGTCCTCCTTTGTCCTCATGCTTCTGTGCAGGGCTACAGTCTGCAGCGGGAGGAGGGGGCATGCTGTGGTCACTGTGTGGCCACCACCTGTTTTATACAGAGACCTGATGGAACCCTCATCAGTCTGTCGGTAAATCTGCACTGAGCAAATCCACGTGATATTACATTGTTAAAAATCAAATAGTACAAATCTAAACAGATACTTCTCTCTATGGTCTAAAATGCATAATGCGGCCAACATGAAGGAATTGCTTATTAACATTAACTTTAATACTTATTACTCACAATGAATCACTCTTGCACCACATGAGTACTAGGTTGGTGTCTTGCTTAAGGCCACAACAACAGTTTAGTTATTAGAACCAATGTTGCCCCACTGTGACACCTGATATTCCCAAGGACTCCCATGCAAGTGCCAACCAGGCCCAAAACTGCTTAGCTTTAAAGATTAGAGATCTGGTAAACAATGGAGGACTATTGTGATATTTACATTTTTGAATTGTGTAAAACGTACAACTTACAGAACCAGACAAGTCAATGGTGGAATAATAATGCATGTATTAATAAAAGTGAAAGATGAATGATCAGGATGATGATCAGTGATGCAAGACACACATGGCGGCACAAAACCTCTGCCACTGACCAGCTGACTGCCATCCCAAGGACGGTCAAGAGTTCAGAGCTCCTTGATTAATAAACTGACTCATGCTCATCCAAGCTGCTGGGGGGCACTGTATGTCCACATGAGCTAGTAGAACATGTAGGTCCAGAAAGGGACCAGATGCCAGAATCTTTATCATCAGATGCTGATTCTGGAGCATCTGACTGGACAGTAAATTTTAAATTACTGCAGGAGACACACACACACTCTTGTGGGGGACTTAAAGAGGGATCCACCCCAGGACAGATCAGCATCAACTCCACACACACTATATTTGTGTAAACTCATTGACAAACATGTCGACTCTATCTCCAGGTGAACTCCACCAGGGAGGAGGGCTGTAACCTGTACTCGTGCAGCCTGAGCACTCAGGGAGATCTTGTGGCTCAGGTCAAAGTGACCAGCTGCCCTGCTTTTGACCATCAGGCCTGTCGCGATCAGGGGGTACAACTCTTCTACACTATTTAACATTGTAGAATGCTACTAGATCTATTGTATTCACACATTTCTGGTTGCGATTAGATTTGTTTTAATAGGATTCTGTTCAAAGTTCATATTTTAAACGTGTCCAGGTGAATTCACAAAAGGATATACAATATGAATTGACAAACTAATCCAATTATATTTGAGAACATATTTGTACAGATCTAAACTACAGGGTTAGCAGTTTATATATAGAATAAAACAAGATATTTTATTGTTTGTGGAGCAAATTATGGTACTTCAAAAATTGTACCCTTTGCAAATTGGGACTTTTGAAACTGTGATTACTCTTGCAGCCCATTTTCAAGAGCAAATTTCTTACATGACAGATCATTAGAACCAGTCAGAAACATTATGAAAAAGCTACTCATAGGCCAATATGTAATATAAAAATAAATGTAAAATTGTAAAATAAATCAAAAACATTGCAAACTATAACATAAAACCTTTACTGCTTTGAAATGAATAAAATGTATTATCTTGTGTAGTATTCCTGCACAAATCAAGGTTAAGATTCTGAAGTCAGGTCATCTGAACTCATGTAGGATGTCCTTTAGTTTGTCTTGTCTAAGTAAATGATTTGTTCCTCAGGGTACGGTCAGTCGTCTCGGAGACAGCTGCTGTGAGACATGTGAGTGATTCTAATTCTTATATTTAACCTGCACCTTAACTCAGTTACATTTACTTAAATGAATGGAACACTTGCTTTTCTTATTTTCACATGATTTGTTTTTGTCATTTATTTGTCTGTTCTTGAGAAACACCAGAATCTGTGCATTATTATTTATTATTTTCTGACCAACTACATAACCTACATAAACACATAATTATAAATATATATATAATTATAAATAAATTAGGGCTGGGAATATTAACGCGTTAATCGCGATTAATCGCGATTAGAGTTATGATCGCGAACAATTTTTTTAATCGCGATCAGAGTTTGCCAGCATTTTCCGCAATTCTACCATCCATATGCAGCTCATTTGGTTGTATTAATTAAACTCATTGTCGGTTAAACGCGCTATTTTGAGTTTGCTAGTATTTTGTTCCTTCTACGCATCCGTAGGCAGCTCGAGCGGGCTTCAATCATTTATTTACAATTTCTCAAAATAAGCACTATTACTGGTTCATTGTTACTTTTTCCTTTCTCTGCACTTTTTTGAAATAAAAAAAATGATGAGAAATACTTTGCATAGTGAGTTTAACTTTAGATTCGAACGGTCTTACTGCAAGATATCAATTTTAAACATGCAAAATAAATCACGATTAATCGCGATTAACTATGAAATTTCTGAGATTAGTTGCGATCAAGAAAATTAATCGTTTGACAGCCCTAAAATAAATATATAGTAGTATTAGTTTCTCTAAATACCTTTTTATTCTTGAGTAATTGTTTGGATCAATACTTTTTACATCTACTTTAATAATATGATGATGAATTTCAAATATATATAAAACATGGTGTTTGTCTTCTGTGTGTGTTTGGAGGTGTGGAGCCGGAGTGCCAGAAGACCAAAGGGACTCTGAAGTACATCAGAGTGGATGACTGTGAGTCAGAGCAGCAGGTGGAGCTGCACTACTGTGAGGTGAGCCAAGGCAACAAACACACTGCTGTACACATGCTCCTGTACAATAAAAACCTGCTAACAGGTTGAACTATGTCCAGCACCTGTGTGAAGTTGATCCAAGGTCTCCAAATGTGTGTCCTTTGTTTGGAGCAGTTCAGACACTTGAAATAGACATGAGGCCAGCCAATATTCACTTCATTTTCAACATCTCATGGAGCAGACACAAACTCTCAAACGGCCAACTTGGCTTGTCTTATTGAAATGGGAATACAGTGGTACCTCACCTTACGAAATTAATTTGTTCCAGAAGTGGTTTCGTAACGTGAAAAATTCGTAAGTTGAGTAGCTATTTCAATGGAAAAAGCCTGATTCGTTCCAAGGCCCCGATCCAAGTTTTATTTTTTTTATAGTGTAACTTTTTTTTATAGTGTAACAATGTGTTCTGCATCCTGATTGGTTTCTCAGACTGGATTTAAACTTTTCTCACATTTGTCTCTGTTTAAACACTCAAACTTTCATAGATTTTCAACAAAACGTATCAATATTGAAGTGTGGGGGGAAGCGGGAGGGGGGAGAAAACTGCGCGGTCACGTGTGCGCAGCATGACCCGGCGCAGAGCTGACAGCAGGACTAGACCAAGATCTAAACCTGGACTGGACCAGGACTAAACCAGGACTAAACCAGGACTAGACCAGGTGGATTAAAGCGCCGCGTGCGGGTCTATTTCCTGGTTTCTCACGAGTCACAGCTGAGGCGAGCAGCGAGGAGGAGACCGCAGGGAGGAGGGGACCGCAGGCAGTCTGAGCGCATGTGAGCGCGGCTCCTCCTGGTTTAGTCCAGGTTTAGTCCTGGTTTAGTCCAGACCACCGCGGCTCCTCTAGACCTGCGCTCAGACTGCCTGCGGTCTCCTCCTCGCTGCTCGCCTTAGCTGTGACTCGTGAGAAACCAGGAAATAGACCCGCACGCGGCGCTTTAATCCACCTGGTCTAGTCCTGGTTTAGTCCTGGTTTAGTCCTGGTTTAGTCCTGGTTTAGTCCTGGTTTAGTCCTGGTCCAGTCCAGGTTTAGATCTTGGTCTAGTCCTGCTGTCAGCCTCGCGCCGGGTCATGCTGCGCACACGTGTCTGCGCAGTTTTCTCAGAGACAAATGTGAGAAAAGTTTAAATCCAGTCTGAGAAAAGCTATAATGTGTGTGGCTGAGCGCGCATTATTTGAATTTTTGAGATTTCGCGTTTCGTAACTTGAAATTTCATCCGTATCTAGAGACAAAAATTTACCGTGAAGGCGTTTCGTAACTTGAAATTTTCGTTTGTTGGGTCATTTGTAAGGTGAGGTACCACTGTATTTCAAATGTCTATTTTCTATTGTGGTTTGATCATTTATCACGACAATGGCTGGACCTTGTCTCCAATATATTGTCACTGTTTAGGCTAAATTGTGATTTTTATTTTAGTTATTTCTTCCATAATTCCTATAATCCATAAGTACTTGATTACTGGCTCCTACTGGATACCTTTGTGTGCTCTGTACTATCAATATCACCCACAGTCAGTGGTCCATCAGTCAGTGGCTATGTTCACATGCACATCAAAATCTGATTATTATCTGATTTCAGGACCTTTAAGATTGTTTTTATGACATATTACTGTAAACACAGAATCTGATTTAGAGTGTGCATGTAACCTCCGCGGGTGTGTTATCTCAGTATTACATATAGATACTCCTCCACATATTACCTGACCCCAGGCCTGTCTGTGTGTCTCTCCTGCAGGGTAAATGCCGGAGCCGCTCCTTATACTCTCTGGAGAGTGGAGCAGTGGAGCAGGAGTGTGTGTGCTGCTCTGCTTTAAACACACAGGCTCTGAGTGTACCTGTGCTCTGTGCCAATGGGACCCGGAGCCTCCACACTGTCCTGTCTGTGACCCAGTGTGACTGCGTGTCCAGGCGCTGTGACTGATCCTGCAACACAACGCAACCTATCGTTAGCCTCATAGCGTAATTGCCTGTGTAATTTTGGCTTGAAGTGGAACTAAACATGAAATCCAATGTTTTCACTATTAAACGTGTTTTAATAGCATTATCTATTAAACCACTTAAGTCATGAAGATGATTTACCTACAGATGTAGCAGTATGTGGAGAGCAGGGTGAGAACTCAATTTGGCCAAAAAAATAAAAAATAAAATTATGCTATGAGGCCCTACATATACAAACATTATACAGCTCAGCATTTACAGGAACAAGCAGGGCCGTTTCTAGTGCTGGTTGGGTACCTTTAATTAACAAAGGTGGGTAGAGTAGACAAGAATTGTATTCAAGTAAGAGTAACGTTACTTCAAAATAATGTTACTCAAGTAAAAGTGCAAAGTAGTGGTCCAAGAAATTACTCAAATAAGAGTAAAAAAGTATTTGGAAAAATGACTGCTACAGTATCCATTACTATCTAGACAGTGGCTAGTCAGGCTGCAGAGTAACTGTTAAAGTTAATGTAATTGGAAGGACGAAACATTAAAGGTCCCATGGCATGAAATTTTCACTTTCTGAGGTTTTTGAACGTTAATGTGAGCTCCCCTACCCTGTTTAGGCCCCCTCCATGGTTAAAAGTTGCGAAATGTCTAAACTGAGCATTTGCGATCCTTTTCTGCGTTACAAAAAATCGGAGCTCAAACGGGCAATTTTGAACAAGGCACCTTATTGACGTCAGATCGAAAAAAGAAATGCAAATGCAGTTCCACCCCCGTCTGTCTGAACTCAGCGTCTCTGTAAATCACGCCCAGAGAGTTTGGACTGCGAATGCGCTAGGCAATGCGAAATGCGTTTTTTTATTTGCCTGGAGGCACGTCCGAGTGTTTCTAGGCTCGGAAGTCCTTTATCTGAGCCTCTGGACCTTTGAACAGCAGTGGTTTGATTTTATTTTCTGTGGAAATGTGTTTATTTTTCAATGGAACGCTTCAAATCTCTCCCCCGTGCAAAAACACGGAAATGGATCAGCTGTGAGCTACAACGGAGAGCGGAGCGTTTGGCCACGCCCCCACCCTCTACTATTGGCCAGCTCTTTTATCCTCATTTGCATTCCAGCAACAACGCCCATTATGACCTGTTCTGAGGGAGAAAAAATACTCTTTCTCATCTTATCTCTGTTTCTCATGCACTGAGTGTTGATTTTGAATTGGATTCATTGGATTCATTTACAGTATTAGGGAACCATTAAGGAGCCATATAAAAGCATCAAGAAGTACCATGTCATGGGATCTTTAAATAATGCACACTCTGGCATTCACAAAATTTTGAAAAACTTAATATCTGAAGGAGTGATGCAAAATACATATTGTCAACATCAAGCTTTTGTCACTTGTACACTTATACACTTACTTACAGTTACACAGAGAAGAGTAACCAAAACTTTTACTCAAGTAAGAATAGTTTCTTCAATAAAAATATATTTCTCATGTAGGAGTAAAAGTGTGCTGCTAGAAAAGTACTTATATAGTTATATAGTTATAGTTATATAGTATACTTATAGTTTTCTAAAATGTAAAAAAAAGTATGTATCACTACACACCTCCTCATTCCACAATTACATATGCTCAGCCCCTCAACCCACTCAAGCACAAATAAGACCAGTCTAGCAGTCCTCAAGTCATTTTTCTCATTGAAATCATACAGGGATATCTGGATGGGCCCATTGCAGCTAGAAACGGCTCTGTGTACTCATAAAACATGTGCTTGGATTGTTCTGTTTTTATAATTGCTTCTACCTTGAATCCACCAGGTTAATAAAAAGAATGATTTCTTTCTAGATATGGACATCTTTTCTGAAAAAAATAATATATGCATCAGACTTGAGTCTTTTACGTAGTCCTAAGCTAGCCAGAAGTTCTGAGTCAGATGAAATTAACATAAAATGTACAGGTACCACTTCTCCAACTTAGCCTATCCATTGTCATTTTGGTTTTAAGAAGTTAGTTACTTATATCGGAAGGCCAGAAGAACAAGTCTCAGAAAAATAAGAGATAAAAGATTAAACTGCAGTTAAGGTCTGGTTCTGTACTGCTTTAAGATGTTTGTTTATTGTTGTTAATAAGGCGCTTTCTTGTGTAACTAAGGTTAAGTTAGCCTCATGCTGATCTAAAACAAATATATTTTTATCATTTAAACATTTCATCACAACAGTGTCTGCACCATTACTAAGTTATGATTGTATTAATAATGTTGAAATACAAACCTTTCTGTGAAGTCCATTTTTAAGATGGATCCAGTGAGGTGATACTCATTTGGAGGATTCCAGCCTATGAAGAATATGTGGGCTGTACACCACAAGAATTCACTAGTAGTTGGGCAATCCCACAGGTTTGGGGCTCTTCAAAATGTGTTTGTGATGCACACTCAACTGGTCCAGCCTGGTAAAGCTTATAACCTTATGTCAAAGTCTGCAATAAACCAAAGAATGCACCTACAACAACTACAGACCAAATCACACCTGAAATGACAGCTGTGACCTGTTTGTAACAATGCTCAGTATCCTGGAGCTGGATACTGTACCTTTCAGGTACTACATGACATCACGTATCACTGCCCTTATTACAGTCAGGTGTTTCTGATTACAAACACGTGGCTCCACGTCCTGTCCCTTGTCCTGCCCCTTCTTTGCCCTTTAGTCTTCAGGGTACTGCCAAATTTAGCAGCTTTATTCAAAATGTGGTTAAAGTTCCACTTTAACTGAACAATCCTTGGTTATGTTTACAGTACATACTCACCAAAAATGACATTGTTATCTGATTTCTGGGGTTATCACCAATTACTTAAAGGTCCCATGGCATGAAATTTTCACTTTCTGAGGTTTTTGAACGTTAATGTGAGCTCCCCTACCCTGTTTAGCCCCCCCCCCCCCCCCCCCCCATGGTTAAAAGTTGCGAAATGTCTAAACTGAGCATTTGCGATCCTTTTCTGCGTTACAAAAAATCTGAGCTCAAACGGGCGATTTTGAACAAGGCACCTTATTGACGTCAGATCAAAAAAAGAAATGCAAATGCAGTTCCACCCCCGTCTGTCTGAACTCAGCGTCTCTGTAAATCACGCCCAGAGAGTTTGGACTGCGAATGCGCTAGGCAATGCGAAATGCGTTTTTTTATTTGCCTGGAGGCACGTCCGAGTATTTCTAGGCTCGGAAGTCCTTTATCTGAGCCTCTGGACCTTTGAACAGCAGTGGTTTAATTTTATTTTATGTGGAAATGTGTTTATTTTTCAATGGAACGCTTCAAATCTCTCCCCCGTGCAAAAACACAGAAATGGATCAGCTGAGAGCTCAGAGCGGAGAGCGGAGAGTTTGGCCATGCCCCCACCCTCTACTATTGGCCAGCTCTTTTCTCCTCATTTGCATTCAAGCAACAACGCCCATTATGACCTGTTCTGAGGGAGAAAAATTACTCTTTCTCATCTTATCTCTGTTTCTCATGCACTGAGTGTTGATTTTGAAGAAGGATTCATTTACAGTATTAGGGAACCATTAAGGGGCCATATAAAAGCATCAAGAAGTACCATGTCATGGGATCTTTAAATTACATGTAAATAATATCTTACTGACTTTCTGCCCATGTAAATTAAATCTTTCCGATTTCATATTGTTTCCAGTGTTTGTGGTGGAACTTTAACACACCTGCATCTCTCCATACAGTGTCTACTTTGCATTAAGCAAATTTAATTTCCCTACAGGGATAACTAAAGGATAAAAAAAACATACAAAAGCAACCACTACAACAGCTGACACCTGTGAGACAAAATCTATTTGTTTATCACTTTAAATCTCCCACTTAAAACTCTCTTCAGTACTTGTGGAGACATCCACTTCACATTTTACAACTTGAAATGCTCAGTGTTTTCAGTCATGATTGCAGTGCATAAAAAGCCTTGTATTGTCCCTGTGTCCTCTGCTGGCAACAGTGGGGAGTGTGAGGCAGTTAAAACAATGCTAAACATGCTAACATTTGAGCGTTGGAATGATTGGGGAAAGTCCAGAAGGAGGGGGAGAGGTAGTGTGGTAGACTGGTGGCAAAGTGGCTGTCAAAATGCACACCTTAATTTGCAGGATTACACAAATATACACAAACAGAACTGTTGTTTTTGAGGGAACAACCTTCAAACATTGTTAAACATCAGGAAGCGTCATATGTCACCTTTAAAGTAGTTTGCTATCAGCTTCCTTCACACGTAGTGGTTATATTACATGGCAGTTCTCATATAAAGGACATGTGCAGCGGTCCATGTGAGGTCAGTGTCCAGTGGCTCGGCCCCGGGGCCCGGAGCCGTTTATGTGCCTGGGTTTGTGCTTCATCTCTTTGGATGGGTCGCTGTCATCCTCCTCTGCATCGCTTCTGTCATCCCCTTCCAACTGCAAAACACACACAAATGTCTCTCTGACCACTATGGATTTTTACAAAAGTGAGCAGTTAGTGTATAATGTTGTGGCTCAGTACAAAAAAACAACAACAAAAAAACAATAAGTATTTAAAGATGCACTATGTAACTTTTCTCATGGAGGGTCTACCACTTGCTTGTCTTCATGGAGATGATATAGCTTTGTATGAACTTATCTATCTTCATGGAGAAAAGCAGGTGCTGTCACCAGGCTGAGTTACAGGCTGTGTGTGTTTGAGAAAAAAAAACTTTATTGCCATTCCAGGCCAAGCAATAACATCTCTATGTAGACAAAAAGTTATACAGTGCACATTTAATGGCTCTATATCATACCTGTTGTTACTGAGTAAGCACTACCATTACAGTAGGTGTAATATTCTCACCGTGCTGAACAGTGCCTTGTAGAGCATGCGATAGATGAGCACAGCCCAGTATATGTGCAGCCCCTGCAGCACCACTAACATGAGGTTAAAGAAGTAGTACCCAAAGAAGGGAGGGTACAGCTCCAGAGGGTACACCCAGGTACAGTGGATCACCCTGGGGCAGAGAAACCTCATTTAGGAACTGTGTCAAACATTCACCAGTTTTACGTATGTTTCATAACTGTTAGACTTACCAAAAGGGAAAAATGACAAGTCGACTTAGCGTAAACAAAGCTGTAAACACCACAAATATGACATTAGCTGCCTTATTCCTATTGGCGTAGTTAACCACTTTTGCAAACTGAAAAAAGAAGAGAGTGAGAAAGGGCTTAGAGAGTTTAAAAATATAGCAATTCTCAACTTTCTACTAAAGGTTGGTTCTTTGTGTCAGTATAAGCAGGAGTAAAAGAGATTCACAGTGAAAGGGATTCAGAGTGCAGTGTGTAGTGTAGACACATGAGGGCACTGTATCAGCTCAGGCGCTGTGTGATTGATAAATAACGCCTGTTGTAGGTACAATTTGGTGTCCTCACATAATGGCTGCCAAAACCTTTGTAATATACTAACAAATACATACCCACAGATCCTTTTTTCAGATATCAGAACTTCATTTCGGTATTCTCTCTTGTCGGTATAAGAGTCAGTAGTCTAAAACCCAGCTGCGTGTGAGGGTATATCTGAGTTATGATCCCTCCAGCTTAGATTTGCATGTGCATTACCTGTGTGTAACTTGAGCAGCCTCACCTTATGCTAACACTCACCTCCAGCAGAATATCAGCCGAGTCGTGCACGGCCATCACCAGAGTTCCGATGCGGATGTAGTTGGAGATCCAGGAGAAGCTCAGGAGCGTCAGTGTGGCAATGTGGTGGATCACCTGCTCATTAAAGTCCTACAGGAAAAGCATAGCAATGATCAAGTGATTCAAAAGTCAGGTTTCGCAGCTAGTCAAGTCAATTTTCAAAGCTAGTCAAGTAGACAATGAGACCTTATCTATAAAAGCACAGAGGGGCATTTCAACGCAGACACATTACAATAGACATTACAGTACATTCAGCAGATTTTGAGTTGTATCAGAACAAGTATAAGACCACACAGACTAGTAAACGCCCATGGACCATTATGGAACCTACCTGGACGACAGGGATATATAGACAAGATATATAAAATGAAGTACTATGATTCTTAGTGTCTAAATGGTAAACAGTCCCATTTTTCCACCTTCAAGTCACTCAAAGCTCTTTACAATAAGGAACTACTCACCCATTCACACACCCATTTATAGACCAGTGTATGCACACACACAAAAAAACTAAAAAAAAAAACCTTTCACTTCACTGTTAGGATGTGCTGTAGTTTCATTAGCGGGATGCATGCTGATCTTGTGATGAATATAGCATTTTCAGAACAATAAAAGTTGTGGTGGTGATCTAATTATGTTATTTGTTAGACATTAATACCCCATAGAAGTCAAATACCCACTGATAAAAGGAGAAGTTCAATTTGTCAACTGGACAAAGTTTGTTTGGTTGAAGACGTTTCGCCGCTCATCCGAGAGACTTCTTCAGTTCTGGTTCTAGTGCTGGTTAGTCCCTGTTTATATCTAGCTGCAGGGAGGAGCTCACTACATTGAAATCATTCTGAAACTATCTCAGCTAATCTGTATCTTTTGTTTCCCTGGCGTCTCATTTAGCATCTCTATTTAGCCCTATGAGGAGCTCACTGCTCTGAAATAGCTCTGAAACTATCCCCTCATTTGTTCCTTTTGTTATTCGAATATTTAGCATCTCTATCGAATAACAATAATAATCTATTCGAATAACAAAAGGAACAAATGAGGGGATAGTTTCAGAGCTATTTCAGAGCAGTGAGCTTCTCAGGGCTAAATAGAGATGCTAAACGAGACGCCAGAGAAACAAAAGATACAAATTAGCTGAGATAGTTTCAGAATGATTTCAGTGTAGTGAGCTCCTCCCTGCAGCTAGATATAAACAGGGACTAACCAGCACTAGAACCAGAACTGAAGAAGTCTCTCGGATGAGCGGCGAAACGTCTTCAACCAAACAAACTTTGTCCAGTTGACAAATTGAACTTCTCCTTTTATCATGGATTCTACCTGGACGACTGAGGGACTTTTCACGTAAAATACCCACTGTTTAATAAAGTTTTTTTTAAAAAGTCAGAGCATTATACCAAAAAGGTTAGGTTCAATTCTCAATTTATTTCATGGCGAGTATATAAAACTCATATTCAGATGTACAGATATGATCCAAATATACAATATTTACAAAACCTTGATGAAATGAGAGTATATAAAAGACACATTTTACATTATTTTAGTGCATATATAGAGTTCATTTAAAATTGCTGGTACTAAGTGCAGCATTAAAGGTCCTGCACCCGATTTTCCCCATGTACCTGAGCAAAATGTGTCTTGCCCCATGTACGTGCATATTGTATAAGCAGCTCTTGAGGTCAAAATAAGTCTAGCGTCGAAATCTGGAAGATGCTCTGAATGCATAAGGTAAGTGAGAAATAACTTTGGTGCCCTAACATTTCTGGTGGAAGGTTATTGCTTTGCCTAGAATGCAACAAACTATGGCATTCAACTTTAATTTCTATGTTCAGTTCAGCTCCATGAGGACAAACAGGTCGTGCCACGAGACTAAGCTACAGGTCAGCTCTATGAAGAGGCAAGCCCACTCACAGCAGGTTTTTCTGTGCGATAAAAAACACCTGTAACTAAATAAATAGCTAAGTTTAATGCCATACTGTGGAACATTCTGGGCAAAACAATAACGTTTCCTTTTGTCCTGGCTTAAACGTTACAAACAGGGAGACATTGGGGCAAGGTGTGTTAACCGCCAAGGACACAACAACGAATCGCACTGCCAATCTGTGGGCCAGTGGATCTGACCGCTTAACCAGTTACGTTTTTACATCGAGAGTGGGATTCGAACTGCAAACCTTTATTTAATGATAAAAATTAAAAAGACGACATATCATTAGAAATAGATGGGATACAGATTAAGAGAGTAAGTGAAACAAAATGTTTAGGAGTCATGATTGATGAAGGACTAAACTGGAGATCTCATATAAATTACACTAAAAGCAAAATAGCTAAAGCAATTGCGGTGATGCATAAAGTAAAGTTCTCACTAAACAGTGCAGCATTATTAATCTTGTATAACTCCATAATCGCACCATATCTGATGTACTGTGTGGAAATTTGGGGGCCGACATGTAAAACTTACCTACAGCCATTATTTATTTGACAGAAAAAGGCTTTGAGAATTATCACCAACAGTCATTATAGAGAGCCATCCAACCCATTATTTGTTCAACTTAAAGTGTTGAAAATGTGTGATATTGTTGAATTAAGTCTCCTCAAAGTCATGTATAAAGCAAAGTGCAGAGTGTTACCTGCAAATATTCAAAGACTGTTCGAGATGAGAACAAGCCAATACAATTTAAAGTGAACCTACATGTTTAAAAAAACTAAATTCAGAACCAAGGTTATGGAGCGAAGCGTCGCTGTGAAAGGAGTCAATTTATGGAATAATCTTGACAAAGAAATCAAAGAATCAAGTACAATAATGGCATTTAAAAAATACATAAAATCCAATGTAATGTGTATGTATGAAAAAGAAAACTAAATTGTTACACTTGAAAATGAAGCTTTATGTTTACAATTGATTAATAATTGTGATTGAAATGGAACGCAATGAGGAAAGGTTTTACAGTCACTATCGGTGTTGGGGTTTGGAAAAGGGAAGAGGGGGCAGATAACATAAGATAACTCTTCTTTCTGCTCCCTTTCATTCAATATTTTGTATTGTTATCACAAATGTTGATGTCTTTTTATACTTTATGAATGAAATAAACAAACTACTACTACTACTACTACTTTGGATCAATAGACAGACAGTCTACGAACTGAGCTTCTGTGTCTTTATTATAGTTATGGTATCAGAATCGGTATTGAATATCAAGTCTGTTTCTTAGTATCGAGTTTGAAATGTTTGTATTGTATATTCTTGTACTATATATAATGATATCAATACATGGTTAAAAGCTCGAACCTTTATGCATATGCCTCCTGTGAGAGTTGACTTACTTTTCTTTTGACGTCAAAGGTGAGGCTGAGGAGCAAGGAGAAGTAAAAGCCCATCTCAGAGTAATAATACCAGTACTGTGAGGGCAGCAGGGACTGGAGAGACACAATAGGACGTCAGCTCATGTTATCACAAGGACACAGTGCAGAGACACAGACTACAGACCTGTCTGGGAAAGCCAGCCCACACCTCCCTCAGGTCATACACCCAGGGTTTCTGAAAAGACACAAAAATGATTCAAAGTGGTGAGAATAGGAAGTAATCTGATATATAATGGCCCATATATCAACTGGCAACAAGAGTAAAAAAAAACAGAGGTCGAAAGTGAACAGACATAGTAGTCGAACTTACATCATAGAGAGCGACCACACCTCCAATGAAAGCACAGAAATAAAAGGCACATCTCCAGCTGTAACAGGTAAAATATATTGTCATGTGTCATGCATATATAGGTAATACTTAAAGGGACAGTGTGTAAGATTTTTACCTGTTAATTACTGAAATTGAAGATACCCATTCAAAAATACATTGTTTTCCAAGCCTTTTCACTTCCATCATGAAATCAAAGTATTCTTTTGGACTTAGATATAGTCACATAAAAGGGGGATCTTCCCCATATAGAGGCAGCCATTTTGAATACGAGAGCCGCAGAAGGACATTTGGGCTCATCCTTCGCCTCGGCTCCTGCTAACAGCTGCTCATCCGCGCTGCATATGGGAGTGAAGGAGAGAAGGAGAGAAGGGGAAGGGGAGGGGGGAAGGGGGGAGCCTCGTGTACGGAAGCATGCTGCTGTATCACACGTCGTAATGGATATAACACGTATTTTGGACTAAATTGTTTTACTGGATTTTATTCGCTGGATCCTTATGGACAGATTGAGACCAAGTTTATGATGAAATACAGAGTTTGACCTGTGCAGAGCCTTCAAAGGTAAGCTAAGTAAGCTAAGTTTTGTGCTTTTCTGTATAAAAGCCCCATGTGCTCGGGGAGTGATTGTTTTGCAGGGAAATTAATTGCATAGTCAAAAAGAGGAGACTGTAAGGTTTCATTTGATGTGTAGATTGTCATGAATCATGATCGGGATTGTGTGTTTTCATGCGAAAAGAAAAAAAAAGTGAACGGGGGACCGCGTTTTATGTATACAGCGGTGCGCGGTTCGTGCGCGGGCACGCGCGATGTCGGCGCTACGTCGCGCCCGGGTGACCCTCGAGGTCTGCCGTAGCTAAAACAGAAAGTGCAATAGCACCATCCACCTATGCGCCACGAATCCTACACACTGGGGCTTTAAATCTATATTTGATCTATAGAAATGTTGAGTGATGATGCCACTTCTTGGTCCAACCAGCCAATTCACAGCTTTGTCTTTTATCAAACAAGAGACATTTATTTTTCAAAAACAAACGTTTAACGAGAAATTGTATCAAATGTTTCAATAATGTAGAAATTAAGCCATCTGTGTGATTACCAGTGTGTCTATCACTAACTGGCAGTCACTGCTAATGCAAGCTTAGTTTAGCATAGCTTCTTACCTCAATCTCGTACACTTTTCGTACACATAAATTGTAGTAGTGAATTATTGTAAAATGTTTATTGTTTTCAATCTGTTGTCGTACCTTGGAGCTGGAAGTGAAGTCACACTTAACAACCCTTTATTCAACAAAATTATACTTATAGTACAATTATAATCATTTGTATATTTAAGAGAACTTAAATTACCTCCTGGTTGCCTCCATGGAGATATTATTGCTTTGACTGAAATGTTCCAAAATAATACACATTTATTCCATTACAGTTATTTTCATTGCAAATAGAAAAAAATGTCCCTGTGGCATTACAGATGAAGCAGAAACAAGCAGGTGACAGATCCTCCACACAAAATATCAACAGTGCACCTGTAATTAGGGCAGTATTCAAATTCATTTTCCAAAAGAAAGGACATTTTTTAGTAATCTATATGTTTGGTCACAATTTTTTAAATCTAGTTTAGTTTAGTTTAGTTTAGTCTTTATTTGAAAAGGGACAATGTACAGAGACATTAAGCTCATAAAACAAATATGATCTGCACCAGATTATAGCTACATAGCTCGTTTCTACAGTATGTAGTAGTATTTTTGGGTTTCTTTCCACTAGTCGTACTGCTGAGAATGAGGTAACCTGGTAGTTTTCTATTGATCTGTAATGTGAATTGATCTGTAATGTCATCATGCCTGGAAAGAGAAGTCTGGGCCTCCCTGTACAGACTGATGCCTCTGTGCTGGAGAAAACGAGAGAAAACAAATGGATGTAATGTCATCAATGTATATACATTAATAAATGATTTTATATAATTATAGAATCTGAAAGTAACATGTCTGGGTTTAGATGATTTTCATTTCATAAGTGTATAGGCCTATTGTTCATAGGCAAATGTTCATGGCCAGTTCACTGATGAATGACCAGGTGCATTTGTGGTTTTTTTTCTTATATGAAAATATATGTGATACATTGTGAAAACTGGCTCCTGCTCATAAAGGAAAATGATATCACATTCTAGACACTAAAAGAAAATAAACAAGGTTATCTTGTACATTGTACATTGTATCTAACAATCTATGAGTTAAGTATTGTATGAAATGATGCAGTGAATGCCTATCCTGGCTCATGCCAGACTGACATGTGTCATCTCTGGTTGAGTTCTACACATCAGTCTGGGAGGCTCTTACTGAATGTGATCTGGACCTATCAGGATGTTCAAACTAATGCTTCAGGCTGATTGGTTGAAGCTCCAGAAGAGTGGAACAAGCCGAAAAATCCATTTTGTTACATTCCATTGAGAGAAAAGCACAGGCTTCTTGCCCATCCAGAAATGTACAAAGTGCTTCTCTGCTTTGTGAACTCACAAATATCTCAAGAATTAATCTTGCTGCCCTCTTGCCTCAGACTTACCTGGCCTCACTGAACCTCTTGCGCAGCCCGGGCCGGTCCAGGTTCCTCCTCCTCCTGAACCACAGCTGGATCTTCCTCTCAGACCAGCTGCTCTTCTTACACAAAGACAGCACCTCCACCTGACAGGGCATACAACTGTCAATCAAACTGTGAGAGCAACACTGAGCCCTGCGCTGGATACAATAACTGGAATTCATACGGTTTAATTCATTTGATTATAAATATAATACACATTATTTAATTTAAAAAAAACAACCTAATATAAAATGTAGTACATCTGAAGAATAGCCCATAATGCAAGTCAAATTATGTTTGGAGGTAAGATGCATCGTTTGCCACAGATGAAAATTAAAAGTACAATTTAGTACTACTTGGTTTAAAAATATTTCTCAAGAAGAAGTGAAAAGTATGGTATGATAAAACCAAAATATTAAAGGTCCCAAAGTGACTAAAATAAATGTATTTCATATCTGCTACCTCTGTATAGATTATTTAACTTGTTTATCAATATTTCAAGATAAATTATCAGCCAGTATGATTTTTAAAAGGCCCTAGAGTAGTACAAAAAAACAAACAAAAAAACAAACTATACAAAGCAACAAAACATGAAACATGGCAGTAAACATAAGGCAGAAGCATAGGCCTTATACGCGACAACTAACCGTTCAAGTATATATTTAGACTCCACATCATTAGGCCTGTCATGATAACACATTTTGAAAAATGATATATTGCAATGGAGATTGTGATAAATGATAATACTGAAACTATTTTATGCCATTGACACAAAGCAGGATCCCAGTAAACCAGTTTTTAAATATACTGTATCATTAAAAGACATGAGCTGCAACAAATAAATAGCAGAAGGGACTAATAATTAAGAAGTTAGAAGTATTTCATAGAAGTCCATAGAAGTTATTTATTCTACCATCTACAGCCTTATTACATAAAAATGGCAGAAACTGTACACGCGGTAAATATTGAGCCCCAAAACATAGTGTTCCAGCTTTCATACTACCAATCTAAAGTTTGGAGACACTTTTTCATTGATGTTTCTTCTTTATTTCCATGATTATTTTCATTGTAGATTCTTACTGAAGGCTTCAAAACTATGAATGACACATCTGGAATGTATATTCTCTCAAAATAACTCCAAACTTGTTTTAGCTTTTAGTTTGTTAAAGGTCCCATGACATGGTACTTCTTGATGCTTTTATATGGCTCCTTAATGGTTCCCTAATACTGTAAATGAATCCTTCTTCAAAATCAACACTCAGTGCATGAGAAACAGAGATAAGATGAGAAAGAGTAATTTTTCTCTCTCTGAACACTCCATTATGGGCGTTGTTGCTTGAATGCAAATGAGGAGAAAAGAGCTGGCCTATAGTAGAGGGTGGGGGCGTGGCCAAACTCTCCGCTCTCGGCTCTGAGCTCTCAGCTGATCCATTTTCTTGTTTTTACACGGGGGAGAGATTTGAAGCGTTCCATTGAAAAATAAACACATTTCCACAGAAAATAAAATTAAACCACTGCTGTTCAAAGGTCCAGAGGCTCAGATAAAGGACTTCCGAGCCTAGAAACACTCGGACGTGCCTCCAGGCAAATAAAAAAACGCATTTCACATTGCCTAGCGCATTCGCAGTCCAAACTCTCTGGGCGTGATTTACAGAGACGCTGAGTTCAGACAGACGGGGGTGGAACTGCATTTGCATTTCTTTTTTCGATCTGACGTCAATAAGGTGCCTTGTTCAAAATCGCCCGGGTGAGCTCCGATTTTTTGTAACGCAGAAAAGGATCGCAAATGCTCAGTTTAGACATTTCACAACTTTTAACCATGGGGGGGGCCTAAACAGGGTAGGGGAGCTCACATTAACGTTCAAAAACCTCAGAAAGTGAAAATTTCATGCCATGGGACCTTTAAAAAAAAAAAATAAATTAAAAAAAAGCCTTTAGCCTTTGCATTGATCCCCAGTTTGCACTTTTGGCTTTACTTGACCCAGACATGGCACACATGTAAATTGAAAACCATTTCAGGAGCGTTCAACAAGAAGTTTCTTTAGAGAAGTCCAAGGGTTTGCAGGGCTGTCAACAAAGCTAAGGGTAGCTACTTTGAGCATTTGAATATATATTTATATTTTAGCTGAGTAACATTTTTTCTTTGCTACATAAATATTTATATATTCCATCATAAATGTGATGTCTTCTGTAAGTATATATATAGAATGTAGAAAGTAGTAAACAAAGAAGAAAACATTGAAAAACAAGGTGTGTTTTGATCGCTAGTGTACGTATATTGAAAGATAAATCAATCCAGTAATTATCATGACAGGCGTTCACGTCATTCTGACTCATTTCCCTTTTCATAATGTAGTAGTGTCTTATCGTTGCAGACTGCAGACCTGTGATGGGAACCTGGTCCTGGTGCAGTAGTATTCCTCCAGCACTGGGTGAGGCTCTGCAGGGACTCGTGCTTTGTCTCTCACTCCCCACGCATTCGCCAACGGTGCGGCCACGAACCTGCCACAAGACACACGGGTACAAGGATCCCATTGTAAGAAGAGAGGGAAGAGCAGCCAAAATGTCTGCTTGTTTCCATGGAGATGTTATTGCTTTGCCTGAAAAGTTATTGGTTATAGTCCAAGGTATATGGAATTAAACTTATCTATGCAGATGATGTGATAAGTTACAGGTCAGATCAGTGCAGAGGCAACCCTACTTATAGTAAGAATGCATTTTCAAGGTATTTTTGAGCAATAAAAACATCTGTAATTAAACTAATACCAAAAATATGTACAAGTCTAATGGAATACTGGAGTCCTCCATCAAACAGTTACATGCGCGCAGTTTTATGTAAGAGAGTTATATACTGGTAATATGGTAAACAAGTAAAACTATTTGGTGATAAAGTTACTATTAAAGGAAAATTAACGGGTTTTTTTTACAATCTGAGCCTTCTTTCGGCAATAAAACAAGTAGTTTTACTCACCCATAGCAGTTTGGTGACAATTGGAGCAGTATCGCAGAACTTATGTTGAGCCGTTCTGTTCTACTAATGATCCCGTATCCGTTAGCGTGAGTGCTCGGGGCATTACTTTGCGGTGTCCAAATAACCCAAACTTTAGCATTTTTCAAATCACAGAAGATCGCTGTGTCAGGGTAGACTTTTAGTGGATTCCAAAATGGCCTGAAACCCGATATCCAGCTATAGTTTCATTTGATGACGTCATCAGAGAGGACAGTGTGCATGCGTGAACTCAGCTGTTTTGTAAACACCGCTAGTCCGAAAGAAGCTAACACCGCTCTGAACTTTACTTTTCTGTTGCGATATCGGGTTTCAGGCCGTTTTGGAATCTACTAAAAGTCTACCCTGACACAGCGATCTTCTGTGATTTGAAAAGTGCTAAAGTTTGTGTTATTTGGAGACCGCAAATCAGTGCCCCGAGCACTCACGCTAACGGATACGGGATCATTAGTAGAACAGAACGGCTCAACATAAGTTCTGCGATACTGCTCCAATTGACACCAAACTGCTATAGGTGAGTAAAACTACTTGTTTTATTGCCGAAAGAAGGCTCAGATTGTAAAAAAAAACGTTACTTTTCCTTTAAGTACAAGTGAGTAACTGTTGATAAGAATATTTACATGAGGCAAATTTGCTTAGTGTAGTTCTAAAAAATAAGTGAAATAACACCTTTAACATTTTACTAATGGGGCTATTCCGTTTGGGCATTGTTAAATTAAGAATCAAGAGAAGTAAAAAGTCATGTGCTAAAAATACTTCAAGTAAACAGTGAATGCCACTCATGACCACCTCCTGTGCTTTCCTAATCTAAAGCTTTGAAAGAATGCAATAAAGGCTTATCTACTTACAGTGGTGATAAAACTCTGGAAAACACGCTAATACTTAAAAATAATATTACTTATACAGAAATACTGTAACTAATGTTTAAAAAAAAAAAAACTGGACACATTTAAAACATCAACTTTGAACAGAATTGCATTTTTATTTTTTTATTTTTTTATTTATTCCCCAAATCGTGCAGCCCTAATCCCAAATAGTGTTTCCTAAGTCGATCTAAAAAGGAATAGAATGACAAATCTACAGTACACGTAGACTTAATTAAAAAGAGCAGTAAATGATGTAAGTAACTGCTGCCTGCTTGTTTACACTCATAAGCCCCAGACGCTGACTCCCTCCTTAGTGGCAGCTTGTGTAATGCTATTTGTGCCCTCTGAAATCAGCGGATTGCTCAACTCCCTCAGCACGCCCACACCTCCTCCTTCTTCTGTCTCACCTCTGAAGCAGGATGCTAATGAGGAGAAGGTCCATACTACCTAGTAAATACCTGGTCTCATCTGAGTGCTGAAGCTAAGCACTCAGGCTGTGCCTCGTTAGTGCTTGGATGGGAGACCACTGGGAATACCAGGTGCCACTGTGGCTCTTACTGCCATTACAGGTTTTTTAAAATCGCTTTAGCACATTTCGTTTTTCCCAACATCTTTCATTTTTCTTCTTGCCTGGAAGAATCCATGACTCATCGCTGTACCAGCGGCGAGTCTGGTAATGCTTGGTCCAGAATGCGCTGCCTTTGCGCGTAGACAGACAGCTAAGTGAACCAATCAGAGAACAGTTAACGGACAGCGACGTGAACCAATCAAACAAAAGAAAAGAAAGAAAAGAAAGGCCTCTAGAGCTGTCAGCTGCTGTTGTTTTAAGGAATCGATGTGTTTTAGGTCATTTAAGACCAATTTTACAGCTGAATGGAAGGGACGTTCAGTTCTCCGATGCGCCATCTTGATTTAAAACTGAGGAGGAACTTCCGCTGCCTAAGAGTGACGTTGCGGGCAAAGGCGGGTGCACTGACGTCACCATCTTTGAACGAATCAGAATCGCGGAGTCCGTTGTTAACCGGGGGAGCGAGGGTGGAGCGAGGGTGTCCAAATGGTATCGCTCTGTATAGCAAATACAGAGAGATATCATTTGGCTGGCCAGGTAATTTTTCTTCAGTATAAATATGCAAATCTACTTTATTTATTTATCTGTATACATTTATAATATTTATATTTATATTGCACAATACCACCTTTCTGGTCCAAAATTCATCTTTGTAACGTGTGAACCCCATTGCAAACCGCACTAAACCAGTGATTCTCTGTAGTCACTGAGAAAAGAACTAAAACTTCTGAGAGGCACTATCAAATGAAAGAAAGAGCATGAGCATGAGTTTGAGAGGTTTGACAGTAAAACTTGCTTTTAGGAGATGATCGATCACTTTCGAATGTAAAACTGCATTTTACTGAGATAAAAGTTTCTTTAGGGAAAACAAAAATCTGTTTAGTGTTTTGTGTGAGCTGTTTTGCAAATGTAAGTTTTCAACTGATAAATGTGCCAAAGCTATAACGCTGCAACGCTGCAAGGTGTTACTTCAGGAAGAATGGTGCCGTACCTCTCAAACAGGTACCGGAGCAGCAGCATGCCCAGGGCGAATGGAAGGATGTGGTAGAGCTGAGAGGCTTTGGCGTACACTCTGTCCTCTGTGTCCTCCAGATCTGACCACGACACGTTCACTGGTAACCACAGCCGCTCCCACCAGAGCCACTCCTGCAATGTCTGCAACATGTTGCTGCTGGGGGACACAACATCTATTAAAAGTGAACTATGCCACTTCTGGCGCGTATACACAGTAAAACAGTGGAGACAGGCAGGTGACACCACCAGGCCAAGTTACAAGCCAGACCTCTGAAGCGGCATCCCTGCTCACAGTCATGAGATTGCATGTTTTTCTAGTTATTTTGAGCAATTAGAACGCTTATAATTCAGTTAACATAGTACTTGAGACTAAGTTTCAGATACACTTTTGTCCTCTGCGATTGACCCACTCTTCAATGTCACTGAGGCAACCTGTCAGTGACAGTGCAGCAGTAAAATGGGTTTCCTCTGGTAAAATGACCAGAGGAAACCCACCCAGACAGAGGGAGAATATGCAAACTCCACACAAAAAAGCTAGGGCAACGTGAGAGTCGAACCCTGAACCACGTTGCTGTGAAGGGTTTTATTTTATTTATTTATTTAAATGTATTAAATTAAATGTATTAATAGACAACAAGTGCTGTAAATACACCAGATTAAGCCACTCAGTCACACATTTGATGGCATCCTGTGAAACGTTCAAGGCAAAGAAATATCATCTCCTTGGAAACAAGTACTAGGTCGTGCACCCCCTACTTAAAAACTGACATAGTACATCTTTAATTGTGAACTTTTTCTGAGACAAGTTTGTGATTTTGTTACAATTGTTGTAGTTACAAAGAAGAAAATAAAGTGGAATTCTTATTTATTTGCATTTCTTTGAAATAAAAAATAGATGTATTTTTTGTAGGTTTGTAATTTTTTTTTAATCCATTGCCATATTTTCTAAATTTAAATATTTGATACGCTGAACTATATAATTTCATGACAAAATTAACCTTGAGTTGTATTAGCAACACACATCGCCCATGACAATAATATATCAAAGGGCATTACAGATAAGTGCCTTGACACCACAGATAAGTCCTCTCCTCTAGTGGACTCTGCCCACAGGAGCGATAAACAGTTTTTGTCTCTCTTTGAAATGGGTAAATTAGGCATGTGTTTCACTGTGCGGTGAGTTCATGAGACTGAATGGGAAAGCTCACATACCTGCAGGCGGTCTTGACAAGTTGCAACAAAGGGGGAGGAGCTGGGAATCCTGGGTAAGAATGTTAGACTGCATTAAAAATACATCCGCTATGAATGACTAATAAGTAAAGTATTATACGATAAATAGGTTGTGTTCAAATGCAGCATTGTAAGTTTAAAATGAAGCTGGAGGAGAGGTCAGGATTCTATGGTACATATATAAAATACAGTTACTTTGGTTTATGATTAATACCTCTGCAATTAGTTAAATAATTCTCAAGTGTAATATGATACATTTGTGGTGGTTCAACATTTATGGATTTTCAATTTTGTTATTTCTTTGAAAAACAAAAAATTGAGCTATACTGAGTAGGGTTGTCAAAAGTATAGAAAATCAAAACATAATACTAAAACTAGTATTGAAAGTAGATACTTATTTGAAGTATTGATACTAAAAAAGTCACATCAAGAGGATAGAAATAACCTTTCCTGAAGAGCTTCTGAATGATCTTAAGATGTATCTGAACAAGTATCAGAGCACATATACCGGGATGACTGAGGGATTAGACACATATAAAACCATGTGATAAAATAAAAGAAACTACTATGATTTGATGTCCAAAATCACATTCTACTGTCTAAATACAGAATAAAGTGTTTTTATTATCATTGTGGTATCAGAATCGGTATTGAGTATCAAGTCTATTCCTTAGTATCAAAATCGAGTTTGAAAGTCTAGTATTGTCACAATACTAATATTATCCCTTGCAAACCATATGAAATTATGAGATCATAAACAACATAATAATTTAAAATCTACAGAAAATGCTTTGCCTTACCTTGCTAATAATCTTGTTTGTAACCTTGTAGTTGTTCTGTAGTTCTGGCTGTCCCCTGTCCACTTCCTGCTTTATCTAATGAGTGTCCATTCTTTGTAGGGCACATGAAACACACACAGGCAGAGCAAATATTGACTCGTGTCCTAGATTAGCTCTTCTCTTCTCCAAACCTGCATCATGAGAAAAGCTATTAGCCACAACTTTACGTTGCTCACCTGGATGGCAAATGATCCCACCCTCCCATTCTCTTTGCATAGATGATCACTGCTTCACAGTTGGGGAAAAAAAAACCTGTTAGTTTTTCTTCTGAGTTCTATAGCTGTGGTTGTTTAGGGAAAGAAACAAGTCATCTGAGAATAGGATTTAGTGTGCAACTTCACCTGCGAGAATTCACTTGGAATGCTGGGAAGCCCCCACAAAGCACCCTTTCAAAGGGAGGAAGGGGGGAGGAGCCAGCGGAGGTCCTGGGGTATAAAGAGCAGCACAGGGGAGAGTAGGTTTAGAAATGGTCAAAAGATACAACAGTAATGCAATCGTCAGAGTAAACATGGATTGAATTGAAAAAGTGTTGAAATGTGAGGTAGTAGTAAACCAGGAAACATGCAAATGGTCTGTTAATATTAACTCATTTAGGGTTAATATTAACAGTGCTGAAAGAGGATGTGTGTTAGTGCTACTATCTACAGCAGAGGGCAATAAAAGCACACATACAGTGAACCCATTCAGTGTGGAAGTAGTCAGTTAACCCTGGCTATACATCAGGTCATTATCTGATTTCTGGAGTTATCAGATAAATGAATGTCATATAAACAGTTAAAATGATGTGAGTAATTTGATTTCTTTCTGACAGTTCACACCTTGTGTCCTTGGGCAAGACACTTAACCCCACCTTGCCCCCAGTGTCTGCAGACACTGGTAGCCCCCATGGCAGAAGATACATCAAGGCCTGTTGTGACGTGAGCCGTCCTCCTGTGGACCCACCACCTGCGGAAGGATTCATGGGGGCTGGTGCATTGTGTTCTGGGCAGCAGAACACTGCTCGGACTGGTGCCCCCAGAAAATGGAAAAGCGGAAGAAAATGAATGAATGAATGAAAGTTCACACCTGTGCAGGTTATGGCAAGGAACATTTGATAATAAAAAGGGCAAACTAATGAGGCAAAGACAAAAATGATGTTAAAGATCGAAAACAACAGTTCCTCTAATAATCCACTGATTTACTAACATATGTCACCAGATGTGTTTAATGATTTCTCCTGTGCTTTAAACACACTGAAAATAAGATCTAATTATTATAATATTGACACTTGGCCCCAGAAAACTCCACCACCTCCCCACGACCAGCCCCTGTGTGTGTCTGCAGCCAGCGTGAAGAAAACACCTGCAGGCTGCAGGCTGCAGGCCTGGACAACATCCCTGGTCGTGTGTTGAAGGACTGTGCAGAGGAGCTCAAGGATGTCTTCACTGACATCTTTAATGCTTCTCTGAGCCAGGCTGTCGTTCCCTCCTGCTTCAAAACCACCACCATCATTCCTGTGCCAAAGAAGTCCACTCCAGCCACTTTTAAAGATCCCATGACATGGTGCTTCTTGATGCTTTTATATGGCTCCTTAATGGTTCCCTAATACTGTAAATGAATCCTTCTTCAAAATCAACACTCAGTGCATGAGAAACAGAGATAAGATGAGAAAGAGTAATTTTTCTCACTCTGAACACTCTATAATGGGCGTTGTTGCTTGAATGCAAATGAGGAGAAAAGAGCTGGCCTATAGTAGATGGTGGGGGCGTGGCCAAACGATCCGCTCTCCGCTGTAGCTTTCAGCTGATCCATTTCCTTGTTTTTGCACGGGGGGAGAGAGATTTGAAGCGTTCCATTGAAAAATAAACACATTTCCACATAAAATAAAATTAAACCACTGCTGTTCAAAGGTCCAGAGGCTCAGATAAAGGACTTCCGAGCCTAGAAACACTCGGACGTGCCTCCAGGCAAATAAAAAAACGCATTTCGCATTGCCTAGCGCATTCGCAGTCCAAACTCTCTGGGCGTGATTTACAGAGACGCTGAGTACAGACAGACGGGGGTGGAACTGTATTTGCATTTCTTTTTTCGATCTGACGTCAATAAGGTGCCTTGTTCAAACTCGCCCGTTTGAGCACCGATTTTTTGTAACTCAGAAAAGGATCGCAAATGCTCAGTTTAGACATTTCGCAACTTTTAACCATGGGGGGGGGCCTAAACAGGGTAAGGGAGCTAACATTAACGTTCAAAAACCTCAGAAAGTGAAAATTTCATGCCATGGGACCTTTAATGACTATCCCCCTGTTGCACTGACCCACATCATAATGAAGTGCTTTGAACGGCTAGTGATGGCACACATTAAATCCCCCCCTCACACACACACACACACACACACACACAGCAGCTCATCACCAAACTGGACCACCTGGGGCTTCAGATCTCACTGTGTAATTGGCTGCTGGACTTCCTCGAGTTGCATCGGACTGAGCACAGGAGCCCCCCAGGGCTGTGTGCTCAGTCCGATGCTCTTCACTCTGCTGACCCACGACTGCTCACCAGCGTTCAGCACCAATCACATTGTGAAGTTTGCGGACCATACGACTGTGGTGGGTCTCATCTCTAATAACGATGAGACAAACTACAGGAGTGAGGTGAGCCTTCTGACCAAGTGGTGCAGCGATAACAATCTCCTTCTTAATGTTGAAAAGACCAGGGAGATTGTTACTGACTTCCGGAGAGGCCCCACCCAGCACCCCCCACTGTCCATCAATGGACTTTAAAAAACTGCTGCTAAGGACTACTGTTGCACTGTTGCACATTTACATTTAGTACTGGAATTTTACTACTGTTGTACTGTTGTTTACTACTGTTATTGCACTAGAATTACTACTGTTGCACATTTATTTTTATCTTAACTTCAATGCACATTCTATTGCACATTACTATTTCACTGCTGTATCTTCCATTGCACATTTTTGATGCACACTGCACATTTTTGGACATCTGTAAATAGGTTTATATGTTTATTATGTTGCACTGCTTTCAGATTTTAGATGTTAGATGTTAGATTTTAGTTTTAGATTTTTTGTCTTACAGTTTTTGTTGTGTTTTGTCTTTATATTGTATTTTGTACACTGTCTTTTTGCACTACCTGGCCAGAGAGAAACGAAATTTCGATTCTCTGTATGTTGAACACATAAAGCTGACTTTGATCTTTGATTATTCTATCTTACACTGATTTTGACTGTCCATGTAAATGTATCCACTTAGAGTCAAAAATATTGAGTTTTATTTATTTTTTACATTATATACACTGTAAAAACCCATAGTCAAACAGAGCAACAATCTAGTTGATGCTTTGTGAATTGTACAGTAAATGTATCAGTTTCCTCTGTTCTACAAGGCAGAGCTTTAGCACAAGAGCATTAACATTACAGAGCAGTAAAACCAACACATGTTCACATGATCATGTACAGAGAGGTTTAGGAGGCCTCACACAGTCTCAGTCTGACAGTCCTGATAGTCCCAGAGCAGGTAAGCCCCCCCTCCCCCTGTATGCTTATCACAAAGGGGTGTTGCGCTTCAGTTCACTAGGGGAGAGGGGCACGTACTCTCCCAGTGAGGATAAGCTGGTAGAATGAGTGGGTCTGGTGCTGTGCTCCTCTGGCCCCAGGGGACTCTGTCGGGGAGGGAGAGTAGAGCAGCGGCCCTTAGCCCTGGAGCGCGGGGGCTGGGGTGGGGGGCCTTTCAAACAGAACAGTTCAGAGGAGCCTCTGGTCTGGAGGGGACCAGAACTGGGGGACCTGGATGGCTGCTGTGGGGCTTGTGTTGGTGCGGACACTGGGCCCAGTGGAAGCAAAGGGGTGGGGGTCTGCTGCAGCCTCGAAAGGCTGCTGAAGAGGCTGTTGGAGTAGGTGGGCCGGGGCAGGCTGTGACACGCCTGAAACCCTGGGTGGCGGGAAGGCAGGGTGGAGCAGCGACCCTTTGCTTGTGGAGAAGGAGGGTGGATCAGGGTGTAGGGTTTCCAGTCAGAGGTGTCAGATGGTGTCCTGGAGGCCTGCAGACTGTGGGATGAGCTGGGTTTAGATGGGACATCCACAGGGGACTGGGGCTCACTCTGGAACTCACTCTGGAGCTGCTGTGTGGAGGCTGAGTGAGGAGGCTGTGCTGTGCTGGACAAGGGCGCTTCATCTGCAGGACAACAACTGTTATTATTAGAACAAGTTTCAATAAACTCTAGTTTATACATTCACATTATACATTCACATTATACAGTGTAACTTAGATGGGCATTATAGAAGTGTATTTGTGCCATATTCCACCTTACCTGACATGCCCAGCTCGGTCATCAGAGCCTCTAGATCCACTCTTCCAGGTTCAGGATTTTCTGTAGTGACCTCTTCTTCCCTCTCCATATGCTCTTTCTCTTGCTCCTTTATCTTCTCAGAATCCTGCATTTGGCCACCTTCTCTGTTTCTTCCAGTGTCTTGTTCTGATGTACTGTCCAGTGTTGGCTCCGTGTGACCTGGGTGCTCCTCTGCTGCTTGGGCGAATGACTTGACTATGTCTGGGTCACTGTCTGATGGGTGGATGTAGTCATTTCCAAAGCTCAGTGCATCCTCCTCCAGCACATTCTCTTCCTCCTGGTCTTCAGCTGGAGCCTCTATAATCACGTGGATGTTGGGCATGGACCCTGAGGAGAGCCTGGGGCTGCGGTCATGCGCCTCTTTGTCGTGGTTCACCAGAAACTCCATCAGCATCATGTTCTCCTTCTTCAGCTGATCCCGGAGTGAACGTGGCACGTCGGGAATGATCCACGCCACCACCAGGCTCAGGAACATGGCCAAATTCTGGGCAGAAAACAGAGGAGGTTTATCAAGCTCTATAGTAAAAAACAGGAAGACTGTATGGAGCTTGGGACTGAAAGTCAAAAAACAAATTAGAAAAATCCACCATGTTTGTGTAAAACAAACCACAATGTCTGCTGAAATGCATTTGCTAAGTAAACAAAAGAGCCAAAAGAGCTAAGTAAACAAAAGAACCCAATAATCTACCTAAGAACTTTAGTTGTTGTTGTTCCTGGATGTGTTCTTACCTGGAAGAAAATGACAAAGGCCAGTTTGGCAGCGAGCATGGCCCAGTAGTGTTTAGAGAAGGTGTACGCTTCAGGTGCCCAGGGAGGGTCTCTGTAGTCCTTATACCTGAGACACAAGTTGCACAGCTTCAGTGCTATGGCTGCAAGATTAAGTGGAATCAAACTGAAATCACAATTTAAATAGGCACATAATTTAAATAGACAACATTAGCAAATCCAAAGGCTGCAATTTCTGAAGTGCCCTAATATCCTACACATACATTATTTTGCATAAAAACTGCTAACCCTGTAGTTTAGATCTGCACAAACATGTTGTGAAATACATGTATACATCTATTAGTATTTGCTTATATTTCAGTCTTTCTGGCTTTTTTTTTTTTCTTGATGCATTTATATTGGTTAAAACATTACTTGCAAATCTAATTGCAATCACAGTGCTTGTCAGAAAAATTGCAATTAGAGATTTTTCTCAAATCATTCAGTGCACCTATCCAGCCAAACACTAGATTTAACTTTATGAGCCAACTGAGCTCCAATTGATATTTACTTACTGTATTATATTATTAGAAAGCATTTATATCAATATTACAAACAGTATTACAAACTTATTCACATTCCTAATAGATGTGTAGAGACCAGAGCAGAATTTAGCTAACAACAACTAGCATGCTAACATCGCATCAGCCTTACTTTCTGGTTCGCTAAAGACAAGCACTCCTCACCTGCACATGGACACTCCAGTGACCAGGGTGGAGGTGGGGGCAGATCCTGGGGCGAAGTTGCTGACGTTGAAGTAGGACAGGGAGTGCTCGGTGTAGCCCGACATAGTGCCGTTCACACTGTACATGTACTGGTACACCGTCCGCGGCACAAACTCAGATGTGAAGGAGATCACAAATGCCTGGCACACAACACATCTGTCAGCAAAAGACTGGTAGGGAATGAGGGATAGCATACTATAGAATGGTGTTGAAACCACTTAACAAAAAGAATACAACTGTAATACTAGTGTAAGTATATGTTACTACTTTGATACGATGTACCCGGATTATAGACCTAAACTCTAACTACAACCACATTTCAAATAGAGCTGCTAAACTGGGAAGTACCTGGAGGACTAAGGAGTGAGGTTGGTAGAGGGGCGGGGTCTGGAGGTATAATAAGCAACAGTGTAATTGTTCTAACACAGGGGTGTCAAACATGTGGCCCGGGGGCCGGATCTGGTCCTCCAAGACCTTTAATCTGGCCCTCGGCTGATTTTCTATTAAAATATTTGAATTATATTTAAATTTTCTATTAAAATATTGGTAATTTTCTGCTCCTCTTCTCTTTCTCTTTTCTGTGCAGCTTAGCATAGCCGCGTCTCCAGCGCCTCTGTGCGTGGCCGCCACCAGAGCAGCACAAATGAAGACTTGACTCTTTCCAAACGTTCTTGACTGTTGGCCGTTACACCCTCATCAGACATCCTCATCAGCAAAATATCAAAAATGAGGAAAGTGGACACCGAGTGCAGGATTTTCCAAGAAAATCCTAATTCCTATTTGTTCATGGAGGTGAATGGGAAACCTATATGCTTGGTGTGTTTGCAATAAGTGGCGGTGCTCAAGGAATCTAATCGTAAACGCCACTACGAGGCACGGCATTTCAAATACAATAATTTGAACGGAGAACTGAGAAGACAGAAGATAAACAAATTATTGCTGGGACTGAAGAAACAGCAGTCTGTAATAGATTTGCATTTCTCTGCACAAATATTTGGACTTGTTGCTATTTTTGGGGTATACGGTCTCCGGACCAAAATGAGTTTGAAATCCCTGGTCTAACAGGTATCCACACTTTAAACCCCGCCCCTGCAGGTGGGTGTTTAAAATAGCATAGTACTTGAAATTGCAGTGGCAGCATGCACATTCTGACAGTTTTCGAACACAAAGCTGCAAATTTACATAGTTTGCACTAAAAATGCCAAAAACAGGAACAGTAAACAATGCTATTAAAATACCAAGAACACAGTTCTGTGGCAAAATGTACCCTACGGCTACACCGACACACATGCTTACATTGGTAATGACAGCAAATTTGCTTATTCCACTCAGAATGTGGTACCAAATCCCTGAGATGGCACAGAAAAAAGGAAGAAGGAAACATGCAGTTATGCAGAACAATGGAAAACAAAAAAAGAAACATGCAGAAGGAGAGAAATGAATGCTTTAATATAGGACTTTAAAATGTTTGCACTTCATTAATTACTTCAAATAATTAGCCTAAAGAGCCAGCCATTGCTACTATCTGAGACCATGCTCAAAACAAATAATTTCTTTGTCAAATTTGATGGTGATCCAATTTATTTAGTTTTCAGTACAATAATGTAAATGCACCCAAAATAACCAAAAGAGTAGTTTTCATAGACAGTCCCCTTGTCAGATGGTAAGAGGCTCCCTAAAAGTTCATAAATTCATGTAGAAATTAAAACTTGTTCATTTAAATGAGGGGGATAATTTCTCTAAAATATTAAATAAATGAAAAATAACAATGATGACTGATGTGCCAAGCTTGGCAATTTCTCTACTGATTACATTTTGCTTTGTTATGAAATAAGGTAAATTCACAAATGTTAAATCTGATCTTTTCTAGTGAGTGATTAGTGAGTAGACGTTAACACTTAATGTATTACAGCAAAAATGTATATTTTAATATTATATTTTCATCTGTTCCCATCTATATTAAATATTATTGGCCTATAGAATGTTGTAATGTGTAATGTTTAGTCAGCTGAGCATTGTTCCTTTTCCCAACAATAGGCCACTTCCTGGCTTTAATTGTTCTGAACAGTTGAAAAAAAGCCATTTAGCCCATTCAAAACATACTAACTTGGTAACGATCTTAAAAGTCCACAATGCTATTCATGTCTCTTTTAAACACACGCATGCATAAACAGTGTAGTGGCCCATACCTATGTCCTTACACCGGACCGCGTCTGGCCGGCGGATCTCTGTCACAAACTTGGAAGCGTCCAGTCGGATTTCAATGACGTTGTTGAGCAGAGCAAAGGCTGGAGCCAGAGGGAAGGAGGCCACAAAAAGAGACACAAACCCGAACTGGATAACTGCAGACAGGGTCAACACAAGGCCAGAGTCACACAGAGGCACAGAGAAGAAGAATGTATGAATGTATGAATGTAAGAGGGACTGGCTGATCAAGCAAGAGAATACTGTAGTGCAAAGAGGAGACCTTGACTTGAGATTCCCATTCAGGAGTACCTAAACAAAGCATTAGACTTTGTGCAGGTTATGGCTGTGTTGTATGCCTATTGTTACAGGGAGAGTATGGGTTAGAATAAGGATCAAATGTGAGTATGCAGAGCTGTGTGTACATAGGATCATAGAAACAGTTGTATTGGACCCACTCATCTCCATGTACTCGGGGGTGACTCCCTCGTATGGCTCCAGCGTGTGGTCCTTGTGGTACTGCTGCTTTGGCCTTTTGCCCTCCGCCTCATTCTCCTCCTCCTCTGCTGCTTTCCTTTCTCCCTTCTGCTCCTGGAATGATCTGTACATCTTCTTCAGTTTGCTGCAGGTACAGAAATCATAATCAGTGAGAAATCAGTGATTGGTGTAGTGTATTATAAGAAAACGCGATAAAAGAAGAAATTCAATTTTTTTCACATTATAAGAAAACATTTTATGCTTTTTGGGGTAATTAGTATTGAACAATAACATATACCTCCTGATTTTATATTTTGTTCATTGTAAACTGTAATACTGATCTAAAACAGCTTGATAATAGATTATTATTTGTGGCAGTGATAAATTGGTGTATAAACTTACGGTATGAGGATCTCAAAGACATTGTTCTGGATGAGCTGTTTCCCGAGCATGATCATACTGAGCTGGATGCACAGCTCAATCAAACAGCCTGGAGGGGCACACTGAGACACAGGACATGTTTTCAATCATAAGTGCACAAGCAGAGGCATAGACAAAGGTGAATAGTACTCATTTACACTTTACTTCAATAACTCACAGACCCCTCCCACTGCCTCCGATCAGCTGACTCAAACCTCCTCATTCTTACCTGGCCAGCCAAATGATATCTCTCTGTATTTCCTATACAGCGCGATACCATTTGGACACCCTCCATCCACTCTCGCTCCTCCGGTTACAAACCGACTCCGCGATTCTGATTCGTTCAAAGATGGTGACGTCAGTGCACCCGCCTTTGCCCGCAAAGTCACTCTTAGGCAGCGGAAGTTCCGCCTCAGTTTTGAATCAAGATGGCGCAATCTCTGATTGGTTCACTTAGCTGTCTGTCTACGCGCAACCGCAGCGCATTCTGTGGATCAAGCGTTACCAGACTCACTCGCTGGTACAGCGATGAGTCATGGATTCTTCCAGGCAATCCTCATTCCTACAGTTTACGCAAAGCACTGGACCTTGGAGGACCAAGCCTTCACCATTGCAGCCCCAACCCTTTGTAACTCTCTCTCATCTTCAAAAAACAGCTCAAAACACACTATGTGTAGAATCCCTCAGTCGTCCAGGTAGAATCCATGGCAAAAGGAGAAATTCAACTTGACAAAAAGTTTATTTGGTTGATGGTCCAAGCTACTTCTTCAGTTCTGGCACCAGCACTCTGACCCACACACATGACTGCTCTTCTCTTGTTTTGTCTGTCCTGGCCTTGTTTTAGTCTTACATTTTTGTGAAGTGTCTTTAAGTTACTGTGAAAAGCGCTATACAGACGATCCTCCACATACGAACATTCGATTTGCGAACATTCGGAGTTACGAACAAAACTGTCCATAGGTCGAAATTTTTTTTTTTTTAAGTTAAATGTTTGGGCAAAAGTGCTGTACATGTACGTAAGTGAGTTTTTGTATATAGCGCCTATTCCGACTTCCGAATAGTGCGTATTTCCGCCGCTGATGCACAGGCAGGGCGCTGCGATCGTGTGCCCAGCATCCCCCAAGCATCACACTCTCTCCTCTGTCCACTCAGTTGAAACTACCCAAGTGTTCAGACGTATCTCTTGTGGTGTTACGAACTTTGTTGTTTTATCGGTAAATAATTCTTGCATCCGTAATCCAATATGGTTGGTGAAAAGCGAAAAGCTTCTAGTGAAAGTGGAACACACACACACATGCTCTCTCTCTCTCTCAGCTGTGTCTACTGCGTCTGCCTCTGTGTCTCTCTCTTCTTTTTATCTCATCAGTTTTCCATATTTTTAAAAAGCATATTGTTTTGTTACTATTTAGTGTTATTTAAATGCAGTACAAATCCATATAGATTACTTATACAAGCCTTAAACATACATTCCCTTCTAAAGAATGCCCTATAACGACTTACGAACAAATTCAGCAAACGAACGGCCGTTCAGAACGTAACTCGTTCGTAAGTTGAGAAGTGTCTGTATATAAAACCTCTTTTCATTTTTTCAAATTTTTCTCTCTATCTTTTGAAAATACTAGATTTTGTAGAATTTTAAGTTACAATCAGATGCAATGTCTAGATTACTGTTACTTTTAATAACTACTAAAAGTACTTACGGTACTTCAAAATAAAATTACTCAGAGAAGCTGTCTGATATTATGCGCAAAAATAAAATAATGCACTTTTGAACATTTCAAAGGAAGAGACCACCAAAAAGTAAATGCAACTGAATACTACCCACCTGTTAACAACACAAGACAATATGAATCCAACTCACCTCCTCCATGCGATAATCACCAAAAGCGTAAACATAATCACCAGGGCGCCCAGAAAATCTGTTCGTTAAGAAAGATTATTAAAATTACACAATACTGCTACCACATCTGTCCACATCTGGGGAGAGCTCCAGCACAGACCTGCCCTTGAAGAAGGCCACATAGAAAATCGGTGCAAATGCATTCATGGATTTGAGGAAAAAGGACTTAAAGATGAGACGCTCTTCAAACTCTTCCTTTGTCCTGGGGATTTCTGTGGGAACAAGAAGACAGCAAGCCCGCTTACACTACAGTCCATTTTCACCTGTTAAAGGAAAATTAACGTTTTTTTACAATCTGATCCGTTAACATGGTGCTCGGGGCATTACTTTGCGGTGTCCAAATAACACAAACTTTAGCACTTTTCAAATCACAGAAGATAGCTGTGTCAGCGTAGACTTTTAGTGGATTCCAAAACGGCCTGAAACCCGATATCCAGCTATAGTTTCATTTGATGACGTCATCAGAGAGGACAGTGCGCATGCGTGAACTCAGCTGTTTTGTAAACACCGCTAGTCCGAAAGAAGCTAACACCGCTCTGAACTTTACTTTTCTGTTGCGATATCGGGTTTCAGGCCGTTTTGGAATCCACTAAAAGTCTACCCTGACACAGCGATCTTCTGTGATTTGAAAAGTGCTAAAGTTTGTGTTATTTGGACACCGCAAAGTAATGCCCCGAGCACTCACGCTAACGGATACGGGATCATTAGTAGAACAGAACGGCTCAACAGAAGTTCTGCGATACTGCTCCAATTGACACCAAACTGCTATGGGTGAGTAAAACTACTTGTTTTATTGCCGAAAGAAGGCTCAGATTGTAAAAAAAACGTTACTTTTCCTTTAACAGAGTCCACATGCATCCATGGTATTACAATTATACAATTTAAAAAGTAAGGGTCTGTGAAACACTTGTGTAAAAGCTAATTCCAGCAAAAAGCCTCGTCAAATTCCTGCCCAAATAGGTTTTCCTATTATACTAGTGTATTGTTGTGGTATTGTCATTAAAGCTGTGTAATTATTTCAATTTGATCTAGATTCATTTACACTTATCATAAATTTTACAATATTGTACAAACTTGTACAATATCTACGGTAGCTATATATATATACTGCTGTATTTGGTTAAATCCACCTGTCACTCACTCTCTTTCTGGAGGCTGACCAATAAGAGGAGTGGGTGGGGAAAAGAGTATGTTTGAGAGGAGCATGAAGCTGCACTGAATGGAGAAGCACTGAATAATGATATGAATAATGATATTTAAAAAAAAAAAAAGTACATCACAATCAGATAATCATTTTTCAGTTTTTTATTTCAATGTTTGGGTGCCTATCCAGCCTTACTATATACTTTTTTTTACTGTTTTGTAGTGTTCTATGCAATTGTCAAATCGCAAAGACTGCAGTTATTTACATAATAAATTGTCATCTATAAAGATTTAAAAAATTTACCACAAATTGTACCAAAGTTTAGACCTCTACAGATTTCTGAATAATTCTGAATGGCATGGGATTCTTTCTTATTTTGAGCCTTCTCTCAAATATGAATGCTTCTATAGCTGTTCACAAAGTGCACTGAGAGACAGAATCCTATTTTTTAAACATACAGGGGGTCCTTGGGTTACGACGTTGATCCGTTCTTAAGACGCGTCGTAACCCGAATTTCGTCGTAAGTCGGATTTTGACTTTGATCTTCCAACCAAAGCACCAATAACCTTTCCATCTCAATAATTAGACCACTACGCTGCTTGGTTATCACTGTCGCTTTCATAGGAGCAGATCAGAGCCCACATCAGGTACTTCCGCCCACATTGGGCACGCACACGAGGCCGTCTTCTCCGCCCTACAACCACAACAGAGCGTATTCTTCCGCCGCGCGCCGCTCGCGTTTGTTTACGTCGCTTACCACGCTAAACCGTGTAAGATGGAATGACGCGTAATATATATATATATTTTTAATGGGGGCGCGTTCGTAACCACGAAACGTCGTAACCCGAGACCGTCGTAACCCGAGGACCCCCTGTACATACTGTATATCACTGGCTAATCTAATGTCAGTCCTACTCTGTGACAGTACCTAGCTCTGTCAGCCAGACTGCAATGGCTCCGTACACCTCCTCCAGCACCAGGACCACCAGCATGTTGAGCACAATCCCAGTGGTGGTGACTGTCATGCGGACACTCGCTTTGGCCTCAGGGTCTGGGCTCATGGACCACACACTCAGCATACAGATCCGGTATACAGCCACACCCACGACCGCAGAGAAGGTCACCAGGATCTGAGCAACATAACATTTAATGATTCACATCACAACACTATAGAATCCCTATAGGTTAAACTGAGATGGAGGACAGGTCAAAGTTATACGGTGGAATTAGATTTTTAAAGGAAAATTAACGTTTTTTTACAATCTGAGCCTTCTTTCGGCAATAAAACAAGTAGTTTTACTCACCCATAGCAGTTTGGTGTCAATTGGAGCAGTATCGCAGAACTTATGTTGAGCCGTTCTGTTCTACTAATGATCCCGTATCCATTAGCGTGAGTGCTCGGGGCACTGATTTGCGGTGTCCAAATAACACAAACTTTAGCACTTTTCAAATCACAGAAGATCGCTGTGTCAGGGTAGACTTTTAGTGGATTCCAAAACGGCCTGAAACCCGATATCGCAACAGAAAAGTAAAGTTCAGAGCGGTGTTAGCTTCTTTCGGACTAGCTGTGTTTACAAAATAGCTGAGTTCACGCATGCGCACTGTCCTCTCTGATGACGTCATCAAATGAAACTATAGCTGGATATCGGGTTTCAGGCCGTTTTGGAATCCACTAAAAGTCTACCCTGACACAGCGATCTTCTGTGATTTGAAAAGTGCTAAAGTTTGTGTTATTTGGAGAGTGCAAAGTAATGCCCCGAGCATATGATACGAGCACCATGTTAACGGATACGGGATCATTAGTAGAACAGAACGGCTCCAACATAACTTCTGCAATACTGCTCCAATTGACACCAAACTGCTATGGGTGAGTAAAACTACTTGTTTTATTGCCGAAAGAAGGCTCAGATTGTAAAAAAACGTTACTTTTCCTTTAACTGTTAGATTGCAGATTTGTTCACCTGAAGCTATGACAATAGTTTCAAAAAGTGGTTGCATTATTCAACTCCAAAGACATGATTGTTGTCATTTGAAGCACAAAGGAAGATTAATATAATTATAAATAAATATAAATATACAAGTTTTTGGAAGATAAACACACATTGTTTTTTTTAAATTCTACACAATATAGAATATTCGAATCTAGAATCTAGTCAAAGTTAAATCCAGTTGATAAAAAAGCATAGACATGTTTCCCTCCACAAAAGCAGCACTTCTCTCTGCATCTTTTTCAAAAACAAAATTGTCTTTATGTCTGCTACAATAGACTGAAGTATGTCTGTCAGTACAGGCAGCACTGCGGTTTGTGAACTACAAACAGTTTGTGAGATACAAACAGGCCCTTGCACCTGAAATAATGACATAATCGAACACCAGAAGATAAACACAACCTATTGTAAATATACATAGCTACACTGATAACAATACATGTATTTTTTCTATGTTTGAGCAGTGATGATGAGATGGGACTTGAAGTATACTCCATACCAAAAAAATTAACAAGGACACGTTGATGAGGTATCCACACAGGTGATCTTCAATGTCCAGGGACTCAACCTCTTGCTGTAGAAAGAAGTCAAATATTATCTATGTTACATGATAATAAAAGATACACATATTGAAAAAGCAGACTTATTATAGAATTGTAAAACATTTGTTTCAGGCAAATCAGGAAGTAAAGCTGCTGCACTGTTAGCATGCTCAAGAGACTCCAGTTGCAGATGCTGTGTGGAGTGGAGGAATGTATGTATTTTTTTTAGCAATAAAGGCATCTATAATTAAATAAATGCAAAACAGACCCTCAAACCCTTCAATAGGAGTTACGCAATAAACCTTTAAAATAGTGGTGGTGATTCTGCTGTGTACAAACTTGTACTTAATCCATTTAAACCTCACGTTTGTCAGAATGCATACTAAATAAGGCTGTGTCTTCCTTTATGTTGACACAGAGAGATGTGATCCCCCTCCCTCTTCATCCTTCTCTTCCTCCTCTTCTCTCTATCCATGTGTAACCAGGGCTAATCTCACCAGGTAAGCTGCTTTGGACTCAACTACTGCCTGTAGGAGCAGGGGTTCAACTGCTTGTGACGTGCTCACAAACAACAGTATGGTGTGCAGAGAAATAGGTCTAGGAACATGAAAATGGTTTGATTTGGGAAAGGTATTTAGATTTAGTAGAAAATGTTGTGTAATTATCTTAACATAAAGAGCCTATATTATGCAATTTTCTGATCTTCCGATCTACAATATATCACCAAAAGCATTCACTCACCCATCCAAATATCAAAATCAGGTGTTCCAATCACTTCCATGTTGTATAAAATCACAGTTGTATAAAATCAAGCACCTTAGCCTGCAGACTGTTTCTACAAACATTTGTGAAAGAATGGGTCACTCTCAGGAGCTCAGTGAATTCCAGTGTGGTACTGTGATAGGATGCCACCTGTGCAACAAGTCCAGTCGTGAAATTTCCTCACTCCTAAATATTCCAGAGTCAACTGTCAGTGGTATTATAACAAAGTGGAAGTGATTGGGAACAACAGCAACTCAGCCACAAAGTGGTAGGCCACGTAAACTGACGGGGTGCAGTCAGCGGATGAAGAGGTCGTCAACTTTCTGCAGAGTCAATCGCTACAGACCTCCAAACTTCATGTGGCCTTCAGATTATCTCAAAAACAGACCTTCATGGCATGTGTTTCCATGGCCGAACTGCATCCAAGCCATACATCACCAAGTGCAATGCAAAGCGCTGGATGCAGTAGTGTAAAGCACGCCGTCACTGGACTTTAGAGCAGCGGAGGCGCGTTCTCTGGAGTGACGAATCACGCTTCAATATCTGGCAATCTGATGGATGACTCTGGGTTTGGCGGTTGCCAGGTGAACGGTACTTGTCTGACTGCATTGTGCCAAGTGTAAAGTTTGGTGGAGGGGGATTATGGTGTGGGGTTGTTTTTCAGGAGCTGGGCTTGGCCCCTTAGTTCCAGTGAAAGGAACTCTGAATGCTTCAGCATACCAAGAGATTTTGGACAATTTCATGCTTCCAACTTTGTGGGAACAGTTTGGAGATGGCCCCTTCATCTTCAACATGACTGTGCACCAGTGCACAAAGCAATACTTTGGTGTGGATGAATTTGACTGGTCTGCACAGAGTCCTGATCTCAACCCGACAGAACACCTTTGGGATGAATTAGAGTGCAGACTGAAAGTCAGGCCTTTTCGACCAACATCAGTGTGTGACCTCACAAAAGTGCTTCTGGAAGAGTGGTCAAAAATTCCCATAAACACACTCCTAATCCTTGTGGACAGCCTTCCCAGAAGAACTGAAGCTATTATTGCTGCAAAGTGTGAACCGACATCATATTAAATCCTATGGATTAAGAATGGGATGTCACTTAAGTTCATATGCGAGTCGAGGCAGGCGAGTGAATACTTTTAGCAATATAGTGTATGTTACAACATGGTTTCCTCACCAAAAACATACCTGAAGTTGTTTCATTCATTAACACACACATTTAATTTAACACACAAATACAGCATATTTAGGCTGAGTCTCAAACACAACATGGACCAGAGCATTTTGAATTTTGGAGATGTAGACAGACTAATAAAGCAGGATTACTCAAACGTGTGTGAATTAAACACAACACAACTCTAGGTTTTTTTTGAGGAGGTAACAGCATTATAACATGGCTAAAATCTCATAGGTGAAAATTTTGCATAATATAGGACCTTTAATCTATCATGGAGATCTTATTGCTGACTAACTGAAATGTTCCATAGTATGGCATTAAACATGTATCTTGCATTTATTTAATTACAAGTGTTTTTATTGCTCAAAAATATCTTGCAAAACAAGCACTCTTCCACTGATCGAGGTTGGCTATCCACACATCTGACCTGTAGCTTGGTCTGACCTCTGCTGCAATCTGGAGTAAAGTAATAAAATGTAGAAATGCACCTTTATATGATGTGTAATTTGAGAGCTGATTTTGGTGCGGGTCCAGTGTCTAGTGTGGATGACCTGAGTGCAGGCCATCGTCTTTTTGAGGATGTCCCTCCCCAAACCATCACAGGGCCGTACCTGAGGGAAGAGCATTCGATCTGTCTCACCATCCAGCTCCTCTGCATTTTTCACCTGCAAACAGATACAACATTACAATTAAAATATGTCATATTTAACATAACTATTCAAATCTGTCATATTCAAACAGTTGGGGACCCTTTAAAATACTCATCATCATCAGGCGACTAAAGGCAAAATGGTGTAAACCTTAACACATTTTCAATGATCAGCTGACATTAGATCTAAATACTGATGGTCTCTCTTTATAACACTAAATAAGCAAGAAATTTAAATTTCCATGGTAGAAATGACAGTTATATATTTGACGATACTGCGACTTATCACTATTTCTTTTTAAATTATTCCCTGCATTCTAGAACTTAGAATGTATTTGTTTACAAATCCTACTTCACAGATCCTACTCACCTTCTTTTTGATCTCAGCTTTTATCTTGTCTCTTTTCTCCTGCAAAGCCAACTCGTACTCTGGCCTCAGCTCCTCCTAAAACACCACACTCAAGAATGGTTATTTTCATGAGCAACATTAGCATTAGCATTATTACATCTAGCCCAATGTTACAATACACATGTACAGAAGTAGCTTGGGACAAATAGATGTTACTGGCACATTCATGTTCTGTGGTGGACAAATGATCAGTTTGGTGAAGTTTTAACAAACAATGAATTTGGACTATTTATGTAAAAGTTTGCTAGAATCAAACATTCATATGATGTGTTGTGATTTGGGGCTGAATAAATTAAACAAATTGAACAACAAAATGCATTATTTAAGAATTTGTATGTGAATGAACTACTGTTAAATTAATGTGGATTTGAAAACCATTGTATAATAACTACACTTTAATAATGCATGCACAAACACTTATACAATTCATAATTATGAACAGGGCTCTCAAGTTTTGAGCGGGGTCGTGCGTGAGACTGCGTAATTTCCGAGGACCATATTCATTGCAGACTGTTTTGTCTGCAGTGAATATGGGGAAACGTGGCGGTGACCATTGCACGTGTCGGGCTAACTCTACGTATTAATCTTACTTTTCGGGCTCAGTGGGTGAGGAGGGGAGCTGGCGCTGTCTCACATCCCTGAATCTGAACTGTGGCGTGGAGGGAGGCAGGGCGGGGGAGTGGGGAGGAAATGAAGCGCTCTGATTGGCTGAAAGTTCTCTGTTTACATGCAGATCTGTGGATCTGTGTCTCAGCCGCAGAGTCAGTGAAAGTCAATGAAAACTTGAGTGAAACGGACGAAATGTGAGATCCATATGCGTAATTTAGAACAACAAAGCATACAAGCGAACAAGGAGGTCAAAATTGCGTGCCCGCTACGCAAAATGCGTACATGTTGGCAGGTCTGACTGCATCGGCAACATCTCTTTGGCTATGAATCTGGTGATGGCATTGGTTATGTTTTGCCATCGTTGACTTTTTCTGTCATACGGAAAATTCTTTTTGACAAAAGCAAAAGGGGGGGGGTGGCGCTTGAATTGCGTGCGGGAGTTTTTTTTTCGCTGAAAACGCGAAAACTGAGCCACACAGACCGATTTTCTGGGCACAAAAAAAATAAAAAATAAAAAATCAGCGTGAGAAATGCCATGTGTGGCGTGTGAGCGTGTGAACACGTCAAATTGCGTGTGTCACACTCTCAATGCGTGAGACTTGAGAGCCCTGATTATGAATGAAGCTTAGTACTACTTCAAGCCAAATTATGTAATTTTTTAGCAAAATAAATTACCTTAGAAAGAATCTTTACTTTTGTGCTCTTACTGAGAGTGGGCTTGCATCTCCACAAACCTTATTTGACCTCCTCCTGCTTGTTTCCATAGAAATGTTCCTTTGGCTATAATTTTCCACATTATGACATAAAACATATCTATCTCCATGGAGAATGTTCCGAGGTATGGTTTTAACTTTCTATTTCCATGGAATCTTGCGGGTGAAAGTTACATACTGTACCTTTAATTAAGGGTTTAGAGCTAGAAGTAAAAGTATTCATTAAGTAGTTACTAATCATGAATGGCTCTTTATAAACTATTGGTTCACTATGAATTAAGGCTTTGTTCATGGTTTACTAAGGCTATTAAAAATGCTGTTATTATTAAGTGTTCCTTTGTGTTTTCTTATAAGGCGTTCAATCAAAACTGATGTTATGGTTATGATAACATTCCACTATTATTAAGTAGAACTGGACAGAGGATACGTACCTGCACACGCTCCTATAGACCGCAGCATTTACAGACACACAAAAAGAGAGAGTTCAGTTCATTAGCTGTGTGCGGCTGTATACCTCTTTGCCCCCCTCCCCCTGCCCAGTGTTTTCAGAATAGGCCTATCCCATTAAAGGCCCGGGCATAAGTCTGAGCCTGCACTATTTGAGTGTTTGTGTTTGTCTATATCAGGGCCATAATCTTTACTTTACTTTAGGGCCATAATCTCCAGTGCAATCTAAAGAAGCCCTCCACAACCAACCCCAGCACAGGTCAAAAGGTTGGCTCACCCTTACCTCACATGACCACATACCTCAAATGCACTCAATGCCAGGTAGCTAAGATTATATTGTGTTAGTGGGTGTCAAAGATGCTTCCAATTGCACCACTAAGTTACCCACAAGGTTATTTTTTCTTTCATACATATGATTTGTAGGTCCTATATTATGCATCATGGACTCTTGTGAGTTTTAAGCCATGTTATAATGTACTTCATCAAAAACAGGAGTTGTGTTTTGTTTCATTCACACATGTTTAAGAGTAACCCTTTATTATTGTCTAAATCTCAAGCTCAAAATGCTCTGTTCCACTTTGGTGTCAGAAATTGGTAGTTTTCAAGTTAACAACTACCTTTACCTTTAGTTGAGTAGACCACAAGGTGGGACAGAGTGTTTTCTGTTTGAGAGAAGAACTCAGCCTAAATATGCAGGGCTTGTGTGTTAAAGGTCCCATGGCATGAAATTTTCACTTTCTGAGGTTTTTGAACGTTAATGTGAGCTCCCCTACCCTGTTTAGCCCCCCCCCCCCATTTGCGATCCTTTTCTGCGTTACAAAAAATCAGAGCTCAAACGGGCGATTTTGAACAAGGCACCTTATTGACGTCAGATCGAAAAAAGAAATGCAAATGCAGTTCCACCCCCGTCTGTCTGAACTAAATCATGCCCAGAGAGTTTGGACTGCGAATGCGCTAGGCAATGCGAAATGCGTTTTTTTATTTGCCTGCAGGCAAATAAAAAAACTGACTGGAGTGTTTCTAGGCTCGGAAGTCCTTTATCTGAGCCTCTGGACCTTTGAACAGCAGTGGTTTAATTTTATTTTCTGTGGAAATGTGTTTATTTTTCAATGGAACGCTTCAAATCTCTCCCCCCGTGCAAAAACACGGAAATGGATCAGCTGAGAGCGAGAGCGGAGAGTTTGGCCACGCCCCCACCCTCTACTATAGGCCAGCTCTTTTCTCCTCATTTGCATTCAAGCAACAACGCCCATAATGGCCTGTTCAGAGAGAGAAAAAATACTCTTTCTCATCTTATCTCTGTTTCTCATGCACTGAGTGTTGATTTTGAAGAAGGATTCATTTACAGTATTAGGGAACCATTAAGGAGCCATATAAAAGCATCAAGAAGTACCATGTCATGGGATCTTTAAACATTTGTGAATGAATAAAAACACAACTCAAGATATAACAGAGATCACAAAACAGTGTAATATGGGCCCATTAAACATTATCTGTCATGTTTGCATTTTAAATAGACATCTAATAAAACACACATACATATTTCTGCTCTGGTGTTATTAAATTGTGCAGATATGTATTCAGACATACTGGAGGTAAAATATACTGTACTGAAAATCTTTGACAAGCTCATCTGAACTGTACAATCTACAGTCAGCTGTTGGTGTCAACTGGCTCACCTCCTCGTCCTGCATACTGGTCAGGTCCCAGGCATGTTTCAAGTACATCTGGCGCCTTTTCCAGTGCTCCAGGAAGCACGCAGCTTCAAGGAAAACATCATTGTGGTCAAATATTTCGGCTTTTACTGTAAACTAGTATACAGTAAAAGGACTATCATTTGTGTCCTGACTTAGCTAAAATGAGTGAGTACACCTATAAACCCATGTGTAATATTGGCCTTCGCCCATGCACTTGAATGCCTCTCCTGACATGACTGTACTCCGAGTATAATCAGGTGTGTTTCTGCCATTTAGGAAAATTGCAACAATCATGTTCATATGCATTTCAGAAAATACTAGACGACCAGACTAGGCCAGAGATTTGGCGCACATGCAAACATGCACGTGTAAATTTTACAAATGTTGCAATAGTGGTGAAAAGGCAGAAGATTATTTACGATTTTTGGCTTTTATATTTCTTTTATGTTGACTATTTTTAAACTGGCCTATTTAGAGTATAACTGGTCTTATAATAAATCATGTAAATGTATTCGTAATATGTCTGGCAGATAAAATCATATTTACAATAATCTTAATAATAACCTATGTGGATTTATTAGTTTCCCAGCTAGACAAGTCTCTCAACATACTATTGTAGAACATCATTGATGACATTCTGTGGCGGACAGCTCCCTCTCTGTCCATCTCTGTTTTGCTATAATATTGAGGAGCACTTCTGCTATGGGACCAGCTGAGCAGTGAGGCAGTGTATGGGATGCCTACCCCACAGTGACATGAAGATGGCGAAGAGGACGGTGGCCCCGTTGTCAAACAGGTACGTGGCTCTGGCCAAAGAGCACACAGAGCTGAGCTGCCAGTAGTCACACACACCATCACACAGAGGACACATGGTGATGTTCAGCCTGTCATTACATGTCTCCTCACTGTCAGAGCAGAGGGAAGAGCCATTACTGAATGAACATGCACAGGATAGTGAGGGAGGTGTTATAATGAGGTAGTTGACCTGTCATAACAAGAAGACACAAATAAATGCAGTATACATTAAAAAGCAGCAAACTATAATAAAAATAAGACAACAGTACAACAGTATTACAGTGGTGGTATAAAACAGTTAAAATGTTGACATTCAGGTAGGGCTATACTAATTAAAAGCAAATTTATAAAAGTGGGTTTTAAGCTTTGATTTAAAAGTACCAAGAAGCGGTGCTTCTCTGATGTCTGGGGTTAGTACCACAGGGATGAAAGTGGCCAATCATGAAAAAAGCGAAATTTTTTTTTTTAATTTCTGAAATTTGGATTTCTATATGCTATATGTTAGCAATAAAGTTAAACTGTACATAAAAGTACAAAAAAACACATTTTATTAACAGGTAGGCCTACTAGTAGTATATATTGGATTTGTTTTTGCTTTGCACTTCGTCTAATCAGAGCGCACTGAGGAGGAGCTTATGCGCGCTAAAAGGCGCAGGTGAAAAAGCGAGGAGCGACGCGTTAAGTGAGGCACGGGCAGGTAGGATGAGGTATAGGATGTTTTATAAAGTTTAACCTGTGTACAGGCAATGGTACAGGCTGTTGTGAAAGAGCTGCACTCACTCGCTCGGTCCGCGGCTCCAGACACGGGCTTGAGCCCGTGTTTAATACGAAGTTTAATACGAGACACGTACTTTTGTTCTGAATACGGGATGATTCTGTTTTTCAAGGAACAGTTGGCGACCCTAAACACAACTATACATACAGTATATATACACCCAAAATCTTTCTCAACGAATTTGCACAGATGTAAAAAAAAAATTAAAAAAATTACCCCGCAGCTGGAAAAAAAAGCGGAGATCCGCTAAAAAACATAACTCTTTCATCCCTGGTACCACAATGTAGATTATAAAAGCAGCATCTCCTTTTCTTTCCTCTGTTTTGAGAAATTTCCAAAAGGCAAATGAGCACATTATTCTAGGTGGGATATAGAGATTTAACATATTGCAGATGTAGGATGGTGCGTGACCATGAAGTGCTTTAAAAGTGATTAAAAGTCCTTTCCACATATTTTACTGTCAAATTGTTATAACGCTATATTTTTAGTGCATATTTGTCCAGTATAAAGTTAGATAAAAGAAATGTTTAATATTAAGTCAACAGCATGTATTCTATGCTAATTCTGGTGCTAACTGTACATTTGAAAACAACTAACCAACCCTAAAGTAAGTAGTAAAACCTTTTCCAAATATATCATATTGTTAAATAACATGAACTGCAACAAATACAAAGTTGAATGTAACACTAAATAAAACCTAAGCTCTTCAGGGGAAGAGGAAGCAGAGGCAGCAGTGGCTGTGAAAGACAGGTTCCATGAGTTATTAGGTGGGGACTAGGAATGCAAATTATCGGTTAATTCATTAACTGATAGTTGATTGACCTTATCGGTCGATTAACGATTAACTGATAAGCGGCGTTTTTCACCTGAATTTTAGTGTTTCAATAGGGTCTTTAAGAATATAAGCTATAGTATACATAACACTGAGTCAAAAATATATCATAGTATTATTATATTGTATATTCCTCAATTAATTATTCCTTAGTAAAAAGCAGACAAATGTATTGATGCTGAATAACAAAATACAGTAATCCCTCGCTCTATCCAATTTTTTTTTTTTATAGTGTAACATTTTTTTTATAGAGTAACATTGTGTTCTGTCCTGATTGGCTAAGAGACTAGACCAGGACTGAACGTGGACTGGACCAGGTCTGAACCAGGTCTGGACCTGGACTGGACCTGGACTGGACCGGGACTCGACCGGGTCTAGACCTGGACTAGACCTGGACTAGACCAGGATTAAACCACCACGTGCCGTGGTTTCGCCGCGCCCCGCGCTCCGAGCCGCAGGCCAGCCGCGCGGGGCTCGGGCCGCGGCGAAACCAGCAGCAGCGGCACGCATTCCGGGTTAGATCTCGCCTCGCGCGTACACCCGGGGCTGCTGAGCAGTGCCGTTGGCGCCTGCGGTCGGCTGTGAGTTGAGCTTGGCGCAGCGCGGTTGCCTTGTTTCATGACCACGCGGGTGCGCATGTCCAATTACAATTAATGCATTTTGATCGACCAACGTCTTAATCGACAATTAACCGTTAATCGATTAATTGTTGACATCCCTAGTGGGGACTGACCTGGGAATGTTGGAGTCCACAGTGAAGATGCCGTAGAGGAAGACGATGATGCCGAGCAGTGAGGGAGGGATGAGGAGCTGAGTATAAACTCCCAGCCATGCAAAGTACAGGCCAATCTGCTCTCCAAAGTATTTTCTGTCACACACAAATACATGACTGTGTTTCAAACTCCTTTTCAAAGTCAGTTTTGTCACAGTTTAGACTTGTTGCTAAGTACCTGATCAGATCCACGGGCTGGTATTTGTACATTACTCCATAGTTGGCCCATTCTTCATGGAGAATCTGAAAGGTAAAATTACATTTTTTAAACATTTCTAACATAGGGAAAACAAGACACGTTTACAAGGATAAGGGTTGGGGAAAATAGACACAAAGTCACACAGCAACAACTGAAAAAATATATTGTCTAGGTGACTTGCCCTTGGCTAGTTTTAAGAATGTGGAATGAGCCTACTAAAAATGTGATGAGACACTGCTGAAGGTGAAAACATTTTGGGGAATGAATGTGAGGGATCTCCTACTGAGCAGTGGGACAGTTTTTGTTTAAATGTGTTTACATTAGTTTAGATGTTGATAATACTTAATAATAATTAAAAAAATTCTCATCTTTGTCAATATTCCCAAACACAGTTTGGTGATCTCACCTGTCTGTCATTGCGCTGGTCCCTGCGCCCCCTCCTGGTGAATGACCCCTGTATAAAACAGTACAGTGAATGGGTCCTGTGTACATTTACAGTGAGCTAACAGCTGATCCACATACATAATCTTGTTCAAACTTACGTCGTGTAGAGGGAAGGCAGATTCATAAACTCCTCGAGCCAGTAATGACTGGATACCTGAGGAGAAGATCAAAACAAGTCATCAAAAATGAGACATTACAAATGCTTTAGCAGTGATATATCTGTTCTTACCAGTGGTTTGGCAAGTTTGTGTGCAGGTAATACGAGAAATTATCTCGGCCACCTTAAAAAGAGGAAGGAAGTTTTTGGTTATTACTGAACGTGTGAAAAATAAAGGGAAAAGCCTTTGTACGTACTATTCTGCTGCGCGTGGCATTGTCAAAGAGCGTCTCTGTAGATTTGATGTCATACCTGCAACAGAAGACAGAGCAGTAATAGTGTGCACTGTCTAAACAGACTAGATTTTTGGATTTGTTTCATGGTTAATTTATTTCTTTGATGAACTTTTTTTTAACCTTGAAATTAAAGGTGGACAATGTAACTTTTCTGGTGAAGTGCACACTACCTCCTTGTCTCCATGGATGTTATTTCTTGCCTGTAATGTTCCATAATATGGCCATAAACGTATTTATTTTGCATTTGTTCAACTACACACGTTTTATTGCTATAAAGACACCAAGTCTTATTGTGAGCCGGGTCGCCTCTCCACAGGGCTGACCTGTAACTTGCCCTCCTCCATTAAAATATCTAATGCTATTCTACAGAACATTATAGAGCGAAGAACATCTCCATGAAGACCAGAAAAGTTATACTTTACACCTTTAAATATATTTTTGAATTATGTCATGCTGAATAATCAAGCCAAAACATCTAAATACTAAACTAATTGGATCTCTTCTATATTAACATATACAGATATTATTAGTCATGTTAAATGAACTGTATGTAGCATTTGCTTAAACAGTTTTTAAAAAGTTACTACAATCACAACTGAACCTGGGTTACCAGTGCCTGAACCTGCAGATGAGGACACATACAAGTTTGTCTCATTCTCAGTACATGGACAGGCCAGGCCTCAGACTGCAGTAGCACTGATTAATGCTTGGCTGCTGGGGTTTATGTAGTGACAATTCAGATGAGTCACTTTTTTTTTAACCAACTTTGGATTTCAGCATTGAAACTGGCAACCCATATGAGAGACTCATGTGAGGCTCATTCTGCTTTCTGATAATTGTCTTGAGAAGCAAAACATAGTAACATAAATAGGACATCATGTCCAATATTTGTTGTAATTAATAATAATAATAATGATAAAAGGAGAAGCTCAATTTGTCAACTGGACAAAGTTTGTTTGGTTGAAAACGTTTCGCCGCTCATCCGAGAGGCTTCGTCAGCTCTGGTTATTGTGCTGGTTAGACACCGTTTATATCTAGCTGCCGGGAGGCGCTCCCTACACTGAAAAAGCTCTGAAAGCGATCCCCAGTAATCTGTCTCTTTGTTTTTCAAATTACTCTGGCGACTAGTTTCGCCCCCCTATTCAACGTCTAATGACCCTCTCCACCCCTCTGCCCTGGCTCGTCTGCCCTAATGTTTCTTTGTCTGTTTTGACTTGGTTTAAGAATCGAATTATAAATGGGAGACAAGTTGTGTCTAACTCCCCCATTTCTGTTTAACGACAGATTCTCTTTTTTGACAAAACTTGTCTCCCATTTATAATTCGATTCTTAAACCAAGTCAAAACAGACAAAGAAACATTAGGGCAGACGATCCAGGGCAGAGGGGTGGAGAGGGTCATTAGACGTTGAATAGGGAGGCGAAACTAGTCGCCAGAGTAATTTAAAAAACAAAGAGACAGATTAGTGGGGATCGCTTTCAGAGCTTTTTCAGTGCCTCCCGGCAGCTAGATATAAGCAGTGTGTAACCAGCACAAGAACCAGAGCTGACGAAGTCTCTCGGATGAGCGGCGAAACGTTTTCAACCAAACAAACTTTGTCCAGTTGACAAATTGAACTTCTCCTTTTATCATGGATTCTACCTGGACGACTGAGGGACTTTTCACGCAATAATAATAATAATAATAATAATAATAATAATAATAATAATAATAATAATAATAATAATAATAATAATAATAATAATAATCATAATAATAATAATAATAATAATAATAATAATAAACATTACAATTGTTATCAGTTAAAGCCACTCACAGGTGGAGCTTGTCCCTGATGAAGGCGTGTTTGAGGGTCTTAAATCGGATGCGGGTCTGGGGGTCCCTCTGGATCTCCAGGTCGGGGACATCCGGTTGGAATGGAGTAGACATTTTGGCCATAACGTAATCCCACATACCGGCGATGCCTGTGCGCTTACGCAAGTCACACTTCTACTTAAAACAAACAAAAGTATATGCAGTTAATACATTTTCATTTCTCAAGTCACAATATAATCATAAGAACTAAATATTGTGAGAGTAATAATGAGAATTATATAAGGAAAAACAATAGTGCATTTTTTTTCAAGTACACCCAAATATGAAGTGCTTTTTATTTAACTTCATAAACATTTATTGGTCACATACCAGAGAAACTAGTCAAACAATTATTTCTATTTTACATCTAGACTTTTTGAATACATTTTTGACCGAAATATGGTGACTGAGAACTTTTATGAATAATTATTATTGAAAATAAGGAATTGTTTATTCTTAAAGGGATATGCCACCCTCAGGTCAAACGTGGGCATCTCCCCATAGTCCAGAGACTAAAATAAGTGATGGAAAGCGTTTTCCTGGTCACCCAGCCAAAAACAGAGCCGAAAAATAGTTCCGCACTGAAAAATAGTTCCCACCCAAAATGACCAAGTCAAGCTCTCCGTGTTGATTTGCACATTTATTTGCACTCGATATGAATGCGCACTACACAGAAAGTAATTGGGAAAAGCATCGAGCAAATTAATTCCTTTTGGCCGAAATCTTTCTCTGGCGACGTTAGCCTCCAGTCTAACGCGGAGGAGCTGCAGATACCGCGGCGGTCAGTGCTGACAGACTCGGACAATGGCTGGGTGAGCAGGAAAACGCTTTCCACCACTTATTTTAGTCTCTGGACTGTGGGGAGATGCCCAAGTTTGACCTGGGGGTGGCATATCCCTTTAAGGTGATCTTAATACAATGTTTTTGTTTATTCTTAATCAATAAATTGTTGCAGCTCAATTTATTAGATAATCTGACATAGAGATAATAATCATAAATCTCTGAGGTTTCTTGTCATAATCAATCATGTATAAGATCTCTATCATGATCAACAAACACATTATGAAAAAAATATATACAGACAAAAGCATGTATTTTTTTCTGTGAAAATTTAAGCTGATTAAGGTCACTTTAAGTAGATCCTGACCTTTTTGACAGCAACTTTAATCTTCTGGAGTTCTGCCTCGCGGCTGAGGAGGGGCCAGGGGATGTGCAGGCGCAGGAATCTGATGCCATGTGCCCTCTGCAACAAACAACACAACACCATACAATGTACGGGATACAGGAATGTCACATAACGGGACATAAAAGACTTTGTTACGTGAATGTGTAAACATACAGGCATATAACACTCTTCTATTTCTATTTTTACTCATGAGTCTAAATAAATATATTGGCCAATATTGGAACTGATATCACCCACCCTTACTCTTTATACCAGTACTGAGACACAAGTCCCACAAGACGAGACACGAGATCAGGTCCACAAGAGATTTCCATATAATATATAATAAATTAATTGTGATTTTAAGTATTATTTTAATATTCTTTAAATTTTAAATTGTATAAGTGAACATTCTTGTGGCAATTTTTTGTTGTAAGATCATATCCCATCCCTAAGTCGTCACAAATCACATCAAAATTTGAGTTGCAGCATAATTCATAATGAACAAATAGTTTATTAAAATGTTTAGTAATTACTATATATTGCATGAATAATACAAGTTATTGTGAATGTTTTTAGGCTATTAAAAGTGTATAGAAGTGTTACCATGTTCTGTAACTCATGATATTCTTATACTAGATTCAGTTCATATTTTAGTCTTCTCTCAAATGCCAATGCTCCTGGAGTTATTTACGATGCACTCCAAACAGAATCCTACTTTTTAAACATATATCACAAATTGAATCGCAATCACAACACTTACACAAAAATTAAAATTTGATATTTTTCCCCCAAATATACAGCCCTAACCATTATGTAAATTGTCACTTTGCCTAATGAGTGCTTGACCTGAGTCGCTCCTCTAAAGCTCTAAGTATGCTCTTATACAGAAGGAGCTTAATCCTATTATTTCAAAACCAGGCAGCAGCGCCAAAAGAAGCCCAAAAGACCACACATGACACATACACAGCAAATACTATTCCTGTACCATGAGGTCTGGGTGTGCAGAACTGCGTGTTAGTCAAACAAACATTAGTTAGTCAAACTAATGTTGCAGTAGTTGTCACGATACAAAAATTTCAAACTTGAGTTCAAGGAATAGACTTGATAATACTGATACTCAATCTAATACTGATTCCGATACCATTATGATAATTTAAAAAAATATTTTTTTAGACAATAGAAAGTGATTTGCAACATTAAATCATAGTATTTTATTTTATATTACTATATTACTATATTGGTGTAATCCCTCAGTCGTCCAAGTAGGTTCCATAATGGTCCATGGGCGTATACGAGTCTATGTGGTTTTATGTGGTCATTCTAAAGCTATTCAGCAAAGGTTCATTTCTGTCTTGTGTAACTGCTAGTAGTATCTACTAGTAGTTTCAATATTATTTTTAGTAGTTATTTCTTTACTGGTTTGGCAACCCTATAGCCTCATTTCCTTACGGCCCGGACTCTGAGTGTTTCCACTGCGTAAAGCGATCCATACAGCCCCTTTTAGGGGACCAAAGTGGACTGCTGGAGGTAACACCTCCCAAAGCGGTCTGGAAGGGCTGGCACCTGGAACCGGCTTGCGGGGGGCGGTGCTAGTCAAGCCCCCACACAGCCGTTGGATGACCAGCACCATGCCAATAGTGACGCACGCGTGGAAACATGTAAATTGCTGCGAAAAATGTTACTGTTTTTAACAATGGCGCAGATGAACTTACTGGTAAAACAGAAAAGTTGAAGAAACAGCGTGAAACATATATCCACCCGAAAATACGTCCAGTCTCCAGTGGCCTTTATAGTGTCTACACTGTTGCAGTACAAGGTTTTATGATTAGCCGGGAGCTGAGACTGGGCTATCACATGCTACCACAATGTAAATAATGAATATGGAAAATGATTTATCACACTGCAAAACACACATTTTAATCAGTTTTCCTCATGTTGGAAGAAAATATAAAGCCAAAAATATTCATTATTTATAAATTATGTTTTCATCCGGTATAATCATGTGAAAAGTACTTGCATACTGACTAAAAAAACAGTGTTTAAGGACATAGCAGCAGCAGCCGCAGTAGTAGTAGTGTTTACTACAGAATACTACAGCTTTGTGATGGTTCTATAATCTGGCCTTTAGCGTCACACAATCTTAAGCCTGAACCAAAACAGAGTGATTTGACACGCCAACATGCCACAAACACACATACACAGGACACTGGGTGCTCCATTTAGTCTCTAATGCACTGCTCTCTCTAATGCTTGAGGGTTGAACAATTGGGAAAAATATGTAATTGCGATTTTTATTTGACAAGCATTGCAATTAGAGTTGCAATTTATGTTTTTAAACTAGGATTATGTTCAAACACGTTCAGAAGAATTGACAAAAACATGAACAAACTAATAAAAGAATCACATTTCAGAATATGTTTGAACAGATCTAAACTACAGGGTTAACAGTTTTTAATGCAGAATAAAACAGCCTTTGCGATTTGTAAATTGTGTTTATTCAGACTGCGACCTGTGAATAAACACCTCAATTTCATTGCAATTAATCCTGCAGTTAGGGTTGTCAAAAGTATAGAAAATCAGATACTAATCGATACTAAAACTAGTAAAAACTAGTATAAAACTAGATACTCAGTGGAGTAGGTATCGATACTAGAACATTTCCTAAATAACTTTACAATGAGCTTGTGCTGTATCAGATAAGTGTAAGACCACACAGACTAGTATAAACTCATGGACCACTATGGAACCTACCTGAATGACTGAATTACACAGATATAAGGCCACATGGCAATATAAAAGAAAGTAAAATCACTTTCTGTTGTCTAAAAAAGAGAGTTTCTATTATCATCGTGGTGTCAGAATCTGTGTTGAGTTTAGGGTCTATTCATTAGTACCAAAATCAAGTTCGAAATTTTAGTATTATGACAACACTACTTTCAGCTCTGCGTAGAACAGTCTTTGGTCTATAGACATACAGACTACAGCGCTCCCGTGGCTCTCTCACCTCCTTGTCCCTCTCCAACTGCAGCCCAGCCTCCACCAGCTGAGCCTCAAACTCCTCCCTCATGAGCACCTTCTCCTCCTCCGTCAGCCTCTGCTCCTCCGGGTCAACCGTAGTGGCACACTCTCCGGACTCCCCCTCATCAGACCTGTTGCCCGGGAAGGGGAAGGGCATGCTGCCATTGGAGGCGATGGACAGGCGTGACTTGGATGCTCGTCTCTTCTTGCACTTGAAGGACAGTACGTAGTCCACTTTACGCTTCCCATCAGCGAAATAGAGCCCCGGGCCCAACTCAATGCCTGTCACCTATCAACACATACATGTACTTTACTCTTTGTTTAGTTTTGGTTTACTCTCTTTTTTGTGTTTAATCTACTTTCCTGATTTTCCTTTTATATTGGCGGACAATTTTTTAGGTTTAAATAACTATAGAGTCATGAAAAATAGGGCAACCACACTATTATGGACAGGGTTAATCACAGAATGATTCATGTATTCAATGATGTGACACTTAAATTCTAATAATTTACTGCAAACTCTTGTGTGCACACACTCTCAGGAGTCAATTAAGACTTGAAATGTCCATTGGATTTGGTCTTATTCCAGTGGCAAATGATTGATATGACCTGTGTCATATCAATCCTTGTTCACACACATGCCAAATACTGAACCACTCTCGCCTCATAACCCTAAAGTCTGATAAACTCAGTCAACACTTTTCAAAATGTACAATATTGCTAAAAAATTGAGAATGAGCTGAAATAAATAATAAATAGCAGAATGTATCTATAATGAGTCATACTATAGAAAAGTTTTAAACACGTTCCCCACGAGTGCAAAAAAGTACCCAAAATATTGTTCCATCTATCATATATTAAACAATATGTCAATATAGTTTACCTGGGGCAAGTTTACTGATGTCCGGAATGCCACTAAGTGTTCACACTGGCCCAAGCTCGCTCTCAGATCAACCTCACCAGTGTCAGTATAAGACTTAAACCCACAGCACAGTGCTTACCGGAAGAGGGGAGACATTCTGATGTGGAGCGGAGGGGGTCCCTCCATTAGTTAAGTCGATCCCGATCCCAGACAGAGAGCGGGCCAGAGACACCAGCGTGGACGAGGGGAGGGGGGGGTCACTCATGGTCGACACAGGACAATGCTCTTTTACGTTTCATCCCTCTGTGAACAAATGTAAACATCATGGCAACAATATGGCACATTCATAATCTATAAGTCTATTTAGACATTCACATGCTGATGCTTGAGTATAGGTTTAGAGAAAAGCATCAGAGAAGAAAATAACATGATATGATGGTAGGCGATGCTATGAAGTTGTGTATTCTATAATCATTAACCAAGGGACTTCCTAACTTGAAAAATGTTTGTTTATGATATATTGGTCTTTTCATTATGCCCTTTCAGAGAAATTATCAGAGTATAATCAGGTAGCCAAAGTGAATATGTCTACTAGTATACTAGAACAGTAAACGACTCAAATACTTTCCTTCCTGGTTGATAATATTAGTAATGAGGCATACATAATGATAAAAAAAATCTAATCACATTCTCAGATATACTGTAAAAGTGAGCTGTCTACATCTAATTATAATGCATTCCAGCATGTACCTGTAAGTATTAAAGGTCCCATGGCATGAAATTTTCACTTTCTGAGGTTTTTGAACGTTAATGTGAGCTCCCCTACCCTGTTTAGCCCCCCCATGGTTAAAAGTTGCGAAATGTCTAAACTGAGCATTTGTGATCCTTTTCTGCGTTACAAAAAATCGGAGCTCAAACGGGCGATTTTGAACAAGGCACCTGATTGACGTCAGATCGAAAAAAGAAATGCAAATGCAGTTCCACCCCCGTCTGTCTGAACTCAGCGTATCTCTAAATCACGCCCAGAGAGTTTGGACTGCGAATGCGCTAGGCAATGCGAAATGCGTTTTTTTATTTGCCTGGAGGCACGTCCGAGTGTTTCTAGTCCTTTATCTGAGCCTCTGGACCTTTGAACAGCAGTGGTTTAATTTTATTTTCTGTGGAAATGTGTTTATTTTTCAATGGAACGCTTCAAATCTCTCCCCCCGTGTAAAAACACAGAAATGGATCAGCTGAGGGCTGACAGCGGAGAGCGGAGAGTTTGGCCACGCCCCCACCCTCTACTATAGGCCAGCTCTTTTCTCCTCATTTGCATTCAAGCAACAACGCCCAGAATAAAGTGTTTGAGAGAGATATTTATGACTCTCTGTTTCTCATGCACTGAGTGTTGATTTTGAAGAAGGATTCATTTACAGTATTAGGGAACCATTAAGGAGCCATATAAAAGCATCAAGAAGTACCATGTCATGGGATCTTTAAGGGAGGATGTCATAACTTCCATCATATTACACATTTTATCATGATAAATATGGGATATTTATAAATCTATTTTCATTCCAGGAAACAATGCCTTAAATTACATTTGCTGTAACTCTGGTCAGACTCAGATACTTCTTAAGCCTGTGCCCACATGGCTCTGTGGTCATGGCACCAACATGGAAATAGAGAAAACGTATCCGGCAGTTCACAAGTTCAGTTAAAATGTTTACCCTGTATCTGATGATCCCATCTTATCAGGGACAAAGACAAAAAACACTGCAGTAGAGTTCGTTACATGTCTCTACTGAGAAGGTTTAGAGATTTGCCTACAAAAGTGGGCACAGTAAGAATACTGTTACATGCTGTGTGTAAGAGTACTAAAGTATTTGGGGAAGAGAGTAATTGCAAGAGTAACTAACTGGATAATAATTGGATATAAAATCTGATTTATAATTTGAACTTTGAATTTAATTGAGAGAACATTATATTAAATCATAATCTGGTATTTTCAAAAACCATGAGGTGGTTGAAAGTATCACAAATCATTTTATATTGTCATCTTACTGTAGACTTACTCACAGTGGGAAGAGGAACCAAAGCTTTAACTCAAATAAGAGAACTTAACACTGTCAAATGTACTGATAGTGTCAAGTGTCAAGTGAGTAAAAGTATGATGTTTGAAAAGTACAGTACTTGAATATTTGCAACTGAGTACTAAGGCAAAAGGAGAAATTCAATTTGTCAACTGGACAAAAGTTTATTTGGTTGAATCGCAGCATGGATTCTACCTAGACGACTGAGGGATTCTACACACAACTGAGTACTAACTACGTACTTATTAACTAACTACATACTTACATACGAAGTCTAGCTGTAGCTGAACTGTGGTTTTCTCTTTTACTTACTTCCTTATTCAGCTGTGCAGTGACACTATGTAACTTTTCTGAATGGGAGTCTGCCATCTGATTGTCTCCATGGAAATATTATTATTGCTTTTCCTGAAATGTTCCACAGTAAAATATGTGTTTTATTACCTTGTGCTCTTACTGTCACAGGTTTGTCTATTCACAGATCCATCTGACCTGTATCTTGGGCCTGGTGTTGCCACCTGCTTGTCACCATGGGGATAGATAACTTTAATGTCCCACTATGGAGTATCTCTCTGTTAGTGTAACTTTAACACATCAAGAAATATTGTTTGGCATGTATTAAATGAATAGAGCAGTTGATTAATTACTTATTTGTAAACTTTATTTAAAAATGTCCATTCTTTGCCCAGCCTTCTGTCTAGTCCGCCCGGGGTTAGTTGAAAATGGCAAAAAAAAAAAGATGAATGAATACAAGAGTGATAGAGAACAAGGCCATATTATACTTCTACACCGCTCTCTGCAAAAGGTCTAATGAAGGCTTTCTAACTGACCAAACTGACACAGTTCCTTGGCAGGAGACATACCTGTCTGCTGCTTGTTTGTGAGGGGGAAATTATTAGGGGTGGGTATTGTGTTGCCCGTTCACGCCTCAAGCACAAAGGGGGCCGTGCTTTTGCTGTGGCAGCTCCACGTCTCTGGAACAGTTTACCTGCTGACATCAGATCTGCTCCAACAATCACCACTTTTAAATCCAAGCTAAAAACTCATTTGTACACTGTGGCCTTTGCCTCTTAGCTCTTTTATCTCTTTTATCCTGTCTTTTATTTCATCTTATGTGTACTTGGGCCATGTCAAATGTTCTTATGTATTTTACAGTGCTCCTCGATTTATTGACTATGCAATTATTTCCCTGCAAAACAATCACTCCCCGAGCACATGGGGCTTTTATACGGAAAAGCACAAAACGAGGTTAGCTTACAGCATGCTTTGGCACAGGTCAAACTCTGTATTTCACCATAAATGTGCTCAATTTGTCCGTAAGGATCCAGCAAATAAAATCCAGTAAAACAATTTAGTCCAAAACACGTGTTAGATCCATTACGACGTCTGATCCGGCAGCATGCTTGTGTTGTTTACCCAAAACCACGAGCCTTGCCGAAGGCGAAGGCGGAGCCCAAATGTCCTTCTGCGGCTCACGTATTCATATGCCACTGCATGGGGAAGATACTTTTATGTGACTACGATCTAAGTCACGAATACTTTGAATTTCATGATGGAAGTGAAAAGGCTTGGAAAACAATGTATTTTTGAATGGGTATCATCAATTTCAGTAATTAACGGGTAAAAAAAGAGGATAACTTAAATATTAGTGGCTGTGTATCTGGGTAGTGTCTTCAATTGATACATAACTCTGAGCAACTCAGTTCATAACTGAATTTATTGAATAACAAAAAAAGTGCATAGGATTTTTTCTAAAACAAAAAATGATGGTCAAACATTTGCCATTTTGGAGGTAGCTACCATCATAACAAACAATACCCTTTCACAAAGAAAAAAGTGCATAGGATTTATTTTTTAAAAACTAATAATTTATTTATTTATTTATTAATAATTAATTAATTAATTATTAATTAATAAAATCGATTTTTGGCATCAAGAATCAATGCAGTATATTGTGAAAGTTAGTATCGCGATGCATTGTCACAACGATTATTTTGCACACCCCTAGAAATTATACAGACAGTGCTAGCTATAGTGCAGTTTCTATGTGGAGCTTAGCACTGTGTAAGCCTGCTAACAGCCATGGTCAGGAGTACCCTCACAGCGGGCAGAGGGTAACAAGGGAGAAGATTATACACCGCTAATTTTAACTACAGCTTCTTTTACTCCATGCTGCACAGGAATACTGTCAACATAAATGTTACTAAAACAACTAATTACAGTTATTGAATCATGAGGAGAAATTGTCAACATCTGTCAGGGCAAAATAGAAGGAGACTTTGTAATTCCAGGCTAATAATGAATGAATACTGTATTGCATACATACTGTTGTTTTGGCAATTAAAATAATAATAATAATAAATTCATAACATTATATTTAATACACTGAATAAATCAGATTTCAAATAAAAATAATAAATTGCCGTGTAGTTTTTCAAATAAGAGTATGATATTTCTGCATTTGGTGGTAAATTTCAAATTTTACTCTCGTTTTGTGACACAAAATGGGGCAAGCGTGTGTGCTGGTCACTTTTTCATCTTTACACAGGGTTAAAAAAACAACAACACATAATTTAACCTATAATGCATGTTTGTGTGGCTAAAGAAAATAACTATATTACTATATTATTATCATTCATTCAGCTATACTCGAGAGTCTATTTTTAGGTCTATTTTTAAATTATTTTAAGCCATTATTTATTATCTTGTTTTATTGCATGCTACATTCTCCTGCTGTTCCTGATCTGTGTGTTGCAACACTGGAATTTCCTCACTGTGGGACTAATAAAGGCATATCTTATCTTATCTTATCTTACCTTATTGTTAACGGGTGGTTTTAGATTAATCTACTGGTACACGAGAGTCCACAACAATCATTTCACATTATTTTCTGTTATGAAACAAAGTTAAACTTGGTATTCCCACTTTATTGTTTTCCATTTGAACTAATTAATCCCAGACAGGTGTCATGTAGCACGGCTTAGCCCACTGTACAAACTCTGCTCAGTGAAAAACATCAGAGCGCAGATGGCGAGGAAATGGAACGAGTCTGAGCCTAATCTAAGCGCTGAGATAACAAAACATCTTAATTACACTTAGCCTACGACTACTTTCGTTCCTCCTCACCGCGGCACTGCGTTAGTGGAGGTAAAAGTGAAACATGTACTCACCAGAGCTCTGGAGGAGTGGAGGAGTTTGCAGGAGGAGCACGGTGCTACACGGTGCTACACGGATGGACAGGCGCGCAAAGAGGAGGACACTAACGAGCTGAGCAGAAGAAGGATTAGCGCACAAAGACACGCGGCTAATTCCCACCCACCTCCTGACCACAGCAACGTCCACGCCGCGGATATGTCCACACACATCTCCGGGCTCGTCCGCCAACCACAGTGCTGCAAGGACGGCTAGAGGAGGTGTAGGCATATCAGGGCTCTCAAGTTTTGAGCGGGGTCGTGCGTGAGACTGCGTAATTTCCGAGGGGGGGGGGGGGTTGCGTGAGAAATGCCGTGTGAGTTGAATTTGTCTAAAGAGCAAACTTAAACTACAAAGCAACTAATGAGAGTTAAATAAATGAAGTTATTACCTGATGGTTCTCAGTTTGTTTTATCATCACCGTCAGTCGCTGTGTGCGCTTAGCAGCTGAAACTAGTCTGCCCAACAACAGAACAATCTATTTTCTGATTGGCTGAAACTGAGATTTTTTTCCGGGGAGCGGGGCGGGGAGGAGGGGGAGTTTTGCGGTGCCTGCATAAACGGAGCAGTGTTGCCAACTTAGCGACTTTGCCGCTATTTTTAGCTACTTTTTGGACCCCCCTAGCGAGAAAATTAGACAAAAGCGACTAGCGACAAATCTAGCGAGTTTTTTTGGTGATCAGAGGCTCCAAGATCGTGGGAGGGGAAAAAAATAATTGCCCGTTTCCCCGTTCAGAGAAAGAGACAGAGAGACAGAGAGGGGCAGTGGAGGAGAGACACAGGCAGAGAGGGGCGGGGGAGGATATATGACTTATATGACTACAAAGACCGACTCGCCAGCGACATCCACAAGTGAGAGTTGCGACGTCACTATAAAATATACGTACTGGTTCATCTCACCTACAACTATGCTACATGAAACTCTTCATAAACTACGCTAAACATGTGTGACGGTAGCCGTAACGGCATAGTTCACGGCACCTGTATTACGGTTCACATGCTTTTCCCCTTACACTTCTATATTTCCTTTGCTGTTGTAATGCTGGATATTCTACAGTATCGCCATGTCCAGCGTTTACTCTAAGCTGCGCACTGTTCGCACATTCTCAGCGCACAAGAAAACTTGTGCAGCGCACTGAAAACCAGGGATGAAAGAGCTTTTAACGGATCTATTCAGCCGCGGGGGCATTTTTTTTATACAGTGAACCCTCGCTGTATCGCGGTTCACTCTTCGCGGCCTCGCTGTTTCGCGGATTTTTTTTTCCAATTTTTTTATTTTTTTTTCCAATTTTTTTTATAGTGTAACTTTTTTTTACAGTGTAACATTCTGTCCTGCGCCCTGATTAGCTAAGAGACTAGACCAGGACTAAACCAGGTCTAAAGCAGGTCTAAACCAGGACTAAACCAGGTCTAGACCAGGGATGGTAGGGACAGAGTCTCAGATTTCCTTCACGAGAGCGCCTGGGTGACAGGAGGTGTGGCCTTTGTTTACTTGCACGAGCCATGGAAGAGACTGAGTGCGAGCCGGACAAATGGAAGAGCCAAGAATCAACATGGACGGGCCTGGCGCCTGGCCGCGCGGCGTCCGGGGGAGCCGCAGCGGGGGGAGGACACTCGCGCGCACAGAGGAGACAGTGGCTCTTCCCCGTCACGCTGAGAGAACGAACCCGACCCCGTCCTAGAGAGCTGTGGAGTATTGGCGACGCATTGATAGCGGTCTGATTTTGGAGCCGGGGTGAAATGCAACCAACTCTTGTGAGCGCAGGTTGGTCTTACCTGGTCTTGTGGTGAGGACTGGTGCTCAGAGGCGTCTGTTAGCGGTTTGGCACTGTTAGCATTGGCTTGAGTCTTGCCCAAAATGATATCCAGGTCGCTTTCCACTCGACTTTCGCACATGGCATGGATATGTGGTACCAAAACAAACACACGTGTCCGCGCGCACGTGTCCGCGCACACGTGTCCGCGCGCACGTGTCCGCGTGTCACGTGCCCCTCCCCCCACTATTAATATATTGTAATGAAAATCTACAAAAGTTTGAGTGTTTAAACAAGAGAAAAATGTTAATACCAGTCTCAGAAAGGTGTATAATGTGTCTGGTGAAGCGTTTTCAGCCTTAAAACATGTAGAATAATTGTAAAATATAAAATTGTCCTACTTCGCGGATTTCACTTATTGCGGGCTATTTCTGGAACCTAACCCCCGCGATAAACGAGGGTTCACTGTATCTGCAAAGTGCGAGCTGCGCGGGGGGGGGTTCATTTCGGATGTGGAGTTAGTGTGTGTTTGCTCAGACACATTAAAAATTAGGGGGAACATTGGCCATGTCCCAATTCCAAGTATTACTAGTCGCAATAGTATAATATTTTTGTCTTTAGGGAACAAGGAGCAGACCACCCGGCTCATTGAGCTGAGGCGGGACCTGTTCAATTTCGCAGGCGGCCATGTGAGAAACGTAGTGCACTAAGGACAGAGCGAGTGTGCGCCGTCTCGACGACAGACCGAGTGCACACTCACAAGCGTGCCGTCGGTGAATTGGGAAACGGCCAATAAGTGTATGCCTATGCGCTCTCATTTGTTTTCTTTTTCTTTTTCTTTTTGGCGACACAAAGTCACAAGTAGCACTGCTTAAGAAGCTAGTTGTACAGCACAGAAAAGTTTTAAAAAGCTAGTTCTTTAGCACCAAAAAAAAAAAAAAAGCTATAGTTTGCCCACTATAGCTAAAAAAAAATAATAAATAAATAAAAAGCTTTAGTTAAACTACAGCACACAAAAAAAAACCCACAAAATAAAAAAGCAAGCTATAGATCTTGAACTACAGCTCAAAAAAATAAAAATCTAAAAAATAAAAACCAAATAAAAAAAAACAAACAAACAAGTATATGTAATAAGTATATGTGTCACGGGGTAAGGAAGGTTAGGACGTTAGGACGCTCTCACGTTTGGATTGGACCGCTCGCTCGTCTAGCTACTTTTAGCTACTTCTGGGCGGGCCAATAGCTACTTCCGATGCTGGGGAGTTGGCAACACTGAAACTGAGCCACACAGACCTTGCCTGGAAGAATCCATGACTCATCGCTGTACCAGCGGCGAGTCTGGTAATGCTTGGTCCAGAATGCGCTGCCGTTGCGCGTAGACAGACAGCTAAGTGAACCAATCAGAGAACAGTTAACGGACAGCGACGTGAGCCAATCAAACAAAAGAAAAGAAAGAAAAGAAAGGCCTCTAGAGCTGTCAGCTGCTGTGGTTTTAAGGAATCGATGTGTTTTAGGTCATTTAAGACCAATTTTACAGCTGAATGGAAGGGACGTTCAGTTCTCCGATGCGCCATCTTGATTCAAAACTGAGGAGGAACTTCCGCTGCCTAAGAGTGACGTTGCGGGCAAAGGCGGGTGCACTGACGTCACCATCTTTGAACGAATCAGAATCGCGGAGTCCGTTGTTAACCGGGGGAGCGAGGGTGGAGCGAGGGTGTCCAAATGGTATCTCGCTGTATAGCAAATGCAGAGAGATATCATTTGGCTGGCCAGGTAAACACAGACCAATTTTCTGGGCACAAAAAAAAAAAATTCAGCGTGAGAAATGCCACGTGTGGCGTGTGAGCGTGTGAACACGTCGAATTGCGTGTGTCACACTCTCAATGCGTGAGACTTGAGAGCCCTGCATATGTAGCTAAGTCATTTTTGCAAACATTCTCATCTCTTTACAATGGAAAGGCCATTTATTTTGCTAGGCCTATATTCTCTTTTTTTTGTTTAATTTCAAAAATAGTCAGCATTATCATTATCGTATCCTCTTGGGACCCGAAGAAAAACAAGTGTTTTTTCTTTGTTTGTTTGTTTGTTTGTTTGTGATTTTATATTTGGAGGTAAATGAACACATGAGCATTTACATTTTGTTATTTTTTTATTTTATTTTATTCATGTTGCAACATGTCCTCTGTAGGCCTAATGGACTGTAATAGTGTTAAATCCATGTGAAGTCAATTAACCAACATTGACCAAATGACCAACATCTCTGACAAGCTTCTACAGTCACCTCAAAAAATGTTTAGACTCCCTTTTCATTTCTTATTTGTATTAATTTATTAATTTATTTATTTATTATTTTATTTACTTTTTTAATTTTTATTTTATTTACTTATTTATTTAATTATTTATTTTTTAATCATAGTGCAGCCACAAACTAGAGTCCATCTCAAAACACTTCAAAGACAGACTGGTTAACTCAATGTCCACGATAAAGGACACAAATGAATGGGCCGGGTCTCAGGAGGATATGATTCTAGACCAGGCATGCCCAAACTATGGCTCATGGGCCAAATGCAGCCCTCAGACAAATTTTTCTTGGCCCTCAGGCTTCCAGGTGAATTGCCCCAAATTACCTTGAGCAGAACTTTTGACTTCAAGTTTTTTGAAAATCTACCTTGATATTTATTGTGTCATTTTGAGGATCTTAGCATGAATAAAGGACTGATATCTCATTCTAACGTGTTAAACATGCATATATTTCAATTATTCATTGTACTTATGTGCAATCTGTGAAATACTCTACTTACACCTTATTTGATCTTTGACTTAATCCTACCTGCACCTTTGTACATTGTACCTTGTATTTTTATTACATTTTATTACATATTTTTATATTGTTTACTTCTTCCCCTGCACTTTTGCAACACTTTTTTTTACCATGTACTATTATTGCATGTTATTATTAGTACTTCTGACTATCTTAGTGAGTTCTTCTGATCCTAAGCATTTCATTGCATTGTTGACCCTGTGTTGATTCTGCATTTGACAAATAAACAATCTTGAATCTTGAATCTACTGAGCACCAGTCTATGGCCCTCGATCGGCCCTCTGGTTCGTCTGTGTTTACATATGTGGCCCTTGATGAAAAAAGTTTGGACAGCCCTGTTCTAGACCAATTTAAGTCAACAAGAAGATCCTCAACCAATAGTTCAAAGTTCTTTTTTTTTTTTACTCTGCTTCCATGAGCAGACACAGTTTGTTTATGGGTCATTGCAGAATATTGGTTTTAGTTTTAACCATCACACTTCTGACCAGACCTTTACAGTCAGGGAAAGTCTTTAGGACCAGACCCATTAGCCAAGAGTTCCTTGGTGCCGTATCATCCACAATAAGGACTAGGTTACCGCGCTGAAGGTTGTTTTTGGTGTGATGCCATTTGCTTCTTTGCTACATTAAGGGAAGATCAGCAAGGTATTGTACCTGTCTCCATCTCCTCCTGCTATACATACTTCACAAACACTCCAGGTGTCAGTGTGAATGTTTGTTTGAGGTGAAGCAGATGGTTAGGAGTGAGTGGGTCCAGATCATTTGGGTCACTTGAGGCAGTTGTTAGTGGCCGATCGTTCATGATGGCTTCTGCTTCACTTAGTGCAGTCTGCAGTATCTCGTCATCTATAGATTGTTGTTTTAGAATAGATGTGAGGATTTTTTTCACCAATCTTATCAATCTTTCCCAAACTCCACCATGATGGGCAGCAAGTGGCTTTAATGTCCATCTTAGATCTTCTGCCAGAAATGCACTTTGGATTTTTCTGTGATCCAGTTCCTTAAGTGCTTCTTTTAGCTCCTTATGTGCTCCTGCAAAGTTGGTACCGCAGTCAGTTCTGATGCTTTGGACTGGTCCCCATCGATAGATAAATCTCCTTATAACATTTATACAGGAGTCTGTAGTAAGTGAGTGAGCCATTTCCAGATGTAAAGCCCTGTTGACCAGGCATGTAAAAATGACTCCCGATCTTTTCACTTGTGATCTGCCTCTTTTCACTTTTTTAGGACCAACATAGTCTATTCCAACCTGACTGAAAGGCGGAATATCTGAGTACAAGTGGTCTTCAGGCAGATCTGCCATCTTTTGCTCTGTGGGCTTTGACTGCATGCGTCTACAGAATACACAGTTTTTAATGATCTTTCTGGCCAGAGCATTGGCCTGAGGAATCCAGAAGTGCTCATGTAGTCTGGAGAGCATGAAGTTTCACCCTGAGTGTCCCACTAGACTTATTTATGCGTCCTCCCACTCTTAATATGTATTTATGATTGGAACAAGTTTGTAGAGGCAGTGTTTTGAGCTCAAACATTGTCCATTTTTGAGAAGAAGACGGAGCTCTTGGTCAAAATGTCTTTTGAGTTGGCATGTCTCCATTGTCTTGTGTGGGACAGGTCATGGATAAGTGCAATACGGTTGGACACAAATGTATGAAGTCTCCTGGTTTGATTGTTAGAAAGAAAGAAAGAAAGAAAGCTATGCCTTTATTAGTCCCACAGTGGGGAAATTCCATTTCTGCATTTAACCCATCCTGTTACTAGGAGCAGTGAGCAGCACATCACTGCGCCCGGGGACCATCTCCATGATCTTCTTGCTTCGGCTTGGTCAGGACCTCAGCTGGAGGATTTACCTATGGTGCATGTTTTGGGTTGGTGGGGGAAACCGGAGTGCCCGGAGGAAACCCACCCAGACACGCGGAGAACATGCAAACTCCACACAGAAAGGCCCAGGCGACCCGGGGATCGAACCCAGACCATGCATGCAAACTCCACTCAGAACACACGGAAAGGTCTGGGCGACCCGGGGATCGAACCCGGAACCTTCTTGCTGTGAAGCATGAGCGCTACCCACTCAGCCACCGTGCCGGTACTGAAATATATTTCAGTAAAGATGTGCTGTCAGTCCAAAAGTTTGATTCTTGGAGAGGCATGTGTAGCTCTCGTCTCAGCATCCGGTCACCTTTTACTGCTAGTGTAGCTGCTGACAGTTCCAGTTGTGGTATGATGATTTGTTTGATGGGGGCTACTTTGGCTTTTACAAACAAAAAAGAAAAATGGACATCACCTCGGTGGTTTGTATATCTGATGTTGCTTGCAGTGCCATAGCCTGATTCACTTGCATCGCAGAAATGATGGACAAATTTTGTTCCCACCCACACTTAGATTTACAGAGTTCTTGTAGGATCTGCTTAGCTTTGAGCACAAACGGTGGAAGGAAACCAAGTGGGTCATAGACTGAGCTGACTGTAGATAGAATAGCTCTCTTTGTTGTACGATGACTCTTCAGAGTTACTTTATGGGTAAATGTATCATTTGACGCCTCCAGTGTTTCCCGGGTGCTCTCTCCACTGCATGTGGCTCTTTCAGACTGTCTTTGTTCAGGTCTAGCTCCTTCACAATAGCAGCTCGATGGGACTCAGGTATTGTTTCGATCACTGTATTACTATTGCTGACCCATTTGTTTAGTGTGAAACCACCTTGTTTACATGCATCTCCCAAATCAGCACAGGGTGATGGCCTGGTTCTCTTTAAAGTCAAAGTCAGCTTTATTGTCAATTCTGCCATATGTGTTCAACATACAGTGAATCGAAATTTCGTTTCTCTCTGGCCAAGTAGTGCAAAAAGACAGTGTACAAAATACAATATGAAGACAAAACACAACAAAAACTATCTAAGACAGAGATCTAAGGTTAAACTAAAGTCTAAGATCTAAAATCTTAAAGCAGTGCAACATAATAAATAAATACCTATATACAGATTTCCAAAGTGTGCAGTGTGCATCAAAAATGTGCAATGGAAGATACAGCAGTGAAATGGTAATGTGCAATAGAATGTGCATTGGAGTTAAGATAAAAATAAATGTGCAACAGTAGTAATTCTAATGCAATAACAGGAGTAAACAACAGTAGTAAAAATTCCAGTAGTAAATGTAAATGTGCAACAGTGCAACAGTAGTCCTTAGCAGCAGTGTCTGGAGTGATATGTCTTTTTATGGAATACAGGTTATGCCAATATGGGGGGTGGGGGGTGGGAGACGGGTAAGGTGAGAGTTCACGTGAGAGTTCAGCCTCCTGACAGCCTGGTCTCTCACCTGAAAGTTGTCTTTAATAGTTTCAAAGACCACCTCATCATATTTGTCTTTGTTGTCCTCTGCAGTTTGGCGCAGTGCAAATTGGGCAATGCTTGGAGATGACACAGCACCAAAAAGATGAACTCTCATTTTGTAGACCTCTGACTCTTTGTGCATGTCACTATCAATGTCAAAAATCTCAAACTGTGATTCTCATCAACAAAGACTTGATAGAACATTGCTTCAATATCGGGCCATAACAGCAACCCTTTCCTTACGAAATCTCAGCAGGACTCCAGTGGGTGTATTTTTCAGGTCGGGGCCTTGAAGAAGTTCTCTGTTCAATGATGTGCCTTGATACGAGCTTGTGCAATCAAAGGCAACTCTTAACTTGAGCTTCTTGTGGCAGACACTATGATGTGGTATGTTGTAACGACCCCTTAGGTCCTCACAGTGTATTTATTCACTCAGCCAGGCTGAAACTTATTTGTTAGTAGTGTTGTTGGTGTCTGGTCCCTTGATTTATATTTATGAACTTTTATTATATTAAAATGCATTAGACTGTGGGTTGCGCCCTCTCCAGGGGCACGGGGGGTTTAAATGGAGCGGGGACCCTATGACGTCACACGCCAACTTGTAGCACATGCCAGGAGCTATCGAGGCTGTGGAAAGGTGCTGTGGATTATATATCGCTTGCTTGGATTACCACTTGTTTGGTTACCATATGTACTGGATCGCGGCCAGATCTAGAAGTGGGCAGGGGTGGGAAATGCCCACCCAAAATGTTCTCCTGCCCACCCAATTGGTCAACTGTATTTGATGTAATTTCAACCTGCCTATCACATTTTCTTGTTTGCTCCACCAAAATTCCACGACATCTGATTCGCCAGTAAGACAATAAGTATAGAGAGTTCGGTGAATCAGACACCAGTCGCATATCTCTACAGTAAAAAAGAAAAAAGATGGGAGCGAAGCAAAGGCTGAGCTCCTGTTCATGTTTCAGGCCCGAACAATGATAATCGCTCCAAGAGTCCACGGTCCCTGCATGCAACACAAAGGCAATTGGGCATCCGCTGGAATGTTGGTCGGGCTCCCTCCGCCTCACAGCGCACTCCAAAACCAAGATTTATCGATTATAATCTCAGTTTATCATCAAATCCGACTTGGATCGTGTTCTACATGCGCGTATTCATTTTAGTGTCTCACCCACGGCGTATAAATCCACTTAAAATGCGTAATTTGGCGAGAGACGTCACCTCACCATTGCTCCAGCACAACCTGAGACCCATATTGCAGGTTTAAAGCAAGAACTGGACATTGTTTGCTAAAAGGGACATATTTACGAAGCGTGGCCCAGAGAAAACACGATGATTCCCCATTGGGTGAAAACGGGACGTCGGCTTGTCCTCTCGGCGAGGCTATATGACGGTTTCAGAAGCCATCTTGCAATAGGAAATAATAGAAAATCATAGGGGAAAAGCTGTAGTTGATGAAGCAGTGGCAGGCTTGAGGTTTGCGGATGGATCAACCACAGCGGCACGTTTTTGGATCCACAGCGGAAGGTTCATTCCGAGGGTCCGGGGTGGAGGTGGTGGCAGGCTGGGGCGCGCCAGAGCAGAGACCGTGAAAGGAGCGCAGCGGTGGTGTAGGATTTATGAGCTCAGGCCTCGGTTCTTTCTCTGTTGCTCCGCCAGGGTTTGGAGCGGAGAGGAATGCAGCGGGACTGGCCCCGGTAAAATGCATTAGAATGCAGGAAATTGCATCTAAGAAATCCAAAATTTGCTGGGGGAGGATCCCCACACCCCCCCTCTGGACTAGGCCCCATATGTTCACAACCTCTCCCTCCAATTCTGATACACTGTTAATACTTAAAGGAGAATTAACGTTTTTTACAATCTGAGCCTTATTTCGGTAATAAAACAAGTTGTTTTACTCACCCATAGCACTTTGGTGTCATATGGAGCACTTCCAGGGATGTTTTAGATTAGCGATAGCCGTAGCGCGAGTTCTTGGGGCATATAATATATGCCCCGAGCGGTCTCCAAATAACACAAACTTTAGCACTTTTCAAATCATAGAAGCTCAATGTCTTAGTCTACACTTTCGTTTGAGTCAAAAGTGGCCTGTAATCTGAGATTTATCCATAATTTACATCTTTGTGTTTCAAGTTTGGGTCCCGGGAGCTGAGAGTGAAATAAACTGTGACTCCGCACACGCGCACTGGCCTCCTCATCTACTCGAAACTATGGCTAAATCTCGGATTACAGGCCACTTTTGACTCAAATGAAAGCGTAGGCTAAGACATCGAGCTTCTATGATTTGAAAAGTGCTAAAGTTTGTGTTATTTGGAGACCGCAAAGGGCATATATTACATACTCGGGGCATATATTATATGCACCAAGCTACGGCTATCGCAAATCTAAAACATCTTTGGAAGTGCTCCATATGACACCAAAGTGCTATGGGTGAGTAAAACAACTTGTTTTATTACCGAAATAAGGCCCAGATTGTAAAAAACGTTAATTCTCCTTTATTAGGCCCCACGCCACTCTGCACTCAGAAAACTGGGCCTCAACGTCAAAAAGGTTAAGAACCCCTACATTAGAAGAAAAATGTCCCACATGAAACTCCACACTATGCCCCACCAAAATTTTGAAGGCCTGTACTGGATTATATTTGTGGTAGTGTGAGTACTCCTGTGTACACTCACTAAACACACACGGCGTGCTCGGACTTGGAACTTTGCTTGGGGATAAGCAAAAGGGGGTGGTGACTGTGGCGTAGGGGATAGTTTGATTTATGGACAGTTTCCTGTTTGGGTTGTGTGGTGTGTCGGGTATTTATGTTTGTGGGTTTAGGTGAACGGGGTGGCGCTCGAGCGTGGGGAGGTGATTGAGTTCAGCCATTCTAAAATTTGCATTCTGGTAACGCCAATAAAAGCCAGACACATCGGGCCAATTATACCTCTTTCGTATGTGGATTATTTCACCCCGGCTGATTGAATGAATCCTCCTGTGACCTCGAAAGTTGCGTTGTAGCTTTTCCACCCACGAGGACAGGTGAATTGTTACAGAGTTGGGGGCTCGTTCAGGATTCTTTTGCCTTCTCAAAGGCTGTTAGCTTAATTTTATATACTAATGTTGCTCTACCGGGAACACCAAGTTTCTCATTTCCTGCAATTCCAAAACCGTATTTGGGTTTTATAGTGAAGAGTGCCTCCTCTCCTTGCTCCATTGCCATGATGCCCTTTTCTACTCCCATCGGTAAATCAAAACTCCATCTCCAACTTCAAACTTCAGTTCCCGTTCATAAAACAAATGTTCATCCAGTGTAACGGCTGAGCGATCAAAGGACCCATAACTGATTTAATGAGCCATTCACAGTTCCACCCGCGAGGACAGGTGAATTGTTACAATGTACCATACATAGCCATCTTTCACTTTCACTTTTTGGGCATCACCTTGTTTTCATTTTTGAATGGCAGAGCTAAGTAGTAGTGTCCTTCTCTTAGAGTAGCATTGTTTGATGCTATCGACATGAACTGTTTGTCCTCCACAGACATCTCATTTTTCTCCTCATATCTATTTTCACAGAAATCCTGTTTGTATTGCTTTCTAAGGAGAGCTTTCAACTCCATCACAGAAATCCTGTTGCTTTTCACTGTGATTGGCCCAGAGTGTTCTGCTGCGGCCCAGACCTGTTTAAGCGGTCCGCTCACAACCCAGCCCAGGACTGTCTTAACCGCATATGGCCCATTATTTTTACTGTTAACAACATGTCATGGCTCCATTGGGATTATCTGTCCCAATGAGAAGTTCAGTGTCAGCATCAGTCTCATCAAGATGTATTTGATCAAGGTGTGGCCAACTTTTCAGATATTTTGGGTGATGATATTGTCTTTTGAGACTGGTATTTTGTTTTGAGTGTACACTTTTGACAGTTTAATGTGCCCCCTTCAGAGTGTCCAATCTCCAATCCTGTCACCTCATATGTCTGTGTAGGATTTTTATGTCCCATTGTCTGCAGAAGTATTGTTGTTCCATGTGCTTTATCATGCAGCCAATTCATGAGCTGATTTGTACAGAAGGTTACTGTGCTACCTGGGTCGAGAAAAGTCTGAATGTAATTATTGCTTTGTGTTAGCTTAACTCGAACAGGAACAATAGCAAGTACACAGTCTTTACCGGCCCCAGATGTATCTCCAGCTGATATAATAGCGTTGCTTATTGAGGTTTCTGGTGGGGCTTTTTCACTGTTCTCTTGACTCTGCATATTTCCCACATTTATATAAAGTACAGTTGGGTGTCGTTTCTGACAAATGTTACATGTTGATCTTTTCTTACAGGTTTTGCCTACATGTTCCTAGATTAAACATCCAGAACAGTAACCATTCCATTTCAAAAACTCAACTCTTTTGTCATGTTCTTGAGCTTATAACAGAGAGCTTTCATTCAGTACATGTTTTCCACTGCAAAATCCACACGAGAAGCTGACACGCAGGGTTAAAGTTGGCTGTTTACTGATATTGATGTGTTTATGCACAGGTTTCATTGTTTGTGCCTCAGTTCCAGCATTTACAGCCACAGAAGTAGCAAAACTGCTGTTTTTACCCTTTATTTGCCTCACTGCAGTTAGTCTGTTTTTTGAGACCATTGCTCTTGTCACATTTGCTGTGGGCTCATGGAGATCTCCAAATAGTGGATCCAACAATATTTTTGCTTGTTTCGCCACAAATTCCACTAAATGTTGAAATCTCACTCTGTTTTTTTTTTTTTTATTTCTGTTGTGTTTCATATGCTGTTGATCGCCACACAAAGCTTATAAGGCAGTTTGGAAGCAATCAGTCTCAAATTGGATGAGTTGTCCAGCTCATCCATACTACTGTAGTACTGTAGGTCCTGCATCACATTACAGCATCCTCTTAAAGATCCCATGACATGGTACTTCTTGATGCTTTTATATGGCTCCTTAATGGTTCCCTAATACTGTAAATGAATCCTTCTTCAAAATCAACACTTAGTGCATGAGAAACAGAGATAAGATGAGAAAGAGTCATAAATATCCCTCTCAAACTCTTTATTCTGGGCGTTGTTGCTTGAATGCAAATGAGGAGAAAAGAGATGGTGGGGGCGTGGCCAAACTCTCCGCTTAGAGCTCAGAGCCCACAGCTGATCCATTTCCTTGTTTTTGCACGGGGGGAGAGATTTGAAGTGTTCCATTGAAAAATAAACACATTTCCACATAAAATAAAATTAAACCACTGCTGTTCAAAGGTCCAGAGGCTCAGATAAAGGACTTCCGAGCCTAGAAACACTCGGACGTGCCTCCAGGCAAATAAAAAAACACATTTCGCATTGCCTAGCGCATTCGCAGTCCAAACTCTCTGGGCGTGATTTACAGAGACGCTGAGTACAGACAGACGGGGGTGGAACTGCATTTGAATTTCTTTTTTCGATCTGACGTCAATAAGGTGCCTTGTTCAAACTCGCCCGTTTGAGCTCCGATTTTTTGTAACGCAGAAAAGGATCGCAAATCCTCAGTTTAGACATTTCGCAACTTTTAACCATGGGGGGGGGCCTAAACAGGGTAGGGGAGCTCACATTAATGTTCAAAAACCTCAGAAATTTCATGCCATGGGACCTTTAAGTACATCGCATAGGTATGTAATGCATTCCCATCCTCAGCTCTAATTACAGTCCAGTTTTATGCCTTCTCCAGATAAGCTCCTGAAATCTTAATGCCATTACAAAAATGTTCTTTTAGGACACGTTTAGCCTCAGCATGGCCCCGCTTCACATCCATATGCAAACAGCTGCGGACAATATCTCTCAGGACACCTGTGGTAAACTGCTCCAAATAGTAAAGCCTGTCTTGATTATCCACAGTTTTGTCCTCAATCAAATGTTCAAATGCATGAATGAATGACAGGTATGTGAGAGAATTACCATCAAATGTTGCTATTTCTCTGGGTGGCAACAATGAGAACTTTTGTTGTGAAATAATAAGCTGAGCAATGCCACTTTGTCTCATTTGTCTTAGCACCTTTTGTATAAATACATTTGCTTTTGTTATCAATATTGCCTTGGCTTTCACCTCCTGTGTCTGACTCAAACACACTCTGTTCATGGGGCCCATTTAATGTTGCAGCAATTTGATCAGTGTCAATGTTTCTCCATACAGCTTTCTGCAGTGGGGTTTTTGGTATACAGTAGCTCCCAGTTGTAAAAAGTGATCCATTTTTGTACTTTCACTGATTGTACTTATTTCCATAATGTCCTTTTGCTCATGTTGCTGCTTTTCATAATATTCTTTCATTGCATCTCTTTGTTCTCCATCATCATCCAACTCCTCCTGTAGAGCTTTTACTTTTGCATTTGAGGCAATAATGATAGCTGCCAGCTCTGCTTGTTCCAGCTTTGTTTTGAGTTTTGCTTCCTCTAATTGCAGGCTGTGTTTTACTTTGAGAGCTTCTGCTTCAGCCAACAGAGCTGCCTTTTCTGCTCTGGCTTTTATTTGTTCAGAGTTGATGGAGGACATTTTGGATCTTGTGGAAAATGTGGAGTGCTTGTGTGAAACATTTGAGATGCTGTCCTTAGGTTCCACTTTTGTTTGTGCAAGTAATTGCTTTTTCCAGTTTGCAACATCTTTAATGAAGTAGTCAAGCTGATGAGAAGAACCATGTCTCCAGGAGATGAAGAACAAGAGATGGAGCTGATCAGAAGTGATTTGATGAAGCTGACGAAAAGAACCGTGACTCCAGAAGATGAAGAATAAGAGATGGAGCTGATCAGAAGAATGTACAGAAATCAGGTTGATTTGGAAGTCTTATGTCATTTTTAATAAATATTTTTACAGTACAAGTAGATGTTGTAGTTTAATTACAATTTACTTATGTAACTTTTCAGATGGGGGTCTGCTACCTGATTGTCTCCATGGGCATGCTATTGCTTTAACTGGAAAGTTATACAGTATATCACAAAATGTATCTATGTAACAGAGGTTAAGGCTATTTTAAGTGCTTGCAAAACATTATTAATGTGAGACTTGTCACTCCGCAGGTGTGACCTGGGGGCATTAACAGTTTGTTTCTATAGAGAGAAGTTTACTGCAATACTACACGTCTCCGTGGAGACAAATCAAAAAACATGGTTTCATAGTGCAGCTTTAAAAACAATTGCTGTTAAAGGTGCCCTGTATGAATGCTATTGTAAGTAAATATTGGAGACTGGTTTGAATGTTGTTTTGCCCAGATTTTAACGTTCACAGCCTCAGACCCATAGCAGACATTTGTGTTTAAATTTGTGAATGACTCGACCAGCCACAGCAGAAGATGTCAAAATCAGAAACAAGTTGTATTCCCACTGTCAGTGAACAAATGCATGAATATGCACAGCGTACCTCTCAGCCCTTTGGGACAACGGATGGAAATTAGCCTTAGGCTACAATCCAGTGTGTTTACATTCATGTTGTGTCATGTTTGTCAATTAACATACTCTGTCCCAATCAAATAAATAAATAAATAAATAAATAGCCGTGAACCATGACAGTGCGGCTTCCGGTGCCTCTGATGTGTGCCCAGAGGAGCAGTGCTGGGTGGAGGGGTCTGGACAGACTGCACTCCCTGGTCTGCATGAGGACTACGTGTCAGCAGTGTAAGTAACAGGGCATGGACGTGCTCTGCTCTAGACACTGGCCGATGCTCAAGGTACATAGGTACGCTAGATACTAATTATTTAATTATACTTAGATAAGCACCTCATTCTTATCTAATAAGCATGATGCCTTTATTTATGCAGCACTTTTCTGAGCATGATTACAAAGAGCATCACGCAGACCCGAGACTTAAAGGAAAAGTAACGTTATTTTACAATCTGAGCCTTCTTTCGGTAATAAAACAAGTCGTTTGACTCACCCATAGCACGTTGGTGTCATTTGGAGCTGTTTGGTGAAAGTTATGTTGTAGCGTATCCGTTAACATGAGTATTCGGGGCATTACTTTGCGGTCTCCAAATAACACAAACTTTAGCACTTTTCAAATCATAGAAGCCAGATATCTTAATCTAGGATTTCGTTTGAAGCAAAAGTGGCCTGTAATCCGAGATTTAGCCATAGTTTCGAGTAGATGAATGGATGCCAGTGCGCATGCGCGGACTGTGCTATCAGCTCCCGGGACCCAAACATGAAACGCAAAGCTGAAAACTATGGATAAATCTCGGATTACAGGCCACTTTTGCTTCAAACGAAATCGTAGATTAAGACATCGGGCTTCTATGATTTGAAAAGTGCTAAAGTTTGTGTTATTTGGAGACCGCAAAGTAATGCCCCGAATACTCATGTTAACGGATACGCTACAACATAACTTTCACCAAACAG